>OU975437.1:15000-685690 GCA_918857605.2 Philereme vetulata | reverse complement strand
TCAACTCTAATAAGAAGGCGAGAAGGCGCTGCGTATTTATTACTTTAACAACCCATGACAAGATAGAAACAGAAGAGTGGTGTAATCAACTCTAATAAGAAGGCGAGAAGGCGCTGCGTATTTATTACTTTAACAACCCATGACAAGATAGAAACAGAAGAGTGGTGTAATCAACTCTAATAAGAAGGCGAGAAGGCGCTGCGTATTTATTACTTTAACAACCCATGACAAGATAGAAACAGAAGAGTGGTGTAATCAACTCTAATAAGAAGGCGAGAAGGCGCTGCGTATTTATTACTTTAACAACCCATGACAAGATAGAAACAGAAGAGTGGTGTAATCAACTCTAATAAGAAGGCGAGAAGGCGCTGCGTATTTATTACTTTAACAACCCATGACAAGATAGAAACAGAAGAGTGGTGTAATCAACTCTAATAAGAAGGCGAGAAGGCGCTGCGTATTTATTACATTAACAACCCATGACAAGATAGAAACAGAAGAGTGGTGTAATCAACTCTAATAAGAAGGCGAGAAGGCGCTGCGTATTTATTACTTTAACAACCCATGACAAGATAGAAACAGAAGAGTGGTGTAATCAACTCTAATAAGAAGGCGAGAAGGCGCTGCGTATTTATTACTTTAACAACCCATGACAAGATAGAAACAGAAGAGTGGTGTAATCAACTCTAATAAGAAGGCGAGAAGGCGCTGCGTATTTATTACTTTAACAACCCATGACAAGATAGAAACAGAAGAGTGGTGTAATCAACTCTAATAAGAAGGCGAGAAGGCGCTGCGTATTTATTACTTTAACAACCCATGACAAGATAGAAACAGAAGAGTGGTGTAATCAACTCTAATAAGAAGGCGAGAAGGCGCTGCGTATTTATTACTTTAACAACCCATGACAAGATAGAAACAGAAGAGTGGTGTAATCAACTCTAATAAGAAGGCGAGAAGGCGCTGCGTATTTATTACTTTAACAACCCATGGCAAGATAGAAACAGAAGAGTGGTGTAATCAACTCTAATAAGAAGGCGAGAAGGCGCTGCGTATTTATTACTTTAACAACCCATGACAAGATAGAAACAGAAGAGTGGTGTAATCAACTCTAATAAGAAGGCGAGAAGGCGCTGCGTATTTATTACTTTAACAACCCATGGCAAGATAGAAACAGAAGAGTGGTGTAATCAACTCTAATAAGAAGGCGAGAAGGCGCTGCGTATTTATTACTTTAACAACCCATGACAAGATAGAAACAGAAGAGTGGTGTAATCAACTCTAATAAGAAGGCGAGAAGGCCGCTGCGTATTTATTACTTTAACAACCCATGACAAGATAGAAACAGAAGAGTGGTGTAATCAACTCTAATAAGAAGGCGAGAAGGCGCTGCGTATTTATTACTTTAACAACCCATGACAAGATAGAAACAGAGAGTGGTGTAATCAACTCTAATAAGAAGGCGAGAAGGCGCTGCGTATTTATTACTTTAACAACCCATGACAAGATAGAAACAGAAGAGTGGTGTAATCAACTCTAATAAGAAGGCGAGAAGGCGCTGCGTATTTATTACTTTAACAACCCATGACAAGATAGAAACAGAAGAGTGGTGTAATCAACTCTAATAAGAAGGCGAGAAGGCGCTGCGTATTTATTACTTTAACAACCCATGACAAGATAGAAACAGAAGAGTGGTGTAATCAACTCTAATAAGAAGGCGAGAAGGCGCTGCGTATTTATTACTTTAACAACCCATGACAAGATAGAAACAGAAGAGTGGTGTAATCAACTCTAATAAGAAGGCGAGAAGGCGCTGCGTATTTATTACTTTAACAACCCATGACAAGATAGAAACAGAAGAGTGGTGTAATCAACTCTAATAAGAAGGCGAGAAGGCGCTGCGTATTTATTACTTTAACAACCCATGACAAGATAGAAACAGAAGAGTGGTGTAATCAACTCTAATAAGAAGGCGAGAAGGGCGCTGCGTATTTATTACTTTAACAACCCATGACAAGATAGAAACAGAAGAGTGGTGTAATCAACTCTAATAAGAAGGCGAGAAGGCGCTGCGTATTTATTACTTTAACAACCCATGACAAGATAGAAACAGAAGAGTGGTGTAATCAACTCTAATAAGAAGGCGAGAAGGCGCTGCGTATTTATTACTTTAACAACCCATGACAAGATAGAAACAGAAGAGTGGTGTAATCAACTCTAATAAGAAGGCGAGAAGGCGCTGCGTATTTATTACTTTAACAACCCATGACAAGATAGAAACAGAAGAGTGGTGTAATCAACTCTAATAAGAAGGCGAGAAGGCGCTGCGTATTTATTACTTTAACAACCCATGACAAGATAGAAACAGAAGAGTGGTGTAATCAACTCTAATAAGAAGGCGAGAAGGCGCTGCGTATTATATTACTTTAACAACCCATGACAAGATAGAAACAGAAGAGTGGTGTAATCAACTCTAATAAGAAGGCGAGAAGGCGCTGCGTATTTATTACATTAACAACCCATGACAAGATAGAAACAGAAGAGTGGTGTAATCAACTCTAATAAGAAGGCGAGAAGGCGCTGCGTATTTATTACTTTAACAACCCATGACAAGATAGAAACAGAAGAGTGGTGTAATCAACTCTAATAAGAAGGCGAGAAGGCGCTGCGTATTTATTACTTTAACAACCCATGACAAGATAGAAACAGAAGAGTGGTGTAATCAACTCTAATAAGAAGGCGAGAAGGCGCTGCGTATTTATTACTTTAACAACCCATGACAAGATAGAAACAGAAGAGTGGTGTAATCAACTCTAATAAGAAGGCGAGAAGGCGCTGCGTATTTATTACTTTAACAACCCATGACAAGATAGAAACAGAAGAGTGGTGTAATCAACTCTAATAAGAAGGCGAGAAGGCGCTGCGTATTTATTACTTTAACAACCCATGACAAGATAGAAACAGAAGAGTGGTGTAATCAACTCTAATAAGAAGGCGAGAAGGCGCTGCGTATTTATTACTTTAACAACCCATGACAAGATAGAAACAGAAGAGTGGTGTAATCAACTCTAATAAGAAGGCGAGAAGGCGCTGCGTATTTATTACTTTAACAACCCATGACAAGATAGAAACAGAAGAGTGGTGTAATCAACTCTAATAAGAAGGCGAGAAGGCGCTGCGTATTTATTACTTTAACAACCCATGACAAGATAGAAACAGAAGAGTGGTGTAATCAACTCTAATAAGAAGGCGAGAAGGCGCTGCGTATTTATTACTTTAACAACCCATGACAAGATAGAAACAGAAGAGTGGTGTAATCAACTCTAATAAGAAGGCGAGAAGGCGCTGCGTATTTATTACTTTAACAACCCATGACAAGATAGAAACAGAAGAGTGGTGTAATCAACTCTAATAAGAAGGCGAGAAGGCGCTGCGTATTTATTACTTTAACAACCATGACAAGATAGAAACAGAAGAGTGGTGTAATCAACTCTAATAAGAAGGCGAGAAGGCGCTGCGTATTTATTACTTTAACAACCCATGACAAGATAGAAACAGAAGAGTGGTGTAATCAACTCTAATAAGAAGGCGAGAAGGCGCTGCGTATTTATTACTTTAACAACCCATGACAAGATAGAAACAGAAGAGTGGTGTAATCAACTCTAATAAGAAGGCGAGAAGGCGCTGCGTATTTATTACTTTAACAACCCATGACAAGATAGAAACAGAAGAGTGGTGTAATCAACTCTAATAAGAAGGCGAGAAGGCGCTGCGTATTTATTACTATTAACAACCCATGACAAGATAGAAACAGAAGAGTGGTGTAATCAACTCTAATAAGAAGGCGAGAAGGCGCTGCGTATTTATTACTTTAACAACCCATGACAAGATAGAAACAGAAGAGTGGTGTAATCAACTCTAATAAGAAGGCGAGAAGGCGCTGCGTATTTATTACATTAACAACCCATGACAAGATAGAAACAGAAGAGTGGTGTAATCAACTCTAATAAGAAGGCGAGAAGGCGCTGCGTATTTAATTACTTTAACAACCCATGACAAGATAGAAACAGAAGAGTGGTGTAATCAACTCTAATAAGAAGGCGAGAAGGCGCTGCGTATTTATTACTTTAACAACCCATGACAAGATAGAAACAGAAGAGTGGTGTAATCAACTCTAATAAGAAGGCGAGAAGGCGCTGCGTATTTATTACTTTAACAACCCATGACAAGATAGAAACAGAAGAGTGGTGTAATCAACTCTAATAAGAAGGCGAGAAGGCGCTGCGTATTTATTACTTTAACAACCCATGACAAGATAGAAACAGAAGAGTGGTGTAATCAACTCTAATAAGAAGGCGAGAAGGCGCTGCGTATTTATTACTTTAACAACCCATGACAAGATAGAAACAGAAGAGTGGTGTAATCAACTCTAATAAGAAGGCGAGAAGGCGCTGCGTATTTATTACTTTAACAACCCATGACAAGATAGAAACAGAAGAGTGGTGTAATCAACTCTAATAAGAAGGCGAGAAGGCGCTGCGTATTTATTACATTAACAACCCATGACAAGATAGAAACAGAAGAGTGGTGTAATCAACTCTAATAAGAAGGCGAGAAGGCGCTGCGTATTTATTACTTTAACAACCCATGACAAGATAGAAACAGAAGAGTGGTGTAATCAACTCTAATAAGAAGGCGAGAAGGCGCTGCGTATTTATTACTTTAACAACCCATAACAAGATAGAAACAGAAGAGTGGTGTAATCAACTCTAATAAGAAGGCGAGAAGGCGCTGCGTATTTATTACATTAACAACCCATGACAAGATAGAAACAGAAGAGTGGTGTAATCAACTCTAATAAGAAGGCGAGAAGGCGCTGCGTATTTATTACTTTAACAACCCATAACAAGATAGAAACAGAAGAGTGGTGTAATCAACTCTAATAAGAAGGCGAGAAGGCGCTGCGTATTTATTACTTTAACAACCCATGACAAGATAGAAACAGAAGAGTGGTGTAATCAACTCTAATAAGAAGGCGAGAAGGCGCTGCGTATTTATTACTTTAACAACCCATGACAAGATAGAAACAGAAGAGTGGTGTAATCAACTCTAATAAGAAGGCGAGAAGGCGCTGCGTATTTATTACTTTAACAACCCATGACAAGATAGAAACAGAAGAGTGGTGTAATCAACTCTAATAAGAAGGCGAGAAGGCGCTGCGTATTTATTACTTTAACAACCCATGACAAGATAGAAACAGAAGAGTGGTGTAATCAACTCTAATAAGAAGGCGAGAAGGCGCTGCGTATTTATTACATTAACAACCCATGACAAGATAGAAACAGAAGAGTGGTGTAATCAACTCTAATAAGAAGGCGAGAAGGCGCTGCGTATTTATTACATTAACAACCCATGACAAGATAGAAACAGAAGAGTGGTGTAATCAACTCTAATAAGAAGGCGAGAAGGCGCTGCGTATTTATTACATTAACAACCCATGACAAGATAGAAACAGAAGAGTGGTGTAATCAACTCTAATAAGAAGGCGAGAAGGCGCTGCGTATTTATTACATTAACAACCCATGACAAGATAGAAACAGAAGAGTGGTGTAATCAACTCTAATAAGAAGGCGAGAAGGCGCTGCGTATTTATTACATTAACAACCCATGACAAGATAGAAACAGAAGAGTGGTGTAATCAACTCTAATAAGAAGGCGAGAAGGCGCTGCGTATTTATTACATTAACAACCCATGACAAGATAGAAACAGAAGAGTGGTGTAATCAACTCTAATAAGAAGGCGAGAAGGCGCTGCGTATTTATTACTTTAACAACCCATGACAAGATAGAAACAGAAGAGTGGTGTAATCAACTCTAATAAGAAGGCGAGAAGGCGCTGCGTATTTATTACTTTAACAACCCATGGCAAGATAGAAACAGAAGAGTGGTGTAATCAACTCTAATAAGAAGGCGAGAAGGCGCTGCGTATTTATTACATTAACAACCCATGACAAGATAGAAACAGAAGAGTGGTGTAATCAACTCTAATAAGAAGGCGAGAAGGCGCTGCGTATTTATTACATTAACAACCCATGACAAGATAGAAACAGAAGAGTGGTGTAATCAACTCTAATAAGAAGGCGAGAAGGCGCTGCGTATTTATTTCTTTAACAACCCATGACAAGATAGAAACAGAAGAGTGGTGTAATCAACTCTAATAAGAAGGCGAGAAGGCGCTGCGTATTTATTACATTAACAACCCATGACAAGATAGAAACAGAAGAGTGGTGTAATCAACTCTAATAAGAAGGCGAGAAGGCGCTGCGTATTTATTACTTTAACAACCCATGACAAGATAGAAACAGAAGAGTGGTGTAATCAACTCTAATAAGAAGGCGAGAAGGCGCTGCGTATTTATTACATTAACAACCCATGACAAGATAGAAACAGAAGAGTGGTGTAATCAACTCTAATAAGAAGGCGAGAAGGCGCTGCGTATTTATTACTTTAACAACCCATGACAAGATAGAAACAGAAGAGTGGTGTAATCAACTCTAATAAGAAGGCGAGAAGGCGCTGCGTATTTATTACTTTAACAACCCATGACAAGATAGAAACAGAAGAGTGGTGTAATCAACTCTAATAAGAAGGCGAGAAGGCGCTGCGTATTTATTACTTTAACAACCCATGACAAGATAGAAACAGAAGAGTGGTGTAATCAACTCTAATAAGAAGGCGAGAAGGCGCTGCGTATTTATTACATTAACAACCCATGACAAGATAGAAACAGAAGAGTGGTGTAATCAACTCTAATAAGAAGGCGAGAAGGCGCTGCGTATTTATTACTTTAACAACCCATGACAAGATAGAAACAGAAGAGTGGTGTAATCAACTCTAATAAGAAGGCGAGAAGGCGCTGCGTATTTATTACATTAACAACCCATGACAAGATAGAAACAGAAGAGTGGTGTAATCAACTCTAATAAGAAGGCGAGAAGGCGCTGCGTATTTATTACTTTAACAACCCATGACAAGATAGAAACAGAAGAGTGGTGTAATCAACTCTAATAAGAAGGCGAGAAGGCGCTGCGTATTTATTACATTAACAACCCATGACAAGATAGAAACAGAAGAGTGGTGTAATCAACTCTAATAAGAAGGCGAGAAGGCGCTGCGTATTTATTACTTTAACAACCCATGACAAGATAGAAACAGAAGAGTGGTGTAATCAACTCTAATAAGAAGGCGAGAAGGCGCTGCGTATTTATTACTTTAACAACCCATGACAAGATAGAAACAGAAGAGTGGTGTAATCAACTCTAATAAGAAGGCGAGAAGGCGCTGCGTATTTATTACTTTAACAACCCATGACAAGATAGAAACAGAAGAGTGGTGTAATCAACTCTAATAAGAAGGCGAGAAGGCGCTGCGTATTTATTACTTTAACAACCCATGACAAGATAGAAACAGAAGAGTGGTGTAATCAACTCTAATAAGAAGGCGAGAAGGCGCTGCGTATTTATTACTTTAACAACCCATGACAAGATAGAAACAGAAGAGTGGTGTAATCAACTCTAATAAGAAGGCGAGAAGGCGCTGCGTATTTATTACTTTAACAACCCATGACAAGATAGAAACAGAAGAGTGGTGTAATCAACTCTAATAAGAAGGCGAGAAGGCGCTGCGTATTTATTACTTTAACAACCCATGACAAGATAGAAACAGAAGAGTGGTGTAATCAACTCTAATAAGAAGGCGAGAAGGCGCTGCGTATTTATTACATTAACAACCCATGACAAGATAGAAACAGAAGAGTGGTGTAATCAACTCTAATAAGAAGGCGAGAAGGCGCTGCGTATTTATTACTTTAACAACCCATGACAAGATAGAAACAGAAGAGTGGTGTAATCAACTCTAATAAGAAGGCGAGAAGGCGCTGCGTATTTATTACTTTAACAACCCATGACAAGATAGAAACAGAAGAGTGGTGTAATCAACTCTAATAAGAAGGCGAGAAGGCGCTGCGTATTTATTACTTTAACAACCCATGACAAGATAGAAACAGAAGAGTGGTGTAATCAACTCTAATAAGAAGGCGAGAAGGCGCTGCGTATTTATTACTTTAACAACCCATGACAAGATAGAAACAGAAGAGTGGTGTAATCAACTCTAATAAGAAGGCGAGAAGGCGCTGCGTATTTATTACTTTAACAACCCATGACAAGATAGAAACAGAAGAGTGGTGTAATCAACTCTAATAAGAAGGCGAGAAGGCGCTGCGTATTTATTACTTTAACAACCCATGACAAGATAGAAACAGAAGAGTGGTGTAATCAACTCTAATAAGAAGGCGAGAAGGCGCTGCGTATTTATTACTTTAACAACCCATGACAAGATAGAAACAGAAGAGTGGTGTAATCAACTCTAATAAGAAGGCGAGAAGGCGCTGCGTATTTATTACTTTAACAACCCATGACAAGATAGAAACAGAAGAGTGGTGTAATCAACTCTAATAAGAAGGCGAGAAGGCGCTGCGTATTTATTACTTTAACAACCCATGACAAGATAGAAACAGAAGAGTGGTGTAATCAACTCTAATAAGAAGGCGAGAAGGCGCTGCGTATTTATTACTTTAACAACCCATGACAAGATAGAAACAGAAGAGTGGTGTAATCAACTCTAATAAGAAGGCGAGAAGGCGCTGCGTATTTATTACATTAACAACCCATGACAAGATAGAAACAGAAGAGTGGTGTAATCAACTCTAATAAGAAGGCGAGAAGGCGCTGCGTATTTATTACTTTAACAACCCATGACAAGATAGAAACAGAAGAGTGGTGTAATCAACTCTAATAAGAAGGCGAGAAGGCGCTGCGTATTTATTACTTTAACAACCCATGACAAGATAGAAACAGAAGAGTGGTGTAATCAACTCTAATAAGAAGGCGAGAAGGCGCTGCGTATTTATTACTTTAACAACCCATGACAAGATAGAAACAGAAGAGTGGTGTAATCAACTCTAATAAGAAGGCGAGAAGGCGCTGCGTATTTATTACATTAACAACCCATGACAAGATAGAAACAGAAGAGTGGTGTAATCAACTCTAATAAGAAGGCGAGAAGGCGCTGCGTATTTATTACTTTAACAACCCATGACAAGATAGAAACAGAAGAGTGGTGTAATCAACTCTAATAAGAAGGCGAGAAGGCGCTGCGTATTTATTACTTTAACAACCCATGACAAGATAGAAACAGAAGAGTGGTGTAATCAACTCTAATAAGAAGGCGAGAAGGCGCTGCGTATTTATTACATTAACAACCCATGACAAGATAGAAACAGAAGAGTGGTGTAATCAACTCTAATAAGAAGGCGAGAAGGCGCTGCGTATTTATTACATTAACAACCCATGACAAGATAGAAACAGAAGAGTGGTGTAATCAACTCTAATAAGAAGGCGAGAAGGCGCTGCGTATTTATTACTTTAACAACCCATGACAAGATAGAAACAGAAGAGTGGTGTAATCAACTCTAATAAGAAGGCGAGAAGGCGCTGCGTATTTATTACATTAACAACCCATGACAAGATAGAAACAGAAGAGTGGTGTAATCAACTCTAATAAGAAGGCGAGAAGGCGCTGCGTATTTATTACTTTAACAACCCATGACAAGATAGAAACAGAAGAGTGGTGTAATCAACTCTAATAAGAAGGCGAGAAGGCGCTGCGTATTTATTACATTAACAACCCATGACAAGATAGAAACAGAAGAGTGGTGTAATCAACTCTAATAAGAAGGCGAGAAGGCGCTGCGTATTTATTACTTTAACAACCCATGACAAGATAGAAACAGAAGAGTGGTGTAATCAACTCTAATAAGAAGGCGAGAAGGCGCTGCGTATTTATTACTTTAACAACCCATGACAAGATAGAAACAGAAGAGTGGTGTAATCAACTCTAATAAGAAGGCGAGAAGGCGCTGCGTATTTATTACTTTAACAACCCATGACAAGATAGAAACAGAAGAGTGGTGTAATCAACTCTAATAAGAAGGCGAGAAGGCGCTGCGTATTTATTACTTTAACAACCCATGACAAGATAGAAACAGAAGAGTGGTGTAATCAACTCTAATAAGAAGGCGAGAAGGCGCTGCGTATTTATTACTTTAACAACCCATGACAAGATAGAAACAGAAGAGTGGTGTAATCAACTCTAATAAGAAGGCGAGAAGGCGCTGCGTATTTATTACTTTAACAACCCATGACAAGATAGAAACAGAAGAGTGGTGTAATCAACTCTAATAAGAAGGCGAGAAGGCGCTGCGTATTTATTACTTTAACAACCCATGACAAGATAGAAACAGAAGAGTGGTGTAATCAACTCTAATAAGAAGGCGAGAAGGCGCTGCGTATTTATTACTTTAACAACCCATGACAAGATAGAAACAGAAGAGTGGTGTAATCAACTCTAATAAGAAGGCGAGAAGGCGCTGCGTATTTATTACTTTAACAACCCATGACAAGATAGAAACAGAAGAGTGGTGTAATCAACTCTAATAAGAAGGCGAGAAGGCGCTGCGTATTTATTACTTTAACAACCCATGACAAGATAGAAACAGAAGAGTGGTGTAATCAACTCTAATAAGAAGGCGAGAAGGCGCTGCGTATTTATTACTTTAACAACCCATGACAAGATAGAAACAGAAGAGTGGTGTAATCAACTCTAATAAGAAGGCGAGAAGGCGCTGCGTATTTATTACTTTAACAACCCATGACAAGATAGAAACAGAAGAGTGGTGTAATCAACTCTAATAAGAAGGCGAGAAGGCGCTGCGTATTTATTACTTTAACAACCCATGACAAGATAGAAACAGAAGAGTGGTGTAATCAACTCTAATAAGAAGGCGAGAAGGCGCTGCGTATTTATTACTTTAACAACCCATGACAAGATAGAAACAGAAGAGTGGTGTAATCAACTCTAATAAGAAGGCGAGAAGGCGCTGCGTATTTATTACTTTAACAACCCATGACAAGATAGAAACAGAAGAGTGGTGTAATCAACTCTAATAAGAAGGCGAGAAGGCGCTGCGTATTTATTACTTTAACAACCCATGACAAGATAGAAACAGAAGAGTGGTGTAATCAACTCTAATAAGAAGGCGAGAAGGCGCTGCGTATTTATTACTTTAACAACCCATGACAAGATAGAAACAGAAGAGTGGTGTAATCAACTCTAATAAGAAGGCGAGAAGGCGCTGCGTATTTATTACTTTAACAACCCATGACAAGATAGAAACAGAAGAGTGGTGTAATCAACTCTAATAAGAAGGCGAGAAGGCGCTGCGTATTTATTACTTTAACAACCCATGACAAGATAGAAACAGAAGAGTGGTGTAATCAACTCTAATAAGAAGGCGAGAAGGCGCTGCGTATTTATTACTTTAACAACCCATGACAAGATAGAAACAGAAGAGTGGTGTAATCAACTCTAATAAGAAGGCGAGAAGGCGCTGCGTATTTATTACCTTAACAACCCATGACAAGATAGAAACAGAAGAGTGGTGTAATCAACTCTAATAAGAAGGCGAGAAGGCGCTGCGTATTTATTACATTAACAACCCATGACAAGATAGAAACAGAAGAGTGGTGTAATCAACTCTAATAAGAAGGCGAGAAGGCGCTGCGTATTTATTACTTTAACAACCCATGACAAGATAGAAACAGAAGAGTGGTGTAATCAACTCTAATAAGAAGGCGAGAAGGCGCTGCGTATTTATTACTTTAACAACCCATGACAAGATAGAAACAGAAGAGTGGTGTAATCAACTCTAATAAGAAGGCGAGAAGGCGCTGCGTATTTATTACATTAACAACCCATGACAAGATAGAAACAGAAGAGTGGTGTAATCAACTCTAATAAGAAGGCGAGAAGGCGCTGCGTATTTATTACTTTAACAACCCATGGCAAGATAGAAACAGAAGAGTGGTGTAATCAACTCTAATAAGAAGGCGAGAAGGCGCTGCGTATTTATTACTTTAACAACCCATGACAAGATAGAAACAGAAGAGTGGTGTAATCAACTCTAATAAGAAGGCGAGAAGGCGCTGCGTATTTATTACTTTAATGGAATATCAGCAATTAGGGCCGAAGATAGAATCGGTAGCGCTGACAAGGTGCAAACGAGAGTGCTCCGACCGGATACGTAGGGTCCACCGACTTACGACTATGTTGTTACATTTAATAACCTTCCATAATGGTCAGTGTCTCGTCCGAGTAGGGGTTATAGTGGTGTGCCCGCGTCGATACGTATAATGCAGCATTGTACGAAAATAAAACAATGCCGCCGATGAATTACCATAGAGAATGAGCGGAACGGACGGATTAAGTGAAATACAATCAAACAAGGAGGCGTGCTCGGCGGATATTTAAAACAGATAAAGGGAAGCTTTCGATGAAGCGGCGGAATAGAGTGTCTGTCAAAATCTGTTCGTATAGCCCTTTTGAGTTTAGTTAATGTTGATTTCTTAGAATGGAACTGCAATATATACAAAGTTGGCAGTGCAAGAACTAAAAGCGTAGTTTTTTATCTCAGCTTCATAATTCTATATCCATTCGCGTGACGTCCCTACCATCGCTGCCGTCAATAGATATCTGACTCAGCATGAGTTCTAGCTACTGTTTAATATCGTTCTACGTTTAATTTCAGAGTGAAAACATTTGATAGAGCTTACTAATAATAACGATGAATATTAACGTAATAGAAAAGGATTAGTTAGGTGGACATCATCTACGTTAACATGATTACGGCTCTTAGAGAGTCCATGCTCCTTTTGCTCTATTATTGATGACCAGTACAAAAATTACGCCTCAGGGCGCTACTACCTAAGGAGTAGTGTTTAGATAGTAGAATCGATCGCTTCTAGAAAGATCGAAAGCACAGGATAATCTTGCTGTCATGAGTCACGTTTGCTCTAAAAAGCTGCCAACACGACGGACAGCGTGAATGAGGAAGCACTCCCAACTCCATACCATTGCATCGGCGCCGTCAACGTTCAACTACCCTGACTCAGCAAGCCTTACCGACCGCCATTAGCTACCTTCCTCAACATATTATTATGTCGCTCGCACTTCGCACTACTAAACCGACAAGTCATCCCACTCAACTGGACCAATTAAAGGCACCTGCAATTTGCTTAACAAAAAAACCGTGACGATATGTCGATATAACGTTCTTGTTAACAATTGTGAGGAATTTATGTTTTTTGCACGGCTAACGTGTAATTTCGTGTGAACTTTTTGTGTTTTAGCTATGATTGTAATCTTTAGAAGTCTTGCATTACATAAATGGATAGTTGAATAAAACAGAGAGAATTGTTTTTATTTTATATAACCTCTATTTATATCTATATTTCGTACGCATGTAAAAATATTTATGTTAACTTAAAGAAGAGTCAAAAGACACGTACTTAGGAGCTTCTAAGACAGAGTCAATTTAAGGTAGTATATCTATAGAAATAATCAAAATTGACTCTTGGAGCAAAATGTAATTTTTACAGACTGTTATTATCTAAATTGGAAGAGAGTAAACGTTTTTGCTAATTGGGTTTGTAAACGGACAATGGCATTGACTACAGTTTTTTTATTTTAGTTTATTCCTCTGAAAGCTACATAATAAGTTGCCCAGTATAGTTAAAAAGTCACTAGTATGTCAGTATTTAAAAAAAAGATTGAAAAACTATATACTAAAGAATATCACGTTATTTTAATATATATTAAGTTAAGAAGCCGGCAAACACCGAGCGCAACTTCAATTCGGCCACGTCAAAAACTTCGGCCTGAATATCGCTATCCCTGTTTAGTGACGAAGTTTAGCCACGCAGAGCGACAGTGATAGGCGTGATAGAAAAAGACCGATTCTAAATTTGATTAGATTTTGACCGTGTTCCGTAATACCAAAAATGATTACTGAAAACTTGTTGTATTTTTCTCATTGTGTTATTATTATGTAACAAGCCGATATAATCTATGTTTCCATGACTAGGAGACGTAAGATGTTGTTGTTTTTAATACGAAACAATTAGGTTGAAAAAAGGTATTTTATGACGTAAAAACATGCAGAATGCGATACGCTTCTATTTCATTTTAGGTAAGTATTTTGATCTAATATATGGTTGGGAACCTAGATAAATACTATTCAAATTAAAATAATACCTTATTAAGGTAGAAATATGCTCCAATTAGAAATGATCTTGGTAGTACGTGTTGTATGGGCGATTCCTCTCCGGTCTCCCCTTAAGCAATGTTATTGTTATATCACTGGACATAATCCAGTACAATAATGTAATTAGATGTATTCTGTAAGTGAACCCTGTTCTTTGAGAATAAAATATATATAACCACAAATCACTCTTCTGATCCATAGCAGTGATTTCTTTGTTAATTACAATATTACAAAATATTTAAAACTCAGTTTTGATCAACCTTAAAATAAATAAACTAATAAAGGAATGGAAATGTTTGTATCGGACGTACTGTAATAGCAGATATTGAATAGGTGCAAATATAACAGCTACCTTATTGTGTCGTAAAGAATTTCACATCAGCAACTTTTAGAACTGCGGCCTCTACGGCCGACACCCAACTAAAGCTCTTCATTGTGCTGTCATCGAATTAACTGACAGTATACAAAATATTCCGCTATTCATAGTTACAATGACTCGCGAAATGAAGCCGGGACAATGCTAGTCATACGCATCTAAGACGGCACACAATTAATTGAATTCACACTAAACCACAAGGCAACTTAACAATAGTACTTTACTTCCCAGATAGTCGGTACTGCAAAACTTTCTCAGGTGGTGGTCTAGTGCAGAGTAGGTATGTAGGTACAGGTAAGTGCCGTTTTACCCATGTTACATGTTACACGTATATGCATAGAGGAAAAGAAAAGCTAGGCTGACAGCATAGCATACGCTTTCATTCAAAATCAGATTGTTCAGCTCATTAATTAGTCCCATAAAAAGTACAAGTAGTATTTACAATTAATGGCGTTCTTCACATCATACCAGAGTATGGTATGCCGGTAATCTGTAAGCGGGAATACCGCGAACATGACCGCGATATATACCGCTTACGCTTAATTAAAACGAGGCTTTAAAAGGATTCGCAGCATATTAACAAGCTGCTTAGCAATACCGTATTATAACTAGATACTTGTAGGTAGAGAATCTACGTAAAAAAGCATCGCGTTACAGATAATTTACGTCAGAACTAGCCACAATTTTACATGAAGACTTGTTGTAAAATCGCTGCTGGCAGGCGAAGCTACTAGTTATACAAGCGTTTCTTTGAGGATACCCTACTTACCGAGCTTCACTATGGCAACTGCGAAGCGAATGCAAAACCCACACAATTTGAGTTGCGGATAATTGATAGGTGTCGAGCGAGCGAACGAATGAGACGTCGTCGCCGCGGATGCTCCAAGCATTCAATATTTGCTCTAAATCAGCGCGCGGAACGCACGTTCCAAATGCAATTAAAAACCAGTCAAACACAGAGCCCGCAGCATATCAGCAATCTACATCAACGAACTGATGACCGTCCAATTTTAAAATATACCCTTGCGTGTCGCATAAAGAGAAATCCGCGACAACCACTCAATGAATGGTTTTAATGAAGCTCGTACATACTGTACATATTTATTGAACTCTGAAAAGATCAAACATGAAATCAAACTTATTTACATGACATACCAAATTGCGTCGGCGCAATTCCGAGCAACGCAAGATTTTACGGGGTTCACAATCAAACAATGTGAGACAAATATAATAAGGCACATTGTAGGAGCGGCCGGGCGTTATTAATATTGCAGCGGTGATAACTAGAACACAATAGAGCGAGGTCTCGAGACAGACAATTGGAAGCGGTGCAGCGTCAAATGAGATGTTCCCCGAGAGCCAATCTTGCGGTTCAATTTGCTTTAAATCAGAGGCACGGCGCCCCCTGCAGCAACCAGCATGCAATCCTCGTAATTTTACACGCATAATTATAAACGCTATCAGATGACAACGTGAACGATGCGCCCCGCTCATCCCAGGGGTTAATTAATATACTATCGCTTTGTGGCTTTGTGAATCAATTATTAGTTTGTGATGCTTAACGTGATAAGGCAAAGCTGTAAAATCTAATTGCTTCGTGAAATGACTAGAAAATAGGATTAGTGATTTAATTGAGCACTAAGATTAGTGAATATTTTTATTCAATAATTATATATTTATGTCGATTCTGAAAGGTCTTTACGTCTATTTTATTCCATCAGCTAACTGGTAATCCGTCGTCGACCCAGGCTTCTGTTTTTTCAACGCTCCTTTTACTTCTTCAGCTTGCTCAAACATAATTAATCTTTGACGGATGCGGTTATCATAAAGCAATCACTATTGTATTGTGCCTAGCATTATACCGCAAGTTACTTGTGATGTAAAATAGAGCATCAAGGCGTTAAAATAAGTGGGTGAAAAGGGTATAAAGCGTCTAAAACGTCTATTGGAAGCGCGAATGTTCGAATTAATGGACAGCATAATGCCTGGAGCGGACAATGAACCGTTACACATAAAATATCCGCTGGAAGCTTTTCAAACGTTCGTACTTGGGAAATGGTACGGGCTCTCATAATTTTAGATTTGTTATATTGTTTAAGATCATCTTGTTATTACCTGAGATTGCAAGCTACCACTTGCGCTATGAAAATCTGAAAACAGAATTTAACCGAACCGGAATAGTATGTATGACTTCCTGCGCTTGTAGGTCGAATAAACCAGAACAAAAGGGAATGTTTGTTTATTGCCGACAATAATTTGCACTAGTCGTTCATAAACTAAACTCTTTTTCATTGCCTTCATGTTCATAAATTTAAGTTAAACTCAGCAATTTTAACACTTTAATTACGTTTCCTTTACATGCTTCGCAAATTCTTTACAAAGAGCAAATGAAAAAATAAAGCAGATGTTTGGCGAATCACATTTCTTGAAGGGAAGTCTTATGGCACTGGTGGGGTAATATTTAATTATCCCGCAGCGGAAACGCAAGGCGGGGTCGCGGTGACCCCACCCGATAACAAAATGGCCGCCAACGTTACAATTACACTCTTTTATTGAGCAAGGAAGTCACCACTTATACACGAACTGTAAAACCATTGCGTTTGAATTGAAAATGTATACCACATACAAACCTGCACTTTCAAATTTACATTAAGATTTTGCATCAAATACTGTATTTTTAGAAGTAATTTGCTTGTTAACATGTGAAGTCGTTTTAAAACCATCACATGTTTTATCAAAATTAATATTTAGTCTATAACTCTGGGATCATTTTGTCAGGTATTTTAAAATTTAGAGAGCAAGCACTCCGACCATCACAAAAGTCTATTTCTGTTGAAAATAAACAGTCAAGTAGTGAGAATCTAGAAGCAAATAAAATAACTTTTTGTTTACACACATCAATTTTCAAAGCCTTAAAAAATCCTCATTATTTTTCCCCAGACATAAATGTACACACCTACGGGCGAAACATAAATTTACAACCAGAAAAAGGCAAGTGCAAAAGCAATTAAAGCCTTCGCTGCCGTACAGTTAACATTATAAATACACATTGCTCTCCCAAAAGAAATTCCCCATGCATTGCTGTTATTCGGCCTCCTCGATATGTGCACAATTTTGCGGAATTCTGTTTGTTTAATTAGTTCTGAATGAATCAGTTAAAAAATAAGAAAAACTATTACAATAAGCTTAATAAGCGCGATATTAAAAGCATCAACTTATAGACATACTCGTATAAGCGCTCTTATTAAAATTTTACAAATGGATATCATCCTAGCTAACTTAAGCGAGTTAACTTTCAGTTTACATAAAACTTAACCTTATAATTTAAGGCATAGAGAAGATATTAATATGTTTCAATTTCTCGATAGTCTGATCTTAAGTTGGCGTGAATAATCGCAAAGCGCTATGAATGTGCCACTGACACTCTACCGTTTAAATGGAACCTACGGCAGCAAATTACTATCCTTTGACAATAAGTAACTGGGTTGTAGATCTCGACCATCTGAGATACAGCCTAACTACATAATCACACCGATCGAGTTTCTCTATCTCGGTTTATTTGATTTATGATTGCGACCACAGTATATATTTTCATTCGCAAAAAAGGCTTCAATAAGGTGTAAACCTATTACACCTATACACTAAATATTTAAAAACACTTTATATTTTTATTTGAAACGGTTTCTTAAAGTAATTGCAGGTATGTATCATTTTCATACAAAAAGAGCAAGTAAGAGAAGCGCGTTGAAGTCTTTTGTACGGCATTTTATTTTCTGGTGGGAGCGAGTTCTCAGCAATGATTGAATGAGGTAGCATTTCCGTTAATATACGTTATTTATGCAGGGCCTTATAAAAAATGAGTGACCAAAAAAATAAAATTAAATACACGCAAGTAAGTATCAATCTTAATTAAGACGAACTCGGGAAAGAACCGAATAAATTGTGTGTATTAAAGGGTGCATGAGATTTTAATTACGGTTGATTTCTATCAATTTGGCCAACAATTGCGTGATCAAAAAAGTTTTATTCGGTGTACAGCCATGTACAAAAGTGTTAGTGGCGCGTAATCAGAGTTGGGCCAAATGCGTGATTTGCGTTAATTAAAATACATATTATTTCAAAATACTATTTCACACGAATTTAACATACGAAATACTTACAGTATTTTAACAACTTTTATTTAAAATATAGGTATATTACAAAATATAGTCAGGTTGACAATTTAACGTGCAGTACAGGTGCAGTGTTGCCAACTTTAAAGATTGACATACTTAGCGGTCGCTATTTTGCTAATTAGTTACGAAATTTATCGATCGCTATTTCCTATAGAACGCACCATTTAACGTCCTATAGAACGCAATAAGATCGTTAAATTTACATACTTATGTTCAGATGTATTTTGAAGCCCTAAGTATTTGAAATACTAACTACAAAATACCTCAGCGTTAGGTATTTGAAATACCAATTACAAATTACATTTTTACGAAGTAATTGGATAACATATACAAAATACGTATTTGTATTTCAATTACGTATTTAAATAATAAATAATTCAAATGATGCCCACAGTGATAGCACTTTAAAGGCATTTTAGGGTTCCTTACCTAAAGGGTAAAACGGCACTTTATTACTAAGGCTCCGCTGTCTGTCTGTCTGTCACCAGGCTGTATCTCATAAACGGTGATAGTTAGACAGCCGAAATTTTCACAGATGATGTATATCTGTTGCCGCTATAACAACAAATACTAAAAACAGAATAAAATTAATATTTAGGGGTGTTCCCATACAACAAACGTGATTTTTTTGCTCGTTTTTGCTCAATATTGATAACGGCAACAGGTAAACGTTTGAAATATTCACAGAATATTTAGTTATATAGTCACTTTAAAAATAAATAATTAAATTAAAATAAAACAAATATTTAAAGGGGCTCCCATACAACAAACGTGATTTTTTTGCCGTTTTTACATATAATGGTACGGAACCCTTCGTGCGCGAGTCCGACTCGCACTTGGCCGGTTTTTTAAAGTTTTATGTCAAAATCAACATTTTAATATCGATCAATAGGTAATATAACAAAACTAGGATACTTGAAAAATAGAAACAATGTTAACAGGCACTATTAATAATTATAAATGATATCTAAAATGTTTGATCCATATAATAATCATTTAGTTTGAGAGTCGGTCACGAGCGTCGGTACTGTACTTCCGTGGTTTAACGTTGTTTAATCATCAAAAGTTGCAAATATTACATCATTTCAATAAAAAAAATAACTAGTGGTTCGCCCTGAACTGAGATCTCGCAAGTGTGAACAAAAGTCCCAATAAGTTAGTAGTTAATTACTTATTATTTGATATTTAGTATTGTTTTATCTTACATGTACATTTACTATACTTACAGTTTAGTAAGAAGTACATTCGACCCTGTAAGGGCACTGCAACAGGGTTCGAGCCCTTCTATCTCTGATAGTATCTAAATTCTTCAGAAACCTAGAATATAGAGGGGGGGATGATATTTTTACACGATAAAAAGTAATCGGTCGGAATCCAAATCGGGCCAGACGTTTAGGACGAACGTTTTGGTTGAAGTGACAAACAAACGTACAAAAGAATTATTTATATATAATAGTTGTATGCCCGGGACCTAGTCCGCAATTTTCTGGATCTCAACAACAGCGCCACCTACCGGGTCTAATTGTGTTTTCAAACTATCCAGGAACCCATTGAAATATACACACAAAATTTCATCCAGAACGGTCCAGTCGGAGATGAAGAAGATGATGAGATAGGTGACAAACACACGTAGAGGAGAATTATACCTAGTCAGGTCATAAGTATTGTCACACAGTAAAAACTTTTCTTTTAGAATGCTGGCCACAAAAAAGTTTATAGAATTCGAATTTCGAATTGTTCATGAAAATAAAAATGTATACTTTTTAGAATTTTACTCATTTTTAAATATGGAGTGGACGCTTAAAGAAGACCGTGTTGCAGTTATTGCGTTGCATCGTTGTGGTTACGCGCCAATTAAAATTTTTGACATACTGAAAAATTTGAATATAACCAAAAGATTCGTTTATCGCACCATCAAACGATACAACGAAGACTCTAGTATAGATGACAGGTCAAGAAGTGGTGGCCCTCGGTCTGTTAGGACTCCAGCAGTGATAAAAGCTGTGAAGGCGCGAATTCAAAGAAATCCCAAACATAAGCAGAAACTGTTTGCCCTTCAGATGGGGTTAAGCAGAACCACGGTGAAAAGGGTGTTAAATGAAGACTTAGGGCTTCGGGCATATCGAAGAAAAACTGGACATCGTTTGAATGCTCGTCTAATGGACCTGAGACTGAAGAGATGCCGCGCTTTGTTGAAGCGGTACGCGGGAAAAGAATATCGGGAAATTATTTTTCGGATGAAAAATTTTTTACCGTAGAAGAGAGCTACAACAAACAAAATGATAAGGTGTACGCACACAGTAGTGAAGAAGCGAGCAACCGTATTCCGCGTGTCCAACGAGGTTATTTTCCATCCTCGCTCATGGTATGGTTGGGAGTTTCTTATTGGGGCTTAACAGAGGTACATTTTTGTGAGAAAGGTGTAAAAACGAATGCAGTTGTGTATCAAAATACAGTCCTGACGAACCTTGTGGAACCTGTTTGTCATACCATGTTCAATAACAGGCACTGGGTATTCTAACAAGATTCGGCGCCAGCTCATAGAGCGAAGAGCACACAAGACTGGCTGGCGGCGCGTGAAATCGACTTCATCCGGCACGAAGACTGGCCCTCCTCCAGTCCAGATTTGAATTCGTTAGATTACAAGATATGGCAACACCTGGAGGAAAAGGCATGCTCAAAGCCTCATCCCAATTTGGAGTCACTCAAGACATCCTTGATTAAGGCAGCCGCGAATATTGACATGGACCTCGTTCGTGCTGCGATAGACGACTGGCCGCGCAGATTGAAGGCCTGTATTCAAAATCACGGAGGTCATTTTGAATAAACTTTAGTGTCATAAGAATCTATGTTTTGTTAAGTTAATTTTGGTATATAAATGGTTACATAATGAATAAACTTGTTTCAGTTATTTTATATTAAACATGTGACAAAATTTATGACCTGACTAGGTATATATAACCTTTTACTATTAAAATGGTGCCTTGTAAACTTTACATAGGAAGTATCCACGAAATTCACGACCAACATATATTGATTTACAATTTCATGCAATGTGTTTTTTAGGGTAGACATTGCAGTCACTCTTAATTTTAAATTTTCTTTATATTTGTGCCACTAAAGCTACAAGAATACCAAATGTCCAGCAATATTTATTTATTTATTTTCATCCAGGTGTTTCCCGCGAATTTCGAGACGTCGTCAACCCATCTCCTCTTCGGACGACCTGGATTTTTTTTATTTTAGCTAATAACCCAAAAACGAATGGACCTACTCTAAGCACATTTAGTCACACCAGGTGCCATCACAACCTACCAATCACTATACCAAATTTCACAATATCATCCCAGTTTATTTGGAGATCTTGCTTCGCTCGATCAAAATCCATAAAGCTAAAACGGCATTTTGTTCGCGAAAGTACAATCGCGGACACTTACGCCCGGGCACCTTCAGGGGTCCGATTAAATGCTCGAGCAGTTCATGTAATGAAGCAAGATAAATCAACGGCGTCACACGCACCCGCACCCGTGACTCATGACCCGACACTGTGTCATCAAATGCACTCATTTAAATTAAATGAAGCAATTCTGCGCACGACAGTACGCTCTTAATAGGAATGGAATCTAGGACTGCGTTGCGATGAAAATAATATCGTCATTTATGTATTTGAACGCGCACGTTTCTCACGATACTAACTCTAATTTAATGCGGTTAAGTTACCTACTGCCACAGTTATTATAGAATGATTTAAGAATATATATTAAATAAACAATGTTCTATATCTATACTTCTATACTAATATTATAAAGAGGAAAGATTTGTATTTATGTGTGTATGTTTGTAATTAATAAACTCAAAAACTACTGGTCCGATTTCCAAAATTCTTTGACCATTGGAAATCTACATTTACCCTGAGTAACATAGGCTAATTTTTACCCAACTGCGCAAAGAAGGGTAATGTTTTTATTGAAAAACTACGCGTGCGAAGCTGCGGATTGTTCAGCTAGTATAAATATATGATGTATATGTGTGTGTATATATGTACATATATATAAAACATGTCAGGTTAGTTACACCATTTATAACTCAAAAACGGCTGGACCGATTTTGACGATCCTTAACTTGTTGGATTTGTCTCCGCTCTGAATAGCAGAATAACTATTAAAGTACTTATCGGAAAAATTCACGAAACAAGAAATTATGCAGAAAATTCTCATACATAGATGCAGCTAATGATGGCCGATTGACAATTCTACCGGCGACGTAGATGCCAGCCCGCGTCATATGCATGTCAAGGCGGTACGAAGTTCGCTGAGTCAAGTAGTATACATTACTAAAATTGTTGGTTGGGGGAAAAGTCTTTTCGCATTATAATATGTATGAACTTGTAATAAAATCTCTGGCTATACTATTTGTATCTGGCTGGTTTTGGTATCATTCAAAGTTTAAATTTTAAAGAAGATTATTCCAAATTCAAATTAGAAAAATGTATGATTTTTATCTGTTTTTCGTACTGTAAAGATGAGTGAATCTAATGAAGAAATTCGATATATTTTAAAATTTTACTACAAAACAGGTAAAAATTCAACGCAAGCCGCGAAAAAAATTTGCGATGTTTATGGGCCTAGTGCAGTGTCTGTGAGAGTAGCACAAATTTGGTTTAAGCGTTTTCAATCCGGAAATTTTGATGTCAAAGATGCACGTCGCTCTGGTCGCCCTATTACGGATAAAATTGATGCCATTTTTGAAAAAGTGGAGCAAGATCGGCAGTCAGTAGTTACGATGTAGCTGAAGAACTGGGAATTGACCACAAAACTGTTTTGGCGCATTTGATAAAAACTGGGTACACAAAAAAAAGCTCGACATTTGGGTACCCCACGAACTCACTGAAAGAAACTTAATGAACCGTGTACTCATTTGTGATTCTTTATTACGACGTAATGAAACCGAACCATTTTTGAAGAAACTGATAACTGGTGATGAAAAGTGGATCACGTACGACAAGAACGTGCGAAAAAGGTCGTGGTCAAAGGCCGGTCAGGCTTCACAGACTGGCGAAACCCGGGTTAACTCGCAACAAGGTGATGCGGTGTGTGTGGTGGGATTGGAAGGGCATTATTCATTATGAGCTGTTATCACCAGGCAGGACCATCGATTCTGAACTCTACTGCGAACAACTGATGAGATTAAAGCAAGAAGTTGAGAGAAAGCGGCCGGAATTAATCAACAGAAGGGGTGTGGTTTTTCATCATGATTACGCTAGACCACACACATCTTTAGCCACGCAAAAATTAAGAGAGTTTGGCTGGGAGGTGTTAATGAATCCGCCGTATAGTCCTGACCTTGCACCTTCAAATTTCCACCTGTTTCGGTCTCTTCAGAATTTTTTAGGCAGTGTCAGGTTAACATCACGAGAGGATTGCAAAAACTACTTGTCGCGGTATTTTGATCAGAAGCCCCAAAATTTCTATAGCAATGGGATCATGTCCCTACCTACAAGATGGCAAAAAGTTATCGAACAAAATGGTACCTACATACTTTAGTTAAATTTAAATAAACTATATTAAAAAATGTTTTGAATTTTCTTAAAAAATGCGAAGAAACTTTTTCCCCAACCTAATATATATAAAATTAAAGTATATAAAGTTGAAATTATGACATGTGATTTTAAATACAGCTTAGATCTTAACTGCGAAATTTGGAATCAAATATTTCTTGTGTGTTTGTTGACAGTTTACCTACTGTTTATTCTAGTGTAGACCCTTTGGGCTTTGAATGCCGCACGTTCAGTTAACAGTCTATTGCCACAGTATACACGAACCAATCCAAACTAAGCTAGATTTGCATACATCAAGAACTCAAGACTGATGGAACATACGTAGCAGATACACCTACAAACTATGTACCTAGGTCGGAGTTTAATTGGCTAAAGGAAATTCACTCAAGTATTTATCTCATTCGCAAATGTAACTGCAGCGATAAATTATTGCAAAGTTCACAGAGCGACACATAAATCAAACACAGGAAATTACTTTAATTGACGAAACATGTAATTCGTAATCGTCTAATTGTCGATTTCAATCCGAAAGCAAATTTAAAAATGCAATTTCAGATTAAGCGCATAACTTGGCCCTCCAACGTTTTAAGTAGAAACAATAAATTCATCGACACTAATTGGTGGTTTTCTCCAATTTATCAGCTCATTACATCACAGTAGCGCGAATAAAATAAAATATGTGTGCGGAGCGGTACGTGCGCCGCCGTGGGCAGATCATTCGCATGCGATAAGCGTCGGTCAAGCACATCGTAAATTGAAAGAGCAGGCCCTGCCGAACTGCAGACCCGATTGTGGACCTTAATCAGTTGTGCCTACTCGCAATTCATGCCCGGCCGCAGATAAACCCTGTCTCTCTATTCTAAATATTGTTATGCGTTCTTGATACCACACTGAAAATAGAGCCCAACTTGTAACACGGATTTCCTGGTCTGAATTTAATTCACGAATCGACGGCACTTGAACAATAAACAAACCTGGGGTTTTTAACGGAACATTCACACGGGCTATCACACAATATAGGAATATATATCCCGGTTATGTTCCAAATACGTTTGGGAAACGAATTCGCAGTAGCAGCGAGACTACAAATCGGAATTTATCCGAGCGGCTGCACTTTGAAGACGACCATTGCATTGCATGCATGCAGATGAGCGGACAACGTTTAATCGTTTAATGGAGACTGCATTAATGTATCAGATTCAATGTTTATTTCTTATTTGAAAAATAAAACTTAACTAAGGACGGGGTACAATTTCTTATCAGTTCAGCGCAAGGTTTTATTAAGTGCAGTTTTACCTGCACATTTAATAGGCATTATTGAATCGAAAACGTGTGAGTTTCGAGAACTAACATTAGAACGGCAAAACATAGTTATCGAAATCGTAAACAACACGGATGGGAGTTCGTGGCTCGTGGTTCGTGCGTCGTTTAACTTTGTAATCAAAAACAGTGTTGTGGTAATTAATCGATACGGAAGCTATGGTTTGCTTAGCGTACGCGGGCACAACATTCACCTTTACACTCTCTTAAATGTCAATATAAACATTTTGTTTCAATGAACAATAAATTGGGATAAATTTACAATTTTATACGATCCACCCCGTTCAACCCTGATTCTCTTCACAAATAGGCCATTTTATATAATAAATACTGACCCGAATCTACCTAAAATCATTACCAGATTTTTTTAAACTATATTCAAACTATGTGTTTTATAATTTGCATTTGGATAAAGCTACTGAAAATAACGTTAGGAAACACGCTTCTAAATGTCATGTGAGAACAAATTCAATTCTCAACATTGGTTCAGCGCGTGATAGACGATCTTCGTGCATGTTTCCAGTGTTTAACACGAGTAAGCTTCGCATAATCAAGAAGAATTATAGAAACGTAGTTTAACACTGGCTCTGAGTAAATTCTATTTACAAATACATAAAGGCAAACCTTTGCATCTAGGTGTGCCAATTTTTAGGGTACCGGACATAACGGGAAAAACGGAACCCTTATGAAGCGACTTTGTCAGTCCGTCCGTCCGTCTGTCTGTCACAGCTGATTATCTCAGCCACTACTAAACCTATCGGTTTGAAGTTGGGAATAGTTATAAATAATACAGACCTTCCTCAGAAGTAATTAAACAAATCAATAATATTTTAATTAATGATGGACAAAAGAGCCAAAATGGTGGGGGTAAACATTTCCAAATAGGGTTACTATTTAAGCCAAGTGGAGTATTACATCAAACAGATTGATTTACACATTCTAAAATTTTTTAGGGTTCCGTACCCAAAGGATCAAACGGGACCCTGTTATTACGACTTCGCTATCTGTCTGTCTCAGGAAATATTCACAGAATATTGAGTTACATTATTCACTTTTAAAATAATTAATTATATTAAAATATAATTATTATTTACGAGGAGCTGCCATATAACAAACGTGATTTCTTGCCCTTTTTATTATGAACCTAGTGGTCCCGCCGAACTTCGTATCGGCTTGACATGCATAGGTATAACGCGGGCTGTCAATATAAGTCACCCTGGTAGAATTGTCAATTGTTGTCCCCGGCCATCATTATGTATGAGAAAATGAATGACTTCCACAAATAATTCAATGCCAAAATTAGCCAAATCGCTCCACCCATTCTCGAGTTTTAGCGAGACTAACGAACAGCAATTAATTTTTATATATATAGACATTATATCTCGGGATGACTCCTACCGAAGCATCTGTTTCAAACGATATTAATTTTTTTTACATCCTTTTTGACGATATTTGCAGCACGCATTTGGTCAATTCTATGTCAAACGTCATAAGGTTACATTATAAAAGCGCTAAGGTTAGATTATAAATAATTTTATATGGTGGTTAAGTATTCTTAAATTTTCTAATTTTGCGCGCAATTTTCTTAATTTTTTCTTTCATAAGAACCTTCTCCTGACAATAAGAAATACAACAAAAAAAGAATTGACCAATTTGGTCCAGGCGTTGTTGAGTTATGCGCTTACCAACACATTTTGAGATTCATTTTTATATTATAGATGGTACGCAACCCTTCGTACGCGAGTCCGACCTGCACTTGGCCGGTTTTATTTTATATTATACCGTTTCGTAATGATGAAAAATGACGAAAAAAAACCGTTCCGGAGATAAGGGGACGATGACGAAGACTTACTCGTAGCATTGAAGATTGCGAAGTGAAAAATCTGAAATTATTATGATTCATAGATATTCATAGAAAATTATACGAGTATGTCTCTATCTAGAACAGTATTTATCTGTCTTAAAAGTTTTCTTCCCACCATCCTCTTTGGAAGGTGTCGAAATCGTCCCGCCAACGCTTTTTTGGCCGACCCCGAGGTCGCCTTCCGTCTTCAGGCGTCCATGGTGTTGCAATATGGGCCCATTTCTCGGAGTGCATTCGAGCAACGTGGCCCACCCATTCCTACTTAAGCCCAGCCGATCTCTTCCCTACATCTGCAATGCCGGTAAGTGAGCGCAGCATGGTGTTACGCACTCGGTCGACACGTTAGCGACAGATAGGGATGCTTGGAGGGAATTGGGGGAGACCTTTGCCCAGCAGTGGAAAAAAGATAGGATAGGAAAAAAAAAGAAGTTTTCTTAGTTAACCGTTCACATAAATAGATGGTGCTTAATTAACAGAAGTAAACCTATCTGGGTTCGGAACCCTCGGTGTGCGAGTCCTACTTGCTCTTGACCTGGCTCGTTTTTACACCACGAGGTGACGGTACAAACCCGTCAGCGTCGGTAGCCCACCTGATGATAAGCGGTTACCACTATCTATAAAAAATCTCACAGGTTACGTCTAACTAAGTCTTGGCCTACATGGCATTAAATTGCGCTCGTGTCGCCTTGAGACATACCCATACTCTTCCAACTAGACCCCCCCCCCCCTTAACACAGCAATGCAAGCATTACCTACTGCTTGGCGGTAGAAATAGGAATGGTGTAAATACTTCCACGGGCGGACTCTTTCACAGAGACTACTACCACTACGTAATCGGTCAGGCACCACAACGATAAAATTGTTTTGTGCGTGATCCTTGATGGGTTATACTTATTTGTTCACTGATTTATCTATCAGCAAAAGATCTACCCTGTGTAGTTCAGCAGTAGACGTCCTATGGATGATATGATGATGATGATACTATTTAATGAGATGCGAATGTTTTTATTTATTGAAGTTTAGGTAATTCCTGTTCGTAGTCACTGGCGAAGGTCTAAAGGTGTGCCAAAGCTCCAACTTCGTGATCCATCTGGTGTTGTATTCAGACATGAATCAATCAATCAGTACTTAGCTATAGGCTTTATGCAGCACAGTCGGTGTTAAATCGAAATGGAGACGTAAATAGCAATGAAACTATAAATCGGTTGTGTCTGTCGCACGCAACTAATAGAATCTGGAGCAAACTTAATGTGTATGTAAATTTAGCAGTGGTCCAAGGCTCAAACTCAACTCGGTCACTCAACGTAGATCAATCTAACCGTAATTGAGTACTATTGAACGCCGATCGCACTTACTGGACAAATGCTGAGGATATAATTTATGGTCGTGTATGTAACCCACGCCGCTTATCTTTGTTCAATCTTTAATTTAATCTCGCTTTAACGGGTGCAGTTTTTACGCAACTAAACATGTCCAATATTTATAACAGTGACCATACTTTCATCACAGACAGATTACATAATTTAAAAAGAAGCATAGCCGATCGATATAATGTTCTAAGTCGATAATACCACTTAGAGTCTAGTTGTACGATAAAGAGGACAATGTTATCATGGTGTCGATCTTTATCGTTGCAATTACCTATTGGCGAGGGTTACGCAAGCGCTAGCAATATTATAGCGCGCATTAAGCGGTGCACGCAACACATACCCATGGCAATTAGTACATAGTCCGGTGAGCGACAGCGTGCCTAACCCGATTATACCCAGCATTATCGCGAAATCGCCGGCTAACAGCCAACAATACACAAGCACAGATTCCAGCGCCATGACTGACACCCAGAACAAACCAGATCAGCGAACCCAACAATAACCCTTTCAACATCCCAACCGGATCCTTGCGAAACCACAAGTTTCGCTATCAACACATCTAAGCACTTTGTACAGTCGTTATTCGCAGATAACTCGGTAGCAGTTAGCTCGAACCCATCATGAATAATGCTTTTTATTAAACGAATTGCACTGAAGGAAACAAGGTCCCCCAAGAAAGCTTTGCGGAAATCACTGAAGCTAATATTTTACAGGCACCCGTCCTGTAAACGAAAATTGCATTACCATTTTTCGACAGTCACTAGTCAGGGGCGATGACGAGGACGTTTAGTGAGCGCTGACAGTGAAAAATTACGACTCCCAGGTCTGCGTTGGTGGTGCGATCATTCGATAGTTCCTCCTAATGTATCGCTGTCAATCGCATGTTTTGACGTGCGGAATCACCTCTCACTATCGCGGGACACTGCTTTCGCAACTTTAGCTTAGTCACTACTTCACTAGCAGAAACATGCGTCAGCTTTACGTCTATATTGCCATTTAAATTGCTTCTCAAGTGTGAAATCTCTCATTACATAACGCAGGAAACCTTTCCGTTATCATCATCATCATCATCATCATATCAGCCGTAGGACGTCCACTGCTGGACAAAGGCCTCCCTCATTGATCTCCAGGAACTGCGGTTGGAAGCGGCCTGCATCCAACGCCGACCTGCGGTTCTTACCAAGTCGTCTGCCCATCTTGTGGGTGGACGTCCTACGCTGCGCTTGCCGGTCCGTGGCCTCCACTCGAGAACCTTTCGGCCCCATCGGCCATCTGTTCTGCGCGATATATGGCCTGCCCATTGCCACTTCAACGTGCTAATCCGTCGGGCTATGTCGGTGACTTGAGTTCTCCTACGTATCTCCTCATTTCTGATTCGATCCCGTAGAGAAACCCCGAGCATAGCCCTCTCCATAGCTCGTTGAGCGACTCTGAGCTTATTCATAAGGCCAATAGTGAAGGACCACGTCTCGGTTCCATATGTCATCACTGGTAACACACACTGATTGAAGACTTTCGTCTTAAGGCACTGAGGTATGTTGGACGAAAAGACGTTGCGGAGTTTCCCAAACGCTGCCCATCCGAGTTGGATTCGACGATTGACCTCTTTCTCGAAGTTCCGTTATCATATCGCTGGTTGATTGAAGTCGTGGAAGTTTCAATCGTATTATTACTAATGGATAAGAGACACTTCTCACACACAGCAAGTGGCAAATCTGGTTTACTTAGGTAGAGTTCGCTTATACACATCAAACAGTCGGTTTGTGAGGCAAACTGAACTGACCTACATGCAAATCAAGTCACGGTTCGACCTAAATTACTGCTCGACTATTTCTAGTGGTGACTTCGTCCGTGTGTAGTGTCACAGGTTTTTTTAGGCATTGATCGGATTGAGGTATAGTAGCTTTGTGTAACATGGTTTGTGACTGAAGGCGCCTCGTAGAAGTACCGTACATTATACATATGCACGGCATTTCCTTTACCTTTTAAGAGCATGTAGTATTATGCAAATTTTATCAGTGGTTTAAATCTATTAGTCGTATACCAAATTCATGAGTTGTAACTAAATCGGTGTGACTAAATAATGGATCAAATTATCGATAATAACACCACCGAAATTATATGGCAGTTCATGCCAAATCTAAATTTTGTGAAAAACAACACTATTATAAATAGATTTAGCGATGACGAACGGCAGTTATACCATCATAAGCTCGATTTAGGCAAAACAGCGGACGTGATTACATGAAATTGTCTCCAGAATAGACTTACCGTATAATCAAATCTTAGTATCTTTTTCTAAGAAACTGTATATTACCCGCGCGCGTCACGTTAGATATTTTAGCCGGAAAATGTTAGTATTCAAAGGTTTTTCTACGTACGTTCAAAGCAATATACTCAGATTCTACTTTCAAAATACAAAATGAACAATATGCACGAATGCAAAACATAAATATGGGTGACAAATGCAGCCAACAAATTAGTTTACATTAATGTTGCAGCTTCAATTGACAGTGCAAGCACGGAGGCCGTACGACAACGTTGCGACGCCGACGTGAAGACTACGGTCCTCTCACGCAAATGCCAAGTTATGAAACCAGAAGGTTAAAGTCAAGAAATAGAGAAAAAACGGAAGCGGTATTAAAGTTTCATTTGTGAAAGAAATAACAGCCAAAGTAGATTCTTTGTATCTGTAGAAATTTACTTATAGATAGATAGATAGATAGATAACTCTTTATTGAATTACCACACAAACAGAAATAATAAAAAAAAAAAAAAAATAAGTACTGGGTTAAAATAAATAAGGCAATACAATGGGCGGCCTTATCGCTAAAAGCGATCTCTTCCAGGCAACCTTTGGATGGAGCGAAATTTTTAAAAATTACGGAGTGCGGTGTACTTTAGCGGATACATTACATTTACACATAATATATTCTAAGATATAATAATAATATGAAGTTTTAATCCTAATACTTAATATACTTATAAAATAGACTAATATATAGGTATATACATATAGCAAACTATACTAACAGATAAAATAAGTACATAAATAGTAAATAAATAACGCTAGGAAGATGACATCGTCAGGTAATGATGTTTCACCTTCAATTTGAAGACGTGTAAGGACGATGACCGTCTTACTTCTTCGGGCAGAGCATTCCATAGCTGAACAGCCTGAACAGTAAAAGAAGCGCTGTAAAAGGAAGTGCTGTGCGAAGGAGTTCTGAGTATCAAGTTTTCTGATGACCTAAGAGTATAGTTATTTGAAGAATGGAGAAATTCAAATCTATCTTTTAGATAGTGAGGAGAGAAGGGATTGAAAAGAATAGAATAGAGAAGAAAAAGGATATGCGTATTCCGACGAAGACGAATCGGCAAGGTTAAAGGTAAATATTATAAAGAACGCTTTTCAAACATAGTCAATGTTTTTGTTTAATCCTGTTGTTTGTAGAAAAACACTGCTATCTAGTAAAACAGTCTGTAGGACAGGAATTTAAGACTAAGTTCATATGACCGCGCGGTACCGCGCGGAACTACTAACCACGCTGTACAAGATCAAACTAAATAGTGTTTATCGTCTACATTACCGCGCGCTACGGTAGCGTTGATATTGTTAGAAATTGATAGGCGCGGTACCGCGCGAAATTATGAACCGCGCGTTCATATGAACTTAGCCTAAGGGCGGCCTAATTTTAATACATGACAATTTAGCTGTATCATTTAACAAGTTTAAATGGTTGTTGACCAACCCTGGTGTCCGTGTCTTTACGGCACTCGAAGACCCCCAGATGTCTTGACGGCTGTTAGAGCCGAGATCGACATATTAACGTGCCTTCAGAAACACGGAAAGGTTCAACTGTAAATGCAACTAGCGATCACCTCACCCATCATATTAGGTACCACCATCCCTGCTAATATGAACTACTAAACAAACGACAACACGAGCGCGTCAGTAGATCACTTGAGCGTATCATTGCATCAGTATAGCACACTCATCCCACGAACATTGTCACTTCCACACAATTTCGTACATCGGAAAACCAGCCAACAAAGAACCACGACTGTTGGTTCATTGTCTTTATCCTCAAGTTGAATGCATTACAATATAAGTTAGAAGTAATAAATATTGTTACAGCGCTTCTTGATACTTATACTACGTGTTTTGTTATGTAAGACACTAAATGAAAACACGGCTAGGGCTAATTGCTAGTATTAATATTTTTCAAACATTCGCGATCACTATACATAATTACTGATTAAAACGGGTATTTATCTTGTATGTATCTTTTTTATTTGTTATCCCACGGGTCCGTCCGTGACTACGGCTGTTATAACAGTCAAAATGTCGGGTTAACAAATAAAAAGATACATACGCGATAAATACACATTTTAATCAGTAATTATGGCTAGTATTGTTGTAAAATAGATTTTTTGAAATTAATTACCATAGAAAATTAAAAAATTTCAAACAACCATCAAGTCCTAAAAGATCGATAAACAGCCAGTATTCAGTGTTCATTCATCATATAAGTAGGTACCTGTTAAACTGACTAAGCCGCAACGTCACAAAGGCGCCGCCGATTTAGGTAAATAAAATTGTTTATTGGATATGTATCGATTACTAGAAAAATAATTAAAATTTGAAAATTGAAAATGAAAATATTCAAGCCACCGGTATTAAAATCACTTTTAAAATTAATTAATACGATTCCGGATGTGTGTTTTAAATTAATGTCGTACATAAGAAAACAGGTTGGGTGTACATACCTGACATTACAGAACGTCGTCGCTCTGATCGTTTTGGTGTTGCCGTTCTATGAATAATGAATGTTCAATAGGAATTTTAATTCGTCATTCAAATTACCATTCCATTTTGAAAAAGAAACAAAAACAGCAATAATTACTGATGAATGGAAAATAATATGACCGCCACGCCGCCGCCCCTAAGGAGCGCGTAACTGTGAGACCTCTAATTTTAATATGGAACTAGCTGTTGCCCGCGACTTCGTACACATTACACTACTAAATGAGTAGGTACTAATTTATCACAACATATCACATTAATTTATGAGATGATGTTCAGTGAGGATGTTTGTTTATTTGTTACTCAATCACGTCGTAACGGCTGAACCGTATTCGATAGAATTTGGTATGTACGTTTTAACCTAAACTAACTTACTGCTATTAAGCTCCTTCTTTTAATCCCATAATCAGGTAAAAAAATTGCAGCTACATAATAGTCGTCGTGCAGTCCACTCCCTTTTAGTTTAATATTGTCGCAATGGTGTGCCATACAAAATGCTAGACGTAGTGACGCCAGCCCACTCTCTGCATGTTAGATATAAGCGCAATGATAAGTCATAAAAAAATCTTAGCAGTTACCAGCGTTTTCGCGCACGTTGTTCTATGGTGTAAATATACCTAGTCAGGTCATAAGTATTGTCACACAGTAAAAACTTTTCTTTTAGAATGCTGGCCACAAAAAAGTTTATAGAATTCGAATTTCGAATTGTTCATAAAAATAAAAATGTATACTTTTAGAATTTTACTCATTTTTAAATATGGAGTGGAGTGGACGCTTAAAGAAGACCGTGTTGCAGTTATTGCGTTGCATCGTTGCGGTTACGCGCCAATTAAAATTTTTGACATACTGAAAAATTTTAATATAACCAAAAGATTCGTTTATCGCACCATCAAACGATACAATGAAGACTCTAGTGTAGATGACAGGTCAAGAAGTGGTCGCCCTCGGTCTGTTAGGACTCCAGCAGTGATAAAAGCTGTGAAGGCGCGAATTCAAAGAAATCCCAAACGTAAGCAGAAACTGTTGGCCCTTCAGATGGTGTTAAGCAGAACCACGGTGAAAAGGGTGTTAAATGAAGACTTAGGGCTTCGGGCATATCGAAGAAAAACAGGACATCGTTTGAATGCTCGTCTAATAGACCTGAGACTGAAGCGATGCCGTGCTTTGTTGAAGCGGTACGCTGGAAAAAAAATCAGGAAATTCTTTTTTCGGATAAAAAAAATTTTACCGTAGAAGAGAGCTACAACAAACAAAATGATAAGGTGTACGCAAACAGTAGTGAAAAATCGAGCAACCGTATTCCGCGTGTCCAACGAGGTCATTTTCCATCCTCGCTCATGGTATGGTTGGGAGTTTCTTATTGGGGCTTAACAGAGGTACATTTTTGTGAGAAAGGTGTAAAAACGAATGCAGTTGTGTATCAAAATACAGTCCTGACGAACCTTGTGGAACCTGTTTCTCATACTATGTTCAATAACAGGCACTGGGTATTCCAACAAGATTTGGCGCAAGCTCATAGAGCGAAGAGTACACAAGACTGGCTGGCGGCGCGTGAAATCGACTTCATCCGGCAATAAGACTGGCCCTCCTCCAGTCCAGATTTGAATCCGTTAGATTACAAGATATGGCAACACTTGGAGGAAAAGGCGTGCTTAAAGCCTCATCCCAATTTGGAGTCACTCAAGACATCCTTGATTAAGGCAGCCGCCGATATTAACATGGACCTCGTTCGTGCTGCGATAGACGACTGGCCGCGCAGATTGAAGGCCTGTATTCAAAATCACGGAGGTCATTTTGAATAAACTTTAGTGTCATAAGAATCTATGTTTTGTTAAGTTCATTTTGGTATATAAATGGTTACATAATGAATAAACTTGTTTCAATTATTTTTTATTAAACATGTGACAGAATTTATGACCTGACTAGGTACATACAGCTAATTTTAAGAGACTCTAGTGAGACTCTACCTAGAAAGAGCAGGCAGAAAAACTCGGCGGTAGCTGAAAATTTGGTATCACTCATCATTGTGACCCTATTGATTTTAAAGAGGGTGGGCTGAGTGATGCTGCGCTACCTCTAATGTTTTCACTTATCATTCAACCCGATCGTTAGATAGGTTATTGTTATAGTTGTGAGTTGGTTAATGGACGCTGCAGTTTTACAATGTTTTATGGCTCATCATTGGGACCCTGGAGCATGGGGACTCTGTGTTGGCTGAAAACTTATATCACTATCATTACGACCCCATCAAATTTAAAGGCAATGGGCTGCGAGACGCTGCGGTAGCTGAATATTTTATAGCCTTACCTAACTTGTAGTGGGTTGAGTGCGGCATGATGAGTTTTTTATGCCTATGTATGTAAATGAGGGTGGCTGCGCTAGCCGATTTATTTATATGACTAATAATTGCGACCCAATTTATCTTATAAAGATTGGGCTGGTGGATTCTGCGATATCCGATTTTTTTAAGGCTCATTGTCGCGGCCCCTTGTTACTTTTAGTTTGTTGTAGTTAGCTGGTTGGGGGCGACGTTACGTAGCTGCACATTTTTATTATTCATCACTGTGACCCTACTTATCTTAAAGAGGGTGGGGTTCGGGGGTGCTGCTATTCATCTTAAAAAGAACCCATTTTAGTTAAAGAGAGCGTGGGCTGGAAGACGCTGCGGTTACTGGATTTTTAAGACTCAATTTTGCCACTCTATCTAATTTAAGGGAGTGGGCTGAGACGCTATATTAGCTGATCCTATTTAACTTGAAGAGTATGGGCTCGGAAAAGCTGCGGTAGCTACAAATTTCTTTTGACTTATCACTGCGACTCTAACAAATTTAATGAAAGTGGATAGCAGGACGCTGCAGTAGCTGTTTTTTTTATTATTAATCCTTGAGACTCTATGTAAAAAATTTTAACGCAGCACTCTACACTGGGGGATGATGCGTTAATTTTTTTTTGATGATTAATCATTGCAACATTATAAATCTTAAAATGATTGAATTGGAGGATGCTGCTATAGCTGAATTATTTTTTATGACTTTGATTGATGCGGCCCTATCTGACTTGTAGGGACTGGACTGGACTGTGGGAGGACTCTGCGGTAGCTAATATTGTGTATGATTCATCACTGCGACCCTATTTTCACTAAAGTGAAATGAGAGTGTGCTGACCGAGGCTGCGGTAGCTGGATTTTTGTATGACTCTTCATTGCGCCTATATCTACCATGCAGACAATAGGCTGGGGTCACTACGATGGCTGAATTTTGTATGGCTCACCATTTCATTAATATTGAATTTATAGGGAGTTGACTGCAGGAATCCTATATAGCTGATTTTTTTATTGAATTTATATTTTTATATGGATTTAAAAGTGATAATATATCACTATTTATACGTATTTATATCTACACTAACCTTGGCCTGAAGGCGCACCGAAGATTATGAAAACTGATTTATAAGATAAAAAGTAAAGTTTGAACTCAATCCGTTCAGTAGTTTTGTCGTAAAGGGGTAAAAACTAACGGCGATTTAGTCGTAATCTGAATCATCTCATTAATTTTGACACTGGCGTGACAGAGCCCAGTAGCACAATTGGATAGTGCACAATTGGATCCTCGTATCAAGAGGAAGGTAGTGGGTTCAAGTCCCGTCTAGGCTTGAACATTTTTGAGATGATTTTAAAATCTTGCGGTAACATAAACCAAAATCATTTTCCTATAGAAACTTTGACACACTATTTTTATGGTGTGTCAGTTTCTATAGGAAGAGTTCTGTTGATTCCCTGCTGGCTCCATCATCAGATCCTGGTAGATGATATCGTCAAACATCTCAGAAAAACAATTTAAAAGAATCCAAACATGAACGTTTTACTCTTATCCATTAATAAATTCTGATCATAACATGTTGGCTCCCTTGTTATTCCCTGGTCCTCAAAACAAACAAAATAACAGAATAATTGTATTTTTGACGACATTTCATTCAATTCCACGCTCAAGTTTTTCATATAGGAGGTCTTATTTTGACCTTGGATTCCTGAAAATATTTAAAATCTAGCAACTACTACTAACTTTAACTATTACAAAATACTCTGAAATCTGCCTAAATAGAAAAATGAGCTTTGGTTACCAAACAAAGTGGTCCTTTGCCATTTTTCGGGAAAATTTCTGAAAGCGACTGCTGAAATATATATTTGTTTATTTAATTAGGGGAATCTACATTTAAAATTTGATCGGTCTATTACTTACTAACGGTACCTGAAAATCGGCTATTTTTGTTTTATTTTAAACTCTAATTTTGAACCCCTTAGGGTGCGAATGTCAAAAAATCCTTTCTTAGTCCACTCGCACACCATAAAAAGAAAACACCATTTATATTTCAAGTCTCTCGGATCCGCGGTTTAGGCTATGCGTTGATTTTCAGTCAGTCTGTATTTCCCGTAACGATTATTTAATATAGGTATTGATGATTAAAAACGGTAGATTTCCCCATCTTCAGACGCTGGTAGTCAATTGTATCGTAAAATGTCTTGCAAAAACAATGTAATAGGACCCAAACACAATACAGCTACTGTTATCCATTATAGAGTTCTGTAGATTCTCTCCTGGCTCCATCATCAAACCCTGGTGGTATTACCATGATAAAATGTTTCATTATTTGCCTATAAAAAGTATTTATGCAAAGTTATACGTTCGTAAATGCAAAAAAACATTGTTTTACAACAAACTACAACATCCCTTTTCAACCCTATGGGGTGATTTTCAGATAGAATTACTATCCCATGTTTCATTATGCACCTTGCTTAGTATTTAAGTCAAGTTTTAAGTCTATTAACCCTAGAAATAATGTTTTGCCATACAAAGTTCAACACCCTTTTCCCCCACCCAGGGGGTGAACTATGAAAAATAAACAAATACCATTTCTCTTATTTTTGTTTAAAAATATGTTCGTCAAGTTTATAAACCCAAGAACCACGGGTTTTCATACAACCGTGAAAACCTTTTTTGACCCCCTTAAGAGATGAATTTCCAAAAATCCGTTCTTAGTGTTCACTTTCACACCACAAAGAACATACCATCCAAATTTCATGTCTCTAGGACCAGTGGTTTGGGCTGTGCGTTGTCTATATGTCAGTCAGTCAGGACTACGATTCGTATAATAGGTTGGGCAAAAAGTCTTTTCGCATTATAGTATGTATGAACTTGTAATAAAATCTCTTTGGCTATACTATTTGTATCTGGCTGGTTTTGGTATCATTCAAAGTTTAAATTTTAAAGAAGATAATTCCAAATTCAAATTAGGAAAAAGTGTGATTTTTATTTGTTTTTCGTACTGTAAAGATGAGTGAATCTAATGAAGAAATTCGATACAATTTAAAATTTTACTACAAAAAAGGTAAAAATGCAACGCAAGCCGCGAAATAAATTTGCGATGTTTATGGACCTAGTGCAGTGTCTGTGAGAGTAGCACAAATTTGGTTTAAGCGTTTTCAATCCGGAAATTTAGATGTCAAAGATGCACGTCACTCTGGTCGCAATATTATCGATAAAATTAATGCCATTTTTAAAAAAGTGGAGGAACTGGGAATCGACCACAAAACAGTTTTGGCGCATTTGAAAAAAACTGGGTACACAAAAAAGCTCGATATTTGGGTACCCCACGAGCTTACTGAAAGAAACCTAATGAACCGTGTACTCATTTGTGATTCTTTATTACGACGAAATGACACCGTACCATTTTTTAAGAAGCTGATAACTGGTGATGAAAAGTGGATCACGTACGACAAGAACGTGCGAAAAAGGTCGTGGTCAAAGGCCGGTCAGGCTTCACAGACTGTGGCGAAACCCGGGTTAACTCGCAACAAGGTGATGCTGTGTGTGTGGTGGGATTGGAAGGTATTGATTATGAGTTGTTACCACCAGGCAGGACCATCGATTTTGAACTCTACTGCGAACAACTGATGAGATTAAAGCAAGAAGTTGAGAGAAAGCGGCCAGAATTAATCAACAGGAGGGGTGTGGTTTTTCATCAAGATAACGCTAGACCTCACACATCTTTAGCCACTCAGCAAAAATTAAGAGAGTTTGGCTGGGAGGTGTTAATGCATCCGCCATATAGTCCTGACCTTGCACCTTCAGAATTCCACCTGTTTCGGTCTCTTCAGAATTCTTTAGGCAGTGTCAGGTTAACAGCACGAGAGGACTGCCAAAACTACTTGTCGCGGTATTTTGATCAGAAGCCCCAAAATTTCTACAGCAATGGGATCATGTCCCTACCTACAAGATGGCAAAAATTATAGAACAAAATGGTACCTACATACTTTAGTTAAATGTAAATAAACTATATTAAAAAATGGTTTGAACTTTCTTAAAAAATGCGAAGAAACTTTTTCCCCAACCTAATATATTAGATTTATGTGATAATAATAATTAATAATATAGGACATTGATTGTGAATAAAAATCAAAATAATTTCTTTATTATTTTTATTTAAATCTTTTTACAATATATATATGATCTTCGTACTAGGGCCTACATCATAATCATGATCAGTAATCAATGAAACGCCAGTTAAGCAATTATCTGAATAACTATCGGTTTCACTACTACTTCATTTATAATAAAGGATGGATAATTGGATGACCAAATATCCATCTTTATCATCGCCTTGTAATTTACGGATATGGTTGCAATGCTTTCTCCACTCTTCCACTGTAATTTCTTCAAATGCCTGACTGACCAGTCTTCACTTTTATGAGCTATATTGACATTAACAACTTTTCGCTTCATTGTGCTCCATATCATCTCGATCGCGTTCAGGTCACAATGATCAGTGCAGATGCAGTCGTAAGCATTTGTGCCCATTTTCTACCAATATAGTGTCAATTTCCTAGATAGGAGCCGGTTTATTTTTTTTAACTATTTCCAATTGTCATTATTTCCATGTTTTGTCATCTCGTCGAGTATTTATGGGCATTTCGATTAGGCCATTCTTGAATGTCTATTTTAGGGTTCCGTACACACAGGGTAAAACGGCACCCTATTACTGAGGATCCGCTGTTTGTCTGTCTGTCCGTCTGTCACCAGGCTGTGTTTTATGAACCGTGATAGTTAGATAGTTGAAATTTTCACATATGATATATTTCTGTTGCCGATATAACAACAAATACTAAAAACAGACTGAAATAAATATTTAAGGGGGGCTCCCATTCAACAAACGTGATTTTTTGCTCGTTTTAGCTCGATATTGATAATGGCAACAGATGGCTTGAATATATATTAAATTCACAGAATATTTTGTTATATATTCACTTTAAAAATAAATTTAAATTATTTTATTAAAATTAAATTTAAAAAAACAAACATTTATGGGGGACTCCCATACAACAAACGTGATTTTTATGCTGTTTTTATAGATAATGGTACGTAACCCTTCGTGCGTGAGTCCGACTCGCACTTGGCCGGTTTATTTTAATGTATTGACATTGGGCATCTATTAATATGCTATGATATGGAGCATTGTCCATTATAATGATTGACGGTAATTTTAAGTTTGGCAATAACTTTTTCATGAGCCACTTTTTGAAATTGGCATTATTCATATCATCATGATAATCACCACTTTTTGTTTTAGATTTGAACATTAATAAAGCGTTTTCTTCAAAACCCGTTTCACCACCTGCGTGAACTATGATAAATCTCTGTCCTTTCGATACAGGCTCCAGAACTCCTTCCACACCTTCACCTTGTCAGCATTTGCCAGATGTATGAGATGAATGTATATATGTTTTGCCCAAATATACCAGAGGCAATGAATTTGCTGCTTTATAATTGTTGCTGATAACTTGCAGATATCTTGATCTCCATGCTGATATTTAATTCCATTCCATCAGTACCTTCTTAAGGTAAGGACGCCCATTGTACTATATTTAACATAAATTAGTTTTATTTTAAGTATTCCTGGTGTACAATAAACAATTATTCTATTCTATTCTATTCTTCTTCTTTCTTTTCTTCATCAGTACCTTTCTTAGCTTTGTCTTTTTAAACGAAACCCCATTTTGTTTTCGGAGAGACTCACGTTGACCTTGATAATTTATGTCTTCTTTTAGGACAGTAAGTAGCATACTGACTGTAGGCAACTCCTTCCTCACTGCATAAAACTCGTGTACTTTTCGTCGTACAACATCTACATCGAAGTCATCAACAACAATAAAACCAGTACTACGTTTTCTCGATTTCCCAGACTTTCTTACTTTGGCACCGGTTCTTTCTGCTTCTTTTCCCTCTTTGACTATTTTTGAAATCAAACCTTCACCGGCACCTGAAAAAAAAACATTCATTCATATTATATTTCCAATATAACACCTCTTTACTACATTCGATGGGTTAATAAACAAGAATTTATATGGGTAAAATTTATAGGTTAACTGATCACACTCACCTCACCTCTCGGCAGATATTTGTGTATATATTTGATTATATGGAATAATCGGAGGTTGTTGTCGAGCTTCTTCTTCAAAAAAGACCTTTACCTTTAGAATAATATTCCGAGCATCACTTTTAATAGCTTTCGGCATGATTGAAAGAGAAAACTTGCAATATCCAAAAATAAACAGAAAATACATGAACTACACAGCAACTGAGAGTCGAATAACGTTTTCAACATTGCGGCTGTAGTTCCATTTTCTACCACTTCACAGGTAAGTTGGTGGCATTGTAACTACTTGGGCATTTTGATTTCTGTTTATTATTTTCTTATGTTTTTTACCTGTTTACTTATAAATTAAAGGCTTGCTGCGCAACAATGCCTAAACGTATTTCGTGGTTAAATATGATTTAAGGAGTTATCAAATCATACAAATACGTCAAATTTAAACATGTTAAGTCGCTAAATACGTTTAGGGATCGTTGTGCAAGGCGGGCTAAGTGCGTGTCTAATAATGTGTTGCTGTTCTGTTTGTTTGCTGTGAGGCAGGATCTAGCGCTCTTTAATTATAAACTACAACACTTGTACCTACAATCTAACCCAGATCCACAAACAATAAAGATTTATGATTTATCGATAGCTCACTTGGTGTCAGTCACTGTGTGCTCTAAGTTAGCTGGCACGCTGACCGTGGGAAGCTGTTACTTTTTCAGTAACTGTTACCTAATTAGGGTAACGCAATGTTGTCACGATAACCTACATACTTACACGCAACAATACAAATAAATAGTAAGGTATGTTAGTTAAACTTGCTTTGGAATACATACGTTAACCCTAAAGGGAATTTTACCCAAGAAAATAAAATATAATTTCACAAAAATTATCGGGTAATGTATCACGAACGCTTCAAATCACCTGTATCTTGAACTGTATGGCTTAGATATTTGACTTTGGGTTAAGTAAGCGTCAAAAACTGTTGATGAACTGATTTTTTACAGAAAATTGAAAATCCAACATTCTTCTCGTTAAGTCCCTTTCGTCAGATACATATTCTGAAGCGACCTGTATAAATATCATAAATAATATATCTATACCTCACTGATGTCAATATAAAACTTACACCTTCTTTAAACGAAATATCTAGTTCGTTATAAAGTGTATCGATGTATTGGTACCCTTTGCAAAAGTAGACTAAACTTTGTCCGTGCCTACCTATAATACATTTCTGTCGAAGCTTAGACATTCTAAGGTAGCGTGGCGCAACAACCAACTTTATCCTAAACAAATTCATCGTAGATATTTCTGTCAAAAGTATCAAACCACGCGTTAACTCAATAATATATCAATCGAGAAACCGTTACCATTCGTACAAGTTGACATTCTAGATACTCAATCAGCATCGGCTTTGTCAACTGATACTTGGAGGTGCGCGTGCGCAAATCAATTTGCTCGCAATCTCGATGGCGTGAGATAGTCAATCTCTAACGAGCTACCGGCTGCGGAAATACCGCATATAAATATAGCCGCAGTAACTAACAAGAGTACATGAACTAACTTCACTCGATCAACTCTTTGTACAGATTTTCTTAAATGTACGCGTAAGTAAGCGAAAATAACAAAAAATCGCGGATTGCACCAATCAACCCACAAAATAGCATCTAGAGCACTGCAAAAAGTGCAAAACCAAGTAAGTAATTTACGGCGACCATTTCTACACGATATTATTTAATTGTTGATTTTTCCAAACCGTTAAACCAGTTTCGTAGAAGTCGATTAATATTTCACGGAAAACAGTAAGTGCATTGTTTATTTATTTAATTCTTTGTTGCACAGAAAAACTTGTACAAAAGGAAGACTTAATGCTAAACAGCATTTTCAACCAACATTATTGTTGTGTATTTCATTTGATCGATTTAATTTAAAAGACGCGTAATGCGAAAGGCATTGTCTTATCTGATGTATAACATTTTGATAGTAGTGGCAAGCATTAAGAAATTGAATTATCTTAAATAATGATTTAGGTAAAATATTGTAGTTATACAGCTGCCAGTCACTTTCATTTCTTGCGTGAACAAAGTTAGTTTGGTGTCGCGCCTTAGTTTACTTCAGATTTCAAACCGTGCTGTTTATTTAATATCAGCCAATAATAATAAAAGACAGATGCAATTTATTGTGGCTCCAGTGTTGTCAGATAGTTTGACTCGCGCAAGAGTTGTAGTCAAAGTTTCAAACTCTATCAAAGTTATTGAAACATTTTGGCAGATCATAGCAGCTTGCAAAGCTTATTTGCGTAGGTTAAAAATACGCTTACAAATTGAAAGGTTTACAAAATATTTTCATACAAATATTTAATCAAGCATGAAAAATGCGCAGTCACAATGAAGAGCTTAAACGCGGGCGCGACGAAAAGCGATGGTTCTTTTCACATGTAATCTGTTTACAGCTGAAAATACGAAATTATCTCCCAAACATATGAAGTTTGCCGGGAGGCAATCAATCATAAGTAGGGGTAACCGCGAACGTGAAAACCGACGAAGGCACTCTTGTGAAAGCAACGAATAATACACCACGAATCAATCATAGATTTTGCGACGATCCATCATGAAATTTCAATAAAATCGGATTGTAACTTGATATCACACAGACGCTCAATCGAGAGACTTATTTCTTGTAGTAAGTTATAACTTTGCCACATTATACACGACAAATGTTGATTTTAATCTTGGAAGCGTTGAGATTCCTGGGACCCGCCTGTAAAATAACATGCAAGCACAAATTCCACAGACAAACTCCCATAGACATTAACACTTCTAGAGACGATTGCCGCGTGATAACGCTGTAAAATAATTGTGGGCTGCCAGCGCAATAAGCGATCTCACAATAGATTGAACCTAGGGCTAGAAGCAGCGTGTCTCCGCCAATCTGCCAATTCGATCTCGCTTCCGCCAAGAGTCGAGTTCTATACCAAACCAGTCAAACGCACGACAAGTGCACAAAAGGGCGTCGAACGTTGCATTGTATAGTGGCTTTAAGAAAGTAAAATTTCCCTGGCTAGTGTCGATAGCACTAACATACGAGTGTCTGCCATCTTTGAATCTCCTGTTCACTTATGCAGTGCAGGCGAGAAACTGGAATTCGTGGAAGTCTGTAAAACATCGACAAGCTCTCGAGTAGTAGTAACTTTGAATGAAAATTTTAATGAGATTCATTTCACAAATTCAACAGAAATCCAACACCGGCCTTTGCAATTCGAATCAGTTTTATCGATAAATAAACGAGTTATGTATCTTCTTTTCGTTCAAAACTTAACACATTTGGCATTCAGCCAAAATATTGCCTCGAACATCTAGATACATATCAATAAAAATTTACACATGTTAAAGGAACATCTTAAACGCGAAATACGAGGCGGCAATGTCGTCTTTCTAGATAGGGATCTAGCGCGCGACCGAGTGCGGAGGCCGAGACGAGGCGGTCCTCATGCGCTATTGTATTGCGGGACATTTGTATGAATGTCGCCGGACATGACAAAAGCATTCAATAACAGCTGCGAAGACCGCTTGCCCGGCAATATTTGCAGAACCCAAGCTGACTTTTAGAGCATTTCTAAAGCCCTAAAATACATTTTCCAGTGTTCAGCAAAAGTGAATTTGTCTCTTTCCAAATGTTAACGATAGCATCCTTGACTAATATTTGAAACAAAAATAAGGCTGAGATAGCACCACTAATTTTAACTCGGTTAGCTAATTTATCCGCTATTTAGTGGACGGTAAACGTGAGATCCATATCGCGTATACTGCAGTTTAAGTTGGGTTCGGAGGCGCGCGATGAATTCGCGGCGGGCGGGCCGAACGAATTACACAGAACCTGCTGAAAATATACTATTATTTAATTGAATTAGCTAACCCCAAGAAACAAAATATTCGTTTATTTTATCTGAAAACTCTCGATATTCCTTCTCATCCCGAAGAAAAAAAGGACTGACTAACAAATAGTTGCAGAGAACATGCAAAATCAACATGTTTAAAATTTCAACGTGTTAGATGAATATCAACGTTAGATCGGCATGATAAAGCATCGGCTCACATCACATTATACATTCCCTCTGAGAAGCTCGTGAATCTCTGAAGATTCAGTTTAGACCGGAGGATCGTTTGAATTATACAATACGTCTTCGCGTAAGAGGTTGTTTTGCGCACCTGTTGGTGTCTTCTTAAATGAATAAAGAAATTCTCTAGGAATTTAGATGATCCTTTGTAAAGATTTATTAGGAACGAGTAAACTAGGATCGCTTCATTCTATACAAATCTTATTATTCGGATACACAAAATCGCTAAATTATTTAGCGCGTCAAGAATAAAAGGCATTTTATTGAGATATTATGATTATTACCAAGATAGTATTGTCGTCATTAAATGATTGGGCACCAGTCTCTATAAGCATAGTAAAAAGCTTACACAAACCTGGTAGTTGGGATAATATTGGCTGGAGTTCAGCTAGAAACAGCAGCGGCTATAATTCTATTCAAAATCAGCAGATATGGGCTCACCATAAGAGGAAGTCACGGGTGTAATCGTGGCCATCTCGCCTCACTGCTGTGGTGGCTGCGGGAACATTTAAATTATCGTGAAGCCAGATCCGCGCAGCCGTAATCACACCGTTCATTTGTAAGTTAGACCAGCTAACAGTAAAGCCCGGCTGAACGAAAGTATCGCCATCAGATTACCTGGGGGACTCTCAAGCTCAATATTATTCAGAACTGAGAAAAACAATCGTGCCTCGTTAAATTGCGATAGCGAGCTCGCGATTGTTGCATCGAGTTCCTGACTCTACACATCTATACAAATATGTATTTGACTTTTCGTATCCCATGATTTCAACACATAATTCTATCGAAACTTGTTTGCGTCGAGAATCAACATCTCTAATTACGTACAGAGTTCAAACAGTCACTAAAAATACCTTTACTGTCAATGTATCAATCCAGAAAGGTAGATAGGAGGCAGCGATCGAGCCATGCTAATGAGCCCGACCGGTTAAAACGGACAATTGGCTGCCTGCAACTGTGGAGCTATCTTTTAGACATTTAAAGGCTGTATTTCTTGCGCTCCTAGACTGGAATAAGAATGTTGTCGGACGTTGATTGATCGCTCTCCAACTTTGAGCAAGGTTAAAGTAACTGTGCTACTGTATTGCGAATTTATATTCAAAATGTAAATGCTCCTACCTAATATTTACCCAAACAGCATGCGTATAGTGCCATTATTAAATTACCGTACGGTGACCTAATAGACCCTAGGCAGATAGGCTACTAATGGAAATGGTCCAAATTTACCTATCACGTGAAAATGAACTCGGCTAATTTATATGAGAAGTATGTTACTTTATCAAAAAACATTATATTATATGAAAGTTATTAAAAAGTTACCGTAACGGCCTCGATAAATAAAAAGTAAGCGTCTATATCCCAATAAACAATTTACCCGTCTGTAAGATAATACGAGCTCATCGATACAATAAATCTATTGGTAGCACTATCGAGGCAGAGCATACAAATACGAAATTGATTGGTTCGTGTGGCGAGTGACATTTCAGTATCTGCAGCAGGGGTGCGCGCGGAGCTCGGGAGGGCGCTTCACACTGACATTTGAATAGGACTGTCTCGGCATGTACCGGCACCCACCGACGTCCAACGAGAGGCGACAATGTACCACGAACACAGAACAACATTCCCATTCAAAAGAAAATTTACTTTTATTCGACGGCCGACAATGAGCCACCTTATTTTTCAACCCGAGCCTCGGCGCTTTTGCGTTGATAGTCGTGAAAAAGACTATACACGTACATTAAAATCTCTTTAAGAATTTAACTTAATGGGAGTAGATAATAAAGTGAAAGAAGTCAGCGTCGTTAGCTCAACGAAAATGTTTCGTGATAAAATAAAAGTGTGTAAGATACCTGGTAATATACCTTTCTTATATACGAGTAGAAGCGGTGATAATGCGGGATGCTAACAGTAAAATGTATTTTTAACAACTGCTCCCCATTACAAGTCTGCTGGTACAATTAGTAACGCGCATCCGGTATTTCCTAAACAATGCAGGTAGAGCGCTCACAGACAACAAAAGACTTCCTGAAAACGGCCGATCTTATCTCGACTAACTTTATTTCAGCAGATATGTACTTTGCCTTATTATTATTACAAACGTGATCGCACATGGTACAACACATTTCAAACAATAAATGCATCATAACACTTCTGCATTCGATTATCTGTATGCGATACGTGTTCTGAAATAATGTTATGGCCGCGTGTCGATTCCGGCGAACATTTCGATAAAACTACTGAAATATGCTGCGGAGCCGCAAACTATTCTTTGTATCTGAAGATCTAAGAGTTACCTCTCAGGAGCGCACGTCAGCTAAAATGAATTGTTTTACTGAATTCCTGATAATAATCTATTATATCAATACATCGGCTTGTAGGAAGCTCATAAAGGATTCAACAACTCCACAGCTTCAAATCGTTTTGTTTTATTGGTCATCTATCGTGGTATCACAAGTTTGCAAGTGACTAGTGAGCAAGGTGCAGTAACTTATGTAAATACGAATAGCCAAGCATCTCTGCTCACTACCAGTTCCAGGATTCCTCGGCAGCTATGTGAGAACATTGCCAAACGGAGGAGCCTGCGAATTGTTTGTATACATTTGTATAAGAAATGAGGAACAAAACAGGAAGTTTCCTCTTTTTGTTTACCTTGATGCTCAGGCAGTGTTTGAATATATTTATTTATTTTGTTTCTCTTTATATTTCTCTATTATTTATCTTCAATGCAATAATGAAATTCGATCAATTTATTATTTGATCAGAGGGTTAAGCGAGTCAAAAACAGTCAAGTTAAACGACCCGCTATATAACTGGAAGGCCAATATGACGCGTGTCAAACAGGGACAGCTGATTCAAATTGATTTCACGCGCATCTCACACCACTTACCATATGTTAACAGCGTGCTTACCAGCTACTTCGGATAAAAACCTTAATAAAACATTATAATGACACCTGGTATTATGTAAAAAAGAATAAGAATGTCCGCGCGCAATATGTCTAAAAAATTATACAAGACCATATGCCTCATACGTAGATACGAGCACGGCAGAACTGGAACAACTTGCAGTCATAACTTACAAATTCAATTCGATTTGTGGCAGTCGTAAGCGTCGATTATAAACATGCAAATAGGAATAGTACTGGTTTGCTCGAGGGTCTGAGGCCAGGGGGTCGCATTCACCACCTGCACCGCTAATTGCCGCGCCTCATAGAAACAGTTACCCAGGTACAATCTCAGTGACCTCGTATGTTCTATAAGTAAATACTGTTACGATGTTCCTGATTATATCAAAACGCGCCGCATAGCTTCTTGTATCTCTTATTAAATCTTGTTCTTAGTGAAAATTCCTTTGTATCTTATTAGTTTGTTAACGCCTTTCTATTGTGCTGAATTTTCTTATTAGCACTCTTTGCATTCATGTTTCTAATTAAGAAATCTCTACATCAGCTTGTTCAGGTAAGCTTTTATCCTTTATTTCATGACGTAAAATTAAGCCATTATCAAAGTACAACTAGTGTTTATAAGAAACGCCATGCGATGTCTCAGGGTCAGGGTTTACTATTAGAAAAAATTACAAATACATTGAATGAATCTATCTCCACGTATTTATAGCTGATAAATGGTAGTTTGTAAAAGCTTTATATCATAGTACCCAATAACGGACACCATGCATATCGAGGATCCAATAGATAATAAATCCCGTGAATACATTGTACAGAATCAATGGGCAGGCGTGACCTAACGCCAAAAGGCAAATTGCTATTGTTTATAAACAAGCCGCGAACACCTTTCTTGAAACAATACCCTAGGAAGTTGGAGCGCATTTGTCTACTTGTAAACACAGATAAGCATGTGATATTGCAAATTTACTGACAACGAAACTTTACACTGAATTTGTGCTACAATTTGCAAGGCGCCAACACATATCATTGTCCGTAACATGGAAACATGGCTTCCTGCAGTTGCTCTATGTAAATTCCTGACGATCCGTACTAATATTCTTCATATCTGAGATTAACAGACAAGGCATAATTTTGTTTGTTCTGATGTCGGACAATTGACTTTCAAAATGCTTCTATAGTTGGTATAGGTATGCATGTAAATGCATAAATGCTAAGGGTCGCATTCTCGGTCTCAAACACGACAACAGATCGGATAAGCGCGGTATTGCAATACCATTGTGTAAGAGTCTAGACACATTAGTTTTTATAAATGGAGAGTTATTATGTCAGATTAGTGCCTGGACCTAAGGTCTCGCACCTATAGTGATAATGAAGAGAAATCGCACTCTGGGGTCGAGACGAGACTCGTATAGTTTTTTGTTCAAAAACAATGTTTGCTCGCAGGTGAATGAAGATAAGGTTAACGACCTTTATGTACTTTTTTATGTAAGTGGAATAATATAAAGAACATGAAAAGGCAATGAGCTCAGGATATATCAATGTGCCTTCCGTCAAAGCTCGTGAAGCGACCGCGTGCGTAGCGGTCACGGAACTACAGTACCTCGGGAACATCTTCGATCGACATCGTGTTTTATGTTCACAGAGTTGTAAGGGAGTGCACTAGCTTTCCAATGCTCTATAAATATAGAAAAGGTGAAAAATCAAGACCTCAAGTAGAAAGTATTCTTAAACTTTTATAAGTTAAAAATATTTTATAAAAATTTATTTTAGAAAGTGCTCTATTACAAATACGGCATAAGTTTCACTCAAAGTTTGTTATAGAGCTAGTGTAATTTTACTTAGCTGAAGAGTAAATGAAATATTAGGATAAATCGAATATTAGGATGGTAAGCGTTGAACTGCTCGTCAATTTATTACTTTCCGTAGGCAGTATTGAAATGTGTCGATTAGACCGACTGGCCAATTACCATAAGGTATTGTACATGAGAGTTCCGCGGCTTGGTTTTGCAACCAACAATTTCTACGTCGTCGGTATTGAGTTACGATGGGGCCAGCTGATGCTGCGATGGTTTATAATCCGGTCCATCTCTTCCGCCCTTGTTGGTCCGATCACTCGTGTCGCCGAGCTAACGGTCGTCGATACATCCGCGTTATTAATCTTACCATTGTATTAGACACGAACATCTCTCGCAACGTGTGCGCATTGATAACAGTAATGGTGATCCCGGTTCATAATGCTATCAATAACTTCGATTACAGTTACCGGACACCTTCTTATCTCTGTTGCAATGTAATGTTTTTATGAGGTGTAGGCAGCTAAAGCTAAAGGAAAATGTACACTGTGTAGTGCAATAAGGGTGAGTATGCCGTCATAATAATTTGGAAGTAGTGCCCGCCCACCGCCATCACCAGGCGGTGCTGTTCACCTACCCTCTCTCCAATTATGATAACCATCACTCAAGGCGAGCGGAACGAAAGGGGGCAGGCACCGGTTAAAACGTGAAATTACACTTCAATTTTTACTCGGCGTCTCGGCACACAATAAAAAACAAATATTCTCATCGAGTATCGACGAAACGTGACCGGCCTTCGTCAAAATAGTCGGCCGTTGTCTCGGCGGCACTTTACACCGCACCAAGTGCTAAAGTGTAAAATGCTGCAGTGAAATTTATAAGCTTCACGTCACGACTATTGAATAATGACTTAACAAATTATTGGCGTCAACACCAAACCTGTTCGTTTATTATCACACTGCATGTCACACTTCGAAACGATAAAATGATTTATAATTCATATACATTGGTATTTATACATTGTTATTGAGTCGCTAGCCAAAGCTCGTTCACATAAAAGGTCATACCTACGCGATGTGTTATAATTTTCAGACAATTTATTCAATAATCCCGAACGTTAACTAGTATAGCATGTGTCAGTGTTATAAAATATTAGTCTCTCCTTATTTATATGGTGGCTCGTTAACTTAGATCGCCGAAGGGAGTTTCCATTTATATCTGGTTGTCGAACCATGTGTTTTTACATGAGCAGCGAGTGTTACAACAAATTCAACAAATGACCGGCCCTCATCTATCAAAAACGCTAACGAGCTCAGATGCGGCACCAATTTACAATCACCGCGCTTCACTCCAATAACATTTGATGATTCTGATGAAATGGATACAAACTAGATACAATATTAATAGCGTCAAAATATTTATGGTCTTCGGTGAAAACGGCAGCAACAATAATGCAATTCACTGATGAGCTAGAAATCGCCGTATCAAGTATAACTGCCGAACAGACATTATATTGTTTTAAACATAAAGTGGAAATTCACGTTTTACGAATACTATTGTTATTACTGCCTCATTCAACGTCTTCAACATAATTAGCTTATGTATGGAAAACTACAGTCAATAGAGCAAAATCATTTATATTTTATTTTATTTGGAGCCTGTAGTGTCCCACTGCAGGGCAAAGGCCTCCCTTCCAAGCAAAATCATAGATTCAAAAAATATATTATAGATTTTTATTGTTGTTTGTAGAAGATCAATTCACCTACTTATTGTTTGTATCAATTTATTAAATGTATGTTTACCGGTTAGAAGCAACTCTGTAATTGAAGAGGAATAAAGGATGTAATAGGTACAGATTATCCAAGGTTTTGCCTGTAGTGCTTTGCCTTGAGCCTAATGGACGCTGTACAGTGGAAAGCTCTTCCGGGAGGGCCCATACATGGAATATTCATGTGAGGAGAATGGGCATACCGACGTTGTATTTGACGGTATTTTTATTGCTGCGGAAATTCAAAGAGAATTTTTGTTGAGCATAAAATAGCAGATTTCAGAGAGTAAACAGAAATGTTTCAAACGAATAATATCGGAGCCTCCAATTGAATGGGAAACGCAGTTTTTAAATTGATTTATTAGATATAACTTTTGAACTCTCCGGACTGGAGAGAGTTTACCCGTGATCATGGCGCATGCAACTGCTCCGAAATATCGGGATACTCAAATACTCACAAATCATATCCGGTAATATAACGGGTAAATATCCCGTTTTTAGTATAAATACTGTTGATTTATTAGTCCGATAAACGGCTAGAGTCTAAATTGTATGGTAAAAATTTAAAGCATTTACGATGTAACCAACCCCAGGGGCGGACATTCGGCTATATGTTATGAATAAGCCTTAGAAAGAGGCTGGTGGTAGCACTCGGTGTATCCCTTGTATCTAAAGGTCCTTGTATCTCGATCAACCGCAACAGCGTTTATTAAAGCGTCATAATTTTCAGGGACACTTAAAACGAAATTGCAAATTGCTGCAACTAGGTACTCCCAGGTACAGGCTAGGCGGCGCAAACCACTCATTTCCCGAGCGAAGCAGGACCACACTCAGAGTAAATTAAAACGGGGCTGATCTATATTGAGACTTTAAGGAGAAAAGTGTACTGTGTTCGCCATATAGAAATGTCATAAGCCCCAAATAGTAATCCTGGTTACGTTCCCCCCGGACGGTAGTAAGAATCACAAAGTTATGTACAATGTAGCAATCTCATGCTGCTGACTTTACGGTCCTAAACCGCGGACGATATTTTGTTGCACACATACCGTGTCACAACATTTTTAACCGCAATGGTTTGTCTTTTGCCGAAATGGTAACAACAATTTAAAATTCGATAGCATTATAATCCAACCGTACACGAGTGCACGAACACATGAACACGCTATAATTTTTATGTTGAATAAACAATTATCGATCCGCATATCTACTGAAAAGACGCCATATGCTAGTATCATTATTAGTTTGAATGCAACTTTCGTTTTTGTGAGGGATATTAAATTATTTGGGTGTGGCAATAAAAGGTTCTTTCAACGTTTTTTCAATAACTTCACCCTCTTGGTAGTTTTTAACAGTGCAGTTTTGTGATCTACAACAGGCCAGTGGTTTTTTAATAACACCGTGACTTTTAATGATATTATTTGAAACGCGAACCTGTCCTTTATTCACCGGATATGACCAAACACTTTTTCGCTTTGCTCATTAGAGCTAGGGTATCCGTAACGCCAACGGCATTTACGCGTTTACAGCACATCAAATGGAAAAGGAATCGCATGTAGTTCTGCATAGAATTAGTGCATCGATTAAAGAGTACTAGACGAGGGTATTTAACCCGCTAGTTAATTAGGTTGAGACAAGCGAATGGTTGGATATTCTTTCTCATTACAGTGGCGGCTGGCTCTCATTAGGCAAGGATATGTCAACTGCGTGCGTACCCCCGGTGGCCGGCCGTTTGTCCTGTCGCCGTGTGCAACGGACATTTTTCACTGTGACCACAGAAGAATTCGTACTCCAAACCTGCAATTTCACTACGCCTATACCCAACCCGAATTCGTATTAATCTGAGAAGGTACATGACCGATATTGAAACTAACAGCGAACAAGTTATTTTCAAATGTCTTTATTAACAGAAATGCCTACATATGTAACAAAATAATGCAAAATACAGTCTAGGTAATTCCATCATCATCATCATATCAGCCGCAGGACGTCCACTGCTGGACAAAGGCCTCCCTCATTGATCTCCAGGAACTGCGGTTGGAAGCGGCCTGCATCCAACGCCGACCTGCGGTTCTTACCAAGTCGTCTGCCCATCTTGTAGGTGAACGTCCTACGCTGCGCTTGCCGGTCCGTGGCCTCCACTCGAGCTATTAAAAATCCTAGGTAATTTAATCGACTAATAATCCAATGACTCGACAGGCGGAAGCGCCTCTAAAATTCTTGACAAAATTGTTATTTATTTATAACTATTTCACGTTGTAAATCTCGTAGGTATTTATTTTAATGCTTACTATGCACTACGGTTACTTAACATAATTTTATGTGCACTTTGTCTAGCACACATTTTGATATTTTTTTGGCAAAATTCTATTTAACAAACTAAACTAGTATAAAATAGCTAGTGTATTAGAGCTAAAATAAGTGCGATATGGTTCATTTTACTATGAACACAGATTTGCAGTGATACAGTTCTGCTGTGACGTAATATATACGAGCCAACGCACCTGCCTTTGCGCGCGCAATGACAAATAGTTGACGTTCTCGATCGAGTGATTACGGGCGTTTTGTTTTCGCTCTTCACAGACCATGATTAACGACACGAAGGAGGATAAACAAATAGTTAGTTTAGAATAGGTAGGGACATTTGTTATTCTACTTGAACGAAGAAGACAAGAATGAAGAGCCTTCGTGGCTTTGTGGATGTACACTGACTTCCGATTCGGAGGTTGTGGGCTTGAATCCCAGATGCATTTTTAACACGAAAAAAATATGTGCGCATTTACACGTGGTCGAAAATGGCGAAGGAAAATAACGTGACGAATCGGCATTTTCTAGAATCATAAATTCGATGTCATGCCATCGGGTTAGTCTTCTAATCCTTGGCGATGTCATGCCATCGGGTTAGTCTTCTAATCCTTGGCGATGGGCTTGCAACCTGTCACGTGAATATTTAACTTCTATGCAAAAAGTGAGCATGTATCAAATGTTTGGATTTGCCTCTGACTACTCAACCCCCCAGTGGGATATTTTCACAAGTCTCGTGTCCTAACTAAGAGGTCCAAAACGTTCATGACAGGGATTAATACAGGCGTAAGCTATATTAGTTTCGATTATTCTAAAAGAGTATGATCGGCTAGATAAGAATAAAAGTTGTGCATACCACGAATACCACCTAATGGCACCTAAACACTAAAGCCGCTGGCAAAGCGGCCCAACCCGCCGGGTAACACGCACCCGCCGGCATCATTAACAAATAATAAATAAATATTACTGAACATTTCACACAGCGCTATCTAGCCCCAAACTAAGCAGAGCTTATACTATGGGAACCAGATAACTGATAGAATACTTTGAAACTTACTCTTCTTAGGGTTAAGCTCGCCTTTGTGCATGTCCTCTATTTCTGTCCTTTTTCATGTATTTTCTTGTGTACAATAAAGAATACTTTTTTTGTAAATACATACCGATCGTAAAAAAAATAACAAGACCCGGAACAAATATATGTAGATCATGCAAACATTTGTTCCGGCGGAAATCGAACCCACCACCTCCTGCGTCTCAGCCGGCTGTTCGCCACTGCGACACGAAGGTCGTCGAATTGTTTCATAATTAAGCCCAGTGGCACAACCGGCGGATTGGGCCGCCGCGCCGGGCCGGCGGCTTCGATGTGTAAAGTCCTTATGTCGTACGCATTGGAGATAATATTTTTATATTTGTCATGATGTTTCAGTACACACGCTTGTGACACTTGAACTTTCATGTTCCCAAAAATAATTATAGCACGCCGTTCTCATAACCTTTCATCTAAATACGTCAATTAACCATTATTCTTACGACACACACTCAAGCGGTTACTTACAACTCTGAAACTCTGAGAGCGTATCAAATTTCAATTTGCATAATAAAGTAAAAGCTCATACGCCGATACAAGCGTGAGCACGCCCCACATTAACAAGATTAAGTCAACATTACGTGACGTATCTGCGAGGAGAATGTTTACTGTGCGGCTACATACAGCCTACCCGATGCATAACAATGTTGAGTACCAGCGTTCACATCCAACACACGAATATGCAAAAACCACTAGTCGTATTTGCAACTCATATTATAATACATACGTAAACTTTTTTGTCCAATTAATCCAGATAATAAATTGCAAAAGTACCGAATGAATTAAAAACTATAAACAGACGCTTCCGTTGAGAACAGTCATAAAAGCAGTGAACCGGCCGGCAACCAAATGTCCATTTCACGAGACCCCAGCGATCGCGGGTGGTCCCAGCGGGTGTCCCTCTCAACTCTTTACAATGCCCATAATTCAGTGATTCGCGCGAATACTAACTAGACATCGCTTATCCGAGGCGACATTCAATACTCTACCAACAAGAGGAAACACTAAAACAATCTTAGTCAAGTTTATCTCTAAATATTAATATAAGAAATATATATCGTATGTAAACATTGCATTGTAACTGTAAAGAGTTTAGTCGGAAGATAATTTAGCAATAATGAGACTGGTGAGATTGCGTGACGCGGAATTAAATGACTTTGCGGTTAGTTTCAATTTGCGGCCACGTCGCTTGTTAGACACCACCATAAAACCGTTTATGGTAGAGACCTTGTAAAATGACTTAAAAATATGTTATATACTAATGAATGTTTTTAATTAAATTGGCGAATTCCAAGATTGGTCATTATAGCCCGTTAATGGTACGATTAATTTCGATCAGTGACGAAACAAGTAGAGCGAGATGTTGTATTATATTTCGAGATATGAGGTTGTAATGATCGGTGTTGTCTTAATGGTGTGAAGTGAGTATAAAGGCCACCTACATCGAGCGCGGGGTTGACATTAAATGTTAGCGCGGCAACACTTGACGTCAATCTCACGAACCTACCTACCTACCTATATTAATAGTGGACACAACACAAGTGCATTCGTACTCGGACACTACTTAACATGTAGCCGCTGCATTTCATTTGGACGCATACCGTGAATGTAACTAGTAAATATGAGTAAATGTGAAATAATGCCAAGGATTAGGAGTTGTGCAAACAAAATACGATACGAGCCCTATTCAGTAAAGCTTTACCCAGCTTTTAGAAGGCAATTTTCATATTTCACGACTCTACCGTGGGGTTTACAATGTTTGTACATTCTGATAAATAATACTTCCGGCATAGTATCACTAATCTCTGTTTTTCCTGAAAGTTTATGCTCGGCTCTTTCCATGGCATAATGCTTAAAATCTATTTATAAGCTTATTGCTCAGTCTAACGCCCGCTTTTAATGTCATGTATCACTGACAAAATGCTATAAATCAAATTCAATTTCAGAGCAAAACGTTTCCGTATAATACATATGGTTCTATATTTGTAGCAAGCTTGCAGCTGGCAACAACGACCTATTCAATTTGGAGCCGAGCGGCGTACTGCAATAAAGGGATATGGCGTTAGCAGTCAATTCGAGCCAAAGCTATTACCCACTTAATGAAGGATACAAGACAAACTAGCTTCGAAGGAAGCCATCAGAGGCATCTACGCGCCGCGTAACCACTTTACTGAACGCGCATCGCCTTATAAGGGCTCTTTCATATGCGACAGTTTGACGATCAAGTTTTGTGGGGTATGTTCTGACGGCTTAGTTCCTAGAACCGCTTTGCACTGCCGTTTGTCCAGTGCTAGCGTCTGTCAAACTTTAACGCAACGTAGATACCGCGTAAACGCCTATAGACCGCTTTACCCTATTTACGCTGCTCAAGTATCGCATAATATGCTGAATAAACACCAGTGCAAGAAGATCCTCCAAGCATTACCCAATTTCCCAGTTTGAAAGCACCTTAACAAGTCCAACTCATTCCAATGTATACGAGTAGTGCACGCTAGATAATACACTTAGTAACCGTGTTTGTTTAAAGGCAAATGCAGTTGTTACGGCTTTTAGTGCCGCTATGCAACTATATGCGGGATTAAGAGGTTTATAAACTTCGATCTTATAGTTTTAGTGAAACTTTGCAGAACAAGAAAGTTTCGAGTTTGTAAAGCTCACAGTTGAATCAGGTGGGTTCGAAGCCGGTCTCCACCATGTGTAGAGGGAGAAGAGAAAATGACGGGCAGATATTGTCATGCGCCAAGTTTAATAGCATTAAGTGATGTGTCATGCAAAAGTTCCTTCGCTGTTTCGTTCTTTCTTAGTTATCGCGCGTTAGTTTATTGATCAGTTTCAAGTGTAGAGCATTAGTTATTTGTCAAATTGTCGTCAAACAATCTGGACTATACGGGGAGAATTAGCTGTGGACGTCTGCCAGCAGATGGCAATGTAATGATGAAATACTCCACGGTACTCACGTGGTGAATATTAAAATGATCTCACCAAGATTAGTTCCCTCAGCAATAAGGCAGATGATGATAGTGTAGTTTTAGAGAAACTGCGCAATAGGAAAGTCAATTTAGCAGTAACGAGGTTGGATTAATCTCTGTTAGAAGTTCTCTGCGGTGACGTTCTGCGAGCAAACCGCAGCGTTTCGCAGGGAAAACACTTTGGTACAAGTTTTGTGAAACTTCCAGTAAACGCTTAGATTTTGAACTCGTCAGTATAAGTAAAATAATGGCCGCAAGCTTTCTATACCTAACTGCCAGAGTCAAAATCACAGACAATTTTCAATAACACGATGATCATTTAGCAACATTAATTTTACTACATTTATCTTCATAACCACACCAGTAAAGAATCAGGAAAGGATAGGCACCGCATCAGGCAGAGTAGTAATTCTTTAGATCCATCAATGTTATCAATATAGACTATATTTATTAAAATTACAAGGTGCATTTTAACAATTGCTTAAGAGTTGGTTGTTTAAAATTATAAAAATTGAGGATGTTCCATGAAAGTATTTTTCTTTTAGAGAAACCGTTAAATTATTTTACCTTAGCTCCTTGTTAGCGACGCGTACAAAGGCGTTTAAGCACACGCAATGATAAACCATCAGTTTTCAACTTCGCAAGAAATTAAACACTCTGAAATTAAGCAATTTGCTAAGTGACAACGGGCGATCCCAATCTACACAATACAACTTTTTATTCAAGACATTTTTAATTATTATAATCGATATTGTGGAATTATTTTTATTTGACATGTAATTTTCTCACGACTGATGGCGGGGGAGTCACGCGATCTGTTAATGTGTCGAAGAGAGACGGCGGGGGGCAAAGATACGAGAAACGCCGTCAGAGTAATGTGAATAGCAAATTATTATATTAAGATGATTCGATGATACTTAAAGAAAATCAAGTGGAAGAAAGTCACTGTAATCTACATCAGGTTGCTACGGAATATCCTACTAATATTATAAACGCGACGAAATTTTGTATGTATGGATGTTTGTTACTCTTTCACGCCTGAACGGCTGAACAGATTGCGATGAAATTTGGTATGTACATACGTAGATCATAACCTGTATTAACACATAGGCTACTTTTTATTGGCAAACGACGCGTTCGAAGCCGCTGGCAACAGCTAGTGTATAATAACTTAAAAAGAAGTGGTTCTACGTTTCATGGGTAGATAGAGCGAAAATTCGGCATATCAGCCGTTTTAGGTGTTTACAGGCAGAATCCAAACATTGTTGTTACGACCTTAATCCAAGAAACAATCTATTGGATTGCGGTCTAAAAAGTTTAGTGTTTTTTTATGTTTTTAATGGAAAAGTATATGTTCAATTTTAACTTTATTTTCAGAAAACCTAAAACAGTCGATTTTGCCCTAGAAACAACTAAATAACACAAAGCGTTTCGTCAGTTAATAAATAAAATTTTAAAAAGTCGTCATTGTTCACATATCTGAGAACAAATGGTCCTCTTTAAGATTAACATTTATAGTCTGAAGGACCTTGTATACACAACACTAAGCCCGGCTTGCACAACGATACCTAAAAATAGTTAGCGACTAAACATGTTTAAAATTAACATATTTGTATAATTTGACCACTCCTTAAATCATATTTAGCTACTAAATACGTTTATGTATTGTTGCAAGTTTCCCTAAGCGTTCGTTGGTAGCATGTGGAAAGCAGCCTCGTATTCAGGTTAAAATGTATCTACACTAGACATATCGAAAAGAAAGTCTCAGAGGGGTATTTGCTTACGCCTGACGTAAAGATAAGGTAAGATAACTCATTATTATAATTACCACACACAAACAGTATAACGCTAAAATAAAACTAAAAATGCAATATAATTGGCGGCCTTATCGCTGAGAGCAATCTCTTTCAGGCAACCTTTGTATACTACAGATTAAAGTGCAAGTATAGCCTATCTTTAAGTCTTTTTACCTTGTGGATATATCAGATATTGGAATGTATTCGTTGTGTTTATAATTGACAATTTACATTTATAATGGCGGTTAACGAGCTTAGATTGCGATTGGATAGTTCAAGCCATCGAAACCTCTGTTTTCTAAAAAGCGTTGGTCGTTATTATGACGCTCATAGTATAGCAAAAACGAGGAATGCGTCCACAAATTATTCGACACGAGTGTAAAAACGAGTTATTTTATAATACACCCGCAATATGACGGTCATCGCATTAAAAAGTCTCGGAGTTTAATCGATGGACCGATTCACGTAAACAACTATAGTGTTGAGACACATCGATAAGAAATGTAATGAAATTTGCATAATTATAATGACATTGCCTGTGCACAGAGACTAAAACTCGTCCGTAATTCATATTTTTTCTTAATTTTAGCTTTCGCGTTTTCTATACAAACTTCAACTATACCAAATCTCACACTCCTCCGAGCGCGCTTATAAAGTTTCCTATTCACGTATACATATGGATGTTGCAGTCACTTCGACTTATAAGATTTCTTTATAAGCGACTAAATAAAAGTTTACTAAGCAGATAAGAGCCGGATTCTCCTTGGAAAGGAGTAATCAATAATAAATTAATTTCAAATAGTACCTAATTAAAATAACTTTTTTCCAAATTAGATAACTCTCTATTGTACACCAAAGTAAAATACAGAACATAACTCTTACAAATAGATTTAGTACAATGGGCGGTCTTATCGCTAAAAGCGATCTCTTCCAGACAACCGTTGTATGGACAGGATTATAATGTAACACATGACGGTGGTGCATCTATATAAATTTAAAATCATATCCATACTAATACATAAAGTTCAAGTAGCAAGCTACTCTATCGAATCAACGTTTGATAGTAATTGCTTAGTAAATATAAACGGACATAAGGAAATAGGTTAATTAAGTTGGACTTTAGTAGATTTCCCATTAAATCAAACAAGTCCCTTGGGAAGAACCAAAACTAATTCCACATGAGCCTCGGGCAAGCGTACATAATAAATAGTTATAATCAGTTCTTGTCGTGGATTATTGGTGCAAGATCGTGAAATAAAATATCGATATGTTTTGCGAAGATATTGGTACATCTGCATATTCTTTATATTGGTTATTTTATAATTGCTACTATTAATGGTGTCTTGGGCCCCGGAGCGATGCCAAGACCACCGCACACAAACAGGAAGCAAGAAAATATTCACGCAAGACTATCTTACAATTAATTGAAATGGATGCTAGTATCAAATGACATAAAACGATGTCCAGTTAGTTCAGATTTTAATACACAAGTGAACAGAATTGGAACGAATTGTCAAGCGGCGAACAATAGGCAGGATAATATTGTATAATAACGCCTACATTCGCAGAGGCAAAGCAGCTCGCATTCAAAGCCGCCGTTTCTGTACGATTCGATATCCTTGTTTGTATTAAAAGTATAACGAGCGAATTCACGCGTCGAATGAAACTCGGAGTGAGGAACCCACGCAAAAGTGTATAAGTGTGTAGATTTTTATACATAGCACGTACGAATGATAAAAGCAACGAAATTAAACAGAATTCAGTTTCCACGCGTATTCAAACTTTTACTTTATACGGCAGCGGTTACTAATTACAAGCATCTGTACGGTTCAACAAAGATTTATTTGCATAATCTTCGCATGCCGCGACAGAAAACAATTACCATTAAAACAAACTACGATCGTACAAGTAAAAGGTTACAACAAAAATCTGAATATACGAAAGGATACGTAGCAGATGTGTTTAATTGCTGACCCGGCGAAACCTTCAAAAGAGTCGAGCTTTGCTTCATTAAAATAATGGCACCGTGCCTCTGTTGATGAAAATAGGTAAATAAAATATCAACATTCTGCAAACGCTTGCACGCATGTGATGGCACGCGTTAATATTTGCTTTAATAAGTTTGGTCATTTTGCAAAAAAAAAATATATGGAACCGAGCCAGAAATTAACTGCTGAGTTAGACTTTTAGGGTTCTGTTTCTGTCTGACCAAATATATAAAAGGGAAATAACTGTTTAATGAGCAAAAATGATACAATAATATAAAATTGCCGTTTTAACATAGTGGCCACTTTGAATTAAAATTAAACTTGCATGGTGTGAGATTCCAAAGTGAAACACACGAAGTTTTTCACACGATAACTATAACATTCGAAATTTAAAAATGTACAACATCTGATTGTTTGACTTTCAATTGTTTTTTAATTCAGCTTTTAAATTAAGACATCGTTTAAGTGATCATCGAAAATTAGAGTAATTTTTGAATCCGACGTGGAACTAACGCAGAAGAAACAGCTTGAAATATCAATGCTGTGTTTGGAGAGGATACGGCAAATGAACACACTGTGCGTGTTTGGTTTAATCGCTTTCGTAGTGGAAACTTCCTACGAAGTACGAACGTGGACCTGAAGAATGAACCCCGAGGAAGACAAGCCACTAGATAAACAACGATGAATGGAAAGTGATGGTGGAAGCCGATCCGTATCAAACTACCAAGGAATTAGCGGCGTGGTTTGATGTTAGCACACCCACAATATTGACCAATTGCATCAAATCGGTAAGACATTTTGTCTTGTCTGGAAAAATGGGTGCCTCATGATTAAACTGATCTGCACAAAGTAGCGCGAGTTTAAGCTTGCCTTACCTTGTTGAACCGGTACAGCAATGAAGGGATTTTGGACCGAATTGTGACGTGTGATGTAAAGTGGATTCTTACCATAACCGTATTAAGAGAAGAACGCAATGGCTGACTCCAGGTCAAATGCTGCAACAATGCCCTAAAGAGAAGATTACCCATCGAAAAGTCACTACAACTTCCTTAGATCAGGTTAATCAATAACAGAAGATGTCTACTGAGCAGAGAACAATGATGGCGAAACTCGCATCGAGACAGCCCTAACTCGTCAACCGATCTTTACCACTATTGCACCATGATATCGTTAAACCTCACACTGCTCGAGAAATCGTTTTAGCACTACATGAAGAAGAAACAATACTACATGAAGAAGCAGTTAGAAACCATCCGTCACCCTCCTTACTCGCCAGACCTGGCCCCAACCGACTGCCATTATTTGCGCAATTTGGACAATTTTTACATGGTTAAAATTTTTCTTCTTAGGAAGCAGTACAAAATGCCTTCACACAGTTTGTTGAGTCCTACCGTCCCTAGAGTTCTACCCCAAAGGCATAAATGACCTTCCCATGAGATGGCAAAAATGTATAGACAGTGTATCTACTTTGATTAAAAAAATATACTTGTATTTAACCTTAGAAAAAAAAATTGGTTGAATTTTTCAGAACAAAACGGCAATTTCATACTTTAGCCCCGATTACATAGGTGAACGTATGGTAATTAGCATTTGCTACCAGCCAACCTTTGTGTAGTGTACTTAGTGAGTGCTTTCTATAAAATAGATTTAGAAACATTGATCTTACAAACCTACTATAAACTTTTTTTTATCTAGCCTATGCTGTCCCACTGCTGGGCAAAGGCCTCCCCTCATCTCTCCACTTTTATCGGTCTTGTACCAAATCATAACTAGATGGATCCCTGTGGATGGAAAGCGACACCGTGGAAGGCGCCATGATTTGGACGCTTTTTATAGAGACTGGCGGAATTTGGTACTATAAAATTAACTTACAATAATAGTTGGAGATGAAACGGAAATCTGGTAAATATTTGGTATTCCACCTATCCGGTCTTGTTTTCACTATCCGGCCGGATACCGGATAGTAATTCAGTATCCGGCCGGATTCCGGATGGTAAAATTCAATAAATTCTTATTTTTACACAAGGCAAATCATACCACAATAAGTTATGGACACCGTTTATTTTTATAATTGCACGTCAAAAATGTTTGTTTTATTAATTGTGGTGAATGAATACCAAATTTCGCTTGGCTTCGTTCACCAGACCAGCTTCTGAAAATATTATTTCGTTGTAAACGCTACTGCCAGGTGCTGAAAAATAAATTCTAGCAAACCTTGACAACTGCGGGTGCTGAATTCAATTATTACGAATTCAAATTAACTGACCACCAAACTGATCGCGTCGTGTAACGCGATAAAAGGGCCGATTATCCGGTCGCCAGATATCCAGCGCTCCGGCTTCGTAGCTTGCCAAATATCCGGTATCCGGCCAAACCACTATCCGTGTTAACACTAATAATAATACACTTATATAAAACGAATTATATACTTAACTATACACAAAAGGAGCTATTTTTTAATGGATATTTGAAAAGAGATAAAGTAATTATATTAATTTTATTTGAAGATTACCATACCCTCAACCTCTCCTTAAAATTCTCATGGTATAATGTCCACTACAGGACCCTAACATAACATGGCTCGACACACCTTGAGCAATTTTATCAACCCAACTCTTAATTATATCTAAACATGATCCCAGCGATTTATGTTCAGGGTTAAAAAATCCTGTAACACATGGCGTCGTTATTTACAAATTAAAGTTAATATATTGCGCGGATTCTCTGTAATAACTAAAATAAATTTTAAATGCGGACTGTCAAGCAGTTTCATTAAAATTTGCTCGCTTTCTGAAACATTATAGTAAATGAAATAAGAGGATTACATGAGAGGTGGTGAAGAAGAATGACATTTTAGAGAAACGAGCGAAATATTAGCTTCCTACGCCGAATCTGTGGGCGAGTACGAATAATAAAAATCCAACGTTGCTTGTTGCCACGCCAAACCTAAGAGAACGTAATTGAATGAGTTATTATCATTAGCGATTGCCGATGGATTTCCTTGTAAAGAATCAGACAAAAATTAGCACAGCAAAATTTTGTATTTCTTCCAAGTACTTGGTTGTAATGGTCACCAGACCAGATCAGTAGATCCAAAGATGAACAAGGGTAAATTAAGCAAGAAAATAGTTTGGATTCAGAGAGAGGAGGATGTGAGGTACATTTTGGCACGGGATGCGAAGCCGGGTTAGAGGGCTTAGCCAAGTTTACATTCGATTAGCGATGTTGCTAGTCGATAAGTCCGAAAATGTATGGGACATGCTATGGAAATATCACGTTATATATCGATAACAATCCTATGTAGAAATCGAATCGATACGAAGCGAATGTAACTTGACTACGGGCTCAGGACGGTTAATCTCTTACAAGTCGATCGGTGAGCAATGTAATATACAATAGTGATGACCTTCTATTAAACTTCTGAATTATTGCAACATACAAACACTCGAGTAATAGTGTATTATATATTAGTTTATTTCAAGTGGATGGCATCTACTGCATCCTATTCCATTCGAGTTGACTCATTCAATAATTTAATCGAGAGACTGAATGACGAAGCGTTCGCTAAGTGATTTGATTGTTCATTGTTATGGCGATCAAACTCAATTGATTGACTTGCCAAAGCAGCCCAATCATAAGAAACCTTTAAAATCAAGAGGCAGTTACGCAAACGTTTTGCCCATAAATCAGAAAGAATATTTGAGGTACAACAAACGTAAACGGGCTATATCTACTGATGGACACTTTTTCATGTTCACATTTTCATAACTCTATATCGTCATTGTCCTCGAGGACCTAGAGGACAATGACGATATAGAGAGAGAGAGAGAGAGCGAAGGGCGTTGGCCGTCCGGTGTAATATGGTGGCTCGCTGGTTTGCTCGCAGTTCCAGGGAAGTAAAGGTGACGCTTTTTAAAGCCTTCTGTCAGTCACTATACACCGACAGCCTGCGGGTAGCCCATACGCAGAGGGCGTACAACGCGCTGCGCGTACAGTATAACAATGGGTTTAGAGCGCTGATGGGGTTGCCACGTTTCTGCAGTGTCATTATAAGAAAGCTGTGTGCGTCGCTCTTGAAATGCCTGCATGGTAGCTCCTACATCATTTTGAGTACATGTGGGACAGGTGGAAATCTCCGTTTCTGGGGCACTGGTTAAGCCTCCATGCAACCCCCTTATAAGGGACGTTGTCCCAGTCACTGATAGTCCCTCGAGTCCGCGTACGTGTATTTTTTTTTATACTACTTATATGGCAAACGAGCATGCAGTCTACCAGATGTTAAGTGGCTACTGCAGCCCATGGATATCCACATAGAATTCAAAACAAGCTATTATGTTATCTTGATCTCTATGTGGATACGTTGCCAAACTACAGGACTTAGCTGTTATAGGCATAACAGCTGTATGCCGCAGCATAACATGTGCCAGTAATTACAGGAACATACCATTACCATCTAACCCGAATACAGCAGCACAAGTACTGCTATTTGGCGGCAGATAAAGGTAAGGCGGTGGTGCCCACTTCCTCGAGCCCGTTCACATAAGCTCTACCACCGTGTATGTATGTGTATGTCTCTCTGTGTGTTGGTATATTAATTATAATTTTTTTTATCCAGCTTATGCTGTCCCACTGCTGGGCAAAGGCCTCCCCCTCATCTTTTCACTTTTCTCGATCTTATTTTAATTATTTATCTTATTTTTATCTTTATTTTAATTTTATTTAATTGTATAATTTTATTTCATTTTAATTTTATTTAGTTTAATTTGATTTGATTAGGGTAATTTCATTTTATTTCTATTTGTAACATGTACGTACGTATGAGTCAATGGCTTGAAGTAAACCATTTTTATTTTTTTTATTTTAGTATCTTCGTCCTCCACAACCCGACTTCACCCACTGATGGGTGGGTAATGTGGGTATAGGCCTCTCCTCCTCTACTTCCCTGCGCCATTCTCCACGGTAATGTGGCATCGATGGCCGAACCCGGATGTGCCAGTTTCGGCAACATACTCGTAGTCTTGTGTTCGTGTGTGTAGTGCATTTCGCCCTAGCACTCAGAGTTAAATACGCCTATCCCAGTATATACAGTCGTTGTGGCCGAAATAGGCCAGGAAGGCATCATCGTCATCACCATTTTGCCGCTGGAAAGCCAACTGATAACCACTAAAAATTTCTGTTTTTGTGGTTTTGAGTATAAGAAACTTGAATATAACAAACAATGGTTTTAGAAAAAAGCTTTTCCATGTTTAAAACTCAAGTTCCGGTATAATTTTGGGTGCCAATGAATCAACCTGACCCTTGTCTTCGAGTGCACAATATGCAATATTAACCCTTTATTTCCCGTTTCGGTGTTCCTTGTTATTTATGGTGCGCTCGCGCACCGAACACGCACAACGACAAGAGATCCGCCTCGTGCGTGTCGCCTTATCGTCCGACTCGCCAAATTAACTCGCGAAATGAAGATATACGACACGGTAATGCAATGTGATTTATTCTTTACTTAATCATGTTCGCGGACATTGTTTTTGGTGTTCCAAAGGGGTTAGATGCTATCAAGAAGCAATACATTTTTCTCTTCGCAAGTCAAAAATATATTTTATATTGAGTGCGTCCGTATAGGAGTAATAAATCGTATTTAAATGCGATGATTCATTTTATGTAGTTTATTTTTACAAGCAATAAACTGGTCTAAGCAAACGCCGCGTATACATAAAGAAGAGATACATCAAAGGAGAGAAACTCCTTTATAAGCCCCCATTACTCTCCCGGAGACATGACGACTATCCACGCCTCAGCGGGTGTGATCCGTTTCAACGCACAATGAATACGAAATAAGAAATCAACGCCGCCGCACTTACCCCGCCAATTTTCTTTCATAGCCAATATTTCTGCGGCATAAGGACCTCTCTAAAATATGTAGCGGCACGAACTTTTCGTGTGCAATTTTGATCGTTATATACGTTTAGCGCAACCGAAATGGTGTAATAAATCTAAAAGTCCATTTTCATATAAAAGAAAACCGATTAAGGAGCTTTTCCCGATACCGATCTCGAATGAAGCTATATATTTTCATGATCGAGCGAATCCGAGATCAGAGACGGCTGACGGCTGGTGCGTAAGAAAATTGAAAAGAAAAACTTTTAGCTACTTTTATGGAACGTATTGTCCCACGGTTCATTTATTTGCATTTCCTTTTTGTGCGCGCGTATCAAGCTTCAAAAGTTCAATGTATGTGTGTAGGTACTTTAATCAAGTGTGTGTTCAGTTATTTAGTTCAGAGTATTCTCATAAGCGCAATCAGCACTTAAGCGGACGCATCGTAAATAAGAAGGCGCTATTATTTCATGACTATCCAGTTTTATTATCTACTTTAAACGTTTATCAAGATGCTCATAAACTTATGAACATTTAATTCCAGGAGATAATTTCAATAATCCATTGTTGAACGGCAATAGAAATTGATTTATGTTTAAATTAGAGTAAGATCATAAAGGTGTAACGAGCTAAAAAACAATAATAAACTGTTATTTAATAACAAAACAATTTCAGGTTGGGACCAGTTTAATAGTTTAATAGTTTAATAGTTTAATAGGGGATTATAATTATTTACTTTCAAGTAAAATAATGTAGAGTACTTATAAAGAAGCAAACTTCCCTAACATTGTTTTCTTAGCAGTATCTTAAGTGATAACCAATTTATCTGAAGACACATTGACGTAATACTGACACACGTGTAGAATACGTAGTAAAATTAAAACCAAATATTTCACCTCCCAAGTCTAATTCAGGTTGCTTCGACTCTATTATGATTATTAAAACAATAATTAAACACGCTTATTGCATTCTAAGTACCTGCGCATTGACGCACTTAAAAAACCTGCGTGATTGTGCGTTAAACGAAGCGCTACTGGTATTCCTTAGTTGGATGCTAGCACCAGCGGCACGAAAAATATTATATAAGAATTTCCTAGTTGGCATTACTGATGGCGTTGAAGATGGGGCAGTTAGTAATACTCGCTCGTCACAACTCAACTAAGTTAAATGAAGATAGATGACTAGCGGCAGTTTTTTTTTTTTTATTGATAAGTATTTTATATGAAAGGGAGGATGGAGGAGGACGGATATAAGCTGTGGGCCGTGATGGATGGAGGGGAGATGGGGAGGCCTTTGTCCAGCAGTGAGACAATATAGGTTAGTAAAAAAAAGTATTTTATAACTTGTTTGTAAAGTATTCAAGTTGCATCCGAAAGAGGCTTAGCTAGAAAACGGTTACAGAAACCTATTTCTCAAAAACTTAAAGATAAGGTATTTCTGATATATTCGTTGCATACTAGTGGTATTTACAACTGAAGGTTTTTACAAACGTCAGTCGCGGCTATAACAGTTGTTAAGCAAACACGATGTCTATTTGTTAGCATGAACTTCGACACCAGGGTTGGCCATAGAATTCGGCTAACCAACGATAAACGAAAACTTAAGTATCTTTCTATTCTTTTCCAGTCTTCTGACGGAGGTAAAACAGTCAATAGCGCATTCAAACAGGAAAGATTTGTATGTTTGTAACGAATAAACTCAAAAACTACTGGTTCGATTTCAAAACTTCTTTCACCTTTAGAATGCTACATCATCCCTGAGTAACATAGGCTACTTTTTACCAAACTGCGCAGAAGGAGGGTAATGTTTTACCTCTTAGATCTGAGAGGTACCAATTCACTCATACCTTAAAGAAACCAAGATTGTAGTTTTCAGAAAAGACAGATGGTAGCAGGCCTCTAACACTCCATACAAACGAACTGATTAAAATTTATATGCGTATGATACACACACACAGCGAGCAGAGGTGATGGCCAAGTGACGTCGGCACGGCAATACTACCAGGCCTACTGCTACGTTGCGGGGGATAATGAACTGACAAGGGGTGGGAGTGTCGCCTCTTTACGTAGTAATAGTACTCTTAGATCGTAGTGTCCCATAGTTGTACGCATTATGAACGTATAACCGAAACTATAAATGCAAACGGGTGATATATTAACTAGAACATGAATATTTGACGATGAATGACTGTATTTAAAGCTACTATGCACCGATGGCTCACTAACATGAACCCAGTTAGCAGCGCTAACTAAATTGAAGTGCCTCGTTCTAAGTTCTAGTAATCGAAGGAGCTTCAATCAAGCGCCATCTCGTTACACAACTCCTTCTATATTATGCGTCTAGGTTAGATACATGGAATAGTCTTTTGTTATCACTTAGTCAACTTTCAAGACAGCTTTTTCTGAGAATATGTGGGGAAGTGCATTTTGCAACTTAAACATCAATAATAATAATTCATTTTATTTGCTTCAATGTGGTTTAGGTACATAGATCTTATAAAATAATACTAGTGGCTCTGCCCATCTGGGATGCAAATATACACAATAATATATAATAGTAAAAAACTAAAAAAAACACGCTTTTGTAAATAACCGAACTAAAAATAATGATCAATAAATTTATATTAGAAATAGCTTGATTAACAAAAAAAATATTTTATTGTAAAAAAAGCGTGGTTAATGTCAATTGCTATAAATATGTATGTTATTGACAGATATTGGTAAAAGTAGTCATTTTGAAAATATCTTAAAAACCACCCAACGCTTTTTTACAATAAATTTCTTTGTTAATCACACCATTCTTAATTTAAATTTATTGAAAATTATTTTCTACGTTTTAGTTCGGTTATCTACAAAAGCGTGTTTTTTAGTTTTTTTAACCTATTATTTATTTTCTATTTTTTAGTTCGGCTAACTACAAAAGCGTTTTTTTTATTTAATTATACTATAGTCATCGGTCCTAGATAAGTGTACAAATTTCAATTTAATTCAAGTTTTTGAAGTGGTTGAAAACAAATTCAATAATTCCGTTACATACATACATACCAACCTCATAAAAGCGTGTTAAAAACCAAACAAATCTCACATACATAATAGGAAAAAAAGACATATCAAGAAATAAAATTACAATGTCAAAATATTACAATTACCTATGTCAAGAATGTCAAGATAATCATTATAGAACGTCAAATATTGGGCAATTAACTCATTTACATTGTAAAAGCCTTCACGAAGCAATCAAACTTTTAATTCTTTGGCAAATTTGAGTTGCGGAAGGCTTTACAAAAGCACTGTAAATTTTGCCGCACACAGCATAGTAGCTATTTTTATATAGTGGCAACCGTAGAACCCTGGACAGAACAATTCTGTCAGTCTCAGATGTTCGGTAGGTAAATGTCGCGTGCCTTTAAAAAGAAGTCATTATGTTATATGAATAAAGACAATATTTTCTCCTTTTTTTTACAGTAATAAATCTTTATTTCAGGTAACAATATAAAAGTACGAGATGTTAAAACTTAATTCAACGGCCCATAAAAATATATACCTTAGTGACTAACATATAATACATATTATATACTTAAAACTATTTGCTGACACGTAAAGTGTGTCTGGTAGAGATAGCTATTTAGCGATAAGACCACCAATTGAATGCATATATTTACGTTGTTAATTTTTATTTGTATTTATTTCATGGTGTGCAATAAAGAATTATCTAACTAAAGTCTGCGACGTGTGACGCACTTGCGCTGTATCGTATAGTCGCCCGCAAAAACGACTCAACAACACTCTTTTCGGCCAAAACTCTTCCGAAATCAGAAAAAGATCTGCAGTCAAACATTAAACACGGTGTTATGGAAAGAATCACAGAATATTGATGCACAGATAGCAATTGAACTTTTTTATAAAATCGGTCGCTCTAGAAGTCTAGAAATCACTGCTGAACTTAGGATGAACTTTCTACGGCTGAAATAACAGATTACATATACATGTAAAAGTATTAGAAAATCATAGCACGTAATATGAAGGTATCGTAAAATGTTGACCTTTAAAGATCTATTGAAACAAATGTAAGAGCCACAGTCAGAATAATTTAACGAAAATTGAGACGTATCCGCGTTTTTGTTCAATTCCAATTCAATACTAGAATGATTATAATGGAAGTTGTTAGCGTAGCCTCAGCGTGGCCACGGGAGGACAGACTGACGGACAATTTGTTTGTCACTCATTCACAACATTCACGGCCTCATCAGGGCCGTGTTTAACAAGCGTACCATTTCGAAACTCGTCCACCGTGCGACAGAACCTGCACTTAATATTGAATTGTAAGAAAATGAACGTTTTCGTGAAATTATCGTATAAAAGATAATTTTGACGTCAACAAAATTATGATAAACCGGAATGTTAATATTACGCCGCATAAAGGAAAACGTGATTACCTGTTTTGCATCACGCTACGAGATTAAAATTTAAGAGGATATGTTTAACGCCATTTCCGATTTCCTAACTGGATTAAACACAGATGAAATTGACAAGCGAAAGGACGGCATCCAATAAACGAGATTCCCGAAATATTTCCCTTCAATAATTAGTCAATAAAGCCGTTTTTCCCCACGCCCGTTTCGCAATCTACGCGCAGGGTGAGCCGATACGCGTTGCGCCACATTACATTCTTCACGTTTAATCAATTCCGGAGTTTTGCTTGTAAAAAATATCAAACTGAAGTGTTTCTTTCCGTATCGACGGCGCCGGGGGAGTGGAGGGCAGACAGCAAATAAATCGTTGGCGCAGTTTCAAAAAGCACCAAAATTGTCTGGGTGGCTTCGCGGACACGCCTTTTATCTGTTACGTCTATCAGCCTTTTCGTCCGCCGCTTAACGTAAATAAGGACAAAAAGTTGTCGCGAATAAATAGTAAGGACGAATAATATGTATAGATGCGTGTAAACCCGTGCGGGATTAAAAAGTACTCGACGGGTTCGGATCAGGCCTGACCTCGTTCCGTTTCGCCGCACGACGCGACCATCATTACGATAAAAGCTCGTTTTAATGAATGAATGCTCGTCTAAAGTAAGTACAACGTGAAAAATATTGCGTCAAAATACATCGCATCGCAACATATTGTGAAAAGCGCGCACCAATAAATGGCTAGAACTTTACCCTGTAAAAATCCACATGAAGATATAGCAGGTCACGAAGCCGCGTTGACCGCGCGCTCGTTACGGCTGCTTTATGTGGGGGGTGCAGCTATCGGCAACAATGCGCAGCGCAGGCCGCTCATAAATTCCAAACAATTAGACAATAAATCCCCATTTGAATTAGTATTTTTATTTGCACGTCACGTGCGCACGCCCGACCTTCTAACAATTTATGTAGAGAGGCGTCAAGCGAAACAGCTCAAAGAAAATCATGGCGCACTAAGCTTTAGGCGAGAAGAAAGCCTATAATTTTGTTTGCGATTTATCGCCAGCCGAACTATAAACAATTTATTTGCTGGGTCTATGCGCCCTATGTAGGCATCACGTCTGGGATCAAATCTCGCGAAGAATTAAACGTCTAGCATAAAAATATCGAGAGATAAGCAAGTACTTACATCGAAGCTGATTTGCAACCATTACCGGCCACTCGGGCTGATCAGGGGCGTGATTAAGAAAAAGGAATACGAGCCGGAGCGTGACACAAAAGCGGAGCGATAACAGAGGAAAAACGAGCAGAGAATCGCCCCCGAGCAGACGGTATCGGGCCCGCCCGGGAGTTATTAAATATTAAAATAAACTCGCATTCCGACACGAGTCCTACCGATACGCAAGATTACGGCAAACACAATGAGAGCAGGCTCTGATCGCTCCCGAGCCTTATCATATCAAAGCACGAGCCTACATTATTCAACTAGGACGGTATTCCCACGGGGGCTTATTGCTGATCAAAATTAAGGGCCTGTGTAAACAGGCGATGCGGAAAATCGTTGAGGCCTCTCTTAGCACCTAAGAGCCTTTTCTCAGTTCTATTACATAGTTATACACCCTATAGCTATGTACCATTACCTTACGTAATAAACCATCACAAGATCTTGAATTTGTGTTTCAAGAATAACCTACTGTCTACATCGAGTCATTTAGTTGCGATCTAATCTGCACGTTGATTGGTACATTCAGTTATTACAACCTTTTAGTACTAATAAAGGGTATGCATGCAGTTTACAACGTTCAATGTCAATAATCGCATAACTCACAATATTGCAACACCTCTAAAGAGTATCGGTGGTCTCATCGGGCGCTCAGAGACACGCCTCCTTACCTTAAACAATACATCATTACAATAAAGGTAACGTGCACTTTAATCGACACCTACTATACTGATGAAATGCGTTATTAATTTGGCATACTTATTTGAAGAATGCAGAACCATATCAGTGCAAAGTGAAGTGCAAAAGGGGGCAATGGGCCAATTTGTTATATATGCAAATAATGTGTATATCCCCGCCTACTGCCACTTCAAGATTACTGGGAGCCGTTGGGTGCAGGCCGCAACAGATCGGTCGCTCTGGAAATCTATGGGGGAGGCAGTGGACGTCCTATGGCTGATACAATAATTATGATGATGTGTATCTCTTTTAAAGAAAGATAACTGGTATATGAGATTGGGGTTTTAGTTTATAGGTCACAGTGAGTAACTTACGTAACCGTTCACTAACTCCTCAGTTCATGAATCATAGGTAAGTGTGCCAACTGTTTTAATAAAAACCTGACCTTTCTATTAACAATGCCCCAAAATATTTGAATGAATGAATGAATGAAAACACTTTATTGTACAAAAAATAAAAATTACAGACAAAATAGAAGACGCAGATGTCATTTTTTAACTATATATATTTGATGTTTGGTATGGGTATTTTTATCAATATATCTACATATCTATCTTAATTTTTCAAAATTTTTTCTTGCTACATGTCATGCAAAAAAAAAAAAACCTACAAAAAAAATATCCACACTACGCAAGGGAAAACTGGAAGAGAATGCTTGCTAGCATTAAGTTCGCCTATGTACAGATTTATGTATTTTTTTTTCAAAAAAGAATTTTCAATCAATCAAGCAATGTTTTTCATAATTGACCATCACTGCCAATTGCACAATATTATGAAAACTAGGTCCCGCCGGCAAATTTAATATTAACTGTAGTTTAACTTAATAGGAGCATCACCGTCACACTGAGTCAGTTGAGTCCATAGGCGAATGATTTAATTATTGAGACTTACCGACTCGCCTAGAGCTTTGGTGCACTTCGAATCAATTGCTCCTTCAACATTTTCAATAACGATTTGTGGAATATAGACCTGGTGCTTTATCAAGTTAATTGCAGGACATGGAAACGTTCCATGCTAAAACCTGTAGCCCTAACAGTTATAGAAAGCAGACTGAAGATCACGAACAAGAGTCATGTGAAGACAGATAAGGTTTTTTAGGAAGAGATCGCATTCATTACCGTTAAGACCGTCCTTTGTAAATTTATTCGAATTTCATTTGTTGTATCTAGCTTGAAAATTAATAAAGAATATTTATTCTTCCGTCGTTCCAACGTCTAGGTAACAACCAGTACTGAACGTCTCTATTTGCACGAGTCCATTTTCAGGGTTCCGTACCGAAGTAAAACCGAGTAAAACGTTTACCGAGTATAATGGGACCCTATTACTGAGACTTAGCTGTCTGTCTGTATGTCTGTCCGTCTGTCACCAGGATGTATCTCACGTCCTCCTCTCTCCATGATATTGTTGTGCTGAACAGGGTACATAATGAACATGTACCTATTATTTACCACCTATTATTACATTGTGGAATACAATAAACGATTGAGTATTAACCGTGATAGTTAGACAGTTGAAATTTTCACAGATGATGCATTTCTGTTGCCGAATAAAATAAATATTTAAGGGAGGCTCCCATACAACAAACGTGATTTTTTTGCTCGTTTTAGCTAGATATTGATAACGGCAACAGGTAGACGCTTAAAATATTCACAGAATATTTAGTTATATATTCACTTTAAAAATAAATAATTAAATTAAAATTATACAAATATTTAAGGGGGGCTCCCATACAACAAACGTGATTTTTTTGCCGTTTTTATAGATAATGGTACGGAACCCTTCGTGCGCGAGTCCGACTCGCACTTGGCCGGTTTTATTATTTTTACAAACGAAATTTTATAATAAACTAGCTGACCCGCCCGCGGCTTCGCACACGTACCTATTTTCGTAAAACATACATTACATTGTCGACAAGCCGCCCTTCGTCGCAAACAGACTAATTTTTTTCTGATTCAAGTGTTCACCAGATTACCGTTAGCAGTAAACCGTAAAACCTAACTCAAAAACCCAAGACAAGAGTTGGTTATGATACAATTTTATACAGGAGCATTAGCATTCACGGTGGCTTATCACTCGGCGCTTCCTAGTCGTATGCGCACCTGTGAATTTTCCGAGTAACTGTACTTCCGAGATATGAGTAGTATCAACTAACCGTCTTTCTGAGTGTATATCTCACTTTGCATTATCCTTGTTTAAAACACTTGAACGTATTAAAGCAAAAACTTAGAGGCACGATAAAATATGAAACCATGTTCTATATGAAAATACTTGATTTAAAGACAAGGCAGCAGGAGAATATAATAGTTTAAAGAAATTTACATGACATGTTGTAGGCAATATTTAGTGATATTTTTTTCACGTTTATTATAGATTATTATTACCTCTACCTCACCCAAGGGTTTGGTTTTTGATAAGTGTGACAAAGATGAAACATACTTGCAAAGAACTTGTACGCACCATGCTTCAACACAATCTGCCTTCAAAATATAGGTATTATCATCCTTATAAGCTGATCGATCTGATTCTGAAACTCATTATTCTTTTCGTGGTTCATTTACATATTGGGATGATTGATAATTAGGATATTAATCACCTGACCATATGACGAAGCTCATTATTTATACCTGGAAACTGTTAATCACCATTTGGTCTGAGCTGAGCCAGACATTTTCCATCATGATGAGCCTTTTGAATAATCGCTCGTTAATTCTCGTAAAATTGCTAATTTGCCGAAAGAATAATTATTAGCTGACCTTGTATAGGTACGAAGTTATACTTTTATTTTATAACATCATAGCACAGTAGGTAAAGGAAGGATTGGTTTAGAATAAACTCATAAGATATATTAATATGATTTAATATATCTTATAAGTTTATTTTAAACCGATTCTTCCTTTACTATGCTATGATACTATAAAATAAAAGTAAAACTTTGTACAAGTATCTTTTTTACAAAAAATATAACCGACTTCAGATAACAGTAAAAACCAAACTACTCTACCAATCTTAATGAAATTTCCGTGGGATCAATGTAAAAGTATATCATTTCTAATAAAAAACGAATTTTCCAAATCGGTTAATACATAACGGAGTTCTGAGCTAACAAGCATAACACAAAAATTAAACAAATTCAAGACTTATATGGTTTTCTCATGGATGCCATTGTCAGAACTGGACCAAATGGAAATGGGACCAGACGGGAAGCATCAGCTTTCAAATAAAAAAAGAATCATCAAAATCGTTTCACCCAGTCGAAAGTTCTGAGGTAACAAACATTAAAAAAATACAGTCGAATGGAGAATCTCCTCCTTTTTTGAAGTCGGTTAAAAAGGTCAGTTAATAATTATTATTTGCAAGTAAAATAAAGCATTATTGGAATGATCTTACGAGTTTATTTTAAACCGATCATCCTTTACTATGCTGCAGCTGTTTCTTAAACTTTGTGACTACTTTAGGACTTAAACATACAATATGTTTGACTTCGGATTACGCAAAAACAGCTGAATTCTACAGTGTTACTTTAATGAGAAACATCTAATTTCGGAATGTCGTAGAACAAACATTATTCCATTGACTGAATTACACCTAATGTTTAACATATACAGAAACACCTTGACTATCGGATCGCTGGCGCATTACATCAAATAATCAACTTTAACAATCGTTTAGTATAGCAGATTCTCTATATCACGAAGAAAACTTAAAATCACCTCGAATTTTCCTCGCGATTTAAAATAAGATGTAACGTTATCAGACTATTATTGCAATCAGTACATTAATGAGTTCGGTTCTCTCGGCAATCTCACTTCAGATCTGACTTCGTGTGGAGGCGCCGATGTTCGGACTAATGCTGCTTAATTAACTCGTATTCATTATCGTGAGGAACACGGCACTAGGCGCGTGCGCACACAGGTGCAACCAGGAAACAGGACCACCGCACCATGTACAGTTCCCAGATATTGATGTGGCACAAGGTAAAAAACCTCGCTAGTGTCAGATCTTCACTTATGCGTACCTAAGTAAGAGTATGATAAGAACCAAAGAAGTCCATCATGAGACCTTCATGGACGAAACAAAGACCGACTAAAGCGCTAGTTCGGCCGAAAGAACGATGCGATAGAGTTATATCAACCTAGCCATAGTGGCGGACAGCGCTCTACAAAACTGAAAAATGAACGTTCCTGCATGATGTTGACTGCAAACGAACGAGTTAATAATGTATGGTATGTATGTTTTTTTTTAACAAAGATGGCCACCATTTAAGGGCATCTTTAACAAAGATGTCCTGAATGACGACTTAAATGCTGGATCCTGTTGGGTACAGGCCGTACAAGATCGGTGGCTCTGTAAATCTATGGGGAAGGGCATTGTTCAGCAGTGGACATCCTATAGTTGATGTTATGATGCTGAGATAGATCTTCGTTTGACCACAACCTCACCTGATGGTAAGCGATGATGCTGTATAAAACGAAGCACTAAGATCTAGGAGGTATCTATTAAATCTTACTTTAAAGAGACGCAGATTATAATTTTTAGTGGAACGACAGTAGGGGTTAGACTAACTCTATCATATAGATGTTCTAGCCTATCGCTACAGCGCTTTAGTAGACCTCTCTCGACTCGACGTACGTGTCCATAATGTACCACAGTAACGGTCAGCAACTGTAAGTACTAGCATCTACTGTGGCACAACCCACCATATTTCTATTCCAATTGCGAGTCTTCAATTAAAATTCCAGAGTGTGAACGTATGTAAATCCTTGCTCCAGTGTTGTAACGATCTGCGCCTCTATTAAATTAGAACTCATGTATGTTTAACCATAATTTAAGGCTACATGCATTTCTGGAATTTTAGGTACGATGCTGGATACGTTTTGGAATATATCCAGTTTTGTAATCACTCCTGTAACCTAGAAAAGTAAGACTAGGAAGGCTGAAAGATTCTTCAATTAAAATTCTCGAACGGCAAATGGCAATCTGATTCTATAAAACCGTTTTTGCATATTAGTTGTAAATGCGATCTCTATATACGCTGAGATACGCATGCATTTATGGTTACCAATCTGTGGACACCGGGGCTGATTATATTTCAATAACTTTATTTAGATTGTCCTTATTAAAGAAAAATACAATAAAACTAATAAAAAGTGGCAGATTCAAACGCATCTGATATTTTAGAGGGTTCATTGTTTATGTTCTTCTGTTACAGCATTATTTTACAATGGTCTTACTCTTTCCACCAGGATCTTAGCTGACATAGATAGGTGCGAATTCCTCCTAATTTAAAATTGAGGTTCATAAACTTTATTCTATTCATAGACTTGTGTCAGCAGATAGTTTTTAAGTATTATAAAAAAATATTTTACATCTGAAATGGATAAACTGTTTGTTCTAATATTCACACACCTACCATCTTTTTGTATACAGTTATACAATAAAGATATTCTTATCAGCTCTTAGTTAGGTGTTGTAACAGTGACAATCCCTAAAATTGTTAGTTTAGGACCACTTAAAGTCATACTAAGCCTCTTTTACAAGAGCTCTGCGTGCCATTAAAAGGTCACTTAGATTAAGGACCAATAAGCTGCGGGCGATGGTAATATACGAGGATTAGATATCTGAAGTCGCAATTGCAAAACGTATATCTTCCTAAAGCATACACGGTACTATTAATCCAAGCGTCAAGCAAGTTTCGTGTCGTCGTCGGTACATTGAAGAAATATTAGGCTATTAATATTAGGACGTTGCACACGCGAGATAGCTCGTGCGACGGGGTCAGGTGACCGTAATACATGGCTTTGCATATCTCAAGTCTTCGAAGCAGGGATAAAATTTTTATACCTTTATCAAGCAGAAACATTAAGAAGATACAAGTTATCTATTTTCACGGAGAGATTTATACGCGGGAAGTGATAAGAAATAAAAACAAGATCGCTTTTTGAAGTGACGTGCACGATATTTTAAGCCCGAGGCGGTTTAGACACTAATTCAAGAAGCTAAGGTATCACCGAAATGCCCGAAGCGATTCGTCAGCAAGAGCAAAATATGCGTGTTCTTCGCCATTATGCAAAACACACACCGGATACGCAGATGAGTTATTAGCCACATAATAAGTCTCATCTCGTTACGAGCCCGGCTCATTTCACTCGGAGGGAAATTACTAACAGCCTCGAGATCTCGCGCGCTTTGTAAATAGGTGCCATGCAAATATTTCACAATTACATTGCTCGCAACGCGCCAAATAGGCGCAAGTATCGAATTCTCAAGCAAAACTTCGCATGCTTTATGAAAATGGAGAACAAATAAATTCTTGTTATGTGGTAAAAGGAAATAGAATTTCGCAATGCGGTAATGAGATGGCGTTTACAGTTATTGCTACCATTAGGCGGCTCCTCGATGTTTTGCGTAAATACAAATATGTACACTTTATTTCAAAACACGAAAATTACCTAATTATTTTTATTGATATTGTATTTTTTAAGTAAAGAACTATAAGTTAGACGCGTGAATTATATTTGCATAATTTTGCGTTCATTTGGTGTTTCATTTTACATCGATTCAAATATTGTTTTAGATAGAACAATATAATATACCTTCTTAAAAACATCCTCTAGCCATATATCATATTAACGGCATATTACAACTAATTTGAAACCGGTATATTGCCTGTATTTCATTAGACAATCTAACTTGTCATAAAGCTAGATATAAATCTAACATTATCTGCAATCTTGTTAACTGTCACGTTTTAGACTCTGATGCGAAAACTCGATTAGCTATTGATTATATAAAGCGATTAATCAGCGGATATGTAAACTAGTATTTTGAAGTCAGGAATAGGAAATAGCTTGTTAATAAACAGATCGTAACACAATGATTCCTGTCGCCTTCGCGCAATATTACTACTCGGATAAGACATAGGTATACATATATTTTTGAATAAGTAAGATCAAATCAACTCCCCTTGTTTATGCAAACTAGTATATCGGACGTTACAATAACAATAAATGGAAAATAGGCTGTGACTAAATGGAGTCATACAATAGCCGTCGCGCGGCGCACTCCGCGCTATCACCTATATCCCCTCAGATAACGATCTCTCGTGTAGTTTTAAAAGAAATTTACAAGTCGGCCGGCTAATAATCGTATACATGCCAAAGAGATGTCCGTCCGAGCGGCGACAAACGTCGGACGACGCTTATAACCCCACTACGGTCCCGATTTATGATCGTCCCCTTTACTACAAAGGTGGATACTTTACGACTTAATTTAAAGCAGGACATTTACTTTTTCAGTCCAGTGTAGGTCGATTTTACGCCTTATCAGTCTTTGTTTTAAAAATATTCAACATCATGAGAAAATAGAGTTATAAGTACAACAACAACAATTGCTAAAACTGTATACGAGTATGAATTTTATTTGTAGCAAGATAATAAAATAGGTTTATTTTGTTATGGATGAGCTATTTATATGAAAATCATAGCATTGATTATAAATTGGTATAGTTATTGCAAGATAATAAAAGATCTCGTTATCTCTAATTTGTCTAATATGCTAATAGAATTTGGTAGTTAGGCAATAATTTGCATTGATATATATAAGATCGAAATTCGCGTAAATGTATTCCTACCAAACCTCGTGGAGTTCTGATTCCAGGCTTACAGAATAGACTATTCTAATCTCTGCGCTTATTCTCTCAGCCGAACGTATGTCTAGCTAGAGAAACTCTACAACCTTTTATCGCTTCTCACCTTTACCCATAGCTATATAAGACATTTACGAATGAAAGAAACAACAAAACCGCACACACACCTGCAGTAACATAGGGTCTAAGTCTTGTCCTACAATTTTACACTGTCATCCAGGACAAAGAACGCTCGATCATTTGAATAAATGTGACGCTACTTATAGGTACATCGTGACGTCTCAATCTGGCGATCACGGAATAGCTCTGTTCAATCCGCCGACGGGCCATCATTGCGCGGCCGAGCGTCGATCACTGGTTGCATAACCACATAGCCACACCGTAAAGCCACCTCGAAAAAGCCATATACACAACATACAAGTTACTGGCAGAAAATCTAAATACATATTAGCAACTGAATTTTACATCACTGCGGACAGCTGCCCGGACAGCAGAACGTAAAGTAACATAGAATAAAACCGACAAGTGCGAGTCGGACTCGCACACAAAGGGTTCCGTATCTAATATCTAAAAACGGCAAAAAAATCACGTTTGTTGTATGGGAGCCCAACTTAAATATTTGTTTTATTTTAATTTATATATTTATTTTTAAAGTGAACATATAACTAAATATTCTGTGAATATTTCAAGCATCTACATGTTGGCGTTATCAAAATCTAGCAAAAAAATCACGTTTGTTGTATGGGAGCCCCACTTAAATATTTATTTTATTCTGTTTTTAGTATTTGTTGTTATAGCGGCAACAGAAATACATCATCATCTGTGAAAAGTTCAGCCGTATAACTATCACGGTTCATGAGGTACAGACTGGTGACAGACGGACAGACAGACAGACAGATATCGTAGCCTTAGTAATAGGGTGACGTTTTACTCTTTGGGTACGAAACCTCAAAAACTTGGTCTCGCTAGACATCATTTTATTGAAGATTTTAAAAATCATCTCAAAAATTTCAAGCCTAGACGGGACTTGAACAAAACGGACGGGACGGGAAAAAAATTTTTGAGATGATTTTTAAAAATCTTGGAATTTTCCGTATGTGTTCGGATAACACTATAAAAATACTATTTAATTTTTTATTCAAATTCATTTATTTAGAACTAATAGTACAAACATATTACTGGTAGCACGATGAAGCTGCAAAATATATAAAAATTGATAAACTGCAACGTTTGGCATTGAGCAGGTACAAAAAACTGTATAAGTTTTCCTGTAGATGGAGCTAACGGCGCTTTAGTCGTAATCTGAATCATTTCACTAATTTCGACCTAGACGTGAAATGGCCTGGTAGCACAGTTGGATAGTGCATCCTCGTATCAAGAGGAAGGTTGCGGGTTCAAGTCCCGTCTAGGCTTGAAATTTTTGAGATGATTTTTAAAAATCATGGAATTTTCCGTATGTGTTCGGATAACACTATAAAAATAACATCATCTTAATGTCAATCAATTGCATACCCACACAGATATGCCATCAAATCAAACAGACTTCAAAATACTAAAACCAAAGCTACAGCAAGCTAGCTTGATAGTAACTGCAGTAACTGCAACCGTGGTATCAGTTTGTTATGGTGCTCCAGTAGATCATAAGACGATTTTATGTTTGCCAGTGCTCAGGACAGTGAATGCATAGCCAGTCACTAGCGATATCGCGAGTAACAAATCAGTTACCATACTAGTTACTGTACCGGAATGCATTGTCACTGACCATCTATCACGGGCTTATGGTACAGACTTATAAAGCCATATAGAAAGCTCTGTGCACTCGCAAAATGTCACGTCCGTAACTGTGTGACAATACGTCGACTCCCGATATCAGAGTAGACCATCTCCGAATCGACGAGGCCAATGCTTGCCAAATGCTCTTTAAAAATGTTACGTGCTCCAGTTTATAAATGTTTGAAGTGTTTTTAGATTTTATCGGCTATTCGTTTTGTCTATTGATGCCGAGATGGTTGGAGTACGTATGTTAAAAGTGAGGATGGAATAACACGTTAATAAAGTTAGCCAGTAACGGGTAAGCTAAAATAAAGCTCAGTGAAACTGTTGAGCCAACGTAAGCAACCGATATGATCTGAGATAATGGGTGGCCAGGAAAATATTGGTCAAAGAAAATACAAGCCAATAAAAACTTAAGCTGATAATCACAAATAGGGGAAATGTAAAAGAAACACATTTAGTTCGTTGGTCGTAGTTTTTCACGGAGACACGTTGGTTTTTATTTATATCAACACAACTTTTCAGAATTGAATCTGATTTAAACATCGTTTTGCATGGTTTGGTATTGAAACGTACAAGTTATTAATGTCACATGTGAATATTCATTCTCCGATGGCAGGGCAGGATGTGTAGGCCTCTAGGGCGCGGTCGGTCGCATTAGAGACAATGCCATTTGCATACGCGGGGCGTTCCTAACTGTCAACCAGAACATTCACATTAACTGATCTGATGCGGTAATGAATGCGAAATAGTTTCATTATACGCCTGAATTCGATTACGCCCATGCTGAGGCGACACCTGGATGAACTCATTTGGTGGCACGTTTCAAACGATTCATAAACAAGCCTTTCATATTTATAATGAAAAATATAGTTTTAAATGCAAGACATTGTCGAACACCAAAGAATATTGTGAAGAGAAGAAAATGTGGAGCATATTCAATGGCACCAACATAACATATCCAACCAACGACTAAACTACTTTTGCAGTATGGTAATTTCACAAGTAGAAAAAGTGGGTCTGTTCCCAAGAAAGGCTCAAAAAGCGATGTTCATTTCGACTAACGTAGCACTTATACCATGAATAAGTTTGCTTGAGAGAGTTGAGAGCTTAGGGCGCATTGTACATTCGAGAAACGTAGGAGAGCGCCACCACAGCGTCGCGTCGTGTCGCCTACACTCTTTGCAATAATGCGCTTATTCTCCTAGGCTACTCTACCACCTACCCTCATAATTCCATTCTTTGTAGACTGCGACTGGTACCCTAAGTCGAAACTCGTGTTACCGTCAACAGCTTATTAAGAAGGTACAATAGGTAGCCAACAGTATTTCCTTATCCTATTCATAATGGAATTAGGAAGGTAAGCCTTCAAGAGCACATTTTCTTAGAATGAAAATGAAAATATGTCTTTGTTGGGTGACTGGATCTTAAGCCAGGGTATTACGCTCCATTTAACGAGTAACAGGTGTGGCGAAACAGCAGTTGGGCACAGAATAAGATTCTTATATTTGTTTGTACAAAAGCGTCAGTAAATCACTTCCACCGTGGATAGTTTAGCAATTACAGAAGGAATCCGGCGGGCCGCTATCTCTGAACTAATGAGTGAAGACGGTCGCTGGCCGCCGCACTCAGACTTATCTCCTTGATAAACAAGTACAAATGGTTACACGTTGCTTCCACCCCTAAGTCTCTCTATTTCTCCTTTAACGTCTCAAGTGAGATAGTACAACTTCTATCTTGCGTACAAAGGGTTCGTTCCGAACTCGTTAGCTTAATGTGTTGTTTATTTTGTTCAATCTACGTCCACAAAAGATTAGGACGGAAATATCTCTGTTAAAAAGGTAAAAAAATAATTAAAATCGAAAACAATTTCAGTACGTTTATTAGGTCCAATAGAAGAGAGCAGGTCCGTTCATAAAGCGCCCTCGACAATAAACGGATCCTAACACATTTGGATATTGTCCGAAGCGTTTTATTGCTACATATTTTAAGAGACGAGTGGAAACACCGCCTGATGGCACGTTTACGATACATGGAAATTACATTCAAATACGAATACACTGTTTAATTAAACTATGGAGTAGCGACATGGTTTATACTTTAATCAAATAGAAATTGCAAGCTACATTTGAGCGTAGTTTAGAGTAGTACCTACAAAACGTATCCAATAGCGCTTTTAAGTAGATAATTCCGATCCCTAGTAAAGATAGATAACTCTATAATGTTACACCAAAATTACAATAAATTCTTAAACCTAGAAAACTATAAAAAAAGATGTTTCAAGGTGGGTTCTGTCTGCGTAAATAATATTTTAAATAAATTATATACATACTAAATTTATTTTATCAAAACAATTCTTTGCTCACACGTTCTAAAATATTTCACGCCACAATACGTGCCTCAAGACCTCATTATACGGGGTGTTAAAATGCAAAAACGGGACGCCCGGGGGCGGCCTTGGCGTCCGGAGGAAACCGGCCGCTGAAGCTTTCAATAGCGCAGGAAAACCACAACGCTACGATGGAAAAGACCCTTAATGAGGACGCTCATTAGATTGCTCTTATAATCTTACACAGAGATAGGAGCTTATCTCTATTAATACTTGAATTCTATTTTCGTCACCGATTAGTTTTTTTAAATACAAATCCGTTTTGTGTCTCTTTTTGTATAAAAGGTTAAGTATTTTTTTGTTACTAAAGTCTTCCTATGATGATCTATGGCACTGAAACGTGGTCCTTTACTCATGGCCTCATGACCAAGCTCAAGGTCGCTCAACGAGCTATGGAAAGGGCTATGCTCGGGGGTTCTTTGCGTGACAAAATCCGCAATGAGGAAATCCGCAGAAGAACTAAAGTTGCCGACATAGCTCTCAAAATTAGCAAGCTGAAGTGGCAATAGGCAGGCCACATCGCCCGTAGAACCGATAACCGTTGGGGAAGAAAGGTTCTCGAGTGGAGACCACGGACTGGAAGACGCAGCGTAGGCGGGCTTACCACAAGGTGAACCGACGATTTAATAAGAATCGCGGGGAGCCGTTGGGCGCAAACGGCTACCAACCGCTCGTTGTGGCGATCTAAGGAGGAGGATGTGCAGCAGTGGACGTCTGCCGACTGATGATGAAGATGATGATATACATTTTTCGAAATTGTATGTTTTTCTTTGAAAAATCACTTAATCACTAGTTTTAAGAGCATAACTCGAGGTTGAAACACTTCTTAAGTTATAATAAGTTTTAAAGTAGATACAGTCTATGAAACAGATTTGATGGCGCGTTAGAAAGTTATCATTTTTTTTAAGAATACATATTATTCCGAAGCCGGTATAAGGTTCAAGAAATACTGTGGTACTGTACTGTGAGTAAAACACGAATATGCTCTTTTTGCCAGTTTACAATGAGCTGTGATTCAGTGTTATTTTATGAAATGTGGGCCGAAGAACACTTAATATTTACTACTATCAAAAGACGCATGTAAAATATAACAGCCGCAAATAGTTTTATGCAATTCCATTACCTATAAAATATTATAGAACAGAATTTACGAGATAGATAATTTAAATTCTATTGCATTTTGAGTTTTTATGGCGTCCTATAACGACACATCCGTTTGGAAATGAAATACGACGTCATAACGAGAACTTATTTAACTCCCATGCACTATTATTGATCCTACGCTGATAAAAATCTAAGTTTTATTGCTAACTGTTTGATCAAACATAATATTTACTGTGAAAATATGGCTTTAAAATAAGTAACTAACGATTGCACTGAATCAATCTTTGGGAAAAATTTATTTTCATTAAAAGTGTTAAGAAAATAATGTTCATAGCCATGATAGTTTCAAGATATTTAAGTTTGTTTATGTCAATATTTTGCTAAACGTTTAAACAATCCACAGACAGACAGGTTAATTTAAAAATCGTTTATAAGTTGTTTAGACAGCATACTTATAACCTAATTTATTAGAAAATACATAGAAGAAGGCACCAGTTTATATAATCCATAACTTTAATATCTTATCTTCGTGCTATATTTCCACATATATATCTCAATCAGCTGTTATCTCAGTACTTCCTCGTCTTAGCGTGTCAACAGTTCTACATTTTGTTTTATATTATGTTGGACAGGTGTTTGGCAACAACAATAGCATAAGGCGAGGCAGTTACTAGGTCCTCTATCGTGAAGGTGTTCGGGGATAAAGGGAAGCACAGTAGCAAGTGCTACATTGACTGCGCGGGATCACCGCAGTCACACTGCGTTAAGTTAGGGTCCCTTTTCCCCATTTGGTGAATTCCCTGAATCCCCTGAAACACAATGATTCTAGAAAACATCTCAGTACCGACTCCTTTGCACAGTACGTCTATCGATTCTTGCTAGCAGTCTACGTCTACTTCTGCATCCATTCACATTTATATCTAGCACTCGGGACCGGTACTCGGTGTCCATACTAATATTATAAATTCCAAATTAACGCTGTCTGTCTGTCTGATTTCGATGAAATTTAGTTTAGAGATAGATTATGACCGGGATCATGACATAGGCTACTTTTTAACCGACTGCGCAGAAGGTGGGTCGTGTTTTTATTGACATACCACGCGTGCGAAGCTGCGGGAAGATGCTTGTAGTAGTATATAATCCTTGCTTATCACCCTGGCACCGATAGCGACGGGATATCAGGCGATGATAATCATTGCAAAAATGATGAACAAGAGAGCGCTGCTACCTGCCACAGCAAATTTATAAAGCAGCTGAGAGAGTATCAACAAAAAGCAAACAAAAGGCTCGGTTTTTTTTATTTATTCATTTCATTATTTATTCATTATCAATCAACAGCACTTGATATCAATGTAAACAAACTTTTATAGCTAATGCTTAATGCCAAAAACAGATTCTCATTTTATAGACATAACTTTTAAGAAATTAGTCACCTAGAGAAAATGATTAAAAACACATTACCTATATTAATTGGTTTTGAAGGAATTTAGTAGGTACGCATATAAAGAACAAAAGAGAGAGAGGGATGCTGTGCAAATGTGTATACTTGAGGGGGTGAGGGAGGGAGTGTAGTGTGTATTGTGTGAGTTTCTGCATATTTTATGGAACGCGCTATATACCTAGTCAGGTCATAAGTATTGTCACACAGTAAAAACTTTTCTTTTAGAATGCTGGCCACAAAAAAGTTTATAGAATTCGAATTTCGAATTGTTCATGAAAATAAAATAGTATACTTTTTAGAATTTTACTCATTTTTAAATATGGAGTGGAGTGGACGCTTAAAGAAGACCGTGTTGCAGTTATTGCGTTGCATCGTTGCGGTTACGCGCCAATTCAAATTTTTGACATACTGAAAAATTTGAATATAACCTAAAGATTCGTTTATCGCACCATCAAACGATACAATGAAGACTAGTGTAGATGACAGGTCAAGAAGTGGTCGCCCTCGGTCTGTTAGGACTCCAGCAATGATAAAAGCTGTGAAGGCGGGAATTCAAAGAAATCCCAAACGTAAGCAGAAACTGTTGGCCCTTCAGATGGGGTTAAGCAGAACCACGGTGAAAAGGGTGTTAATAGAAGACTTAGGGCTTCGGGCATATCGAATAAAAACAGGACATCGTTTGAATGCTCGTCTAATGGACCTGAGACTGAAGAGATGCCGCGCTTTGTTGAAGCGGTACGCGGGAAAAAAATATCGAGAAATTCTTTTTTAGGATGAAAACAATTTTACCGTAGAAGAGAGCTACAACAAAAAAAATGATAAGGTGTACGCACACAGAAGTGAAGAAGCGAGCAACCGTATTCCGCGTGTCCAACGAGGTCATTTTCCATCCTCACTCATGGTATGGTTGGGAGTTTCTTATTGGGGCTTAACAGAGGTACATTTTTGTGAGAAAGGTGTAAAAACGAATGCAGTTGTGTATCAAAATACAGTCCTGACGAACCTTGTGGAACCTGTTTCTCATACCATGTTCAATAACAGGCACTGGGTATTCCAACAAGATTCGGCGCCAGCTCATAGAGCGAAGAGCACACAAGACTGGCTGGCGGCGCGTGAAATCGACTTCATCCGGCACGAAGACTGGCCCTCCTCCAGTCCAGATTTGAATCCGTTAGATTACAAGATATGGCAACACTTGGAGGAAAAGGCGTGCTCAACGCCTCATCCCAATTTGGAGTCACTCAAGACATCCTTGATTAAGGCAGCCGCCGATATTGACATGGACCTCGTTCGTGCTGCGATAGACGACTGGCCGCGCAGATTGAAGGCCTGTATTCAAATTCACGGAGGTAATTTTGAATAAACTTTAGTGTCATAAGAATCTATGTTTTGTTAAGTTCATTTTGGTATATAAATGGTTACATAATGAATAAACTTGTTTCAATTATTTTATATTAAACATGTGACAGAATTTATGACCTGACTAGGTATGATTAAGAACAGATATAATTTGTTTCTTTAAAGAAGCTTTGCTATTAAAGATGTCTATTGACGAAGAAACCTTGTTTAGTTTTAATCGCTATACTTAGTGCACATATTCAGATCTCAATAGCTACTGATAGGACTCGGTAGGCAGAGGTAAGTTTTAATGGTATCGTTATTTTAAAGTAAATATTTCGCAATTTACCTGTATTTGATCATGGTTTTTTTTATTCGACTATATGTGGCGCACCTGATGATTAGTGGTTATCGTAGCCTAAGGACGTTTGTAACACCGAAGGCGCGTTGCCAAACCTTTTAAAGTTTTTATAACGGCCTTTATGAAATGCCCCATAATGTAGTTCTTTTATAAAGCTTTTTTAAAGCCAAACACACCAATGGCTACTTATTTAATCTACTCTACAAAGTTCTTACTTCATATTCAGGCGTTCAAATCATTTCCATTTGTCTACACGAAAATGTATGTGTACATTTACACTTTCCTAAAATTCTGAAGCAAAATATTTTGAGGCATGTGGCATGTTCCTAGAACCTAAAAATATTGGTTAGTATTTTTAAAAGTGGCACCCATGCTACTCGTGAACCAAAGAAAATCAATGACCAAACTGTTCCCAGTGACCAAGCTGTGTACGCGTCCAAGACACTAAAACGTGAGGTTATCGTCTCGGCCATCGTGTCTTTGACACTTCAACTCGAAAAACAGGTTAATAAGAGCCGCCCTTCAATGAGATGTGAAAATAATGTGTGATATTATCTCATGGTAGTTGCATTACTGTATATTACTCTAAGTCGTGCGTTTCATTATGAACTTTTGCACATGACTGCTTTTTGCAATGTCGCAGTCAACATGCCGCAGTTTTATGTTTCAAGTCTTTCTCCCCAATCGAATTTTACTACATATTAGATCAATAACATAATTTTCTAAATCTAATAATCAGAAATGAGGATATTCGTAGACTAAGGACATTCACTGACATAACCCAGAGGATCAGCAAGCTGAAGTGGCAATAGGCGGGGCACATAGCTTGCAGAACTGATGACCGTTGGGGCTGAAAGGTTCTAATGCGGAGAATACGCACTGGAAAGCGGACTGTAGAACGGCACTAAATGGAAAGACGACCTGATAAAGGTTGCATGAAGCCGTTGGGTGCAGGCCGCACAAACTCGGTCACTCTGCAAATCTATGGGGGAGGCCTATGTTCAGCATCGGGCATCTTATGGTAGATATAAGGATGATGATGATGATGAAAAAAATATATATAAATAAAGCTCTAACATGATTTTTCGCCTTTTATTGCAGTTGAGGTACACCACTGAAGCGCTCGTAGACCTTAAGGTGGCCTAAAACTTCGATAGCAGATATGTCCACCAGCTCATACATATGAAATTACTTTTAGCGTTCAGTATTCGGCCGTGTGTGACTCGAGACGTGCAACGTCGCATCGTGTGCAAGAGCGCTAACCGCCAATCCGGTTAATGAGCGTCAAAGTTTTTCGCTTAAATAAACATTAAGAAGAGAATGGACGCTGCGCCCGAACCTTTTACCGGAATTACGCTGTGGTTAAGTGCTCGCTTTTAGAACTGAGAATGACGCTGCACGGACCATTCTCATTTTGATCGAGTCTGATAGAGACTTGTTTAGATAACATCATTTTAATCCAACGCCAGAGTAAGAGACTATGCGAAACATTACTAAGAAAGTGGTAATACTACTCTTTGGTGGTCGTAATAATACTCTTTGAACTTACTATTTGGGGCATTCAAAGTGAATATTATACCACAAATAAAGTATTGAAGTCCTTAATAAAATACATAGTTCCAGCAGGGCCACTTTACAGTGTACAAAGTTAAACCACAATGTGTTAAAACAAATCAACCTAAATATTTTGAAACAATGGTAAAAGAAGAGTTTCTCAAAAGGATGCTGGTAGCGCACTCCCAGCCAGAGACGAGATTAAAACTTTGTTACTTGAAAGTGCAGTGGCCGCAATGTAGAAGAGAAATTTACTCGAAGCAAAAGTTAATATAAGCGAAATTTGTCCTGTGGCGAGCGGTTTGCGGGCGTCCCAGCAACTTCCAACCTCGAGAACTTACTCCCGGCTTCTATGCGGACACCTGTGTTCGTTTCCACTTTAATTCACGCCCTTTCTTGTTTTTATCGCGCAATCAGGATAAAGACTTACTCTCGGTATGAATATATACCGAATTCACAGTAACACGGATTATGAGTTTTTTCACATCTAAATGAGTTCTAATTAGTGTTTGAAATAAACATTTTCATGGTATCAACCGATCTCGAATACGAAGCGAAAATGCAAAATTTAATTAAAGTAAATTCACAGGCCGTTTTTTTATTTGCTTTATCAGATGCGCGTTCAGACAAGCATCGGATGTAATTGCATCGGCAATGCTTTAAAATGTGCCGCCAAACGGACGAAGCTACAACTTATCCATACGCGAGTCACTTAAAAATGAACACGCCATTTGAATAAATTACTCGAAATTGTAACGGAACAATAAGGATATATCATTATGGAGTTATTTTCATTAACGAATATTTGTGAACAATATAGAGTACAATAAAGTGTCGAGAATTGACATAACATTTTAAGAGCGTTCCTTTTTTGTTGCAAACTGCGACTAAATCCCTAAAAAAAATATTCTAACGACACACGGACCATGTATGAAATGGCACATTATCGTAAACATTCATTTTAAAGTGGTACGATGGCGTTGTTTATTTTAAAATGTAGAGAACAGCTTGCTCTCTCGGTGTTCCGAGTAAACAGCAACAAAGCCGTGGTCGGAATGAGGTTTGAGATAGTACGGGGTTCGAAGTTAGTGTAAGCATAAATTAAAACAAGCGTTTCTATAAAAAGTTGATAAATGGCCGTCCACAGGCGAGTAGCTACAAAAAGAGGGCCGATGTCAACCGAAGCGCTAACGTGTTTCATTTCGCGACTACCAGACGACATCTGGACCATTTTCAGCAGATCCAGGGAACGAAAAGCAATTTGCACTGATTCGCCTGCGCTTCACTGCACTCTTCAATAACCGCAACTCATTAAAATTGAAAACCAAATAACGGTACAAAACAAACTGCGGATTAAAAAACGAAGCACGAAAACGATAAGAAAGAACTGAATGAAGATATTGTTTCATATTTCTGGCACATGACTGAATACCGCTGCTTTGTAAAAACTTCACATCTAGTTCAGGTTTTTCATATTAGCACGTATTGGAAAACCGCTGACCAATAAAAACTGGACTAATGTTACCTACGTGGAAGAGATTCAGTTGACTTTTATAGAGGTTTACTGTACCTACAATTTGTTTTTCCGTTTTAGTAAAAAGTGTAGGAATGAATGCGGTGCTGGTGGCTGGCTGGAGGGGCCGTGCGTCCGCAATTTACGCTGCGATGCCTCTCTGAGCACTCGGCCGCATGGGCACGGCACGGAGTGACATAGTCTACGTTGCCTGTATGTGTGTTTCAAATAGGAAAAATACACTTTGAATTATTCAACAACGCGCCAGTTTTAGACTTCCACAGTCCACAGTATGCTTCATCGAAATCCAAGAAGTGTTTTAAGTTTGCCATTGAATAAAACCATTACTTACTTCTATAATGCAAATAAGTTTATACCAAATAAACAATCATGAAATTCAACAACCAAAATCCAGCAAGACCATGCCTACAAACTGAGCCTCTATATTAACATAAAGGATTAAACAAACGTTTAATTTCCCCTACAAGTAAAACCCACAAACTATTCGTGTACAGAAAGTTGTGTAATCCACAAACGTTCCCTTTAATTGGTTTACCACAGACCTCTATTAACGAAATAAGATGGGAAATCAGAGTATTAGCATAACAGTGAATTCAATTAGGGTACACAAAGAGGATTACAACTTTTACAATGAAAGGAAAGTTAAGCGGACGGCCGGTTTAAACTAACATGGTCTAAGTAATCAAAATTTCGACGAATACGTATTAAGTTGAAATTAAATTTGAATGTTGTCAAGCATGAAATATATTCCTTAACTATAATCGAGTTAAATCTCTGTCAACCCCCTTTTCTATAGCAGAGATAGAATATTTAAGGAAATAGGGTAATAATACTAAGAACTGCCGAAAAGGCACTAATAGTATTGACTTATGAAGTGTAGGGAATTCTTATACCAACAAACAGCATGAATTAATAAAACCCAATACTAATAAAAGTCATAGGAAGCTACAGAGAATCAAACAATAAAACATTCAAAATTAGTCAGCAAAGAGATAAACTCAGAACAGTATATCAAATGATTTGACGGGCGGGCGTGCTAATGCTTTCGGATAATGGCCAATTGTTGGCAATAAAACTACCACCGCACCCGATGCAAATTATATTAGTGCACTCCGACTTCAGAATAACAGAATAGATAAAGCTTTAGTATCAGTAGAGACAAACCAAGCTAGTCAAACCTGCTAACATCTTGTTTTCTATTGGTTGAAAGTTCAAAACCTCGGTTCTAGTCAGGAATTTCAGGGGCAAGACTAGTAAGAGTTTCTACTTTACTGATTGTAAACATTCAAACAATACTGTGTCCGATTCCAGTTCTACTACATTTAAACTAAATTAACAATATTCTAAATCAAGTTATCTATTGCGAGATACCTAGCAAAATCTGCGCTTCGATTGGTAATGCCATTATTCAAAACAATGCGAATTGATTACAAATGAATATGAACTACTGTTTGAATTATTAAAGCCTGAATAGAAATATTTCAAATCAATTATTTTAAATATTCAGAATTAAGGAATACTCTGCATCATCGTGCAGCTTGTGAACTTTAGCCAAAGCAATTTTCTTCTTGAACTCATTAATGTTACTTGAATAAATTATTATAATTAATGTAGGTACGAAACAGAATCGGACGGAGTCCATGCATCACACGGAGACTGACTAGACGTATTTGTTCAACCGTACGCAATCTTTGGCTCACATAAACAACGTGTGATCCTACGGAACTTTCCGGAATCACTTTTCTACTCTTTTTACGTGCAAACTTCTATAAATAATTCTCAGTTTATCTCCATCTGTTACAAATGTGGCTAATCTAGATAAAGAGAGTTCGCAGCGCGCCGTGTGCTGCCGGCAATATCAAACTATTCGGCAATATCAGCAACTTCTACACTGTTTTAGGACGCGTGGCATGTCAATCAACTTTTTTTATTGGGAAGCCACATTTTTCCTGACACATTTTTAGGCAAAACGGTCTCCGTTATTTCGTTATCTCTATATTTATAAATAACAGTCTTTTGACCTTATAACATAACACTATCCTGGATTTAGTACCTAGTTGGAATTTTCTATCCGGGTCTTCAACATCAGATTAACTTAACTTCAGTTAAACGAAGCAACAACTACAAAGAAGTAGCGCTAAATAATAATAGAGACGCTGCATCTAATATTGCATGAACCACAATCAGGAAAGCCCTTATAAGGCTCGACTTTGATGAAAACATGTCATGCAGTAGCTGGGTAATAGACACGTGTCCGAACATCAAAAGAACAGACCAGTTTCATAGCCGTCCATTAGTTCTACACACCTGAAGCCTCGTCTAGATGATGTAAGTAATTTAGCAGTATCTAAATACATAATACGGCGAAGATGGAGGGACGAAATTGATGCCCATTTACAGGATTGGTCCACAATAGCCCAAAATAGAGAAGACTGGAGAGAAGGAAGGGAGGCCTTTGCCCTGCGGTGGGACACTACAGGCTCTTAATAATAATAATAATTAATACGTAGGGTTCATCACATTTTCAGAATATATATGGTACCCCCTTAAGGGGTGAATGTAACTGAACAACTTTTAATAAAGAAAGACAGCAAAAAATTCTGGGAAAAAAACATGTTATAGTCTCGCCTTCCTTCAAATCTTGTTTATTGGACGAAAATAACCTAAATGTGTAAGATGTTTGACTTCAAGTTATACATTTTAAAACATCTGATATACGATTTTTTCTCCAAAAACCAGCCGTTTTTACCAAGTGTTTCATTTACATAAGAACAATGATGCTCTTGCACTTAAATATTTGGAAGGCGGAATAGAATATAAGCAATTTTAGACAATACTACGTGGCACGATTGACTTTGCTTTCTAGTTTATACACGTGTTTTTCTGTGGGTTTTAGAAAAAATCTACAAAGCGATCGCTCAATATCGACATTTCGATTTGCAGCCATCCGGGCCGAGACAGGACGGAAAAAAGGTTTCAGTTCTTGTCCAACGTTTATCTTTTACAGTAAAATAGAAGAATGGCATTATTTTAACAGCCGACCACACATAAAAATCATTAAAATACAGATTAAAAAAGTCTACAAAAATGTAGACACACGCAATTGAGCAAAAAAATTGGCCTAATGCAAACCAAGATATTTATTGTTGGCGAATCTTATTTACAAAAGTTAGTTAGTAAACAACAGAATTGCCACTATATTATGCCGCAGCCACACATTTGACTTAACTTTAGGTCCAAGCCTGGCTCCAAGATATGCCTGAATGATAATAATTAAAAATTAATTACCAATTTTGAATTTAACTATTACATCACACATCATCCACACATACAAATTGGTGTATTGTACATTGGTGCAAATAAGTCCAGTGGCCGTCAACTAAAGACGCAAGCAGTCAAACTTTACTGACTACTGGACTAAAACACTGGTCCAATCAGAACCTAGCAGTTGTGTTGGCAAAAAGGCGGTTACTTTTATCAGCTAAATGTAAGGTGCTCGTTAGGCAGGTGAGACGTGCGATGCTTCCGGACACTTGTCAATTAAACGCACTGGGCAGCCCGCTGTGACATCGCACCACATAAATTCTACTGGCAACAGTGTACCTTGTATTACGGTACTGCAACTGCGACACTAACTAGCGGTTGTAGCGTAGCATGGTTCTTAAAATTATTGATTCTTAAATTAATATTTTTTATGTATTCATTTAGTTAGTTATGTATATGCCACATATGAAATTGGAAACATTGTGTTCGCCTACAATTAAAGCTTAAAATGCAAGAATCAAAATTAGAGTCCATTAAAATTGGATAAATATAAAATAAACTGGGTGTGAAGCGCTTAAAGGTTGAGCACGAATTACATTTTGATGGGTGACCGCTCCTGGCATTTAACATTCAGTCGGTGCCGGCTATAGCAAATTGTCGCAAGTATTTTTCAACTAGGCTATATTAAACCGTTGCTGACTGGGCATGACGTACAACCGTAGATGTTCGCTACAGATGCTACGATCAAATGCTTGAGTTTGTTGAGCACGATGTGAGTGTTACTTCTATAAAGTTGAAGCACTGATTTTACGGTCTTACTATGCCAGCACTAGTGTAAGTGCCGTATCATGCTGTGATATCACTGTAGAACACTCCTGCTTTACCCGAGAAGCTAAATAAATATTGTAGTTGAAAAATTATGGCTGGTGAGGAAGTTACTGTTGAACCAGTCCCAGAAACAACTTAGGGAAATGTGATATGGATACCTGATTTTCGATAGTTTTTCCAGCGCTATTTTCTAATGAGGTTTATTTTGGTGACAAAGTTCTTTGGATAAATAAGATTTAGTTGCTTGGAAAAGCTCAGGGTAATAGACATGAAGAACAAAACGAAAACGTGGCCCAGACAATAAGCAGGTAGAACGTAGTTTTGGCAAGCTGCCACCGATTCGCATACCGAGCTATTTAAGGCTCGATAAATGCAAATTGAACTACATCTAGCACTGGAGGCATTTAGGTCGTGAGGGCCGTGACGTCACCCTAGTGAAAGCCACAAGACGCGAACAAAACGTGTCTCTTGCGCAAGAGGGAACAATGGCTTAATAGAGCCGTTCGACTGTTCATTGCTTATTCATCCACGCCCAAGACGCCTGCGCGATGTATGTCCTCGTGAGTCGATATAACTAGTCCAGAACTGGTCTATGTTCTGTTACCTGCAAGCTAGCAGCTCAACCAATCACTGTTATTGACTGGGGTTTACCAGGACTTAAATTGCAGTTTTATAGTTCTAGTTTCAAAAATTCACTTTCACAAGGCAAGAATGGATAAATTGATATGATTAATAGTAGTGTTTTTCATCCAAATTGAATTTTATCAACTATATAATAATACCCAGAGGATCAAATATTACTCGCATCTATCATAATATTAAAGGGTCTGTCACAAAGTTTAGTCGAGCAATATTTCACTGTAAATACAGCTGAGATTCGGAATAACGGAGTATTCCCTGGTGGTAGCTCCGCGCCGGACAAGGCAACAAGGGCTGAACGGTGCGAATTTCTCCAGAGAGCTAGACTATTAGGAACTAGGCTGAAGATTGCGATCGCCGCTGCGAGCCGTAAGCGTCCCGGCACGAACCGACGCTATCCTAAAGGCAACTTGTCGAGATATTTTATTCATAGAGGCGTTTGATAAATGAGGGGAGCCGAGGCTGTATCACATTCATTATTGCTATTGCCTCGCGCCACGCATAGCTTTATCAAAAACTTGTTGCCGCTAAGAGACCGCCTAGCGTACAGCGGTCATTTGGCCCCGGACACAACCTCGGGGACTTGTTTCAAATGCCATGTGTCGTTTGTAAACAGCAAAACAACTCATAATTCAACTTGACCACTGCTTTGTTACTTTCGGTGCATGATATATGAAGTGTCTGCTGGGAGGAGGTAGCCGTTAAATAACGCTCGTATGTAATTATTTTTAATACGCAACTATTTAAATGTTAGTTACAGTTATTGTCCTATTCAGGAGCTTGCGGAATGTATCAGAGCACTTCAATACAGATTTGTGCACGTTTTCCCACAAAAATAATTTCAAGTCTTAAATGTATTAAAAATACATGAGGTTTCAGTAGAATCTTCGAAACAGCACAACTGTATGCTTTTGCTGGATGCATTTACATAGCAAGAGCTAACACAACTCAATCCTTGTAAAGCGTATTCTATTAAAATACGTTATCTCGGTAAATATAATAATTCCGTGACAAGTCACGATATACAAGGGTTTCCAGCGTTCCACAGAACGGTTAACAATCGTTCAATTTGTATGGGCCCGCGGCCGAAGCTACAAACTACAATAGGCGTGCACGCGACGACTCGGGACTCTGCCGCGACATTCTCATGAGTAGAATAACGCACAACAATCAAGATGTCATTTTTCAACTACCCACGCCGCGCCGCGTACCTACGTCGAGAACATCGAGAAATATTGCCGACAACGCACGCACAGACCCGATGCACAAAAGAGGCGTCTCGACAGATCGCGATACGTATCTGAGCAACGGACTACAGTTTCACCTCATCCCTTTTTAATACTAAAGCATAATCGAGAATCGAATAAAACTTGAACGAATCCTTTTACATTATCAATCTGAGGCGAATGACGCAAAGTCGAGTCCGCTCCATGCATAGATCGAAGATAGACAGGTGCACGTATTTCATACGGATTTATTTTATTTCTTGATCATAATGAACCATCAACGAGCTAAACAAGTACGTCTAAGTTGTCCGTGAACATGTGTGTAAAGGAGCTAAGTGTAGGGCTCGGGTTTCTGCAACGGTCGTTATGACGATTCACAGAAGTCAGTCGGTAATTTATCGGCTGTGGGAGATGGAAACCTGGCGAGAAATGATAGTAATTATTGACACGAACCGCCGCTCGGGGCTAAAATCCGCCATCCGCTGCTAAAGATCACAACCGGCCACTAACTCGAAAATTCCACATTCATAACGGAGTGGGCCCTTGGGCACGAACGGTCGCGCCGAACTGCACTCGCGAATCGCAATTGATGTTCACTACGAAATTATAATGTGGACAAAACGGGCCACTCCACATGTAACGGGAGCTTTATCCGCCCCCTCATTACGTTCAACAATTACCCCAAATGTTGAGAGGAAAACAAATTTACCGTGCTTACCTCGCATCTCTACTTCACAGTCTTCACTATACACCATACAAACTACAGCGTTTCCATTGACTAGTGAAACATTTGCATATTCAATCAAGCAAAACTAACGTCCCTATTTGTGAGCCTAAATACGCAACATGGCCATAAGTGGAAACAAATAAGGGACGGGGCCAAAGTCGTCCTTTTAAGGGCGTGTATTTCTGCGGTAGTATCTTTTGTGTGTGATACAATGGAGCATCGATCGCGGCGGATTGCGCAGAAACAGTCGGTAAAACGCTAACGAGTGCCGTCTCAAAGCTAATTGAAGTTATTGCCTCGCTGATACTAGTCCCAATGATTCCATACATCTAGGAGACGCTGGAGTAACGGTCGCCCCCCATACTCAGCAATTATTACCATTGGAAATGAATAATTTCATCAAAAGAAGACAACTTGAAAGTCTAGCAACTAGAATTTACTGAATTGTGAAGATGGAATAGTGACTCTGATGTTTGAGTTCCTTGTTATGGTGGCGTTTCGTTATGTCAACTATTATAATAGCTAAAATGTTCATTTTGTAAGAAAGCTTGTAAGTGCCCCAGTATACAAAATCCTGGGTACGACCTGTCTAAAGTAATCAGTGATGAGAACTAATGGGGTGTTTCGTTATCGAAGCACTTTTGCTACTTCATCGATCAACTAGTGTCGTCACCGATTGGTCCATGATTGATCACTTCGATCTTGCATCTTGAACTGTTTTATACGCTAGCTTGAACGTTATTTGTTATTTCGTTCAAGTTAATTACGAAACTTGTTTAGCATTTGATATTTGAACAGACGACTTCTGGACATTTTACGAGATTATAGAGATAATCTAACATTTTATTATGATTGCCTTTTATATTATTTTTCATGGTTTAATCATTTTAGTTTTATGTGTTTCATTTTATAGCTACCTACTTAAAATAAAAATTCGACATTTCAAACAAATCCTTGAAAGTGGAACTACCAAGAATGTGAAGATTGGCCAATTTTTATTAGAATATAGTTATTCCTTTTAGCATCTTGTTTTTGTAATAAAGTAAGTAATTTAACTAAGATAATCTTTTTTTTATTTAACCTGTGTCATCCTACTGCTGGGCAAAGGTCTCCCTCACTGTCTTCCAGGACTTTCACTCGCGTGCCAAATCCCTCCAATCTGTCTCCAAGGCATCGAAATCATTACGTCAGCGTCTAACAGGCCTTCCTCGGCGCCGTCGCCCGTCTTCAGGCAATCACTGCGTGACGATCGTTGCCCATCAGTCCGGGTGCGTTCGTCTTACATGGCCCGCCCAATCCCATTTAAGCCATTTAAGCCCATTCAAGTCTTATTTCCTGCGACAGCAATGCCGATCTTTAAGCGCAGCGTGGTGTTACGGATTATGTCAATCCTCTTTACTCCAAGCACGCTGCGCTCCATTGCCCTTTGGCAAACATTGAGTTTGCATTTTTGAGCCTCGGTTAAAGACTACGTTTGGGAACCATTGGTAAGGGACGGGCAGTATATACACAGTCGATGAGTTTGCGCTTTAGTGACATAGAAAGGTTTCCCTTCATCAGCTCTTTCATGGACCAGTAGTTCTTCTAGGCGTTCTCGATCGATAAGGTAATCTTACTAAACTAAAAATAGGTAATAAGGTAAAGGTTTGTTCTCTACTTCAGATATAAATAATGCCAGTACTATTGTATTATATCGAATCCTATTGGATTCGCATTAAAATTAGCACAATTGTTTTAGTTAGCACAACAGAACCTTTTTATCCTATCCTATTGAAATTTCCTAAAGAGTGTCAGAAGACTTCTTTAAATGAATGCAAGAACGCACTTCTATGTGATAAAACAACTGGTACATTTTACTTTGTTTCTGTTAAATTGTTTATCTTGTTGTGTACCATAATGTATTTATTTATTCCTCTATGGCGTGGTGAGTTACGGGTTCGATTCCCACTGCGGGGCAATTGTTTTATCATCATATCAGGCATTGGTCGTCCACTGCTGAACACAGGCCTCCCCCATAGATTTTCAGAGCGACCGGTCTTGTGCGGCCTGTACACAACGCCTGCATGCCAACGGCCTGTACGGCTCCTAGAAACCTATATAGGGCGACTTTCCATCTAGTGGAGGGCCGTCTTACGCTTTTGTTTTTGTTTTTTAAAGGTCTTTATTGAACATAAATGTTACAGCGTATTACAACTAAACACAGTTTAGTATAATAGTATCTTAAACTAGAATAACTCAGCAGGCTATAGCACCTTTAAAAGTTTTTTGATAAAATTAGTATTTATGAGACTGTACTTTTTAAATAAGTTTTCTTAATATTATGTAGCCAAAATTTTTCCAAAAGTACTTATTAAAAAACTTGATATGAGCACTTTGTATAGCGCGCATTTTTAAGGCCGTCTTACGCTGCTCTGTCCAGTATGTGGTCTCCATTCGAGAACCTTCATCAATACTACGTGTTTTGTTACGTGCAACATTATATGAAAACCCGGGTAGAGCTAATAGCTAGTATTATTGTAAAATAGGATTTTTCAAATCCATTATCAGTTATCACAGAATTTTTTTAATTTTCAAACGATCCTAAAATATCAATGAAACAGCCTGTATAAAACAGGTAAACAAATCATTTTAATTCATCATTTAAGTAGGTAGGTACCTGTCAACAGACAAAGCGGCATCGTCGACAAGGCGCCGCCGATTAACGTTAATTTTATTTATTGGAAATGTATCGTTTACTGGATAAATATTAAAGCTACTGGTACTAAACCCACAACTAAAATCAGTTAATGCGAATCCGGATACGGGTGTTTGAAATTAATGTCGTACATAAAAAACAGGTTGTTGATATGAAAGATGGATAGAAAGAAAGAAAGAAAAAACATTTATTTGTGACGGTACAAAATACACACAGTAGAGTTCTCTTGAACAAATTCATACATACAAAAACAGCAATACCTAATAAATGTATGTCTTACCTTTATAGAAATGACCGACGTCACAAAAAGGCGTCCAACTCAGCATTTGTTGTGCTTTTGGCACAACGCTGATCTTTCCGTTGGAACCATTTACAAATGAAGATATCACGGATGACTGCCCCCGCACGGTACCACAATTACAAAAAAATATGAATATATTATAGATAAATATCAGTTACCACACTAATAAAAAATAAAAACAAAAATTTAGATGATTGGGGAGAACTAGGCGAGAATGTGCATTAATCAGTCCCACTGCTAAGCAAAGATGATATAATTATGTATATTATTATATTGTATATAATCATCCGGTTATATACCATGGTACTCTTAGTTTCTGATAATCACGACACAGGAAATCCTACTGTATGGTCAAGAATATGCACAGAAGCAAGCGCTACTTGGTAACCCTCACATAAGTTCAAAGATTTTTTATCACATGAAAAGTTGTAATGAAAACTTTAAATAAAAATAAATTTATATTGATGGACATTTCACGCAGCGCTATCTAGCCCCAAGATAAGCAGAGCCTGTACTATGGCAACCAGATAACTAATAGAATACTTATATAGTTTCTTATTTTATTTTTGTCATAACATAATTACAATAATAAAAAAACATACAGACCCGGAACAAATATCTGTAGATCATGCAAACATTTGTTCCGCGGCAGGAATCGAACCCGCTACCTCCTGCGTCTCAGACACTGCGCCACGGAGGTCGTCAAATTATATTTAAAATATAATTTGTCAAACTATATTTTTGTAAATCATGTAATTTAAATTTTTCAACATTTTGGAAGTTAAAGTTTTGAAAATATTCTAGTTACGAATTCTATTTTCACTAACACTCAAACACCCGCAAATTATGGTAAATATCCCTTATTGGTTTTTATAGTGAAAATACAGGAGGGTTACCAATTGTTGCTGGTTTCTGTACGCGACCGTTAAAGATTCATACCTGTTAGATGATTCCCAGTGAACTCGAAGTCATCATCTTGGTCCCAGTGTTTCAGCGAGAGGTTTCCGAGCGGGGTAGCGTTCGCGAACTCCAAATTAGCGAAATGCCAGTCCAGTATTTGACGATCCCGGACGGATAGGTACACCGAACTGTTGGGAAAGTCACTTACTATTTTATCTGTGTAAGCCTAAGCATACATTGAAATACACAATACCAAACACAAATCGCCGATGTAACTACGAAATCTGCCAAGCTCAAGTGGAACCGGGCTGGTCATGTATGCCGCATGACGGATAACCAGTAGGCCAAGTGCCAGTGGCCACTGAGTGGAACCCTGACACAATCCGCAGACGTCGCGGCAGACCAAGAAAGAGATGGAGGGACGAGCTCACTAACCTCCGAGCGGATTGGACCTTGGCGCTGGAAGGAAGTTACTGGAAAGAATGTGGGGAGGCCTTTGCCCAGCAGTGAGACACAGAGGGCTAAAAATAGGTGTTTAGAATGCTTTATTATCTCATAAGAATTTACAATTCACTTACTGAGATAAACTTATACTAAATATACATTTATTAATGCCACAAAGCGTAGTGATACAAACTGATAATATTAAATTTAGACGATATAAACAAAAACTTACGAAAATCACAATAAATTTTAAGGGGGTAGTTGCACAGCAAGCTGTGCATTCGCTTATCGTTGAGCGCGAAACAAAGAATGTTGACAAGGCCTGGGACACAGTGATAGGCGGTAGCGATTTTATGAGCGGTTCTAGTCTATACTAATATTATAAAGAGAAAAGATTTTTTTTTGTGTGTATGTTTGTAAAGAATAAATAAAGTAAAGAATAATAAAACTCCTGGCCCGATTTCAAAAATTCTTTCACCATTGGAAAGCTACATTCACCCTGAGTAACATAGGCTACTTTTTACCCAACTGCGCAAAGGAGGGTAATGTTTTTATTGAAAAACTACGCGTGCGAAGCTGCTGATTGGTCAGCTAGTAATTTATAAAGATAATAGATTTGTAAACAATTATATGAGTAAAATAACAGAGGCTATGAAAAGTTCTTTAAAATATGTCGCTTTAACAGTTTCTTAAAAAGTTTAAAAGATTTTATTTCTTTATTGTCTTTCGGTGATTTCTTGTACATTTGTGCCCCTTCAAACATTATATTTCTTTTTCCATAGTTTGTTCTAGGTTTTCCTAAACAAATATTGTTTGCTTGTCTCGTAATTATTTTTGTACACTAATATTTTTTGTGAATATTATTTGTGTATGGATGTCCTGAGTTAGAATTTTTCTTATTAGAATGCATGTTATACTTATCTATTTGAGACAGATTCATTAGTTTTGTTTCCTTAAATATTTTAGTAGTAGGAGTTAAGTAATCATATCGGAATAGAGTTACTGTAAAAAAGTTACTGGAAAGAATGTGGGGAGGCCTTTGCCCAGCAGTGAGACACAGAGGGCTAAAAATAATAAAGCCTAAAGATCATTTTGAATATACTTTTAAACTAGTTGAATTTTAAGTCAACTGTGTCCTAGCCTAGTATTTGACGACCTCGAGTGTGTAGGTCTGGAACTAATCACGGTAATAGTAATTACACGTGGCAATTCTGCTTAAATTGAGCTGTAATAATGTAATCATTATTATAAATACGGGATTGATCACGTACCGTCTTATCGGTGTTTCGACCGACAATGTTTCGATTCAATTCGTGAACCTTCATCAGGGTGAGTTCGATCCGCTCCGAATAACGTCTCGCCTCGCACTCTACGAATTGAACCGAAACATTGTCGGTCGAAACACCGATAAAACGGTACGTGATAAATCACGTATTTATAATAATGATTGAAATCAAAAACGAAAGTTTTCTAAGTAATAATATACCAACAAAAGCCGACCTTATTATATTACCTCCTACTCAGTAATTCTTACATCCTACTGAGTAGGTAAACATTAACGACCTCCTACTAGGTAAACATTATGTCCTACTAAGTAAACATTATCTACTAGTAGACATTAACGTCCTAATAAGTTAACATTCTAAGGACTTGAGGGAGACCTTTGCCCAGAAGTGGGACGAGATAAGTTGGTAAAAAAAAATATTAACATTATTTTCTAGTTTTTTTTATCTAGCCTATTCTATCCCACTGCTGGGCAAAGGTCTCCTTCTCATCTCTCCACTTTTCTCGATCTTGTGCTAAATCCCGCCAGCCAGTCCCTATAAAAAGCGTCCAAATAATCGCGCCACCGCTTCTTAGGCCTTCAACGGTATCGCTTTCCATCCACAGGGATCCATCCAGTTACGATCTTAGCCCACCTATTTGGTTGCATGTGGTAGACATGACCCGCCCGATCCCACTTCAACTTGGCAGCCTTGATACCGACGTCAGCGATGCCGGTCCTTGAGCGCAGCGAGGTGTTCCGAATCCTGTCTATTCTCTTGACACCCAATATGCTGCGCTCCATCGCTCTATTTTATAGTAACTACTTTTATTTACCTATTTTCCTACTTACTACTAGGGTTAGTTAGGTTCCAAATGAGTAAGTTTATCTGCGTTCTGGGTCACCATCTAATCATGTCTGCATAATTTCTTCATCTCTCTAGCGAAAACTTCCTACCTCCTACTAAGTAAACATTACCTCTTGCGTAAACATTACCTAGGCGGGTTAGTCTCCAAATGCGTCAGCTTATCCTCAATAGTCGCGTTCTGCGTGACCATCTGATCATAATCATTGCACAATATCTTCATTTCTCTAGCGAGCCGACGTAAATTAAACTCTTGCAGGACGCTCGCATCTCCGGTCGCACCCTTATCTCTCTCTACGAGCAAAGCGTCTTTTTCCACCTTCATTGATTTTAGCAGCTCTTGGACTTCGCACATTCTGTAAAAAGATTTATGAAATTAGTACATAAAGATCGCATCAAAATTTTAAACCAGGACTGACGAAATCGACTGTTCCAATTCCTGACAAACTTAACTAATAATCATCCTGCAAACATAAGCTTAAACAGAGTGAATTAATGATTAGTTAACAAATTCATTCTATCATCGGACAACCAGATGCCCCGCGGTGCGCCACCGCTACATGGTAGACATACCTCCCCATACACACAAAGCGGTTCTCTTCCGCGTGCACTTATGCGCACCGCCAAGGAGTGGAACGCCTTGCCTGAGTCTGTGTTTCCTGATAACTACAACCTAGGGGTCTTCAAGTCGCGAGTGAATAGATTTCTTCTAGGCAAGCGTGTACCATCGTAGACTGCATCATCGCTTACCATCAGGCGAGATCGTGGTCAAATGCTTGCCTACAATTTATAAAAAAAAAATATTTCAATACTAGCTGACCAATCCGCGGCTTCGCACGCGTGGATTGCCAATAAAAAGTAGCCTATATGTTAATACAGGTTATGATCTACGTACATACCAAATTTCATCGCAATCGGTTCAGCCGTTCCTGCGTGAAAGAGTAACAAACATCCATACATCCATACATACAAACTTTCGCGTTTATAATATTAGTAGGATAATAATGAAATTGAAAATAGCCCCGGATCTGAGGGAGGGGGAGGGCAAACCGGGGCAGCTGCCCCGGGCGGCAATATAGGGGGCGCCAAATTCTTCTATTAGAAATATGTTTGAAAATAAACTTTTATCAATAAACGCTTGGCTTCCACCGCACACGTCGTACTATCGATTACTATCCATACTTAGTCCACATCGCTGTTCATTTGATTTGGAAGGCTTCAAACTTTACCGCCTTCCCCTTCTCTAACGCTGGAGGAGGGGGCGCCAAATCAAGTGTTGGGCCCGGTTAGGAAAAATTCTAGATCCGGGGCTGATTGAAATTCACCTTCTCATACATTTCATCATCTTTAAACATTGCGGTTTGTACTTAAAGTAGAATTTTTGTTTTAATATTGGATTGAAATTAACAGAATATTATTCTGAATCACAGACTGAGCCGTTCCTCAACATTTGTCGACAGTTTACAAATTCATCATGTAGTTAATAGGTGCATTGAAGTCGGTTCAACCGTGGAGGCTGTGATGTCATCTACAGATCAAGCCTTCTTCTAATAACAACTTTGTCGACCGTCGTGGCGCAGTGGACAAATATCTGGATATATATATATATATATATATGTAAATAGGTATTCTACCATTTGTCTGGTTAATCATTGCATAAGCTTTGCTTATTTTGGGGTAAAAGATGTCTGTGTGAAATGTCCAGCATTATTTATATTCACACAAATTTTTTTTTGGCTATATGTACAATATGTAGTAATAATTAGTATTACTTACTTGTTGATGTTGTTTTTCAGTCTTTCTTGTAGTGTTATAAATGCTTTCAAATGCTGGATCTGCGAATAACATTGCGTGAATAACATTTCCTATTGATATACATATATATATATATTTTGGCGAAACTATAATAGTCGGAAACATGTTTTAACACATCGGGATGTTCTAGGACTTATCAAATCAATAGGTTTGTTCACAGTGTTCACATTGTTGTGTTTTACTATACTAGACGCTAACGCTCCTAGCAGAAGTGGCCATAAAACGTGGTATAAGCGACGATTATATTGCTATCTCGCTCGCTCATGCAACCCTTACGGGAGCCATTAGTGATGCGCCGAGTACGTATCGATAAAACTAATTACCAGTAAATGTAATGTAAAGGAAACAAAGATGTTTATTAGTTGGCCCCGTCTGCCACGAGTCAGCGTGGACGAATACAACAAAACATTTGTTTTACGACTAACAACCTTTATAAGGTTTTAAACGACTTCATAAAAATAGGATGAGGCTCTCAATTCGGTTGTATTTTATTTTAAACTCCGTTATTTATCAAACGATTTGAAAAATTATTTACTAAAAAAATGACATTATAATCGGTTCAGAAGTTTAGTTTTTAAATCAAAATAACTGGTTTCGTTCTGTTTTCCGAAGTCATAAATACAATAGTAAAAACCAAACAAGTAGGTTTTTACGTTGGATACCATAGTATCCGCTCCACAAACCTGTTGGCACAAGGGTACTCAGATAACTACTAAATCATAATAAAAGGCGTAGTCATGCGTAAAAGGCGGCCTGGATATATTCTCTAGAGAGTTTGATTACAACTAAACGAGTTGTTTACCTGATTGTGTTTAACACTCTTCTGCTGCAGCTTGATGACCCATTCCAACGCTTGGCCGAGAGAGACGGGCGTGTCGTTGTAGTAGTTGAAATCAACTTGGTGCGACAGGTAAGAGGTGGCGTCGAGCAGACGGTTGAACTCACGCTCCACCTATCAATCAATTTAATCAATCATTTGTCACCCACGATGGAACGGAGAAGGAACGAATGCTCCCATTTATCCCTAAAGGTAGCAGTCGGTTCTTAGCGACCGCGACGCGCGACTGCAACCATTGAACGACGCGACCATGGACGCCATACTAAGCAGTGGGTCGCGCGACCCGGACGAGGTCGCGGGTCGCGGTCGCGCGTCGCGGTCGCTAAGGACCGAATGCTACCTTAAAACGGTTTGACAGATTTAGATATGGTTTTCTGCAAAAGGTTTGTGATACATCGGTTTGGTTCTTAGATAGGTGTTAGGATGTTTAATTCGCCAGAGGACGCTGTAATACAGATTTTATGGTGAAGAGATCTCAGCTGTTAAAAGGAAATTTAGTATGTTTTTTTTTATATTGCGAGGTTTTTTTTTTTAATTTTCAATTTGTTCTAGATTTGTCACGAATTAAATATTTTGGATGAAAAAATCCTTTGTATTTGGGACAAGCTGAACCATCTGGGCTTTGCAAAAAATTTGTATTAAAGGTAAAATATAGCCTATAGCAGTCAGGGATAGTGTAGTTTCTATCAGTGAAAGAATTTTCGGAATTGTTTCAGTATTTTCTGAGATCCCCCAAAACAAACATACAAACATCGCGGTCGAAGATGCGACTAGCACAATGAGTGAGCCCATTAGTTCAACTGTTCATTTACCCACACCATCATTTACTTTCCCTCTTAAAGTGGCCTGGCAACCCACTAAATATCAAAAACCTAGTTAATGAATGCAAGAACACAATACTATATGTTAATATTGTACAAACAAAATGAGTTGCCGAAACGGCCCGCTAGAGGCGCTGTACGCTCACAACTGACAGGTCGGTAGTACTTTACCAGTAGTATCAACCACAGTATCAACGATAGTACCATGGGTAAGTCCCGAGTGTAAAAGATAATAAATAATAAATAAATATTGCTGGACATTTCACACAGCGCTATCTAGCCCCAAACTAAGCAGAGCTTGTACTATGGGAACCAGATAACTGATAGAATACTTATATACTTTTTTTTGTAAATACATACTTATAATATATAGAAAAACAACCAGACCCGGAACAAATATCTGTATATCATGCAAACATTTGTACCGCGGCGGGAATCGAACCCGCTACCTCCTGTGTCTCAGCCGGCTATTCGCCCACTGCACCACGGAGGTCGTCAAAAAAGATAACTCTTTATTGTAATTACCACACAGAAACAATATAACACTAACATAAAACTAAAAGGGCAAAGCAATGGGCGACCTTATCGCTGAGAGCGATTTCTTCCAGGCAACCTTTGGATGGAAAGAAATTAGTGAAGTTATAACGGAGTGCGGTGTACTATAGAATATTAATAAAGTGTAGGTACATAATTTATAATTCAAATGTATAAATAGTTATAGAATAAACTAATACATACCTATATTTCTATATTACAGGGTGTTTGGTAATATACTGACGATATTCAAGTGACGGTTTCTCAAAATATTAAAAAAAACTTCTCGAAAAAAAACTACTAGTTATATTATAAAATTTTAAAGAAAATCGACTAAGTTTATGTAATTAATTCGATATAAAACGTACTGCCTACTCTTGCAATCGACATCCAAAATAAAGGCCGATTTGTTATCTCTTTCGGAAATGGCTAAGGGTTTTGGGTTAGAAAAAGACAACAAGAGATATCTCGAGACGTCACCCATACAGTATCTGTAGTTAGATGGCAAGCATTATGCAATAGCACAACATACGTTTAATAAAGTGTTTGTTTTTACATGCCAAAATAAATAGTTTCTATAGTATTCACATTTCTATGGTAAACATTTCACAAATTTATTTATTATGCTCATCAAAATAACCCCTTTCATTAATGTGCGTATATTATCAAACACCTTATATACTAAACTAACAAGTAAAATACATAATAAAATTAATAAACTGTTTCAAAAAAATATGCATACAATTGCTCAAAAAACGTTAAAGGGGTGGCATTGATAAGTGAAGTTGTAAATCCCACAAGCAAAGCTCAGACAGGCATGCATTATAAATAGCAAAAATAAACAAGCCAGGTTAACGTGATGTTGGGATTCCAGTTATGGAGCTCAAATGATCTTGGGCGAGTCACTTGGCTAGACGTGGTGATGACAGATGGAGCAGTACAGTGACAGAATGGTGGCCGAGGAGCGGATATAGAAGGGTAGGACGACCAGCAGTGAGATGGGTGGACGACATCGTAAAGGTCGCGGGCCGTCAGTGGGTGAGACTAGCCCAGGATCGTGGTGGATGGCACAAACTCGGGGAGACCTATACCTACCCAACAATGGGTGAAGTCAGGCTGTGGATGATGATGATGAACGTGATTGTAAAACAAGCCTATAATTATAAATGTTCATACCATTTCATCCTTGTGCTTAGGGACCTGATTACCAGTGGCCTCGTACAACGGACATTTCTGCTTGATCTTATGCAATTCCATGTTCATTTGAACTGATAGTGTTGTGACTGGGTTCCCGCCAAGGCCCGTGACCACCATGGCTCCTGAAAATGAAATACTTAATATTTTATCCATCAAATAAAGTTTTTCCCACAGGTTTGCTTAATTTTGACTGTTAAAGTTCACTTTCTTTAGCGATAAGACAGCCTATTATAAATTTATTTGTTGGAAATAAAATTGTTCCACAATAGGTATTTCTATATTATCTTTTCAAACTCAGTTCATTTATTAAGTATATAGATCTTTTAGATCACGACAAAATCGACGTTTTAAAGTGATCCTTGTGATTTTAATACATAAAAGATCTCTTTTTCTCGACTTTGACTTTAAACCGACCATTTACGCCTGTTCTTCGCGCTAACCTCTCACACCCCCTGTTTCTCATTTGTCTAACTTGTAAGGAATTTTGATTCATTCAATAATATATATATCCGTTTCAACCTTATTGGAATAAGGTTGAATAGTCAAAATCAGTTCAGTAGTTAGGGAAGCAACCCACAAAAAAAACTTTTTTCATTTGTCATCTTTTTTCATTTTTCATCAGTCATTGAAAAGGTTTCCATTAAAATAAATAAATAATGCTGGATATTTCATACAGAGCGCTATCTAGCCCCAAGCTAAGCAAAGCTTGGGTAACAGATAACTAATAAAATACTTATAAACATTTTTTTTTGTTATTACATACGTATAATACCTAGTCAGGTCATAAGTATTGTCACACAGTAAAAACTTTTCTTTTAGAATGCTGGCCACAAAAAAGTTTATAGAATTCGAATTTCAAATTGTTCATAAAAATAAAAATGTATACTTTTAGAATTTTACTCATTTTTAAATATGGAGTGGAGTGGACGCTTAAAGAAGACCGTGTTGCAGTTATTGCGTTGCATCGTTGCGGTTACGCGCCATTAAAAATTTTTGACATACTGAAAAATTTTAATATAACCAAAAGATTCGTTTATCGGACCATCAAACGATACAATGAAGACTCTAGTGTAGATGACAGGTCAAGAAGTGGTCGCCCTCGGTCTGTTAGGACTCCAGCAGTGATAAAAGCTGTGAAGGCGCGAATTCAAAGAAATCCCAAACGTAAGCAGAAACTGTTGGCCCTTCAGATGGGGTTAAGCAGAACCACGGTGAAAAGGGTGTTAAATGAAGACTTAGGGCTTCGGGCATATCGAAGAAAAACAGGACATCGTTTGAATGCTCGTCTAATGGACCTGAGACTGAAGAGATGCCGCGCGTTGTTGAAGCGGTACGCGGGAAAAAAATATCGGCAAATTCTTTTTTTTTTGCGTTCGGGAAACTTCGCGATATCTTCTCGTCCAAAATTCCCCAGAGCCTGAAGACTAAAGTCTTCAACCAGTGTGTGTTGCCAGTGATGACCTATGGCACTGAAACGTGGTCCTTTACTCATGGCCTCATGACCAAGCTCAAGGTCGCTCAACGAGCTATGGAGAGGGCTATGCTCGGGGTTTCTTTGCGTGACAAAATCCGCAATGAGGAAATCCGCAAAAGAACTAAAGTTGCCGACATAGCTCTCAAAATTAGCAAGTTGAAGTGGCAATGGGCAGGCCACATCGCTCGTAGAATCGATAACCGTTGGGGAAGAAAGGTTCTCGAGTGGAGACCACGGACTGGAAGACGCAGCGTAGGCCGGCCCCCCACAAGGTGGACAGACGATCTAGTAAGAATCGCGGGGAGCCGTTGGGCGCAAACGGCTACCAACCGCTCGTTGTGGCGATCTAAGGGGGAGGCCTATGTTCAGCAGTGGACGTCTACCGGCTGATGATGATGATGATGATGATTAACTTACCTAAGTCTGCAACATACGGGCCTTTCCGATAGGTGCAGATCCTTCCACCAACTCGATCTCTGCCTTCGAGCACCACTACTTCACAGCCGAAAGACCTCAGTTGACGAGCAGCAGCTAAGCCGGATACACCTGGTAATATGTTATACGTTTTACATACATATTTTCAAAACAAGGTTAAATGATATATTAGACTTTTTTTTATACTACTAAAGTAGCAAACAAGCATACAGCCCACCTGATGGTAAGCGGTTACCGTAGCCTATGGACGTTTGTAACACCAAAGGTATTACACGCGCGTTGTCGACCTCTTAAAATTTTCAAAACGCCCTTTTTTAAGAACCCTGTAGTCCCTGGGGTAAACCTCGTCAGGGCGACCATTCCACAAGCAAAGCGTTCTACAACTTTATGCTAAAAAAATTATAAAGAAGGAATGTAGCCTCGTACTAAAATGATACCTTTTATCCTTTTACGTTTTATAACTTTTATCTGTATTTTTGTTTAAAAAAATAATTAAATGTAGTATTTATTTATTTGTTTATAGATAAACAGCATTATTGCTGATGTGGCTACATTTTTTTCTATCTATTTTTTTTTATAAGGAGCTTTGCGACGTTTAACGACGATGTCAGCTCCATAGTACTCTCTATTAAAAACACTACAACTACAATTACTTGAGCAGTTTCATTTACCAGCTCGTATGTGAACCGGTAGTGCATGCTAGCTGCATGTGTCTACATTACAGTGTTGAAAAGCACTTCTTGTTCACTTTCGTAATTAAAATTCTAGGGTGGGGGGCATAAGATCTGCACTGACTCTGGTGTATGAATTGTGTATTACCCCCCTTTTAACCTGATAGCACCAATCATAACTCCTTATAGAAACATAGGACTTTGGGTTGATGGCAGCAGTTAATCAGAATCCACAAGGGTTTTGTTGCTATGTGGGACACTATTAGTATTTGCTGACCCATTTACAATCTAAATGGTGAACGGTCACTTGTGATGATTTACAGCCCCCACTGTTTCTTTTTCTTGAAGACATCCACATGATCAATCTATTTAATAATAATCATTTTGTAAAATGTACCTGCGCCAATGATGATGACTTTGGGCCTTGATTTTCCTTTGGGTGGTATAGGAATGGGAGTCACCCTTTCGTAAATTCCATAGTTTATGAAACCATGTCTCTCCAAAAATGCATGAGTTCTTATAACCAAAGCAGGATCACCATTATATGGGGGCTGGAATAAAATAAATTATCCTTTTTAACCAACTTCATAAAAAAGAGGAGGTTCTCAATTGGTTTTTTTTAAGTTTGTTACCTCAATACTCCTTTATGTATTATCAACCGATTTGGAAAATAAACTATTTACATATTTGATAGTTTGTACTTTCAGATTAGTCCTACAAATTTCATCAAAATCGGTTCAGTAGTTTGGTTAAGTTGGTTATATTTTTGTTAAAAAGTTACTTGTTTTGAGATTGTTAGACTTTTCAAGCAGTGTGGGACTATGAAGGAAATAGAAATAGGTTATTCTGAATGAAACTTTAGTGGATCAGCTAATATCTGCTATAACCATGTGCATTATAGTTAGACTAATATACTGGACAGGTAAGCTTAGATTTTAATATCTAGTTAGTAATCCATAATTTTTTTTAATATGGTTGTTTCTCTATATATTATAAGTATTAGTATTTACGAAAAAAAGTATATAATATATAGTATTCTATCAGATATCTGGTTCCCATATTACGAGTTTGGCTTAGTTTGGGGTTCGAGGGCACTGTGTAAATATCCAGCAATATTCATTTATTTATTTATACACTTACTTCCATTTTATGCAAAGAATGTTCTTGAGTAAGCTGTTTCTTTGGACTTTCAAACCATAGCTTGAGTACCCTGTTTCTGATTTGGATAAATGCAAGAGCAGATGGTCCGTGGAGGTCAGAGAAACATTCTGCCTCAAGCGATGACATCTTATCAAAAGGCAAACGTGACTGGAAAGCAGCTCCTTCTAGGCTGTAATAGAAACATCGAATTTAAAATACTGCCAATGAATTTTGAATCTAGTATACTTTCTCCCCTCGCCTAGTGACAAAGTAAGTTCATATTTTAATATGGTATTTACAGAGAATACTTTTTTTATTTGCCCTTGTTTACTTACATTGTTTTTAAGTTATTTTCGGATACTAATAAAACATAGACACACATCCTGGTGTGAAATAATAATATTCTATTGTATAGTGTGTATGTATATAAGCAGAATAAATATCACTTTTATAAATCTTTAAGAACGAGAAACATACCTGTTGAGCATAGCTTTATAATTTACTTCTTCAATATCATCAGGTTTGGATTCTTCTAGGATTACTTTATCATCTTTTTTGACATCTTTACAATTCGTTGTGCGACTGGAAGAGGACTCCCTTCTGCCAGTTACAGTGGCAGGACTGACAGAGGCGACCTTGCTTTTCTCAGATTGATCAGATTCATAATCATCCTGTTTGAGCTTTTCATCCAATTCGCGGTTTTCTACCTACAAATCGATAAACATAACCTTTAAAATTTGAGTTTTCAAATAATACTGATTCACGATCTTATATAGTTAAAATACATAGCTTACCTTCGCGCGTTTACGACGACTCATTTTCAAAATGTTTGGTAAACTAACAGAAAATAAACACTGAAAATAGCGACAGAATTTACCAAACAAGAAATCAAAACAAACTCCACTTCGTTCAGAAATCCCAGTCTAGTCTACCTATTATTTATTTCTTTATGCTAAAATTGCTAAAAACTCTGCATTGGTTGTTGGTTTGGCTGGGACAACTAGCTGTCACTTTAAATTGGGTACAGTCAACTTGGAAAGTATGTACCTACTTTATAACGTATTCAGATGTCGTACACCATTTTCTTTTCTGGTGGAACCTATTTACATTTCTGATAATAAAATCATCCATTTCCCGTATAGGAATATATACCCGTATAAGATAAATACCTAACCTAAAAATATAGTTTTTTTAGTTAATATCTTGTAACTTACTAGTTAGGCGTTAGTAGTTACGTATACTAGAAAAAACATAGCTTGATCTCTGGGACAGCTGTCAGTAAAATCGCGCCTATGAAGTTCCGAATTTAACAGTACGGACAAACGTACTAGTCAATGTCTTAGTTTATGGGCATGCTGAGCTAATTATAGTGATGAGGGATGAATCTTCGTGACCACAGACTATAAACTATCGATATTTTGTATAAAACTTAATTCATAATTAATCAATCATTTAATTTAAAAAAATAACATGATTGAATATTTAAAAAAAATATTATATAATATAATAAAAATATTATAGTTAGGCGTTAGGTACCTACTAAAACGTATTATATGTAATATTAGGTACGCCAAATTTCAGCTTTACAGCACTACTAATAAGGGGTTTCCCTTTCACATAACCTGTTATTACTCATTCAAATGAAATCTCTTTCGGTACTCATCGTATATCGGTTGTTTTCATTCGGGTCTGCTACAAATCACAGTCGATCGCAGTTCTTTGGAATTCATCAGGCGTTATCGTTGCCCTTGATTTTTCTCTAGTGAAATAGCACTAGCAAGAATAGTGAGTATGACATTACGACATTATAATGATAAATTATTGCCTGTGATTTTTCACATGTGAAATAGCAGTGATAAAAAATAAACCTTTGATCATATGAAAATAATGTAAAAATAGCAATCATTTCCATGCCTATCATGCACTTGTGTGTTTTGTCTGTCTCGAAAAGAACATTCATTTCCACACACAAGACGAAACAAAAACGAAGTGCATATCTTTAGAAATTTTGATGTTGTCTTTGCGACTTTGACAGTTTGGCAAGTTTAGAAATATATTTTTTAGCGGGGCATGTCTTGGGTGCTTGTTTAGACGACGCCATCTAATGCGCTAGTTGGAACTACTTTTTTTTTAAATCGAGGATGAAAAGCCCTCAATTTATAAATAAATGCAACTAAAAATTTGGTCAAAACTTTTGCATTGCTCCTGTATCAATCTAGTAAATATGTATTTTTATATAGTAAATAAAGTTTTATTTATAGATATGTGCATACTCAGAATAGATAAAACCCTAGAATAAGCGAATGCGCCTAAAAGTGAAACATCAACATCTACTCCAAGTAGAGTACGCCACCATTTAGTCAGTCTGTGACCGTCGTCACGCGTGACGTATTTTATAGTTTTCAATTTAAAAAAGTTAGCCTTCTTGTGTCGTCCCAATCTGTAAAAAATCAGCTGGGCTCAAAAAAAACATAGTGGGTTCACATTTCATATGTAAGTAGCGCATTTAAATGTTGTGTTATTGGTTTATTGTATAAATTGTTCGGTTTATAATTGTCGTAAATAATGATACTCAATTTTGCTGATGTTGCCAAATATCGAGAGTTAATATTTTCCCAACTTTATAATTCTGAGATTAAAAACTTGTAGGTACAAACTGAGATCTCGCAAATCTCCCAATAAACAAAAAAATATATTGTTTTTAGGGCGATTTGCGCAACGATGCCTAAACGTATTTAGTGGCTAACTAAGATTTAAGGAGTTCTCAAATCATACAAATATGCCAAATTTTCACTATTTAGTCGCTAAATACATTTAGGGATTGTTTTGCAAATCGGCCTTGATATTTGATTAATAAAAGGCTCAAATTTCCTTTAGGAAAGTTGTGCTAGGATTTTCATTTTTTTTTATGTCTAGATATTCATAAAGGAAGCCTTTATGTGAAGTGGCAGCCTGCGCAACCTTATAGTTTTTGAGATATTAATTTTTGAAAATCCGTAATCGATTGCAAATTTCGCTCTGAAAGTAGTGTCCGACCTTTCAGTTGGCGTTCTATCGATTATTGCGACACTAAATTGACATGACAGTGACAGATTTAAGTTTTTTATTGCCGGGAATTTCGAATTTGGCAATGACATTGACATTTCTTTTACAAATTTTACAATAAATTTGTTCACTGTTGCATGGATTTGGTGCTGTTACCTACCTATCATTCTTTTTGATATGTTCTTCTTTTGCGTAGATATTTTTGCGGATTTCTACTCCGAATAGTCTAGATTCCGAAGCTTCAACAAAGAAGAAATCATGAATCAATGGAATTCAAGAAAAGTATTTGCCACCTTCAGTACTGTGGATCAGTGTATCGCATTTGCTGAAGAAAATGGTACATCAACGAAAGTGTGTGCTTACCATAAAACGCCCATGTTATTTATAAATTATCTTTTGAACTATGAAAAATAGTAGACTGAATCGAGACGGGGCACCCCAACTTGAGTAGGTTAGGTTCAAAAAGAGTGACAGAATCGACACTGGGCACCCCGACTCCACGTGGTCTTGTGCGTGACACCTCTAGAGTGTATATAAAGAGCGCGGGAGCCAGAAGCTCGCGGGGCTGGAATTTCCTTTAGGAAACTTGACATATAAAAAAAAATTTTTTTATGTACATAAAAAAATCCACATGTGAAGTGGCAACTTGCGCAACCTTATAGTTTTTGAAAAATTAATTTTTAAAATCCGTAATCGATTGCGAAATTCGCTCGAAAATCAGTGTCCGACCTTACAGTTTGCGTTCTATCGATTATTGCGACACTAAGTTGACATGACAGTGACAGATAATACGGCTTTTTTATAATAAATTAATATTAATATAATAAAATTCCACTGCAGTTCGGCAAGGAGGTTAAGAACTTGGGCCTATTCATTACTCATAATTTGTCATGGGACCATCATATTACCCAGATTAGTAGGAGGATGTATGGTACTATGCATACTCTAAAACGCTTAAAAAATTTCTTGCCCCAATCTACGAGGACCACACTGGTTAATGCATTACTCTTACCCATCCTAGATTATGCAGATGTATGTTATCCCGATGCTACGGAAGAGCAACTGAACAGGTTGGAGCGTCTGCAGAATCTTTGTATTCGCTATATCTACGACCTACGAATATGACCATGTCTCGGTATTTCGTCAGCAGCTAAAATGGCTTGACATCAGAGCTCGTCGAGATGCCCACATGCTATCCCTCCTGTTTAGTATTCTTCGCAACCCACTATCTCCCAACTACCTCAAAGAGCGATTTACGTTTGTATCAACTGAGGACAGAGCTGTGCGATCGTCTCGTCGTTTCCAATTGATTACTCCACAGCATAATACGGCTACTTACTTTGACTCTTACACCATAACCGCTACTCGTCTCTGGAATAATATGCCACCAAATTATTTCGAGGCTACTTCAGTGGAAGCATTCAGATTGAAAATCTATACACCTTCTCGGTCAAACCGACCAAAAATGAGCAACTTAATCGTTCCTTATCACTTCTTCTATTGTTATGTATGTATGTATTTTTATTTGATAATGGTATAGTTTAGTATATGATATAAAGTATTTAAGTAGTATGTACCTATGCTATTTTTATTAGTCCTGTGCAAATTTTTCTTTAGTTCCCTTTCCTGTGCACTACCTACACATCTTTATCTACAATACACAAAGTTTATCTGGAAGAGAATGCTCTTTAGCATTAAGTTCGCCTTTGTACTATTTTTATAAGTGCAATAAAGTATTTTCAATCAATCAATCAATATTTTTTCATTTTTATTGCCGGAAATTTTGAATTTGGCAATGACAGTGACATAAGTTTTACATTTTTATTGGCGGGAATTTTGACATTCTTTTACAAAGTTTACATTAGATTCGTTCACTGTTGCATGGATATTTATAATAATGGTATTATTAATTTTTTTTTTATCAATAAGTTATCTTTTGAACTATGAAAAATGGTACACTGAATCGAGACGGGGCACCCCAACTTGAGTAGGTTAGGTTCAAAATGAGTGACAGAATTGACACGGAGCACCCCGACCCCACGTGGTCTTGTGCGTGACCCCTCTAGAGTGTATATAAAGAGCGCGGGAGCCAGAAGCTCGCGGGAGGTCGCTCCGCTACGGAGGTCGCCGGCTCGCTTCGCTTGCCACCTTCCCCCTTCGCTTCACTTGGCCTCGTATGACTTACTTCACTCAGGGGCGACCTTAAGAGCTTCTGGCGGGAGCCTACCCAGAGTGCGGGGGGTTGGAATAAAAAGTGGTCTATGAAAACGTGAGGTGCTCCCCACGTTTTCATAGACCACTTTTTATTAACCCCTGGACTCTGTCTTTTTTCAATATAAAAAAATTGATTTTTTCATACTTAACCTCAAAATATTTTTTTTTAATTTTCTCAAAAAATTATAGGTTTTTGGCAAGTCCTCACACACTATGGGGGGGGGGTCACCCCCCTCCTCTCCCACCCCCCTTCCCCGATCCCTCTATCAAACCGTTCCTAAAGGAAAGCCCTTCCGCTCGCGGGAGTTCCTGAGTGAATCGCTCCGCTACGGAAGTCGCCGGTTTGCTTCGTTTGCCACCTCCCCCCTTCGCTTCACTTGGCCTCGTATGACTCGCTTCACTCAGGGGCGACCTTAACAGCTTCTGGCGGGAGCCCACCCAGAGTCCATGGGGTTGGAGGAAGAAGTGGTCTATGAAAACGTGGGTAGCAACGTTTTCATAGACCACTTTTTCTCCAACCCCCTGAAATTGTTTTTTTATACCTAACCTCAAAATATATTTTTTTTAATTTTCTCAAAAACTTATAGGTTTTCGTAAGTCCTCACTCACTAGGGGGGGGTTTTCAAGTCCCCCCTCTCCTCTTCCCTCCCCCATCCCTCTATCAATCCTAAAGGAAAGCCCTTCCGACGCGGGTTTTGTTTTATGGACACAGCGAAAGGCTTGCAATCACAACTGATGCGTCTTCTGGTGTTTTATCTATTCTGAGTGTGCATAGCAATGCAATAGTTTAATAATTTGCAAGTTACACATCTCAGAGCAAAGTTATATAGGTACTCCTACGTAATGAGTCTTGCTCTGTTTTGTTCTGTTTTTTTATAATCACACACACTTTATTTCATTATTTTTTATAGTATGGCAGTTGGTTGGTGAAATTTTCATCAGTATCAAAACTGCCACTAAGCAGAATTGTCGTAGGTTCGAAGTCACTGTTCTAATGGTAAATCAAGTGCAGAAAGTGACACGGAACCGAGCCGAGTGCGATAAATGGTGGATTCCTATATCCGTCGGTAACCAGCTACTCGTTTCTCTTCGAAAAGCTGTCAAAAGTTTGACACTATACATTTCCATTTCTTTATTTTCTCGATGACAGTTCTAATTTGATAGTTGTAGCGTTGTCGCTGAGCTGAAATGTTGGGGAGAGCTCATCGAGTGGCAGTGCCGATTCATTAGGTTTTGATTAAAATAAATAAATAAAGATTACCTGTCGTTATAATTATTTCGTTTCATTGTCGAGTACCTACCTATACCTACTTATTTCACAACAGCTTCGAAAATTTTAAAGAAGTTGGCATTATCAATCAAGAATTAATACGTGTAACATCTTCTAATGAAATATAATATTAGTTAATAAATTTGTACAAAAGTGGTGGCGATTCTGTTGTTTACACTGACAAAAATAACTTAAACATACACACCTACTTGCCTCGTTTTAATTTTACCCTTACTACATTGTATATTTATTATTTCATTCTATTGTTCCTAACTAAAATTGTGTAAAAGACGAACTGTCTTATTTTGTTTACGCAAAAGATTAAATTAGAATGGCATTTAAAGTGACATTTTTAAAATTAAGTATTTTTACTATGCTGGCGTGTTTGTGGGCTAGTTTTAGTCAGCAGTCAAATTGGTGCTGATTAAAACTACCCTCAAACACGCCATCTTAGTAATAATTACTTAATTTTAGAAATGTCACTTTAAATGCCATTCTAATTTGATCATTAGCGTTAACAAAATAAGACAGTTCGTCTTTTACACAACTTTAGTTAGTCAGCGTAAACAACAGAATCGCCACCAGTATCCGGCAGTAGTTTAGTTTCTTACATTTAGTAAAAAAATATCGGGTCTATTATCGTGTTACGTTTATCGATAGCTCCATCCCTATCAGTTTCTCCGACTCTGGTATAACCTTGTACGTGTGTAAGCGTCATATTTTTGTAAAATAATGCATACATAATGTAAAAAAGACGCTCGTTCAAGTTTTCACAGGAACTGTCATCGAGAAAATAAAGAAATAGAAATAGTATAGTTTGACACTTTTCCAAGGAGATACGAGGCATAGTAGGTTACTGACGGATATAGGAACCCGCCTTAAGTCAGAGCAGATTATGGTTTATGGTGACATAAACGTTACCTAATACATAAAACCGGTCTAAAATTAAAAATCAACCTATAACAAGTCAAGGGCTTTTATTCACGTAATTAATGCTACGAATTAGAATAGGTATTTATTAACTGTTAATAAATATTAGGTAGGTAGACTATCTGTTTCTAAAATTCACACTAATAAGATTTCCTGAAGTGGTTATGAAGAGGACCTTCCTCTGCGTAGCCAGTTATTTCTTGAGGGATGATCGCACTTTCATCAATGCTTCCACATGGCCGGCACATGCACTCCAGAGGAGCCTTTGTGGAGACCTAAATGCAACAGAAAATATTTATAGCAGCATTACTTGACTTATCGTTTAGTATTACTAACGCATTTATTTTGATTTTATAAACGTAAACCTTTATTAGAAGGTAAATAAAAAAAATTAACTGATTTGAGTAGAACTTAATTCTTGAGTTTGTTGTTTGGACGTTGTTGAAGAAATTACACTTTGACAGCTTGTTAGGTACAAGTACCAAGTACTTACACCATTGATACCCTACCTATAGGTAAAACTCACATGATCCATTTCATCCAAAGGTTGTCTAGTAGAGATCGCTACTTAACGATAAGACCGCCAATTGTAATTGTTTTTTTTGTTTATGGTTTGCAATAAAATATAAACTTCTATATATCTACACCTACCTTCCTAAATCTTTTTATTTCACTCTTTGCATCTGGACAATACAAGACGACAGTGGCCTCTCTTTCTCCTGATTCCTGGCAGCAGTTGCAGGTGCGCTCCATTTGCCATATTTTACTTCCAGACACCTGTAAAACAATATTATAATAAGGGTATTCATCAATAAGTTCTTTTGACATTGATAAAATATATAAATATTAGTAATGAACTGGCGCACCCTTCGTTGCCAACCCAAATCTCACCTGAACATAACTGGAACACTTGCCGATACATGCAAATGATGGAATAGCCTTTGGTTTGCAACCAGAATGTGTTAGAACGTGAATAACGGGAGTCATTTGACATTCCTGACCTGCAAAACATTTAAATATGTAACAAAAATGAATAACATAATTACGTAGTACCTACATAATTCAGTGGAAACACAGGAAAACCCATAATGGATAAGAAAGCAAGACAATTTATCGGACACACACTTCTAAATACGTGTGCTGACGTAAACAGTGGCAATATTCGAATACAATGTCGTACTGGGTTTTTAAAAAATAAAGTAAGCAGGTAATTCTAAATTGATATCAGTAAAACTACCACATAAAATGTCATTACACTTTGCAAAGTAATTATGAAAAAATATGAGCATCCTTGTACATTACTGCACTGCACTCGTCCTCAAGTCACGCGTTGAATAAGTTAGGTAGGTGGGTATCACAGGAAAGTATTAGGTAAACAGTAGGTACATTAATTAAAACTGATTCTAATTTATCCTTAGTAGGTACTTTACGGGCTTAGGACTGACAAAATATATATTCACCACCATGCTGAGTTAGAGTCCATTTTGTAACGATAAGTTAAGTAGATTGTTTAGTTTTTTGATTTATTCTTTACTGTATATACCTAAACCTTTTTTAGGTTCTTTATTTATGTTATTTCAAATAAATCCTAAGTATTCAACTCTAGAAAAAAAATTCAATATAATTTTTTTTTTCTTGACATGAAGACGACATGACGTGCATAATCATCTCAATAAAAACTGATAGTGTTTACTTGCGTTGCCACCCTGTCATAGAGCAACACGGACGGCTCCGGTCCGCCGGTAGCCCGTGTTGCTCTATGCCACCCTGTACACAAAGATACAGAGGTATTAGTTGTGGTAGTTTTCGTTTGTGTTATTGTTTTGTTGTTGTAGTTTTTGTTGTTATAGTTTGTTTTTTATTTTATTCAAATAGTGTAAAAAAGATTAGATAAAAAGCAGCGTCCTCCCTGAGTAACATAATAAATTAAGTTAAAAAAAACAAAGACGAAGCCGCGGGCGGCTGCTTGTTACGTTCGCTTTTTTGCGGGCGGTACAAACACGCCAATATGACGTCACCGCGCTCAGGTCCCAACTTATCGCGCACGGGTAATAGGTAGGCAAGTTGTTCCATCTGACGGGACTTTGAGCATAAACCAAAAGGTATTGTAATAATAACAAATTTAAGACTCCAGTAAAACAGTCTTACCTGGGCTCATTTGAATTTCTAGACCTCTAACTTCCTTCTCGTTTAGTTGAAAAGAGATCAAAATAACAAAACAAAACCGAAATGTTTCAAAAATCGACATGTTGAGTTATTTAATCAAATGTAAGTACACTTCCACGGTTGAGATGCTGCTGTAGGGTCTGAAAGCTGAGGAAGTCTTTTATAGCAATCCAAATATGGTAAGTCTACGTTGTTCGACCTCTCGCTGCTCTACAAAGAAAATCATTTAATAATCACACCCCCTAGAGTTAGACATTAAAAGCAACAAGTGCCAACCTTTTTATAGTTTCTTAAACGTATGTTCCTACCTAGATGAAATCTTACTCTACCGCATCTGTTCAGAAATATTAACGAACTAACAAGCTATTTCAATTAGATTCTCGATCGCCTGCTGTTTTGTTACAAGGGTTCTAATGCCCAACCCCTTAGTATTGTAAGATGTGTTCTATATAAAGAGCATAATTCTTTTGCTAATCATACATTTGTGCTTCATACGAGCCCTAGTTCAGTCACAATATAGTTATTTGATTTAAAAATGAGCCTCTCGTCTTTAGTAAAAGTTATAATTAACGCTTTGATGGTCCTTTCTGTGTTTACATATAATTCTGTAGCGGAAGAAACATGTGAAACACTTTCAACTGAAATACACGTCACAAAAGGTAGAAAAAAATAGAACGCTCATGACAGGCATAGACCAATAGGTACCTACTTAATTGCAAACTAAGTGTTGGCAGCTACAAAAAATAATGTTTGTGGCGTTAGACTCGCAAGAATACAAAACGGGACCTATAGGAAGAACTGTGGGAAGAACTATTAATCATGTAGTCTCCGTATCATGTTGATAATATTATTTGTATCAATTACCTAGTTAATTTTATCTTATTCTTTCACAGAGGAATACGATGATATTGGCAGGCTCGTTCGATCTTGTAGTGGTGAAGTAAGCGTGAATAAATGCGATGGAATGTGTACGAGCCAAGTGCGCCCATCCATCGGAGCTCCAACAGGATTTTTGAAGGTATATCTAGACGTTATAATAATAATAATAATAAATAAATATTGCTGGACATTTCACACAGCGCTGTCTAGCCCCAAACTAAGCCGAGCTTGTACTATGGTAACCAGATAACTGATAGAATACTTATATACATTTTTTTGTAAATACTTCTAATCTACTTCTAAATCTATACTAATATTATAAAAAGGAAAAATGTGTTTGTTTGGTTGTTCGTTTGTTTGTATTGAATAGGCTCCGAAACTACTGGACCAATTTAAAAAATTATTTCACTGTTGGGAAGCTACACTATCCCTGGGTGACATAGGCTTTTACTTTTTATTTGACTGCGCAGGAGGGTAATGTTTTTATTGAAAAACTACGCGTGCGAAGCTGCGGATTGTTCAGCTAGTATTATATAGAGAAACAACCAGACCCGGAACAAATATCTGTAAATCATGCAAACATTTGTTCCGCGGCGGGAATCGAACCCACTACCTCTTGCGTTTCAGCTATTTGCCAACTGCACCACGGAGGTCGTCGTTTACACAGATATTTTTATACTCATTCATTTTATTAAAAAGTTACGCATACGTACCAACCAACGATTGTACATCCTTAAATTATTTTCAGGAATGCTTCTGCTGCCGAGAAAACATCTTGAGGGAAAGGTTAGTCACACTAACCCACTGTTATGATCCTGACGGCATAAGACTTGAAGAAGAAGACAATGCCATCATGGAAGTTCGGCTTCGAGAGCCTGATGACTGCAAATGCTATAAATGTGGAGATTTTAGTCGTTAAATACTAAACTGTAACAAAATATCATTCAGAAGTTGACTTACAACGTTTCAATATACCTACTTAATAATACTCGTATGTAAACCTATAAAATTAGCTTAGATACTAACATTGTTATAGGTCAAGGGCTTTCTTTATAATTGTAAATAATTCTATGAATTATAAAATTTCTTTGTGTAGTAACAAACCTAAGTAGTTAGGCAACTAACGCCATTTACTAGTTTTTGAAGGCCCACAGAAACATAGATGTATTTAAGTATATGAAAATAGAAAAAAAAAATAAGTTTTTAACCGTAGTAACTAGTAGGTAGTTTATATTTTCTTTGTTGGTAACTAGGTAAAGCACTAACGATGATGAATAAACCGTATTGCTAGTAAAATTGTTTGTTTGCTTTTACTGCTGCTACAATGTTTGCTTTTACTTTATTTCCTAATGGTTTAGCTCAAATAATTACAACAACTTAGCCTTGTTTTTAGAGTTCCGTACCCTGTCTGTCTATCCGTCTGTCACCAGGCTATATCTCATGAACCGTGATAGTTAGACAGTTGAAATTTTCACAGATGATGTAAGTATTTCTATTGCCGCTATAACAACAAATACATAAAATAGAATAAAATACATATTTAAGGGGGCCTCCCATAAAACAAACGTGATGTTTTCCTCGTTTTTGCTCGATATTGATAACGGCAACAGGTAAACACTTGAAATATTCAAATAATATTGAGTTATATTATTCGCTTTTATAAATAATTAAATTAAAATAAAATAAATTTTTACGGAAAAAAAATCACGTTTGTTGTATGACCGCCCCCCCCCCCCCGGCGGCTTTCATACAACAAACGTGATTTTTTTGCCCCCCCCCCCCCCCCCCCCCCCGGCGGCTTTCATACAACAAACGTGATTTTTTTGCCGTTTTTATAGATAATGGTACGGAACCCTTCGTGCGCGAGTCCGACTCGCACTTGGTCGGTTTTATTATAGTTCATGAAGTAGACAGACAAATAAACTTCGGAATACTTTTTCTTTATTAAGTATAAAATGCAAGATAGAATATTCAGGTGTAACAATTGTAATCAATAAAGAGATTAAATAAAACGATGTATGTGTTTCAATACATATAATTGTCAGAATAAGAGAAGTCGGTAGAGCGAGTAGGTTCGTTACGTTTTAATTCTTATACAAGTGGCAAGATCAACAGAGGTTTATAATAAATGACTTGGTTTACCGGTGGTACACACTTAGATTACAGTTATAGTATTTTACAGTGAAGGTGGTACAAACATAGCTTGACTTGAAGAGCACAGAATTCTTAAGGCTTTTGGCCTATGGTGCAGCAACTACAGAATGTGTTGAGTACACCTAGCAGCATAAATTTATTTAGTATAATAAAGTGGGCGCCATCTGACGAGAGCGTCAGAAAAGAGAGAAATGTTTCTGGGGTTCAACCCGGATAAAAATAATGGAATAGATACACCTCGTGTTATTTTCGTCGACCGTCCCTGGCGTCTGCTCGGATAGGTGAAGCGGGCTTGAGCTGCGGCGGTAGGCTTCGTGGGCAGGCGTGGTCCCGGCGTGCGTCAAGGCAGCTAGCAGGTTGGCCGACGAACGACTTCGTGGCGGTAGGCTTCGTGGGAAGGCGTGGTCCCGGCGTGCGTCAAGGCAGCTAGCAGGTTGGCCGACGAACGACCTCGTGGCGGTTGGCTTCGTGGGAAGGCGTGGTCCCGGTATGCTTCGAGGTAGCCGGCAGGGTGGCTGAAGAACAACCACGCTTCTCGACGGCTCAGATGATAGGTTTGACGGGTGTCAGGTATAGATATGGAGAAGTAGGAATAAAGACCAGGAGCGAAGACCGTGAACGACTTCCCGACTTGGAAATACTGAGCACAAATTCACAATAAAAAGTAACAGGAATACACTGTCCAGAGATTAATACTGTAGCACGTTTATTAGAAGTTCTCACTGATGTGTCCAGGCGTGGAAAAGAGGCTGAGAAAGGTCGACACTGGCCTTATATAGGTGAGCCCTCCAACCGTCTTTTAATAATTATTAAAATCGAATTTGTTCCGAGACCTTCTAGAACTGCTGATGCAATAATCTTTTGGTGATGCCATAAAAGAAAATTTGACACATCCGGCGTCACTCAAGATAAATATATTTTTCGCATCAGTTTTGCATCAGTCAAAGACACTGATTGAATTCGGTCTTTAATTATTTAAGATTTTTATTTTTATTGTGATTCTAATAAGCAAAGGATTATTTAATTTAAGTATATAAGAATGTTACTGATAATTAAAATTGATTATCGATCAATAAAATATGTATTCAATTGCTTTGAGATACGTACAACGCCATCTGCCTTAAACATGGCGAACTATGATGAGAACACGCTTGGATTTCGGTATATTGAAAAACGAGGTATCGAGTGTTTGTGCAGTTAGTACGCCGCCATGTCGCTAGATGTCGTGGTATGTAGTGTTTTGTCAGTGTAGTGTTATGTTAAATTAAAAATGTAGCGTGTCATGAAATTGTACACGTTACACAGGTACAATTTTAACTGATTTAATACAGTTCCTACTTATTTTAAGAACGTGTTAACTTGTCGAGTCCCAACGAAGATCTGCCGGCTCTGCCAAATTATCTTCGTTGAAACTTTCAAGTCTAGCAAAATGAGTGAATGTAACATGCCGGGGCTTGTGATTGGTTCGCGTTTCTTTTCCAATCCCAATCTCAGACGCACGATGTTGCCAATTTAAAAAATACAAGGCTTAAACTGTCTTGTTGCCATTACGAGAAAGAACATTTTACAGTAACATAATCAAAATCACGATATTCGGCCGTCCGACATCGTACGACCTCCCGGCGTACGAAAGCTGACAGCAGTTAATGATCGTTTATACATACTTACATTAAATAAAAATAGCAAAAACTTGACTTTCCATTATCTTACAAACATCATTATTTATTCGTGTAAATACCTTATTAACTACTAGTGATATCTGCTTTACAAAAATATTGCATTTTTACTTATAAATAATCTAATGAACTACCACCTAATTTAACAAAAACATATTTTTTTCATCTCATGTAACAAAATAAACATTTTTCCTTATTTACATAAATAAAATATAAATAAATCATTAATTTATAATAACTTCATAGAAATATATTATCACCACATTCTGCCAGAAAACATGATGTGTATTCTACTTAAATAACAAGTGGGTTTTTTTATTACCACATACAATGGAACTTCGTTTTTACGATCATCAACACTCGCAACTAGAAAAAGGATTGAAACTTAGTGTGTATTGAGCATTGGAGAAGTTATATTTTACCAATATCTCTCGTGTCGGTTGTAAAAACGATTTAGAGTCTAGTACATACGGCATTTTATACCCCATAGCCCTCAAACATATGTTGGTCTGGTGAATTTAGACAATTATTTTACAGTATTGCAGCGAACAATAAAATTAATTTATCTCAATATAATCATTCTATACATTTTAGACTATAATATACACAACTAGCATTTATGGAACATTACATACTATGTATTTTTTTTGTAAAACCATAATTAATTTATTTTTAAGTTAACTAGCTTTTATCTTTCAAAACAAAACGAGGATAGTTTAAAATAAAATAACACAGAGCGATTGCGATTGAGAGAGTAAACAACTTTCTCAAAATGAAATTCGATATCGATGATTCCTCTTATGATTCCTCTAGTGTATGCTTTTGTAGCATGTATACTGTAACAGACTACTCTGTGCAACCACTACTTAGGCAACCAGTTGCAATACATTTAAATCTAAACTAAGGCGCTGGGTCCCGAGTAACACCTACAGTTATGAGAAGTTCATTGACATGACGAATTATTACTATAATTTTATTGGACTATTGTATATTGACTATTTCTATTGACTATGTTGTACGACTATTTATTTTGTAATATTAATAATATAATTGACTTGTGTAATTCTATATTAATATCCAATTTTGTTTGTTTATTATTACTTTAAATAACGTTTATTATTATTTTTTTGTTATACTCTCAATATTGTAAGAATTATATTCAGTGTGTACAGTGTGTACCGAATTACCGATACGTGGTACCATTATAAATTATGACGTGTAGTATTCTTACCAAATAAATTATTATGGTTATGCTTAGCCACAAGTCCCAGTAAGCCAGTTACGTACGAAAATAAGCTTCTACGATAAAGTTTTACCCGAAATTTAAGCCCCTATACGAATGTAACTAGGTATTAGATTATATTACTCTATTGGAAACCAAAATAAATTTCAGAACATAATATCTTACAAATTCATTTAGTACAATGGGTAGTATCGCTAATGTTATACGCTAATTCTATTTTTGTACAAACTTATTGTCACCCCGTGATTTTTTTTACTAATAATTCCACATCTATTTGAGGCATTATTTGTTAGGTTTTGTTACATTAAACACCAGAGCAACCAGAATTTCAATTTCAATGTATTTCATCTGTCTCATTAATGAAACTAGTGAACAAGATAGGAATAATATAGATAATTATGATACCTACTAAATACCTCTAACCATTTCTACAAATATAGAATCATGCTTCCTAATAAATAGCATTACCTACATTATTGCCCACGTTTCCGGTCGCTGCCACATTAGAATTTCGAAACTCGAACCCTTCCACAATTGTAATAATTTGTCTGCCTACCCCGCCTGTACTGCACGGAGCGCGAGAGTGCAACGGTAGCTAAAATAGTGTTGCTAACACGCATAAACTACTTGCCGAGATACAGTTCTCAACTAGTTCGGCGGGTAGGATGAATCCTATTCAACTACTTGTCATCAAACTACCTGCAAAAATTCAATTGAATACCTATGATATGGTATACTTACAAATTTGTAAACTATAACAAGAACTTAGTATTATGCATAACCGTAGGTTGGTGTTGATGTAAAGTTAAACCCGTCAAAGATCACACCAATACATTTTTGTATGGTTGTGGTGCCTGAATGACTAAGTAACTAAATATGTAGTAGTAATAAGTAGTTCGTGTACACTTTTTGGGAAAGTAAATTATTTGTATTTTTACTTATTTGCAAAGAGGAAAAATAAGTGAAAAGACACTAACTAGCTCTTCCATTGATAAATTACTGGGTTTATACTTTGACCCAGCCTTGACATGGTATCAGCATATTGACACGATATGAAAAAAAAAATTAAATTTGGAATGTTTGCTGTAAATCAACTCGAGCCTATGACATCAATCTACACAAGAGAAGTTTAATATGCATATAATCATTATGATCTCTTAATAGTATACTGCTGTGGCGACAATCAAACGATTTCAAAAGAATACTACGAATGAAGAAAAGAGCTATACGAGTACTAATGCCAGCAAATTATAGGCACTTGCGTAGACAACATTTTAAAAACTTTAAAATAACAACCTCATCAGTGTACCTACATCTTTTAAATTAGAAATTAAGGTAAGAAATAATATATGTGACTTAAAAATGAACTGCGACAATAGCCGGTCAAGTGTAAGGATCAACATACGGTTAGAAACAGATTTTCTTATACTTGAATTAATTAGAACTATGCCAACAATTATTGCAAAGAGTTATCTTACAAACTAAAATAAACAATTGTTCTAGAATAGAAATTCTAAACTCTCGCTTAGTATTAAACTAATAAATAACGACAATATCTATAACCGGGTTATCTCTTTTGGATAAAACTCCATTCTCAAAGAATTTTTAGATATAGACTCCAGTCATTTCGACAGTGATATTAAAATCTGATTAAACTTTAACTGATAATGAATCACAAGTAACAACGCAATTAAAATAAATAAACCCATGCAGTACAATTTAAACTTTATACTTGATAGAGAATCATTTTATTTAAATACATAATTGTATTTTACAACTGGCAGGTCATAGTATTATAGCGCTTAACTTTTGTACCTTAAATGTATTTTATTAATGTGCTTTCTTTTATGTTAATAAATGATTCGAATCTGTTATATTTACAAGTCTTAGCTTATCATTAAAAAAAACCTGTTTCAAATTATAACCTTAAATATTATTAAAATTAAATAAGTGATAAAAACATTAATTTTAAAATATGTTAGGCATAACCTAACATTTCTTTGAGAAGGCGACCATAGTTTTGCTTATTTGGAAATACTTTCTGTTAATTTGACTGTCAGTCAACCCCACTGACTGACTACTACTGATTGAATAGCCTTAGTCCTGCAGAGTCAGTTTCTGAAGAGCAAAAGGTATGGTTTGCTTCTCGTTCCACTCAAATAATTAGAACCGAACACTCGTTGACTTTTCTGATCCAACTGTCTATACTTTAACACTTTCTGGTAGGATCAAATTCAGAAACGACATTGTTAGTCAATAGGTGAGATTCCTGTTCACCTGACTAGCATAGCAAAGCTACAAGATGGAGTACCTCGTCAGCAAGTAAGGCGTTCTCATTTAGCCTTCTCCTCCCTTAGCCGCGTGATGGAGAGACGAAGAGGTAGGGCTCCACTGCAGGTTCTCTTGTATCATCTAGTTCCTCTATACCCCAGAGCGCGCAGTTGTTTTCGTCTCGATGCGTAGCGTCTGAGCATCTTGAACGTCAAAGCTCACGACCTCGGAAAAAGAGAAGGAAACATAATGTGAGCAAATTCAGTTATAGATGAATGATACTAAGAGGTATTCTTAATTTATATAGCATAAAGCTAAAAATTTTTTTTTCATTATTAACTCACTATAGAAAGTATAAGTGATGATCATAAACGTAATGATACCTATTAAATAAAAAATATATGTATCCATTTTTTTATAATGTGACGTGCCGCCTGTGGCCTGCCTATTTACGTTTCGATTCTTGTAATAATAATGTTCGTACAATTTTCGTCAATTATTTATATGCCTATTATTCTTCCAAATAAAAAAAAATTTAATTAAATCAGTTGCTAAGATTGAAAATCAAATTTAGAACGAAATATTTCCAAATCAAAAATCATAGACTCATTCATCATTCATAATTATAATGAAATCAACGTACTGGCAAATAAAGACAATTCTTCCATTGTTGCATATTTAAGCCACTGAAAATACTTGGCTCTTAACGTAATTAGAGCGTTTTAATGTATTCATTATACCATACTTAGTCCACTGACTACTCATGTTTCGATACGATGGCATACAATTATTATTAGCCCTTAAACTCGTTAACGTTAAACGCACTTGGTTTTCTATTATGTGGTGGCATACATAGCTAACCAATCTGAACACACTTGGTTTACTATTATGTGGTGGCATACATAGCTAACTAATCTGAACACACTTGGTTTACTATTATGTGGTGGCATACATAGCTAACCAATCTGAACACACTTGGTTTACTATTATGTGGTGGCATACATAGCTAACCAATCTGAACACACTTGGTTTACTATTATGTGGTGGCATACATAGCTACCAATCTGAACACACTTGGTTTACTATTATGTGGTGGCATACATAGCTACCAATCTGAACACACCTGGTTTACTATTATGTGGTGACATACATAGCTACCAAACTTAACACACTTGGTTTACTATTATGTGGTGGCATACATAGCTAACCAATCTGAACACACTTGGTTTACTATTATGTGGTGGCATACATAGCTACCAATCTGAACACACTTGGTTTACTATTATGTGGTGGCATACATAGCTACCAATCTGAACACACCTGGTTTACTATTATGTGGTGACATACATAGCTACCAAACTGAACACACTTGGTTTACTATTATGTGGTGGCATACATAGCTACCAATCTGAACACACTTGGTTTACTATTATGTGGTGGCATACATAGCTAACCAATCTGAACACACTTGGTTTACTATTATGTGGTGGCATACATAGCTAACCAATCTGAACACACTTGGTTTACTATTATGTGGTGGCATACATAGCTACCAATCTGAACACACTTGGTTTACTATTATGTGGTGGCATACATAGCTAACCAATCTGAACACACTTGGTTTACTATTATGTGGTGGCATACATAGCTACCCAATCTGAACACACTTGGTTTACTATTATGTGGTGGCATACATAGCTAACCAATCTGAACACACTTGGTTTACTATTATGTGGTGGCATACATAGCTACCAATCTGAACACACTTGGTTTACTATTATGTGGTGGCATACATAGCTACCAATCTGAACACACCTAGTTTACTATTATGTGGTGACATACATAGCTACCAAACTGAACACACTTGGTTTACTAAAAAATAATTAACACAGTGAACGTACTTAGTTTACTCTGATGGCATACCTAGCCCCTAAACTACAGAATATTTTAAAATATATATTTAATTTTACATGACATGTAATTTGCACGCCACGATGACTGAATATGGTGAAACTATTTAATTTTGTAACATTGCATAATTTTACTCATGTTTTGGCAAATAAATAAATCTTTTTTTAAAAATTACAGAAGTTAAGCTTAGTATAACGAGCAATAACAGGCCCACGCACACATACACGCGCTTACGGGATCTCGGATCAAATCAAGTCGAACGCTTTGGCGAGACGCAAAACATGTTTTGTGTGACATAATTTGTTACCTGATGGTGAATTTACTTGTGAGCATTTACGAAAAAAGTATTTTCGAGACAAATAGACGATCTTACTAATTTTGTTGTGTATTTAATTGTAGAATATTGAAGGTACTAGCCCAAGCACTTAGCTCCAGCGAATGTAAGTAATTAAAATCAAAATTAGCTCGAACTTTACTTCTGTACCTATTTATTTTGTATCTAAACTGAACGCACTTCATTCATTATAGCTTAATTAACCTAGTGAATGCACTTGGTTCACTTTAATGGGATACCGAGCCGACTGATATATTAAAACTTAAGTATACTGAATAAATAAGTGATTGTCTACTGATATGGTCTAGTTCGGAACATATTTACTAGAAATTATATTTGATAAAAATAAATTGAATAGTAAGAAATTACGTTTAATAAAAACACTTTGGTTAAATGAAGACTTTTGAAATGCATATGGAATTTAGACATCTGTTGTCATCGTTCACATTAACAGAGAGTCGCTCGACCGACCGAATGTTTCGATGAATGAATGCTACGCACAAATTGGTCCAGAAAACCGCTATCAGGGAGTTGTCCTAACAAAACGGTTTGCCAATCCAATATTGCGGTTCAAATATAGATAGCGGTGCTAGCTACCATATTTCTGGATTTCCAATGCAGATCACGTCCACCTAATAACAAAATATTCTAATAAATCGAAATACAAGAATTCCAAGCCAGCACGACCGGATAGTCTCGGAATGATTCCGACCGCCCCGTGCTAGCAAAATCAGTCTAGCATTTCACAAAATATGTAGAAGCGTAAGATTTTTTTGTAATACAGGCACCAACCATTCCACCAATTGAAATAAGTAAGCACAGCCGGATAGTCTCGGTTTAATCCCGACCGGTCCATGCGAACAAACATTCAACTAAAGTCAAATAATGTAGGTACCTATATTTTAAGTAATGTTAGCGTAATCTTAAAGTCAATCCCGATCACTATGTTCGTTTAAAAAAATCTAGTAAATATGTAACATTAAATAAAACTATATAATTGGGTACTTCTAACGTATAAATATTTACGTACCTTGGTTCAGCCCCTCTTCTGACTTGAAGTAGACAGACAAATAAACTTAGGAATACTTTTTCTTTATTAAGTATAAAATGCAAGATAGAATATGCAGGTACATTTTTAATTTATTTAATACAGTTACTACTTATTTTAAGAACGTGTTAACTTGTCGAGTGCCAATGAAGATCTGCCGGCTCTGCCAAATTATCTTCGTTGAAACTTTCAAGTCTAGCAAAATGAGTGAATGTAACATGCCGGGGCTTGTGATTGGTTCGCGTTTCTTTTCCAATCCCAATTTCAGACGCACGGTGTTGCCAATTTTAAAAAATACAAGGCTTAAACTGTCTTGTTGCCATTACGAGAAAGAACATTTTACAGTAACGCAATCAAAATCATGACATTCGGATTCTATTCAAGATAAAGTAAAGTATACTACCACCTACTAGGTACAAACATTAATTACACTATCCGTCAATAAATGCCTGACTAACTTACTGACGGTTGTGCTAAATAATTTAGGAAATTATCTATAAACATACCTACAGTAAAATCTGCAGTCATCATCATTATCATCATCACTGGCATCTGAACTAATAGCCCACTTGCAATACAAACTTTAACGTAGATATTTAATAGTCATAGTCATAGATATTTATTGTTTCATGTTTGTTTAACAATAAAAGATTTACAAAAAAAGTGTGCTTTGTTTCAAACTATCTAATAGTTTATAAAATTGTTCTATTACAAAATTGTCCACACGTCTGTAGGTCGATCAGTCTATGTTCATTCTGAACAGACGCAACTCGCACTCGCACATTAACGTTTAAAAATATACGAAACGTAACTTTCTCTCTTTCTATCTTTACTAACTTATATCTCCCTGTCAATTTCCGTTCGCACTTTTCGTAACGCATTCACTAGCTTACTCCCCAAGTCAAGCGTGCGTAAAGAAATTTTACTTCATTAAAATAGCACTTAGTACTATGTAATAATTTGTTATTGCTTTGTAAAAATAATAATAATAAGTTTAAGCACCATAGACTGAGGATCCAATTGGATCCTCTGTCTACGTTAATGCACATAATAATCACAGTACCACAGGTACAGTCAGCTGTGAAAAAAATAGTGATGTTATGTTTTAGATTAGCTGGGCGTGAGTGGACGATGTAATCCTTTTTGACATTATAGATTGTCAAATGTCAATCAAATCAGTTGATTGTCATGCGTGTTCATTCGTGTCATGCTATGCATGTCTGATGTATGTCATTGTCAAATCATTGAATGGAACGTTCTTTTCGCTCCGCTCTGACCGATCGAAAAACTGGCATTTTTATAGATTTTCTCAAAAGAAACTGTAATTGATAAACATCAGGCAAATTATCAGAGTTGCCCTAAACATGCAACTCGATGAAGACACTTTCCTGTTAGTTATACTCACCTTTCTCTGGGGAGAGTTTCTGTGGGAGAGATATCTCGCATATCGCCAGGTATGTACTTGGTACTCTTGTTTTACAAATCGGTTTTTGTGCGAAACTTGGTCTACGTGCTCTTTGTTTCTGTAATTCTAACACGCGAATCCCAACTAGTCTCTTCCCTACATAGTTTGTTACTGAGAGAGATGGAAGTGCAGATTATTACACTGTTGTCTGATGTGATGCACCATCTTGGGGAATCCAATAATAATTATACTAATGCACACCTACTAATAATACAGAAAAAAATAAACACAATAAATAACGATACAAAAGGCGATCTTATCGCTAAAAGCTATCTCTTTCAGACAACCTTTGGGTGGACAACATAACCTTTAAAAAACGATTTAAATATAAACACTAATTAGCAGTTCCGAGACAAAAAATGGAAAGGGTGGTATATGTTGGCTATGAAGATAAGTAGATATTTACATGACCAAGACAAAGTAAGGTATTCCATAATTGCACATCCTGTCCTGTAAAAGAATCACCATCAAATTGTGAACTATGGACAGGAGTTGGAAGTTGTAGAGATTCTTATGAATGAAGATACCTACTATTAATATCCAGAAGATAAATTAGCTGAAAATATGATTTCTGATCAAAAACTTTGTTACTTTTCAGTTGAGGATATACAAAACCAAAAATGAAATCGCTGATGTCCTGAAAGAGTACATCACCAAGGAATCGTTTGAAAAGGCCCGCCTGTATGGATTGGATAAGGCAAAATTTAAAAGGATCAAAGAAAGTTATGATATAACTCTGACAACATTAACTTTGTACTTCAAACTGATGTATGTGGCTTGGAGCAAATGTGAAGAGATTGCAGTTTACTTCAATATCTCACCTGCAGAGAGTGAAATATTTATGAGCAATTTGTTTATCATAGTTGCAACCCTATTCAATATAGTAGTTAATTTACCTTTTACAATTTATGCAACATTTGTGTTGGAAGAAAAACATGGCTTCAACAAGCAGACAGTTACATTCTTTATAAAAGATCAGATAAAATCACTGCTGTTGAATTTAGTAATCACATTGCCCATTGTATCGGTAGCATTGTACATAATAATGCTTGGTGGTAATATGTTTGTTGTGTGGCTGTGGTTGTTCACTACAGTGACCTCTCTCATACTGCTAACCATATATCCATCTGTTATTGCTCCTCTTTTCGACAAATTCGTTCCCCTCCCAGAGGGCGTTCTCAGAAAAAGTATAGAAGAAATGGCTTCAAAACTCAAATTCCCATTATCACAGGTGTACATTGTGGAAGGTTCTAAACGATCAGCTCACAGTAATGCCTACTTCACTGGCATATTTGGTGAGAAGAGAATAGTTCTCTTTGATACTTTATTAGAGAAGTTTGATGAGGAGAAAAAAGTGATGACTGGATGTACTGATCAAGAAGTGTTAAGCATTTTGGCCCACGAACTAGGTCATTGGAAGTGCAGCCATATCATCAAGTCTATTGTTCTCACAGAACTTAACTTGCTGCTTATCTTTACTGCATTTGGACTTCTGTTCAAGTATCCATTGTTGTACAGTTCTATTGGATTCCCAGCTGGACAGCAGCCTGTGATTATTGGATTGATTGTTGTTTTGCAGATCATACTTGCTCCATACAACACTATTCTCTCATTCTTGGCTGGCATTTTGAGTAGAACTTTTGAATATGAAGCGGACAACTTTGCTGTGTCACTTTCATTTACTAATGAGCTAATGACATCCTTGATCAAACTTGGCAAAGATAACTCGGACTTCCCGTACTATGACAGATTATATTCAATTTGGTACCACTCTCATCCTACTTTATTAGATCGAATTGAAAATCTAAACAATCAGATTGTAAAGAAGAATAAATGACATGACATTGTTGTTTAGTCACAGGTAGGTACAATCATTTAAGGCCAATGTTTTTCAGTACAAGTAGAATACTTTTGTGAGATTATGTTTAAGCATTTTGATTTGTAGACAAATGTTTCATTGTTTTCAATTTTATCTTTACCTATATATTTTACTGATTACTGAATCCAAAAGGATGCATCCAGCATTTAGTTACATTTATAATCATAATAGAGTTTGGGTCTAGTTAATTAATTGTGTGTTTATTTATCAATGTACCATTTTTTAGTTCGTTCTGTTATAAAATGCCTTATTTGTACCTTTTATTTAGAGGTTTATAAAATATGCTGGTCATTTCTATTTTTTTTTTAATAATAACGTAATTATGTTAAGAAAACTTGCATTTATGTGTTAAATAGACACTTAAAAAACTTGTAATGCCCTTGGATTTCTTTGTTTAGATAAAATAATTATGTGAAATATTTGAGCATTCCATTTCATAGAACCATAAAAATATTTTTAAAAAGAAGCAGAAATAGTTTATATAAAATTACTAGTAATTTTTTTTGTAGGTATCATTCATTTGAGTTTTAGTTAAAATTTTAACTCAAGTTGAAGGTATGTATGTAGGTACCTAACCTAATAAGAGGCCTCATTTACCTCATTACCTTTTTTATTAAAAGTTTTATAATATATTCAATATTGATTTATTTATTTAGATTATGTTAATCTCTAGCAATACAGTAGGTAATTGTAGGTGTTTCGTAGATTTTTAGACTTGCTTCAAATTGAACCGTTGAATAATTGTAAGAACTCTCGCTTGACTGGAATTTATGAAAATTGATCTGTAATACAAAGATATTTTAAAGTTAGATAGGTAAGTAGGTTATACACAAGAATAGGTAACAAGTTTCTTGTAGGTAGGTGCCTATTTATTGCTTCGTTACACTAGGAGGTACCTTACCTACATAGTAGGCAAGAACTAGGCACTTGCTTGTTCCATTGTGTCTGGAAGGGGTCTATCCTTCGTTTCCGGTAGAGGCAGAAGCAGAAGTATCTGTGCGAACGACATGATCGCTAGTAAGATCAGCGGTAGATCAGCATAAATAGACTCCAAGTTGACCACGGCAGGCGCGATCATGGAGGCGATTCGTGCGAACATGGAGACGCCACTGATGCCGACGTTGCGGCCCATCGTTGGGAATAATTCACCAGAAAAGAGGTATAGTGCTGGTATGGAACCCTGTAAATAGGTATCAATATTTTTGGGTTTTTGTATAGTAATTCATTTTTTTTTATATGACAAAGATCCATAATTGTTAGTAAAATAATAATAAACATGTCAAATAGTACAAGTGCAACTTTACGAATCTTTAATAAACAAAAATAATACGAAGTACAGTGTATGCGGTAAGTATGTGAGCATCTAGTGCAAGTACTGCGCATCTACCATACAACAATGGTTTAGTTTAGATGCTCACAGTCGAACCTGTTTGAGAACGCATTCAGTATACCGTTGGAGCTGGCCCGAATTCTGCGCCCCAGGGATGGCACCGCTTGCACATGGTGCTGTAAAAACAGTCTACTCGCGCCTCGGCAAACATCCTCGACACGCGTGCAGAACCGGGGCAGCCCCACCAGCACCCTGAACGCGTAGGGTGAAGCAATGAAGCAGTAGACCTCCGGACTCGGAACAATACTATATGTAAGTAAGTACCTTATTTATTACCTACCTAGGAGATGATCTGGGAAACAGGGAACCGGCGCTGAGAACTCCGCTAGCGTGGTTTGTTGTTTTCCTTCGCCGTTTTTTGAGCACGTGTCCCGGAACCCTAACAGTTTCGTCATGTTCGTCTGTCCGTAGGTTTGTCACAGCCATTTAACTACCTAAGGAATTTTGCTTCGACTAAAAATCCTAAAATCAATAAAAAAAAAATTGTTGGAGGTGATATTTTTATTCGCATACCTATCCATCGTGTGGGCTTTAAGATAACTCCTTATTGTACATCAAAATAAAATACAAAACATATTTTTTACAAATAGATTTAGTAGGTACCTACGTACAGTGGTAGGTATAGTTGAATAGGTCTTGACCTAACATTTTATTTTGAAATCAATTAAGATAAAACCGTTCCTACTGACTACAAAAACCTTTACCGGTGCGTGTTCCGACAGCCGACACGCGCTTATTTTGTTTAGTGTTTTGTGTGTGCGCATGTAGTAGGATTGCCTAGGGCTTGCAATCCGAATTATTCGGATATCCGTGTGGTTTTAATATCCGGATAGTGACGATTAATATATTCGAATAAAACGAATAGTAAAATTCATCAAAAATCACGATTTGAACATGGAATTAACTAAATCAAAACCATAATTTGAGAATTATGTGCAGTAAGTAGGTACATGTATCTAAAAAGTAATCTGAATTTAAAACACTGTTTATCCTTTATTTTTAACTAGTTGTTGCCCGCGACATCGTACGCGTTAAACTACTAAATGTGTAGGTACCTACCTAACCTAGAAAAAAAAGCTAAACTCACTGTTGCAATTTGACTTCACACTCCATTCTTATCCTATGGGAACTGATTTATGGAATAAATGGTAGATTATGTGGTGATCCAGGTTATAATCTACGTATACTTATACCAAATTTCATGAAAATCAGTTCAGCCATTAAGGCGTGATTGAGTAACAAACAAACATCCAAACTTTCGCATTTAGAATATTAATGTGATATTTGTCGCATTATAAAACATTCAGAAAGTCGCGACTGACAAGTTGCTTGCTTATTGCTTAAATTTTGTGCCAGAAAACGTGATCTTAAGTATACCGAGTGGTTAGGGAAGATAAGAGTTAATTAAACGCTCCAACCCTCTCATTCCTAAATCCAAAACACCGAGAGCTTACAACTCGAATTAAAAAATTAATCTTGATGCCTCGATAAGCGATAGGATGATATAAATAACAGGCTGGTAGAAACTGTCCATACGGTTGGGTTAGGTTTAAGATTTTCAAAACTCGCCGGAACAAAGACCTCAAAAACTTTCTGATCATACCTGGAATCTCAAGGCAGATTGGCGCGCTATGGCACTGCATTGCAGTTATTTGATGACGACGAGAGTCCTAAAGGCAACTCAATAGACGTATCTATAAATCCTTGTGACACGATGACTGGTCTTATAACACACAAAGTATAAAAGAGACGATGGAGCGGAATCTGGACTACAAAGGAAATCGAATGGCTCTATGGAGAGTTATATACCTCTGTGTAACTGAGCCTTCTACCAGCCCGGCGAAAGACCCCAGAGGCAGGCTGACCCGACACTATAAGTACCGTCAAATGGGGGAATTAAAGACTGGAGTCAAACTTGTGACAAAAGTGTATGCAAAATTAATTTACTCGTTGCGGCAACACTAATGTAGATATTTGAGTTATTTTGGTGTCAAATCACCCGAAACTGCAAGGAGATTAATCAGGTAGCGAAAAAGTCTGATAGTATTAGCCTAAACTCTATAAAACTACGATAGATTTTTACCTATCAAACTGGAAATATAAATAGGATGTAAAACTTTGTTTGTTTCGGCTTTGTGGGTGTTTTTATATGAGTTACGGTAAATTTGTTTGGAAATATCATATCCTCACTCTAAGGACGTAATTTTGACGTTTACTTCGCGACAGTGCTACCTATCTTTCAAAAATAAAACGAAAATATATTAAGGTGTATTCATATTATGGTAAATTGGGACAAAATGTATCAAGTTAGTCTCAATAAAGTTACCCCGGATGTCCTAAGTACGCTGTCTGTGAGAGAATTTGACTACGATATTGACTTTGTAGAACTGGATGACGATGAAAGTGCTTTCTTTGATCCAGATGTTTCCATCCTTGATTGAATATTGTCAAATTCAGTAAGGTCTGCATCGAATATAGATGAAAGTATACCCAGCACGTCTAAACAATCACCCCACAAAACTGATTTGTCTTTAACCAAATTTGACTATAAAAAAGGGGAGTTTGTAATCGTCAAATTCATTTATAATTCCGGCAGAAAAAAAGTTGTGGAGAAAAGATTCGTGGGACAAGTTCAAGTAGAAAACACATGTATATTTCCTAAAGTGGATGATGAGCAACTAGTCGCTCCGAAGAATGTTATCTTAAAAATTCATCCCCTGAATATTTCGAGAGGAAGACATCTTTTCCCTAAGTTTATCAAAAAATACTGTTTTACCTAACTAGATATGCATTTTTTAAATATTTTATAATGTTTAACTGATTGCTCATTTTATTAAGCTAAGCAGATTAAGAAATGACGCCAATGAGTATGAAAAATAAGATCTCATAAGTTTAAGTTATATTTTGATATTATTCTTTATTATAAATGTTTAAATGACGATCTCTTAAGTTTGAAAAATAGTAATTTTTGTTTTACATAATTTTCGAATTTCATATTGTTGTATTTTGATACTAACTCCATAAAAATGTTTATATTTTTAGTAGGTTAAGAATTTAGCTAAATATATTTTCAGCTTAAGTCAATAAGACTTAAATTTGAAACTCAACTAAATTAATTTGGTTTAGTTCATTTTAAAACATAATTCTGTGATTTTTTTAAAATAAAAATGTTCTAATATGAATGCTGTCTTATAATTTAGGTCACCAGTCATTTTTTTAAAAAGAATGAAATGTCTCATTTTAAAGATATAGCAATGTAACAAGGTTAAAACCTGTCAAACGCGTAGGTGTCCCAAATTACCCCTTCTTGCAGGACAACTTGGGACAAGCACTTTTAAAAAAATATAATAAAATCTAACGCCAGAATCGTTAAGCTCACATGGAAATCATAGAAATCATAAATAAGCGCCCACTGTAATTTAAAAAAAATAATCAGATCTCTAAAGCAATGGTTTTTATATTTTTTTTGTTCTTGAAGTTTAGAGGACGCCTTCAAACTCTTTGAATGGCAAGGACTCTGCATCAATGTCAATGGCAAGTACATAACTCACTTTTGATTTGCCGACGATATCGTGGCCATGGCAGAATCGCTGGAAGACCTGGGCAAGATGCACGATGACATCGATAAAGATTACCAACAGATGGGCCTTAAAATGGACATGGAAAAGATAAACATCATGTCGAATGTGGCGCCCACTCCGGTATCAGTTGGGAACTCTAATATTGAAGTTGTTGACGAGTACGTCTATCTAGGACAAACAGTCTAGTTAGGTAAGTTAGTAAGATCCAACTTCGAGTAAGATCATCATCATCATCAGCCGGCAGACGTCCACTGCTGAACATAGGCCTCCCCCTTAGATTGCCAAACGAGCGGTTGGCAGCCGTTTGCGCCCAACGGTTCCCCGCGATTCTTACTAGATCGTCGGTCCACCTTGTGGGGGGCCGGCCTACGCTGCGTCTTCCAGTCCGTGGTCTCCACTCGAGAACCTTTCTTCCCCAACGGCTATCGGTTCTACGAGCGATGTGGCCCGCCCATTGCCACTTCAACTTGCTAATTTTGAGAGCTATGTTTGCAACTTTAGTTCTTCTGCGGATTTTGTCACGCAAAGAAACCCCGAGCATAGCCCTCTATATAGCTCGTTGAGCGACCTTGAGCTTGGTCATGAGGCCATGAGTAAAGGACCACGTTTCAGTGCCATAGGTCATCACTGGCAACACACACTGGTTGAAGACTTTAGTCTTCAGGCTCTGGGGAATTTTGGACGAGAAGATATCGCGAAGTTTCCCGAACGCTGCCCAGCCGAGTTGGATTCTTCGTGCGACCTCTTTATCAAAGTTGGACTTACCTAATTAAACAGTTTGTCCTAGGTATACATATTCGTCGACAACTTCTAGAGTATCGCCCCCAACAACTACCGGTACGGGTGCAACATGAATATTTGACATGATTTTCGTCTTGTCCATGTTCATTTTAAGACCCACCTGTTGGGAGACCCTACTCAGGTCGCTGAGCATGGTACCGAGTTCCTCGAGCGATTCGGCCATAATGACTATATTATCATCGGCAAAACGAAGGTGAGTGATGTATTCGCCATTGATATTGATGCCAAGTCTGTCCCAGGCCAAGAGTTTGAAAACGTCCCCCAACGCATTCGTGAACAGTTTCGGAGAAATTACGTCTCCCTGTCTCACGCCTCTCTGCAATTGGATTGGTTCCGTACTCTGGTCCTGTAGACGGGCTGACATAGCGGCGTTACTATACAATCACTTCAACACTTCGATATACCTATAGTCGATTTGGCATCGCTGAAGAGACTGCAGTACCGCCCAGGTCTCGATTGAATCGAAGGCTTTTTCATAGTCCACAAACGCTAGATATAATGACCGATTATACTCCTCAGTCTTCTGTATAATCTGGCGTAGCGTGTGGATGTGGTCTATGGTACTAAAGCCTTTTCGGAAACCGGCTTGTTCGGGAGGCTGGAAGTCATCGAACCTGCGTCCGAGACGGTTCGTAATCACTCTCGAAAACTGCTTGTAAACGCGGCTCAAGAGCGCGATGGGCCTGTAATTCTTTAATAAGGTTTTATCACCTTTTTTAAAGAAAACACCACCACGCTCCTATCCCACGCTTTTGGCGTGGTTCCTTCAAGGACGACGGAGTTAAATACCTTCTGGAGGACTTGAAGTACCGGTTTTCCACCCGCTCTCAGAAGTTCTTTCGTTGCTCCATCCTCACCTGGTGCCTTGTTGTTTTTAAGCTGTTTCAGAGCGATCCTAATCTCGTACAGGCTGATGTCCGGGATGTCTTCGGTATAGTGTCGGGTTAGTTTGGCTCTGGTGTCCTGAGCCAACTGACCAACAGGGTTTTGTGTTGAGATCTACATCTGTCCATAGAACTTTTCGACCTCTCTCAGAATCTCCGGTTTCGACGAAATGATAGTGCCGTTGTCGGTGTTCAGCTTTGTCCTAAAGACGAATGCTTTGCGAACACTTTTGAACCTTTGTTCCTTTCTATTGTGACCTTAATACAAGATGTATTAAAGGTACGCAGATCGTGTCGCATAGATTTCTAGATTCGTCTATTAAGCACGCCGTAGGCCGACATATCAGCTGAAGGTTGCAATCTCATTTCATCCCGGTCCTCCATTAGCTTAATGGTTTCATCTGAGAGTTTGATTGATTGATTGAAAATACTGGTGCAGAATTCGGCGGGGGTCTGAAAGAACTTAGATCCCACCGATTGGACAGTTTCCACCAACCCGTTGTTAATCTCGTCAATATCATTGCTGCTGGCTAGGCACTGGAAGCGATTGTGCAGTTTTAGCTGAAAGCTCTCGAGGTTTTGGATTTGGGCAGGATTTGGACGGAGCGTAGACTTCATCAGACGTGCCCTTTCAAGTTTAACATCGATATTCAATGTGCCTCTAACAATGCGGTGATCGCTCCCGGTTTTCACCCTGCTGATCACGGAGAAATTATCAAATATTTGCTTCTTGGTCGTCATAATGAAGTCTATCTCATTTCTAGTGAAACCGTCGGGGCTTATCCACGTCCATTTTCTGGCTGGCCGCTCCTCATAGAAGGAGTTCATCATGAAGAGGCCCTCCTTCTCCATGAAGTCGGCCAGTCTCTGGCCTCTTTGGTTCCGCCGCCCGAATCCAAATAGCCCTACTCTCAGCTCATCATCTTTCCTTGTGCCTAGCTTTGCGTTGAAGTCCCCCATTACAACCGTGAAGTGAGTCTTGGAAGTATGTATGGCCTTGGAGATCTCCTCATACATGGCTTCTACTTCATCGTCTGGGTGTGTCGAGGTCGGCGCATATACCTGTATGACCTTCAACGAATACCTTTCGGTAATTCTGAGTATAAGGTATGCTACCCTGTTCGACACACTGTTGACTTTTGTCACGTTGTTAACGAGGGACTTGCGGACGAGAAAACCGACACCACCCTGGGATAGTTGATCTCCCTCCCGGTAGAAGAGCAAGTTACCAGAGTTAAGGATCATCGTGTCCTGACCCTGTCTTCAGACTTCCGACAATCCTAGGATGTCCCAACGTACCTTACTCAGTTCTTCTTCCAGCTCGACAATCTTCTCGTCAGCCCTGAGCGTTCGTGTGTTGTACGTTGCCAGGTCTAGTCGTCGGTGTTGGTAGCTGGATTGCTGCCAGGGATTCTTAGCACCCCCTGCTTTGGTCACTGCCCTGGTTGCTACCACTTCCAGGGATGACGGAGACTGGGGGCCGTTTGTTAATTGTGTCCATCATAGGGGTTGTTTTGCCATAATCACCACGCTTGGCAGGCGGCTTGATAATCGCAGTGGTTGGTGATTAGTACACAGAAGAATGCTGCTGCCCATTCCCTGGAACATCTCCTTTTGCCGGCTCACACGGCTCCCGCGGGATGAGAAGAGGTGGCCCTTTTATTACGCCGGGACGGCTTATGACACAGAAACGTGGTCTCTTACTATGGGTTTCATAAAGCTGTTTGCCCAATGTGCTCAGCGTGTTATGGAGGGAGCTATGCTTGGTATTTCTCTACGAGATCAATTATCGATCGAGTTGTATTAATATCAAAAGTGATTTATATTTTAATGGTGAATGTTGCCATAACTTAAACATTGTTTAAAGCTACTTTTATAAAAACTATTTTCGTTTTTATCGCTTTCTCTGAATATCCGAATAGTCAAGTTTACTACTATCCGAATTATTCGGATACCAAAATCTTACGGATAATGCAAGCCCTAAGTAGGAGGTACTTACTATTTATCGCTGAATTGTTGTCCATTTCAATAGGTACGAGATGACGATTGACCTTTGTCGTTATGATTGAATACCTACCTCTCAACCAGTTAACGAGTGACCAGTGCAATTCAATTTCGCACATGGTCGACTTACCGCCATTCCTGCAAATCCAATCCCAGCACATAATAGCCTCGGCCAGTCATTCGCAAACATGTCTCTAGGTATAACCAGCAACAGAACGAAGCACAATGCAGTGCTGAGTTGGAAAATTCCTATGGTTGTCTTTCTTCCCATTTTGGTGATAATAAAAAAGCATATGATTCCTCCCAATACTGAAATTATGCCAGTTAAGGCTACAGCCAAAAATATGTTTCCTCCAATTGCACCCAAGTATTGCGAAAACGTATAAAACGCAAGTCCCGTACAAAACCTGCAACATAGTTAATAATACACATCAAAATTTTAAATTATACATTGGTAGGTACATTAGTAGGTATGTAGATCTCGTACACAGTCTAAAATTGCGCGACCACATTATTAACGCGAAATGATAAGGTCCCCTCCTCACCTTATAATTTTAAACCCAAGTAGATAGGTAGGTACCTAGATTAATTTTTACCCCAGTGATGACTCACTAGTGGAAGCCAATTTACAAAGTCTAGAGCACAGACGCCGAGTAGCCAGCCAGACTTTCAGTTTTTTACAAGATACATTTTGGTGAATGTGCGCAAGATCTTCATGACCTTAACCCTCCTTCCCCCTTCCACCACCGGACAAGCAGACGTACCGAGAAGTACCACCCATACCTGGTCGGCATACCACCTTGCCTTACCAAACGATTGGCTTCAACTTTTCTTGTTAGCACAAGTAGAGAGTGGAACTCACTTCCGGCGTATGTTTTTCCAAACCAGTAGGTATAATCTTATGGAGTCTTCAAGTCCAGAGTGAATAGGTTCTTTCTAGACAAGCGTGCTCCATCTTCGATCACACCTTCACTTACCATCAGGTGAGGTAGTGGTAGTCGCTTGGCTATCATCAATAAAAAAATCCTAGTAATTGCAATTAAGAAACGTATTGATTGTAAACTTCGAGACGCGCGGTGGTCTACTTGAAGTTTACAGTATCGGAGTTTACAGTAAGTTTTAAGTTACAGGTAACGGAAGTTCATGTAAATTGGTTATCCTTTTTTGAGGTAGAAATTGCAGTGATTCTGGATTTCAGACTTTTCCTCTAATTGTGTCGCTAAAGCTACTCGCATACCAGATTTCAGCACTGTGGGGTCACTGGTGTACCCTAGTATTGTAAAAGTTCAGTTTATAATGGTTAATAATTTAAAAACTACAAAGTTTAAACTAAATAAATTAATGGTACCTAACAAAAACTTTTTAAAAACAAGCTTTTATTTATGTGCCCTAAAAAGAAAAAAAATAAACTTTAAATGAAATCAAACCAATCAATTTAGTACATGTAAGTATTATACGATTTATTGTTACTTAATATTTATTTAATTATAAGCTTGTAAAAAAAATAAAAGCGGCGTCGAAATGTATTTACAAAGACCTTTTAATATTAGACGTGCGATTTGACCAGATAGTCCCATTTTGGTTATTTTTTACCCCTTATGAATCCCTCAACACACCTCCACATTTTTAGCTCATTCAGTCACACCAAAATTGTGACATCACTACCTTCCTATAAATCAAATTCCACGATTATCGGATAAACCCTTCTAAAATTATCCTCGGACAAACAGAAATAGATACATACAACACCGATTTGCCCAAGTTGATTTAGAGATCTCGCTTCTCTCGATCAATTGGTTACTTAGTAGCTATTAGATTGCGCGCCTACTCGCAATTTTAGACTTTATGATCCTTAGGTAGGCACTTACCAGTTGATAGACAGCATCATCGTTCTTATTCTCATGTTTTTAGATTTAAAGAATGCTATAAACCCTGGATCATTTCGTTTCTGTGGTCTTGATTGCGGCATAATATTTTGTATCTCATTCGTATTAAATTCCATATTATTGGTTTTGGCTGCACTTTTTAAAATATCTGCAATTTATAAGGGTTGTAAATGCTTCTATGTACTTATTTATCTCAAGGAGTTTATACATACCTACCGTTGATTGACTGATGTGAGTGATTAATTTACCAAGAGCTTTGTCCGTTTGCCCCGTTGCCAATAACCATCTCGGAGACTCGGGGATTGCAAATCCATAAAATATGAACAAAGCTGATAAAGTTGCAAGCCCAAACTCTAGTTTCCTCCAATCTCTTAGCCAATAAGCTAACCCCGCCATCGCAGCGTTCCCAAGCCCAAACGGCAACTGGTAGATAATTGGTATTATTGTACGATATTTTCCACTTACTACCTGAAATCAGGTTGTCAGTTTTATAGCAGTTTTATGGCAAATTTACATCAGCTTTGATTCCTGCTATTGATTAACGCTGATTATTATTGTGTAAACGAAATCTAACAGAGTACCTACCTACATTTTCATGGATAGGTACATTGTAAATATTGTAATCGAGGTACTTTATCATCATAGTCAAAGTCCGCTGCTGAACATAGGCCTCCCCCATGGATTTCCAGAGCGACCGATCTTGTGCGGCCTGCACCCAACGGCTCCTGGCAACCTTTATCAGGTCGTCTTTCCTTCGAGTGGGTGGCCGTCCTATGTTGCACTTCCCAGTGCGTGATTTCGGCTCTAGAACCTATCTGCCCCAACGGCCGTCAGTTCTGCGTGCTGTGTCTCGCCCACTGACACTTCGGCTTGCTAATCCTCTGTGCTACGTCAGTGGTACTTACCTCCATGCAAATAACGAAGGATATTATCCCAACGCCCCCAGAAGCCAGTGCTAATATAAACCAGTTGACTAAGAACCACCAATACCACGGAATGAAACTTGCAATGTAACTGCAGATACATTGTGCGACTATTCCAACCATAAGAGGAGTTTTGCGGCCGTATTTATCGGCTAATATCCCGAAGATTATACCTCCAAGAAGAATGCCCCACATCAGTATACATTGGGTCAACTGCAATAGATTTTACACCAGTAAGTGCCTATAATTATAGTGGTTTGCAATGTTAAATAGGTTAATTATGTATTATGTCAATTATGAAACGGTTACATACATGTACCAACCAGTGCTTAGAGCACACCAAATCCCAATCCGACATTATTGTACGGCTGAATACAGTTTGATCGTAGACGAATGCTGTGCATGGTACCAGAGGTATAAGTGTTTTGTCTACATACCGGGAGCTAGCCAGTATGTCCGGGTCATAGACTAAACATGGATGCTCCTCTACCCACTGCGAACAATACATAAAATGTGAGTGAAAAATCCATGTTTACTACGCCTTGATATCCCACAATAGAAGTAGGTACCTTACCTACCTTGGCCTGGGCTTTGAGCACAAGAGCCTATCTATGCTCCAAGGATCGAAAACATTTATTTATTTTCATCTGATAACCCTAAGTTTTTAAAACCGCGGTATTTATTTTGCGAAAATAAATTTTAACTTACTGGTGAGCAAATCTTGCGCCATTCTTCTTCCGATATTTTCAGTGTTTCTGGTTTAACGCACCAGAAATTTTGGGGTGGGGCCATAAATATTATGTTAAGCTGGTACCAGGCAATAGGTAGTTTCAGCAAGGTCATTAATAGGCTTATCCGCAGCTGCCATCTTCCGAAATCTCCTATTACCCGTGCTGTTAAATCTACTGAGTCTTGGGGTGGTCTGTAGTGGGTTGTTTCTGCAATAAACACAAGCTTAATAAAAAGGTCGGTCGGCACCCACGTTTTACATTGATTAAACGTAGGTGCCAACCGACCCTTGTAACGGCCTCAACCGTTGCGTTGTTTTCAAAACTTTTGCCCATAGAGATACGAGTAGGTTTCTAAAGGAGATTAATATTTCTATGATCGATGCTAGCATATTCTTTAGTAGGTGCATTTTTTGTCAGGTAAAGAAAGATAGCTGAAAATTTAGTAAAATGGAAGAAATTGGGGCAGACCCCATTTTTTGGTTTTGCGATGCCTAAACGTATTTAGTGGCTAAATATGATTTAAACAGTTGTTAAATCATACAAATACGTAAAATTTAAACATGTTTAGTCGCTAAATACGTTTAGGGATCGTTGTGCAAGCCGGCCTTAATCTTTGACTAATAAAATAATAACACGAAATGCTAACCAAATAACTTGACCAAATTCAAATTACAGGTTCATGTTATTTGGTTATTATTTTTTGGGGTAGAAATTGCAGTTACTTATATCTGAATTTCAGACTTTTCTCTATATTTGTGTCACTTAAGCTACACGCAGCACTGTGGGGTCACTGGTGTAGGTACCCTGTGAATTTTGACAAAGTTCAGTTTTTATTATGCCTAATAATAACTTAAAAACTACAAGGTTTAAACTAAAAATAAAAACGGGGTCGAAATGTACTCACAAATACCTTTTCTTAGACCTACCATTTAACCGGATAGTTCAATTTTGTTTGTTTTACCCTGTTTTACTCCTCTTAGCTCTTACCCCTTGTACCTCATTAGCTCAACAATCCCTCACATTTTTAGCTCATTTCTGTCATCACTACTTACCTATATACCTACCAAATTTCACGATGATCAGGTCAACACTTCGAAAGTCATCCTCGGACAAACAAATTTACATACATACAACGCCGATTTGCCCAAGTTGATTTAGAGATCTCGCTTCGCTCGATCAAAAATACACTTTTCTGACCTCTATTAACGATTTCATTCCAATTATATCGAAACATAGTTACATAAATGATCCCTTGAAGCTTACTATACGTTATAAGCTATCGAACAACAATAAATATTTTTTGGCGACCACAGTCTGTGACCACAGTAAACTTTCTTAGGGTTCCAGACCCAAAATAGTAAAAACGAAACGGAATGCTAAGTAGGTAGGTACATTGTCCGTCTGTCCTAGCACAGATTAGTTCAGTAATTAGATACTCACACGGTACTCACCTTGAAATTGGAACAGCTAGATTACTTGCTCACTTTTTTAGATAGCGAGCAAATAGCGAGTAAAAACAAATATTATAACAGTCTAATAAAAAAACTAATCTAAATGCCGCCGAATCTAAACACTATCACTCGCATGCAATAATGTTCGAGTGAGGGGCTTCAGACGTGAGGGGAAATTAATAGCGGCGATATGAGTAGTTAGATTATGGCGCTAATAATGAACATAAAACTAGTTAGGTGGAGTGGATATAGGTAGGTACCAAGGAACTTATAGTAAAGCTACTATATAAGTTCCTTGGTACCTATGAAACCCTCACGGCGCGCTAGGTCACTCGCACTTGACCGGTCTTTTTTACTGTGACGATTTCGTTCAATGTCAACATATTAAAATTCGTTTTTTTTGGATTTTAACCCTTTGGAGGTAAGTTTTTGTTCTTAGTTTGTAATAGTTTATGCCTAATTTAATCGTACAGAACAAGAATGACCAGCGATAGACCTTAGGGAGTCTATGAAGCCACTTTGCACCGCCTTACTTACCTATCCCTTCCATCTAAGGGTTTTTTGAATAGAAAAAACAAACACTTCTTAACCACTAAGCTGTTGCACTATTGAATCTATTTGAAACCACTGAGTTGGAGACTGGTAGATTTCCACTACGAGTAATCGGGAATGATTACATGAACTCATAAGAACTGCATTGACTACTTTGCTTGGTAGGTAATAGACTTACCAAGCAACTTCCTTATATCTACTGGTACCTACCTATTACCTACATTAGATTTTGTAAGACTTTCACTACGCTACGTAGATAGATAGGTATTTAGTTATCTTAGTTAATCCCTCGGGAACTTGTTCATTATCAGGAATCTTTAAGGCAGGAAAACAACGGAATTGGACATTATTCAGGGCCAATTTATGAAGTAAAACTTCTTTACGCTTGACTTGGGGAGTAAGCTGGTGAATGCGTTACGAAAAGTGCAAACGGAAGTTGAGAGGGAGATATAAGTTAGTGAAGACAGAAAGAGAGAGAGTTATGTTTCGTATACTTATTACTGTAGGAGAAAGAGAGAGAGGTGCGCGCGCACATTTTCTTTCTTTCTTCCTCTGTTAGCCAGTGCATGAAATATATTATATCGCAGTCAGTAGTTAGTTCGTTTGATTATTTTTCGTAATTTTATTTCGGTCTTGAACAATTTTATAAATTAGGTAACTAGCTGACCAATCCGCAGCTTCGCACGCGTAGTTTTTAAATTAAAACATTACCCTCCTTCTGCGCAGTTGGGTAAAAAGTAGCCTATGTCACCCGGGGTTAGTGTAGCTACCCAACAGTGAAATATTTTTTTAAATCGGTCCAGTAGTTTCGGAGCATATTCAATACAAACAAACATATCTTTCCTCTTTATGATATTAGTAAGTATCAATATCTTGAAAAAGTAGTTTTACTTCAGTCGTGTGGTCTAAAGCACACTCGTTTTTTAGTAGGAAGGGGTAGGTAGTCAGTGAATTTCACTCAATAGCACCCTCGATTATAATATTATGAAATATTGGCGTACGAGCGAACGAGGAAAATATCTCGAGTGCAATTGATCGCTTACGTCACGCCCTTCGTGTAGGTGCTATACAATACCGTAGATCGTTTGATTATGCAATTTTATTGTTGTTGGAGTCATCGTTCGGGTAGCCGGCAAGCAGCAATTTTATAGGAATGAATACATTATAACTTCTATAGTTTTCGTTGTTGGTTTTATTCACTTTTGAACGAAATCCGTGAGTCAGTGTCACGGCAAGTCATGAAGTCAGTGTCATACTTAACAATTCGTCACGTCCCGTTCCTCCCACAAGCAATGCCTGATTGATTGCCTGCTTCACCTTTTGCCGGCGTGGTTATACAAGTGACGCGTGGCAACGTGGGTAAAACGGCTGCGCTCCTTGTCACACGCTAACGAATCGTGTTTTCACCACTGAAGCTACGAGGCCAGGACATAGGATGGAAAAACTCTGTCCGGTACCTTGGCATCGACATCGACAGGTTGCTGAGACTTGAGGTTGAATCCTCAGGTGGAGCGCGCGTTACAACAAAAGCGCGCTGCCAGAGCTATGCTCCAACCTGTCCTAACCTCGAGACTACCGCTGAGGACTGAGGGGTTTACAAAACTTACATCTGCTCGCGGCTCACTTAGGTAGCAACAGCGTGGTACGCACTATGTTTCGCCACTCACCAATAAACAGAAGATAGAAGCCCAGCAAAGCATGGCCCTACGTGTCTGCACAGGAGCAGGACACTACGTCAGGAACGATGTCATCGCCCGTGATCAATGTTCAGATGTCCAGCGTCGAGGACTTTCGTTGTAATGTGAGCGCGTCGCATGTACGATCGCGTCGGCAATTGCCGCCACGCTCACCTTAACGCAATCACTCCGCTGCACGCACCTGACATTCACACTCCCTGGCGTCTATTATCGCGAGAGCTCCTGCGCTCACCGTCCTCTCCATTGCGCATGCCACAAGAGGACCAACGTTAGCAGAAGCATCGGCCACGTAACGTCTGAGAGACCAAACTGCAAGCCAGGATGGCACTCCGGACATCACCCCGGGAACGCATCGACAATACCCCGGGTGTTGCCGGTGTCAATAGGCAACGGTGACCGCTTACCATCAGATGGGTCGTAAGCCTGTTTCCCTACAAATAACATAAAAAAAAAACTTCCCAACAACAATGGTCGAAGTGTTGAAGACCCATGATGATGTGTTGGTTGTCAGTCACCTCCCCACCCGTAATTTACGTCATGTAAACGTCATAGTTTTTTTTACGCATGTCGTTCGTCGGTCGTCTGAAATGAAATCGTCTCAGTTTATGAATGAGAAATGAGAAAAGGGTGGTTTTAGGTTTATAATTCATGTTTTTTACATCATAACATAGTTGAATGTTTGTGTGCAAAAGTTAGAAACAATGCCTTTGGCCAACACTTCAGATCCTTGGCGAATGCAAAATGTTGGAGATAACACGGTATGTTTCGAATTGTTTGTGTGCTAATTGGATTTGAGGAGGTTTTTCCTTCACGTATTAGTCATTTCTTGGTTCATTGTTATTATAGACACAATCATGGGAATTTTAGAAATATTAACCGTATTGTGGCATATTCATCTTGAGTCACAATAAATCTAGTGAGTGCTAGTCAGTTCGCCAATAAATCTAGTGAGTGCTAGTCAGTTAGCCAATAATAGTAGTGTAGGTGCAGTTGTGTCTTATCCAGAAAATATTAATCCTGGAGTACTGGCAAATATTCTTAGATTAAAATAAATTCTGGAAATCTACAAAGATAAAAGTGTTATAAATAAAGTTCCACATACATTCCTTCAAGCATACAATAAACAGTTTAATAACCAAATACAATTTCTGTAATAAAGTTTCCAAATAGCTAGTCATACAACAATATTAATTGTACAAATCTAAACCAGTATTTCTGCTACTATACTTAAACAACTATGACCTTGACGCAGACAAATGTAAGCAATTGATTTACCTATCTCAGTTTATCTACAGTGTGATAGCTATCAGATTGTGAAACAAGCCTAGCCTTAACATTTATAATGGTCAGAAATAATAGATACAAAGTTGAAACAGTAAAAGCTTAATGACTAACTGCTACGTGTGTAAATTATGTTCAGAAAATCTAATGCTTTATGTGCTTTTTGCTAACTATATTTAAATTTTCCTTTCCAATAATTACCCAAATATTGATAGTTGCACAATAATACTGGCAGCAACAAACATTGATTATGCTGACAGATAACGATAAAGGAAAAGAAGCCTGGATTTCAAATAAAACTTAATGTTTGTGTCAGTTTACCTATATTAACAGGTAAAAATTAAGTATTACATATGGCATATGGTGGCCTAAAAGTATAGATTTGTGTGAGTAAACAATTTAACTAGAACAATGGAGTTAGTCACTGAGTTGCTAGTCACTCTCAGTGTGGTTCGAATAGTTTAAATGACAGAATCAAAGATATCTACTAATTTTTTCAGATACACAAGATGCCTGAGCGATTAATAAGTTGTTGTTTTTTATTTTAATATTTATTAGGTAGGTACCTACTACCATATTTATTAACAACACAAAAGAATATACAATTATTTACAATAAAATACAGAAAAAACAGTTGAATGATCTAAAGACCGTTGCAAACTATCTATTATAATATATATCTACTATATTATTGTTTTTTACATTAATTATTTGTCAAATACATTGAATTTTTTTATACAACCTGTTTTGTTATGCCATTAATTAAAAACACACATCTGGAATCGTATTAACTGATTTTAAAGATGGGTTTAATACTGGTAGCTTGAATATTTCTTCAGTAATTGATACATTTCCAATAAACAATTTTTATCGTAATGCAGCGCCTATGCGACGATGCCGCTTAGTCAGTTTTCTACATGATGAATGAGTATGATTTGTGTACCTATTTTATACAGGCTGTTTCATTCATATTTTAGGACTTGATATTAAAGTTGTTATAAATTTATAATTTTCTATTTATAATTATATTGTATAATTTTTTAGGTATATTTTATTATATATTTATATTTTATAATGAATTTGAAAAAAACCTAATTTACAACAATACCAACCATTAGCCCCTACACGGGTTTTCATTCATTAATTTATTAATTAGGTATATTATTTCATTAATTTATTTTCATTTAATGTCGTACACACGGCTACACATCAAGCTATACATTTCCATTATAAGCTGACCTCGCATTGTGTAGGCTTGTCGTAGAGAGGTCAGCTTAAACTGGAATTGTATAGCTTGATGTGTAGCCGTGTGTACACAACAAAACACGTTAGTATACAATTAATTTATTACTGCATAATTATTTCCATTTGTAATCTTTTGTTTTGGTTTTTATTTTCTCATTCATATTAAGTACTCCATTTTGTTTTGTTATTGACCGAGCGAGTGAAGCATCTCAGTTTCGAGATTGGCCAAAAAATACTTTTGTCCGTCTGTCTGTCTGGCTGTCCTCGCCTACAGGTCGCATTTTTCAACAGATTTTGACGAAAAATGGGACACAAGTTCCTTGATTTATTTAAAGTTTTTAGTCGATCGCGATTTTTAATAAGGGGGTTAAAGGGGGAAGTTTGATGTTACGTTATTTATCTACGGATTTCAATCTAATTTGAGAGGCACAATAAGGACTTCATTATACACAATGTGTTACTAAAAATTTTTACTAAAGGGGGGAGTGGAGGGGGCAAAGGGGGGAAGCTTGCTGTAGCGTTATTTCGGCAGGATTTAAATTTCTCAAATTTTTACGGAAAATTTCTGATTGATCAGACTACGCAGTCCTCTCCGCCTTCACGAGACGAATCCGTAGACACCAGATTCGACCTCCTAGGACCAAGAGAACGCGTGTAATCGCTAAAACTTATACCAATATTTTGCTCAAAAATCTACATTGGTAAGCGTATTGGAAAATTCAAGCACCTGTAATACGTTTTAAATTGGACTTTATTCGTTAATTTTATTGCGCAAATTTCTTTTTGGACTTGTATTTGCATTCTAATAAAGAATATCCGGCCTAACTTTGTAAAATTTTCGTTATAAGGGCTCGGCGAGGTATACCTACTGTTCTCACAGAACCGCTAGTATTTATGTATGTTTCATTTATTGTAGGACCTATCTTTGAGTAAAAGCCTCCTTTCCATCCAACCCTTTCCATTCGTTTTAGGGTTCTGTACCCAAAGGGTAAAACGGGACCCTATTACTAAGACTCCGCGGTCTGCCTGTCCGTCTGTCACCAGGCTGTATCTTATGAACCGTGATAGTTAGACAGTTGAAATTTTCACAGATGATATATTTCTATTGCCGCTATATGTAATAACAAATACTAAAAACAGAATAAAATAAATAATTAAGTGGGGCTCCCATACAACGGACATGATGTTTTTGCCGTTTTTATAGATAATGTACGGAACCCTTCGAGCGCGAGTCTGACTCGCACTTGGCCGTTTTTTTTGGGCTAAAGGTGTACGCCTGCAACTTCGAATGCTACTAATGTCTTCGCGACATCGTTTTCTTGGGCTTCCTCGCGGGCGAGTTGCATTTCTGGGGTGCCAGTATAGGATTATTTCGCACAATTTTCCATCCGTAGGCCATGCTACGTGCCCGGCCCTTCTCCACATAAATTTATTAAGTATAGTTTATTTAACAAGTTTTCTATAAGGGCATAACATAAAGGTTTCCTTTTCTTGAAATTCTTAATAGATTCAGAAACCACAAATCAGTAGTTTTGAAATCTTAATAAGTGCTTAGGGGCTCTAAGACACCGAAGGCGCCCGCTACCCGCAGCCGGGCGTAACTTGAAACGAACATGCCGGCTTGCGCTCCGTTCGCTCAGGTGCCCGCTGGATTTCATAGAGCTGAGTCATAACGTCTTTTGAGAAAAACGAAACGGAGCGCTCGCAAAGGCTCTTACGCGGTTCTTGTGTGACGTTGTTCCGGCTTGCAACGTTCTAATCAGAAGTATACGCCATTCTAGAATGTGCATTCTAGATTGGTATCCATCTGTAAAAGCGATACACCAACCATACAATCTACATCAATTCTGACAGCCCTAATAGCTCTGGATTCGAAGGTAATTTCGTCCAGGCTAGTCGAAGACTGTCTGTCACGTTTAAACGCTCCAGGCTTATAGAACATGAGTTATTCTAAGATGGGTTCCAGGAAACGCAGGAATCGACGGCAGCGAATGTGCTGACGAGCTTGCGCGAGCTGGGGCAAATGGAACACAGCTGGGCCCTGAGCCGTTCTGTGAAGCTACCTATTCTACCAAAAAGCCTGGCACAAGAACCCTTATGAACTCCTGCTTCGAAGAATCGTTCAATCTTTTGATCAACTCTTCAGGCATGAACCATTCCAAATTACTGATCAAATTCTTTGATAAACGGTACACAAACCGAATCATAGCGCTAAACAGAAACAATCTTAGAGCCCTAACTGGACACTGTCGACTTAACAAGTAGGTGCATGTTCCAGCTAGGGCTATGCGATACACAAACCTGAGTCTGTAATGAGGCGGCAGAATCGCCTCCACACATGTTAGGCGAGTGTGGTCCACACATGCGCAGCGTAGCATTCATCTGGGCACACATATCCTCAGCCCAGAGGATCTAACAGCTATCAGCCCCAAAATATCCTCCAGTTTCTAATAGCTGTAGGGCTTAGTGGTGAACTATGAAAGCCACAATGAAATAGGGGCGGTTTATACGCAAGTGGCGATCGCAATAGGCATCAATGGCCGTAGTGATACAAAAGCCGCAATATCTAATAAAAAATAACGTTCTGAGGCCGCGGCCGGCTATGGCACTGAAAGTTTCGGGAGTCAAGGAAGTGACACAACATTACTATTTAAAAATGTATTTATTGCTTTTAGAAGTATTCTCCGCGAAATTTGACACATTTTTCCATACGATGGAACCAATCATTGAAGCAACCATTCCATTCGGAAGTTGGGGTCTCCAAAATGGCAGTTTTGTAGGCTTCCACGGCTTCTTCAGGTGATGAAAATCTCTGACCACGCAATTTATTCTTTATTTAGGGAAAGTATAGAAATTATTAGGGCTTAGGTCGGGGCTGTACGGCGGATGGTCTAATAATTCTATGTTTTCTTGCTCTAAAACTCTTTTGTTCTGTGCGCGGTGTGAGAACTCGCATTGTCGTGATGGAGGATGATACGGCAGTTGCAGTTCTCTTTACGGAGTTCAGAAACGACTTGTGGCAAACACATGCTAGCATACCATTCTGCATTAACCGTTCTTTGTCCCTCAAGAGGAATAGTCGCAACATGACCGGTTTTGGAGACAAACGTGGCCACCATTTTTTTTGCAACACTCCGTGAACGAACAATTTTTGTTGGCTTTAACTCATTTTCGAACACCCAAACTCGTGACTGGTTTTTTGTTTCGGGTTCGTACGCGTATATCCAGGATTCGTCACCTGATACGATGTTGTATACAGCATTTGAGGATCCTGCGTGGAATCTTTCGAGAGTTCTGACGCACCAAGTAACGCGAGCCGCTTTTTGCTCTTCACAGAGCAAATGCGGTATCCATCGGGAAAACAACTTTTTTACACCTAATTGTTCATGCAAGATTATTTGTATTTGACTCATGCCAATGACTAAAGTTGCCTGAATTTCGCGGTATGTCACATGTCGATCTCCCCCAATCAGCTTACGCACAACATCAACGTTTTCTTGGGTGACTGCAGTTTTTGGACGACCTTGACGGGGATCATCACTGAGCTTGACACGTCCACGTTGAAATTCAGCAAACCAGCGATAAATTGTGGTTTTAGATGGGGCTTCATTACCAAATGCAGAAATCATCCGGTCAACACATTGTTTTTGTGTTAAACCACTTCGAAAGTCATAATAAATCATCGCTCTTGAATTTTCTCGAGTCAATTCCATTTTCTCAGCGACTAAACAAGTTTGACAAGACCTTATGACAAGACCGAGAATACTTTTTTAAATAAATAAATGGTATTCGATTTTTAAAACCAAGAAGTTTTCAATTAATAAGATTTTAATATGACAGGAACAGTGGAAATATTCCATTCCCGATACTTTTAGTGCAGCCTATGTAATCCGTGTGTAGAAGCCATTACATTCAATAGTAATTAAATGCTTTCACTATTAGAGCTTTATAGTGAAAGTTGCTCATATTGATGAGTTCTTTCATCCCTTGAAGTTTTCCGGTTTCATCTGATAAGATAATGATATTTAATAACTTCCCATAATTCATCATCATCATCATCCACAGCCTGACTTCACCCATTGTTGGGTATAGGCCCCCCCAAGATTGTGCCATCCACCACGATCCTGCGCTAGTCTCACCCACTGACGGCCCGCGTCCTTTACGATGTCGTCCACCCATCTCGCTGCCAGACGTCCTACCCTTCTATACCCGCACCTCGGCCACGGTCACTGCCCTGCTCCAACTGTCATCACCACGTCTAGCCAAATGGACACTTGGCTAGACGTGGTGATGACACTATGTCAACACTAATTTTAACAGACTTAACAAGGCTTATAAACTTAAAAGAGGAATTGAACATTCCGTATGTCTTCTGTTATGTAGGTAACTGTTAATTTTTTTATCTGATGGTTTAATTTTGGGTTTTGTTATGTCTGTCAAATTAGATTACCATTTATCCCTATTTGTTAGTTCAATTAAGGAGCAGATCTGCCTATCCATTATTTTTAATGCGGAAAATAAATGTGTCAATCGATACTAATATTATAAAGAGGAAAGATTTGTTTGTTTGTATTGAATAGCCTCCAAAACTACTGGACCGATTTTAAAATTTCTTTCTCTGTTGGGAAGCTACACTATCCCCGGGCGACATAGGCTACTTTTTACCCAACTGCGCAGAAGGAGGGTAATGTTTTTAATTAATAAAAAAGCGGCCAAGTGCGAGTCGGACTCGCCCGCGAAGGGTTCCGTAGCAGCAAGTAACATAATATAAAAGTTCTTGTAGTTCGTTGTAACTTTTTTTATATTTGACTTGATTGAATGAAAGGTAAATTGCCGTTTACGATTTAATACGTATTAAAAAAAACTACTTACTAGATCTCGTTCAAACCAATTTTCGGTGGAAGTTTGCATGGTACATCATATATTTTTTTAGTTTTATCATTCTCTTATTTTAGGAGTTACAAGGGGGACACACATTTTATCACTTTGAAAGTGTCTCTGGCGCAAACTATTCGGTTTAGAATAAAAATGATATTAGAAACCTCAATATTATTTTTGAAGACCTATCCATAGATACCCCACAAGTATGGGTTTGATGAAAAATTTTTTTGAGTTTCAATTCTAAGTATGGGGAACCCCCAAAATTTATTGTTTTTTTTGTGTAAAAATCTTAATGCGGTTCACAGAATACATCAACTTACCATGTTTCAACAGTATAGTTCTTGTAGTTTCGGAAAAAAAGTGGCTGTGACATACGGACGGACAGACAAACAGACATGACGAATCCATAAGGGTTCCGTTTTTTGCCATTTGGCTACGACGGAACACTAAAAACTACGCGTGGGAAGCTGCGGATTTGTCAGCTAGTATTTTTATAAATATCATGTAATATTAATACCAACCAAGTTTGTCACAATGCTATCTACTTTGATGTATACCTAGTACGTACTAACTTAAATAGTAGGTTCCGATAGCATAAAATCAATTGAGTCACCAAGGCCTTCAACTACAAGTTATTATTGTGGAATGTATTCCGCTTACACGTGCGCGCAAATTTGAATTCTACTTCGATATGAATTTAAAAAAAATCAAAAAAGCACCTGATATTTAGGTTGGCATTACGTAGTTACTGCAGGGCAAAGGCCTCTGGTAAAGGGAGGCTCTTTCTGCCGAGCGCTTTTTGAACCAGTCTTTCGTGTAATAATCTAGTTAGTGTCTCTTGGTATTCGTGGCGAACTGTCGCGTTTTCAGTTTTAATTAAACATGTACAAGTTAATAGATAAGAACGCGGTAGGTACGTACGCTATATACTTTGTGTACACATCTTGATTAAAATGATATTAACTCTTCGTTCGCTACAAGATACCCCATAATTACAATACAATGTATGCTTAAGTTCGTCGATACGGCAAAAATTCCTAAAATTTTGAACGTGTGTAATCTTTTCCCATAGAGTTATGGCCAGCCCAAAAGTCTTCCAGTAGTGGTCGAGAACTCAGCCGAGTCCCGTCAAGCGTCCACCACCGAGAGCTTAGAATCGTCAGGAGAAATCAACTATGAGCGGGAAATTGAAATTCAGGATGTCGTCAAGGAGGGCCATGAAAAAGCGGATCCCTCACAGTTTGAATTGCTCAAAGTGCTCGGTGAAGGTTCCTTCGGGAAAGTATTCCTAGTTAGAAAGGTTTCCGGTGCTGATACCGGCACTCTGTATGCGATGAAGGTAAGCAGGTTTTTGGAAATAGATTTTTCATTTCAGTAACATATTTTTGGGGCGTCATTGAAAGTAATTCATTTGTGGTTCTTTCGGTTTATGTTGCTTTGTGACAGTATCCAAGGAGAATGTATTGAATATAAATGTGCCTTGCAGTATCCCTTCAATTTTACGATCAATCTCGTTTACATAGGTAAATGACGATCTACGAGTCCAAAGAGGGATTTTTACTTGGGCGAACCTTTAAAACGAGATTTAAATATTGGTCCGTAGCCAAAGGTTGCCTAGAAGAAGGCCCCCGATTGTGCTCTGTTTAGCATAAAATAGTTATATAAGTTATCTTGGACTTTAAATAAAACTAATCTATTCCGTTTAAAACGGACCGTTTTATCAACAAGAATATGTACTGTTTTAATTTTTCAGGTACTTAAAAAAGCAACACTGAAAGTGAGAGACAGAGAGCGCACGAAAATGGAGAGAAATATTCTAGTAGAAATGGGGCATCCGTTCATTGTAAAATTACATTACGCATTCCAAACAGCTGGAAAGTTATACTTAATATTGGATTTTCTACGCGGCGGCGATTTGTTTTCTCGTCTCAGTAAAGAGGTATGTGAATCAGTATAAATACAATGACCTGAATAAACTAGATTGTCCAAGACTTGCTTAGAGAAATTCTATTGTGTGCATATTGCAATGGTTGACTAATCTATTACTCTTTTGTTAGAACAGCATAGTTAGATCAGCCAAAAATTTAGGAGACTGGTAATGTAATCTGAGTCGAGCAATGTTTGTACATTTGTGTTGATTAGATTCCACATGTTTTTGTTGGTACAATATGTGGTTGGTAATGGCTTTATGCTTCGACATTGGCACTATTTCTAGGTACAAAATATGGCAACAGTTTTTTTATGTGTAAACTATAATGTTATGGAATTATAACACTAGCATTTGTTTGCGGTTTCGCTTTCGTAATAGCATGATAAAAGTAGCGTAGGGTAAAGGTTGCTGGGAGCCGTTGGGTGCGTATTACGCGTCTAGGAAAATTAAGCTCTGTTATATAAACATACGTTTTTAGATACTATTTCTAATTTCAGGTAATGTTCACAGAAGAGGATGTCAAATTTTATTTAGCGGAACTAGCTTTAGCTTTAGAACATGTACACAAATTGGGAATCATATACAGGGATCTCAAACCAGAGAACATATTGTTGGATGCTGACGGCCATATAGCGCTGACAGACTTTGGACTATCTAAACTACCTCCGAGTGCCGACAAGGCTTATAGTTTTTGCGGTACAGTAGAGTATATGGCGCCAGAGGTCGTGAATCGGAGAGGGCACACATTTGCCGCTGATTGGTGGTCTTTTGGAGTACTCATGGTAAGATATTCTATAATTACTATCGATAATCTATAACATAATTGCTTATCACTAGCAAACCGTGGCTAAATAAGTTTGTATAGGCCAATGGTTAAAGTTGATGTCTTAGTTATTATTCGACCTGACAGCCTCCGATATGTTTAACGTTTTTTAATGGCAGCCTCTGTTGCACTCAGTTGTAAATGGCCATTTACGGTCATAAGTACATCTAAGTAGTAACTGAGCCTATGCACACGGCGTATTTTATACGCGTAGACGACGCGTGTTTTCTGCACCACGTGTATGTGCCCTTATTGCTATTTGGGCAGTTTTTATCTTTCATCGTACAGCCATAGGACGTTCACTGCTAATGCCTTCCTGGTAAACACTAGATGAAAAGACGACCTGATAATGAGATGGCCTATAACAAGTTCTCTTTCGGTCTAATGGGGGCGGAACTCGAGAAACTTGCTGCTCCAACAACTGTCAGTTCTTAGATTTTATCTTTACCACTAGCTGACAAATCCGCAGCTTCGCATGCGTAGTATTTCAATAAAAACATTACCCTCCTTCTGCGCAGTTGGGTAAAAAGTAGCCTATGTCACCCGGGAATAGTGTAGCTTCCCAACAGTGAAAGAATTTTTTAAATCGGTCTAGTAGTTTCGTAGCCTATTCAATACAAACAAACAAATCTTTCCTCTTTATAATATTAGTATACTTTTACCATAACGATTTACGTTCTGCGACTTTTTCTTGAATATAAATTTTTTTGGTCTCATTAATTTTGATTTATTGTTTCAGTTTGAAATGCTAACGGGTAACCTGCCTTTCCACGGCTCCACAAGACACGAAACTATGACGCAAATATTGAAAGCAAAGCTTGGTATGCCGTCAAATCTCAGTGAAGAAGCGCAGTCGTTACTTAGAGCACTCTTTAAAAGAAATCCTCAGAATAGGTAAGTATTGGAAAATCTGATTTAATCGAGTGTATATCCCTTAGACTGAGACAAAAAAATTCAACCAAATTTGAAAGAAAATAGTAGATACCACAAAAATCAAATACGTGGTACTCTTTGAATAGTCAAAGATACAAATAATATTTTTTTAGTTTTATGGGAGACTCGCGAGATGGGGGTTAATGGTGGGGTGAACCACTAGTTTATGTATGCATCACCTACGCGTTACCAGTTAATAAATTTCTCGGTTTTGATAATCAAGATAATGTACACACGGCTACACATCAAGCTATACAATTCCAGTATAAGCTGACCTCTCATTCTTCAAAAAGCCTACACAATGCGAGGTCAGCTTATACTGGAAATTTATAGCTTGATGTGTAGCCGTGTGTACAGGGCTAATAGGTTAAAATTATTTGTTTGTTTCAGATTGGGAGCTAGTAACAATGGAATCGAGGACATTAAGAGCCACGAATTTTTTGCAAGCATAGATTGGAACGCGCTTTACAGGAAAGAAGTGCGTAATAAAACCATCAAAATACCTTTATTATTAATTTCCTGTGGTTTTGAGGATAAATACGTAATTCACTGAACTTTCCCTGTTCTTTAAATATAATTCACCGTGTGATTGGGTGCAGGCCGCTCGAGATAGGCCGCTTTGGAAATGTATCGGGAGGCCTGCGTCCTATTGCTGATATGAAAATGATCAGGGGGGTAATTCCCCTAACTTAAAATAGTCAAATTCGAGTATCGATCTAGTCTCGTTATGTTAAATGTCCTAAACGGTATTCGCGTAACTGACAATACAATGGTATGCGTTGACTGACATGCGATTATACACTTATATCAAGCTAATATTGTAATATGAATGGAGCAGAATGCCAAAATATATTCAACTCATAAGCCAATCACATTTGGGTCAACTTTCGCTGTGTTTTTAAAATTATATTATATAAATAAATATAGCTGGACATTACACACAGCGATATCTAGCCCCAAATTAAGCAGAGCTTGTACTATGGGAACCAGATAACTGATAGAATACTTGTATACTTTTTGTTTGTAAATACATACTTATAATATATAGACCAACATCCAGACCCGGAACAGATATCTGTAGATAATGCAAACATTTGTTTCGCGGCGGGAATCGAACCCGCTACCTCCTGCGTCTCAGCCGGCTATGCGCCCACTGCGCCACGAAAGTCGTCGTATTACGTGAATTGGCCCCCTTATATCTCGGTGGCAGAACATCTTCTGTTGTTAGGTTTTGATCAAGTACAAACTTACAAAGTATTAGTTTAAATTATCAAAAATCGAGAGTAAATAGCATTAAACACACTATCAGTAGAATACGTTGATTAACAATTTGTGGTTTTAAAATAGGGCTTTAAAAATATTTATACGCTAAAAAAATATACCTTAAAACGAGTGATTTTTTTCTAATAAACGGTGAATTTGTAACATTTAAAAACTGTTTCTCACTTATAGACTGTTTACAAGCAGTAGATTTACATATTGAGTTTGAAATCCAATTTAGTTGATAATTTTATGTCGTAAAAAGCATTAACAGGCGACCTGTTTACGCAGTTGCGCTGGACCCAACTACCCGATGTGACGTCACGTACACACGGCTACGCATTGTGTAGGTTTTTCGTAGAATGAGAGGTCAGCTTATACTGGAATATTATAGCTTGATGTGTAGCCGTATGTACGTCGGGTGGTTGGGTCCAGTCAAAATGGGTCACCTGTTAATGCTTTGAAAGAAACGCGTGTTTTTGTTTTCAGGTGGTCCCGCCATTCAGGCCGGCTGTGTCGAGAGCAGACGATGCGTTTTACTTTGATTCTGAATTCACGTGTCGCACCCCTAGAGACTCGCCCGGAGTTCCCGCCTCGGCCAACGCTCACGAGCTGTTTAGGTACGTTCCAGTACTCATCAGCCATCCACTCCTGAACTTAGGCATCCCCCTATAGACTTCCAGAGCGACGGATCTTGTGCGGCCTGCACCCAACGGCGCCCAGCAACCTTCATCAGGTAGTCTTTCCATCTAGTGGAAGCCGTCCTAAACTGCGTTTTCCAGTGGGTGGTCTCCACTCGAGAACCTTTCTGCCCCAACGGCCGTCGGTTCGAGCTATGTGACCTGCCCACTGCCACTTCATCCATCTAACCCCTTGTGCTATGTTAGTAACTTTGGTTTATTTACGAATCTCCTCAGTTTTGTGCTACGTAGTATTATTAATTAACTCGTGGTTCGGCCATTGTATCTTGGCGGCCTGAATTCTGAAGTTAGTTGATAGCGTAGATTTTTTTTTAGTATGATCTCTTGGCATAAGTTTATGGCTGTTACCACTGCCTATAGCATTTGCATTACCTCATAGGTTACACACAAATTAGGCTAGGTTTGCATTGAACCGTGTTATATCGCCATAAGTCTCAGGGTGACCCTAAGACTTATGGCGATAGAACACGGTTCAATTCTGCCTTTCATTTTGGATGAAGCAATCAAATTGATCCAAGTTAACATTATATAGCGTCATTTAATGTCATTGAATATTATTGTTTTCTTATGGCGATAGTACACGGTTCACTTCTGCCTTTCAATTTGGATAAATCAATCAAATTGATCCATGTTTTGTGCCGAAGTAGAGCCCGTAAACTTCTTCAATCAATTTGTTTGTTTATTTATAGTACACTTTACGTGGTATTTGTTTGCTCACTATCGTTGAGCTAGTGTACAGTAAATAGTTGACTTCCCGTTATTATGCAAAGTAACTAATCAAATGATAAAGTCAAGCAAGTGATGTCACGTTCAACCTTTGTTATGTGCACAGAATAATTATATAGTACTAGCATTTGTCTCCGGCTTCGCTTGTACTCACTTAAGTACACACATACCTTTCATCATCATTATATCAGCCACAAGATGTCGATTGCTGAACATAGATCTCCAGAGCGACCGATCTGGTGCGGCCTGCACCCAACGGCTCCCAGCAAGCGTCATCAGGTCGTCTTTCCATATAGTTAGAGGCCGCCTTACGCTGTGTTTTCCAGTGCGTGGTCTCCACTATAGAACCTTTCTGCCCCAACGGCCGTCAGTTCTACGAGCTATGTGCCCTGTCCACTGCCACTTCAGCTTGCTAATCCTTAGTGCTATGAAGGTGACTTTGGTTCATCTACGAACCTCCTCATTTCTTATTCGATCTCTTACGTTTATAGTTATGATATCTTGCACGTTAGCGAAAACTGCAGTTAATTCGTCCCCGAATAACTAATGAGACATTCACATTATTTCATATCAGCCATAGGCCTACTACTGATAAACACAAGCTTTCAGCATTATATTCTAGCTACCTATTTGTGTCTGTATATGTGTAGTTATTTAATAAAGAGTTATATATGTTTCTCAAGCCTCCATATTCATAATGATTTTTTTGCTTCTCCATTAATATTGGCGATGCTTGTCCCTCTTGTTAGAGTTACAAGAGGCACAGTTAGTCAGTCATTTAAATAGCTAAAATTACCTTAATGGTTCCCTCAGACTTCCTTTAAAATATCAGTGTACACTAAAATTTTCCTCGTTGTCCTCATGTAATTGTAATAACTGAGACGCAGGAGGTAGTGGGTTCGATTCCCACCGCGGCACAAATGTTTGCATGATCTACAGATATTTGTTCCGGGTCTGGTTGTTTCACTATATATTGTAAGTATGTATTTTCAAAAAAAAAGTATATAAGTATTCTATCAGTTATCTGGTTCCCATAGTACAAGCTCTGCTTAGTTTGGGGCTAGATAGCGCTGTGTGAAATGTCCACCAATATTTATATTATTATATTATATTTATATTATTATATTATATTAATTGACATAAGAGTGAACTCATATTAAATTATTTAGAAATTAAAACCACAGAAGTAGAGTGGACCATTATTTTATTTTATGGGAACCAGAAAACGGATATGATTCTTATTTATATTATGTTTGTTAATACATGTTAATAATTTATAGAAACACAGATCCAAAAAAATATTTGTAGATATCATAAAAACACCGCGACGGGAATCAAACCCGCAACCTCCTGCATCTCAGCTGGTTGTTCGCCCACTGCGGCACTGAAGTTATTGGGTTAAATATAATTAAGGCCTGGTAGATTTCTAACAGCATTTCACACAGTCTCAGGCAATAAGATGTAAACCATAGTACCATGTCACAATAAAGAGCGCTTACTGACAGATGACGACTTGGTATTAACTGTTTTCACCTTACTGAAAGAAAGAAAGAAAAAACATTTCTTTGTTGAGGAACATAACACAGTACCCTAAGTAAGGTACACACAAAAACAATACCTACAGCAAAAATGTGTGTTGTCTCACAATTATACGCAATCGACGGACGTTACAAAAAGACGTTCAACTCAGCGTTTGTTGTGCTATCACACTTATATTATAAATGCGAAAGTTTGGATGTTTGTTTGTTACGCAATCACGTCGTAACGGCTAAACCGATTTCGATGAAATTTAGTATGTACGTAGATTATAACCAGGATTAACACATATACTACTTTCTATCCCATAAATCAGGTCCCATGAGATAAAAATGGGGGTCAAGTCAAGTTGCAATAGCGAGTTCAGCTTTATTTCTAGGTTACCTACACATTTAGTAGTGTAACGCGTACGAAGTCGCGGGCAACAGCTAGTACTGCATATATTATGACTGTAAAATAATTATCAACTGACAAACAGACAATGTTAGAAATTGTATGTAATAGAGAGAGGATGTTTATCAATGCAATCTTTATTTCAGAGGCTTCAGTTTCGTCGCACCGTGCTTACTGAACGAGGAAGAAGATAACAAAACGGCGACTAACACGACCAATAATCAAAATCACGCTGCGCCGAACACGAAAACTTCCACGGAGGAGTTTTGGTCCGGTTTCGTGAATAGGAACAATTTCTTCGATGAGTACAGGTTTGTAGATAAAAAAAAATATTGAAAAAACAAAATCCCGATTCCAAAACAAACTAATGAACAAGCATCCACATTTTGATCATCGCAAATAAAAATAATAAGAATAATTTATTGAAATCTTAAAATTGTTTGGTACTGGTTGGTATATAGTTTACATGGAATTTTAGCCTAAATTAAAAAAAAATTACAATGTCCAGATGACAATTTGATGTGGCATGTAAGGCTATTATATTTGAGTACATTACCTGACGTAGCTCTGTTTCTCACACTAGGTCTCTAGCGAGCCTGTGTTGTGAGGATTACAGTGATTCGCTTTTTTTTAACTAAATAGATCATCGTTTGACCACAATCTCACCTGATGGTAAGCGATGATGTGGTCTAAGATGAAGCACGAAGATCTAGAAGAAACCTATTCACTCTTACTTTAAAGAGGTCCGGATTATATTCTTTAGTTATCAATATAGAGCAAAAAAATCACGTTTGTTGTATGGGAGCCCCCCTTAAATATTTATTTTATTCTGTTTTTAGTATTTGTTGTTATAGCGGCAACAGAAATACATCATCTGTAAAAAATTTCAACCGTCTAACTATCACGGTTCATGAGATACAGCCTAGTGACAGACGGACAGACAGACGGCGGAGTCTTAGTAATACGTGGTAATACAGTCCCGTTTTACCCGTTGGGTACGGACCCTAAAAAAGAGGAATTTTATCGCCCGTTTATGACCGACGATTTAATATTTGAAAAAAAAGATTTACAGTATGGTGGAGCCATCAAAGTAAAGTAGAATATATTATGTAAATCTATACAATGGTTGTATACAGTGATCATAGTTACTAACAGCTATTTAAATGTTAATTATGTTTTTAAAATGTTTGTTCTTGCTTTTTTTCGAATTACTGATTTAAACGAGTTTTTATCGCGTATGTACCTTACGCTGTTGCAGCAGTATAAACGTCGCGCGTCGGGATAACAAGTTAAAAAGGTACATACGCGATAAATACCAGTTTAAGTCAGTAATTACGTATAGTTATCGCAATAGTATGAAAAATACTTTTAAATGTTTTTCAGATTAATGGGCGAGTTAGGAACCGGCTCGTTTTCAGTAGTCCGTCTGTGTGAGCATAAAACGTCACGCGTCCAATACGCGGTTAAGATCATGGACAAACTACAGTACGATCCAAGAGAGGAAATAGAAATACTACTCAGGTAAACAAAACTACAAGGTTAATGATAAGGTATCATACCATCTGTGAGAAGGCGAAAGATGATTCATGCAAACATGAATCGTCTTTCTTAAGGTGGCCCTGTCTGTGATATTGCAGACAGGAGCAGACAAGTATGCACCGACGCGCCTCGGGCCACATCCGTGGTATCCCAGACACGTCTGTAGCGGTTTTTTGGATGCTCGACTTAGTAACTTCAAAAGTGTAGGGCGAGTGATGTGTGCGACCATCCATACTACGGATGAGACCCTTTCTAACAGTCCGGCGGTGCGAGCGTGTCTGCATTCGTCTGCAATATCACAGACATTGAGAAGCCACCGTTAAACAGATAGATAATTCATTATTGTTACATCAAAATATTACAATAACACTAAACCTAGTAAACTTAAAGTCGTGATTGTACAATGGGCGGCCTTATCGGTTAAAGCGATCTCTTCGAGGCAACCTTTAGATGTAATGGCTATAAAAACTGGATAAATTTTCCTATGGTAATAATATTTTAGAGCCGCCATGTTGTGTGTGTCAGAACGGCGCAGGATAGGGATGAATGGTGAATCCTTTCCAGACAAAAATAACGCTCGTTCCGCTATTTGACGACCTCTGTGGTGCAGTGGCCGAATAGCCGGCTAAAATGTAGGAGGTTACGGGTTCGATTCCCGCTGCAGAAGAAATATTTGCATGGTCTACAGATATTTGTCTCAGGTTTGGGTATTTTTCTATATATTATAAGTAGGTATTTACAAAAGAAAAAAGTATATAAGTATTCTATCAGTTAACTGGTTCCCATAGTACAAGCTTTTATAAGTTTGGGGCTAGATAGCACTGTGTAAAATGCCCAGCAACCCAGCAAAAAATTGGTAAAGAAATCGCGGCTTTAAAAATAGTATACTAAGGGCGACTTGCGCAACGAAGCCCTTTATGAAACCTGTGATGTATGTTGCATTGAAATAAATAAATACTAAATACTAAACGTATTTGGTGGTAAAACATGATTTATAGAGTTGTCAAATCATACAAATACGTCAAATTTATACATGTGTAGTAGCTAAATACGTTTAGGATAGTATTTTTCAAGTTTTTGCGATCACTGTACATAATTTTATTACTGATTAAAACGGATATTTATCGCGTATGTACTTTTTTATTTGTTATCCCACCCGTGACCACGGCTGTTGCAACACAACACAGCTGAATTGTTGGGATATCAAATAAAAAAGTACATACGAGATAAAGATCCGTTTTAATCTGTAATTACGTTTAGGGATCGTTGTAGAAGCCGGGCTAAGAATGTTATTTATAAACAGGTACAGCCAACACCCCCATATAATCAGTCTCCGTGGCGTGTACGAGGAAGGTGGTCGCATCCTCGCCGTGACGGAGCTGTGCCGCGGCGGAGAGCTGCTGGAGCACATCACGCAGAGGCGCTGCTTACCCGAGCACGAGGCGGTGCCCATACTGCGGAACGTGCTGCAAGCCGTCCACTACTTGCACAGACACACGGTCGTACACAGGTAATAATACACTAGAGATGTTTTAAAAAAAAATTTGAAAAATAATAAATTTTATAAGCAAAAAAAAAGAACAGAAAGGAAATAACATATTAAAAATAGTTTGTATAATGTATATATTAAAACCAAATTGTTGATAGTATAATTATAGTAATCTAATCTAAAGAGCCCGCTGGATACACTAGAGGTGTTTTAAAAAAAAATGTGAAAAATAATAAATTTTATAAGCAAAAAAAAAGAACAGAAAGGAAATAACATATTAAAAATAGTTTGTATAATGTATATATTAAAACCAAATTGTTGATAGTATAATTATAGTAATCTAATCTAAAGAGCCCGCTGGATCCCACTGCTGGGCAAAAGCCTCCCTTCCCTTCTTCTATTCATCCTGGGGTAGGGTTTCTGTCGTAAGTTCGTCCCGCCATGTCCGCCTGGGCCGGCCACGCGGTCTCGCGCCTTGTAGTAAGTAATTATAGTAAGGAAATTATTATTATAAGTTACATATAACTTATAAAAAATATTTAGGTATCTAATCTACGACCAGGCGCAGATTGCACTGATCGCTAAAAACAGAGTAAATAGTTACGTACAGAATGTTGGCCTAAAAATGTCTCCGATCTCCATGTCGGAGGAAAATCAGGCGGAACAAACAAAAAAAAAGTAGTAGAGATCGTACCGTCTTTTTATTTATTTAATAATACTTAGATTCACAGTTACATTACCGTATATCATACATTTATTAACATAATACTGAACTTAAACGAAATTGAATCTACATTATGTAATACAAAACTTTTATAGATTTGATAAACTTTAATATACCTATTGTAACTAAATTTTTACAAAAATTAAAATAGAAAATTACAAGAAATGGTTTACAACAAAAAAAAGGAGTATTCATTTTTTTTTAAATATTTAAATTAATGAAGAAGTGCCCCTTGAGCTGCAATGTTTGCTTGATCGCATTTGGAGTATGTGTGTGCGTGTGTTTATGTGTGTATAGTGTAGCAGATGAACCCACCCCAAAAATAATATAATCTACAAACTGTTTTTAAAGTTAGTTTACACGCAAGGGTTACATGGCGGCAGTTTTTCAAGAATATTTTTAAAAAGACTGGTGTTGAAATGTAAAAGTTAATGTTCATAAAAAGTTAAGTTTTCTAGGTTTAGTAATTTCAATTTAATATCTATAACAATAAAGAGTTATCTATTCATACATCCTATATCCTAGCTGTCCCTCGGTTTGTCCAGCGGTATCTGTTGAGACAGTCTTAAACTGACCCCATAAGTAAAAGCCAAATAATATTTCAAATCAAATAATGTTTATTGGTATCATATAGGTAGGTACTATCGACAAGGGCCAAGGGTATCTAACTTTAAAACATTTTCGTTTACATGTTTTGAATGAAGCTAGCCCAGGCCTTTTTTGGTTTGACCAATAAAGATCCCGTTGTTTGGGTTAGTCCTTTGTCTTTAAAAAAAAACATTTATTACGTAGCGTAAGTTTAGCGCCTTTGAATAAAGTATGAAGGTAATATACTTATTATGGTTGATTTTACTGGTAATTGGTGGCCAAAGCAAGTAAACGCGTACTCTCTTACTCTACTCGCAACTCCTTGATATTAGCTCCTGGTCGCTGCAAACAAAATCCACGCTTCGCTCTTGGCGATTGTACATACGTGCATTAATATTAACATTAGGCATATATTACCCGTGCGCGATAAGTTGGGACCTGAGCGCGGTGACGTCATATTGGCGTGTTTGTACCGCCCGCATAAAAGCGAACATAACAAGCAGCCGCCCGCGGCTTCGTCTTGTTTTTTTTAACCTAATTTATTATGTTACTCAGGGAGGACGCTGCTTTTTATGTAATCTTTTTTACACTATTTGAATAAAATAAAAATACAATGTTTAAGTTTATACATTTACTTTATCTATTATTTACATTATCTCATCTTCGTCACTACTTAGTGGATTTATGCCTTCTAGAGGTTGTTCTTCGTCCTCAGTCTCACTATAATCACTTGAGGAAGAGGTATCCGATAAATTTACAATTAATTGCGATTCATTCGTCTCTTGTAAGAGGTCATCGTTCCAATACTTTTGTCGAAGCCTGTCCACATGGTTGACTTCTTTTTTCCAGTCAAACTACAACAACAAAACAATGACACAAACTATAACAACAAAACAATAACACAAACGAAAACTAAAAGAATTCCAGAGCGCGTCGTTACGTGACGTAGGCCAGTACGAGACTAAAAACCCTAGTAAAAAATAGTGATGCGAACGGTACAATACGGGCGCCATCGGGGAAGTGCAGGGGAAGCGGTCGGGGAGTCGCATTCCTAGCAGGTCCCAAGTTATCGCGCACGAGTAATACATGCATGGACTATTATCATATTTGATCGAGCGAAGAGAGATCTCCAAATCAACTTAGACAAATCGGCGTTGTATGTATGTATATACATATGTTTGTTTGCCCGAGGATAACTTTCAAGGCGTTGATCTGATCATCGTGTATAGGTAGTGATGGCACAATCCTGGTGTGACTAAATGAGTATAAAGTGTTGAGGGGTTGTTGAGATATGGGGGTTCAAGAGGTAAAAAAAAACAAAATAGGACTATCTGATCAAGTGGCACGTCTAATGAAAGGTCTTCATTATAACGATTACATAGCGACCCCGACCCCGTTTTAATTTTTTGTTAAACTTTTTTGTAGTTTTTAAGTTTTTAACCATAATAAAAAACGGAACTTTAACAAAATTTACGGGGTACACCAGTGACCCCACAGTGCTGAAATTTGGTATACGTGTAGCTTTAGTGACACAAATATAGGGAAAAGACTGTAATCAAGAACAACTGCAATTTCTGCCCAACAAAAGGGTAACCAATTAACATGAACTCCCGTTGCCTGTAATTTGAATGAAACTGTAGGTATGTATGGTAAGATTTGTGGTTATGCATTTCGTGGCACTATTTTGATAGTCAAAGATAACAAATAATATTGTGTTTGTTTTTATGGGAGACTCGCGAGATCTCAGTTCGGGCCGAACCACTAGTATAATAATAGTACATAATTAACTAATAATAGAATAGTTGTACTCTATGTTTTGGGGGTTCGTTGAAGTTCGGACTACACATATCTGTTTCCCGAACTCTCCATCGGATCATTAGGTGCTCGGTTGTAGTTACATTTTATTTTATCTTCTTCAGGTACTGGATTTGCTACCTTCGAAATTCCGAATCGATATTGCGACACAAAATTCCGACTGTATGTGGCGGGCCTAAATAGGCTATAACGGCTAATTTGCGCAAAAACATATAGCGCTGTACAAACAATTTATAATAAAAAAGTTCTGAACAAGTATCTTCTTGTTTCTTGTTTGGAATGTTGTTGTTTGCAGCACTTTATTCATTGCAATGTATCATTTTGACACGTCTGACTGTGATTAAACTTCAAGCTTACGTGGTGAAGGGGCGACCAAATTTTAGCTTTAGCTAGTTGACTTTTTTGATGTGAAACATCTATACTATACCCTTTGGGGTAAGATCACCATCGCATGCGTCCAAAAGGACGCTAGCTGTCAAGGTCAACGGTCACATGTACGGATAAAGAATTGGTTGCCGTCACGCGTATTTATATTGCATTGGATAAGATGATTAAAAACGGTTTTATTTAATTATACATTCTTCCAATAACCATCAATTTAGATGTTTCAGATCTGCCGGCCGTCCCGTGCGTGATGGCAACCTTTCTTTATATTTTTAAATTAAAACTACAGCGGAGTGACGATGAGACGAGTGCAATAGACAACGCGCACTCGGTGTAGAGCTGCTACAAATATAGCTAGACGTGTTTACTAGCCTAGCTTTTGGAGTAATGACTGATTTTAAAACAATATACAGCATTTTACAGCATTTTATCTAGGAAAATAACGGAACAATATTTACACGAAGCCCTGCAATACTTTTGTTAAATAACAATCGAGAGCGAAATTATTTTGACGACAATATCGTTTTCACCATCATCATTTATTTAAGAAAAATAGCGATAATCATAATTTTAATACTAGAAATAAAGATTCGCTGTCGTCTCTTGTAGACGCCATAAAGTTAGTAAATCGTTTAAAGGGCAAGGTGTTCGCTTTTATAACAAACTCCCAAGTGATGTACAAAAATATACAAATAATAAATTTAAAACCGCAATTAAACAAAATCTTTATAAAAAAAGCCTACTATAACATATCGGCTCCAACATTCAAAAATGTTAAAATTTATAAGTAATTTATTTTCTTTATTGTTATGTTTTCTAAAAGGACCATTTAAAAAAACAACCAGCCTTGTTTATTGCCTTTCTTTCCTGGCTTGGTCGCGAAGAAACATGCCGTAAAATTGACGTTTCAAAGTGATCCTTGTGATTTTAATGAATAAAAAGATTGTGATCGTGTGTACCATATTCCAGCTTTTATTTATATACACAAGCAAATCATATTCTTTGGTTTTATTTACTAACCAGTTTCTATAACAATTTCAGGGATATAAAACCGTCAAACATCCTGTTCGCGACATCAGAGAAGCGGCCGGAAGATATACGTCTAGTCGACTTCGGGTTAGCCAAGCAACTGCGCGCTGAGAACGGACTGCTAATGACCCCATGCTACACTGCCAACTTCGTCGCGCCAGAAGTCTTGAAGAGGGCTGGCTATGACGCCGCTTGCGATATATGGAGCTTAGGTATCGTTATACATAATATGATTTAAAAAAAATATTGGGAACATAAACAAAGTAGAATAATTAGTTAATAATAATTGTCTATTTTTGAAAATGATGACAAATACAAAGTAGCAGTGTCAGCGCCCTCTTCCAAAACCAAACAGAACAACGTTCCAGCTAATAACAAGTCGATAAAGTAAATGTTTATTCTAATTATGATTTTGAGTTGAATACTGCGTGTGTGTGTGCGTGCGCGCGTGAGTTTGTGTGTGATTGCGTGCGTGGTTAATTTTGCTAGGTAGGGGAACTAGGGGAGATCAAAATATTCTCTTTAAACGGGTACTTATCGCGTATGTACCTTTTTTATTTGTTATCCCGACGTTTTGAATGTGTTGCAACAGCCGTGGCCGCGGGCAGACTGGAGTACTTGGAGCTGCCAACAACGTCCGTCGGGATAACAAATAAAAGAGGTGCATACGCGATAAATATCCGTTTAAATCAGTAAATATGTACAGTGATCGCGAAAGTTTGAAAAATACTAACGTACAATTTTTAATCCTCATTTTTTTCGTTTTCGTTACCTATGTTCAGCCACAGACAGAACGTCTATTGCAGAACATAGGCCTTCCATAGAGTTTCAGAGCAACAGAGCTTGCGCGGCCTGCATGCACCCGACGGCTCTCAGCAACCTTTATCCGGCCGTCTTTCCATCTCGTGGGAGGCCTTCCTACGCTGCGCTTTCTAGTCCACTCGAGAACCTTTTTGCATAATTCCTCGGAGATAAGGGGGGGGGGGGGGGGGGGGGGTTATTTTTTTCAGTATCACTTCAAAACTGTACAAAATAAATAAATGTTTATGAAATGTGTCAATCAATCTCTTTGGTATGTGACTCCATTTGACCTAGTGACAGTAGTAACCCTTTTTTTAAATTTTGTCATCCACCATTTTGCCTCCTTTGGCCATCAAATTGAAGTTTTTACTTGAAATAGAGAAAGTATTTATTTTTAACTATTCGAAATTACAAGCTGATAGGTTCAGTAGTCAGACGGACAAAGTCGCACCATAAAGGATCCATTTGTAGCATTTTTGGTCCGGAACCCTAAAAAAGAGTATTTATAATTGTTTTTAAAAAAACATCCACCTTCGACCATCCACAACCTACGTGTTCTTACATAATTTCTATGAGTAGTAGTTTCTTGTGAAAGGGTTCGTCCGGGGAAGTATACACCATATCTATTTCTGCCGCCTAGTAGCATTGCTGTGTTTCTGTTTGAAGGGTATGGTTGCCGGTGAAATTACGTAGGGCACGATTCTAAGGTGCGTTACCTACGAGGTAATACTTTGTTATAGGCGACGGTTACCACTTAACATAAGGAGGGCCATAGATTTGTTCCATCTCAGGTGGTATAAAAAATTGTTGCAGTCGGTCACTGCTTTTAGAATAAGTAAGTTTAGTCAACATGTATAAGTTTTGTATGATTGTACGACATTTGTTTGCAGGTGTTTTGGCGTACATCATGCTGTCCGGACGAACTCCGTTCGCTTCGGCCGGAGACGACACCCCTGAAGCCATCCTTGCCAGAATCGAGTCTGGTAAAGTAAGTATAATCCATCCATGCTAATACTCTGTCTGTTTGTTATGTTTTCACGCCTAAACGGTTAGACAGATTTTAATGAAATTTGTATTATATATAATTTGTATATAGATAAATTATGGCCGGGATCGAAACAGGCTACTTTTTAACCGAATGCGAAGGAGGGTAATGTTTTAACAAACTACGCGTGCACTCCTCCATATAAACTTTAACTATGCCAAATCTCACGCGCCGTCGTGCGCGCAATAACCATAAAAGGGGATAAGTACAACGTTTTCACTTCACGCATTAATATATAGATATCATAATTATAAATACGGGACTTATCACGTTTCACCGTTTTATCGGTGTTACGACCGACAATGTTTCGGTTCAACTCCTGAACGTTCATCAGGGTGAGTGCGATCCGCTCCGCACTGCGTCTCGCCTTGCAATGCGCGCCGCAACCCTCTGCGCGCGGGTGGGATTTCCCTGCGCCAACGTTTGTTGAGTTGTTGACCATCATGTTGAGAGACTGCATCATCATCATTATCATCATCCCGCATTTATAATAATGGTTGAAGTAAATCAGGAAAATTTTCAAAGTATAATATACAGTGTGCAATTTAAACTAATAATATTGAAGGGACGGTTTCTACACAAAAAATAAAAAAACAAATGTATTTATAAAATTTTCTGGTTTTATTATCAAAATCTCGAGAAGATCGATAAAATGCTGCTTGACGAAATGTTAGAGAACTAGCTTATTGTATGATGCCACAGATTACTAAAAAGTTATTACGAGCTGTTCAACGACCCCACCAAGTCAATGACCCCGCCAAGTCAATGTCGGCTCGGTCAATGCCCCAACCAGTCAACAGAGCGCGTACGATGTATACGGCAGGGCGGTAATTACCCACATTTTAGGCATAAACACTAAAAAATAAAGAATTTTGGATTAAAAAAAAATCGTATTTAGTATATATTTATGCCTTTGTCTTATATAGTTTTATTCTCTTCAACATCATCTGAGTATGATGATAATATACCTCAATAACGCAAGCCTCGAAGTTGAACTGATGAACCAGTCAAAGATCAAACTTATGGCCAACACCATACGCAAAGTGCGGGTGGGAGATGGGGAGATTGTATATGTCGATGACTATGTATACTCGGCCCCGGCTGAAAGTCTCTTTCCAGGCGGGAAAAAAGAAAGAAGTGGTTCGTTGCACTGAAAACGCCTGGAAGAGCTATTGGGCCATGAAGGACTTAAGGAAGGGCAACCTTCCCCTCTGCCTTAAAAAACACCTTAAGGGCATATGTATTCTTCCTATGGGCTCTTCAAAAGTCCAAACTTGGGCCAGAGGACGATGGAGCGTAGTATATTGGGAGTTAGTTATTTTATAGTTAGTTATTACGCTCTAAGACAAAAATCGCCGATGTTACGCAGAAGACAGCTAAATTGAAGTGTGACTGGGTTGGACACGTATGTCGAATGTGCGATGACTTGTAGGCTAAGATAACCACCGAGTGGATCCCACAAGGCCCGAGACTTCGTGCCGGCCCCAGGCGGAGATGGCTGTACAAACTGACGCGCACAGTGCGAACTGGTCGACAGAAGCCATAGACCGGGATGAATGGAAGAAGGGAAGGGAGGCCAGCAGTGGGATCCAGCGGGCTTTTTAAATTAGATAGCCCCTGTATCCTTCCTGAATTTCTTCCTTTGTTTTGTATTTGTTGAGTTTTGTATAAGTCATAAATAGTATAGGTCTCTCAGTTTAGTGTGCCTCATGGCAAAGACCTCCTCTAGCATTTTCCATTGAGATCTGCCTCGGGCAACCCTTCTCCAGTTGGGGCCTGCTGTGAGTTTGATCTCATCCTTCCATCTTCGGTATTGTCCACCTCGGCTCCTCTTGCCATTTATTTTTTTTGACGACCTCCGTGGTGCAGTGAGCAAATAGCCGACGCAGGAGGTAGCGGGTTTGATTCCCGCCGCGGAACAAATGTTTGCATGATCATACAGATATTTGTTCCGGGTCTGGTTGTTTCTCTATATATTATAAGTATGTATTTACAAAAAAAAATGTATATAAGTATTCTATCAGTTATCTGGTTCCCATAGTACAAGATCTGCTTAGTTTGGGGCTAGATAGCGCTGTGTGAAATGTCCAGCAATATTTATTATTATTTATTACTAGCTGACCTACCTCCAACTTCGCATGGTTTGTCAATAAAAACATTACCCCCTGCGCAGTCAGGTAAAAAGTAGCCTATGTTACTCAGGGATAATGTAGCATTCTAATTGTGAACGAATTTTTGAAATCGGACCAGTAGTTTTTGAGTTTATTCGTTACAAACATACAAAAATGTAAATCTTTCCTCATTAAAATTAGTATAGATTTCATCATCATCATCCACAGCCTGACTTCACCCAATGCAGGGTATAGGCCTCCCCAAGTTTCTGCCATCCATCACGATCCTGCGCTAGTCTCACCCACTGATGGCCCACGACCTTTACGATGTCGTCCACCCATCTTGCTGCTGGTTGTCCTACCCTTCTATACCCGCTCCTCGACCACCATTCAGTTACTGCCCTGCTCCAACTCTCATTACCACGTCTAGCCAAGTCCTGCCCAAGACCATTTGAGCTTCATAACTCGAATCCCAACGTCATGAACCTTTTCGTTTGGAACGTTTGAAACTCGATTCAACAGTCTGATGTCAAGCATGGTACGCTCCATGGCTCTCTGTGCAACTCTTAACCTGTACACAGCCTCCTGCGTGAGCGTCCATGTCTCGGCACCGTAGGTCATGGTAGGCAGAACACATTGGTTGCATAAGCGGGTCTTCAGACACTGTGGAGTTTTAGGCGACCTTAGAATGTCGTCTAACTTTCCGAATGCAGCCCGTCCCAATTGGATCCATTTAGAGATCTCCTTCTGCTGATGGATGATGTTTAGTATAGATTTATGCTTCAAAAATATACTCCGTCATTATTTGTAGTTTGAATAGCAACATATATAGATATCGTTTTACAGGTAGAGTTGTCGAACGGTATCTGGCGCAGCGTGTCTCCGGAGGCGCGCGGCTGCATCCGGCGCATGCTGCAGCTGGAGCCGGCGTCGCGGCCGCGCGCCGGCGAGCTCGTGCGCGAGCCCTGGCTCAGCGCCGCGCACGCCCCGCACCCGCCCACCGGATCCATCGGGGAGGTCGACGCGCCGCCCGCCGCTGACCTGCGCCGCGCTGTCGATCTCACCTTCCAAGTAAGTCGCTTGACACGATCACAGTCTGCTCGGACCGAGTATACTCACATTTGTATTTTATTTAGGTATTCTCAACACTGCGCTCCAGAACACAGATAGCTGACGTGCCTCTGACATCCGCAAAATTGAATTGGGACTGGGCAGGATACGTTTGTCGTATGCCAGAGGAACTAAAGCCGAAAGAACGAAAGCCACTACAGAATGGGTTCCAAACAGGCGGCGGTCTCGTGGTAGACCCAGGCGGAGATGAAGGGATGAACTGGATCCATTCCAGAAAGAGTGGCCCCAATTAGCCAATAACCGGGATTCGTGGAAAGAGGGAAGGGAGGCCTTTGCCCTGCAGTGGGACTCTACGGGCTGATAATAATAATAAATAATAATTAGTTACACTCCCTTCATCCATATCTTATGTGCACCCCCGAACCACTGGTATTTTTTTGTTGTTATGGGAGACTCACGAGATCTCAGTTCGGGGCGAACCACTAGTATTTTTTTGTTGTTATGGGAGACTCACGAGATCTCAGTTCGGGGCGAACCACTAGTATTTTTTTGTTGTTATGGGAGACTCACGAGATCTCAGCTCGGGGCGTACCACTAATATTTTTTTGTTGTTATGGGAGACTCACGTGATCTCAGTTCGGGGCGAACCACTGGTATTTTTTTGTTGTTATGGGAGACTCACGAGATCTCAGTTCGGGGCGAACCACTGGTATTTTTTTGTTGTTATGGGAGACTCACGAGATCTCAGTTCGGGGCGAACCACTAGTATTTTTTTGTTGTTATGGGAGACTCACGAGATCTCAGCTCGGGGCGAACCACTAATATTTTTTTGTTGTTATGGGAGACTCACGTGATCTCAGTTCGGGGCGAACCACTGGTATTTTTTTGTTGTTATGGGAGACTCACGAGATCTCAGTTCGGGGTGAACCACTGGTATTTTTTTGTTGTTATGGGAGACTCACGCGATCTCAGTTCGGGGCGAACCGCTGGTATTTTTTTGTTGTTATGGGAGACTCACAAGATCTCAGCTCGGGGCGAACCGCTAATATTTTTTTGTTGTTATGGGAGACTCACGAGATCTCAGTTCGGGGAGAACCACTGGTATTTTGTTGTTGTTATGGGAGACTCACGAGATCTCAGTTCGGGGCGAACCACTAGTATTTTTTTGTTGTTATGGGAGACTTGCAAGATCTCAGTTCGGGGCGAACCACTAGTTTATATTGTTTTTATATTAATTAGCCATTGATCGTTTATATACAATGCAATGCACTATATATTCCCTAGGGTTGTGAAATCAACTAATTTTGATTTCCAGGCGCTGACTTCAGCCCCGATGACGCCGCAAGTGCTAGGGCCGGTGTCGCAGTCCACGCTCGCGCAGCGCCGCAACAAGCCCCAAAGACGATTCCCACCCACACAGCTTTAAGGTATCCGATACGAACAAATTGCCAAATAAACGATTATATCCTTGCATTCGTCGACAGAACTAAATTTATGTAGATTATTTATACGATGACGCGCTTTTCTTCTTGTCGAACAATTTCTTTTTTTTTTAAATTAAATAATTTTTATTAACTTAAAAACACTTTATAACAGACGACAGTCTTTGACATCTGAGCTCGGTACATAGACTTGTGTTACAGAAGTCAGTGGCCTCTCCCATAATTAAGGTCACAAGTCTTCAACAAGTCTTTTAATTTGTTAACTGCATGGTGCTATGGTTATTCTATCAGTGTGTGTACGTGTCTGTGTGTGTTAGTTAGAAAACAATGAAACAATAAAGATTTTTTCTTTGTTGCGCCATCTTCTATTATATATATATATATATATATATATAAAACAAAGTCGGGTTAGTTATACCATTTATAACCCACGAACGGCGGGACCGATTTTGATTTGTTAGATTTGTCTCCGCAGCAGTCTCAAATAGCAGAATAACTATTAAAATATCGGAAAAATTGACGCAATAAAAAAATATGAAGAAAATTCATTTTCTGCAGCTAATGATGCGATTTACAATTCACATTGGCAGCCCGCGTCATATGCATGTCAAGGCGGTACGAAGTTCGGCGGGTTAGCTAGTTAACCTAAAATGAAAAAAAGAATTCATCCAAGCTGTAGTTATAATATCTTGAATGATACTGTCGATACCCGAATTTTATATAATTTACTGGTCTACGCACACGTGTGAATAAAATGTAGCCATGTTTAAATCCAGGTCATCTATCTATAGTACCAAATTTCATCGAATTTGTTTCAGCCGTTACGACGCGATTGAGTGAGAAACAAACATCCAAACTTTCGCTTTTTATAATATCAGTGTGAGCATTGGAGAGAAGCGTGTTATCGTTGATAAAAATCTTTTTAATAAAATTAAATTACATCAAAGTAGAATTAAGATTTGTGTAGCTTGGCCACTGTGAACGTGCTCTAAGGTGGTAGGTCTGTGCTCTATGGCGGTACAGCTAACATAAACCAAAGGTTTAAATGCTTAAATAGATGTTCATTAAGTTTTAAGACACGTTACAGATAGACGTTTAACTATTTTTATAAACACTTACATACATTTTTTAGCGAACTCGTTTTAGTTTTGTACTCTCATCCAAATTATTAGTTGATTTGGATGTTGACATTTGATAGAATGTACGTAATTTTATGTTATTTTGAATTTATGGTATTACAGTGCCCAGCAATATCTGGCCCTGTGAACAAAATTTAAGTTGCGGGCCAAACAAGAGTCGCGAGGTTAGGACGAGGCGAAGACGCGGGCCCCGACGCTTAAAAGTAGATCAAAGGGGCGCCTCGTCCTCGCATTACGTCTTATCTGTCAGGTATAACTAAACGCGACTTATTAAATTCTGGAACTAAACGTGGTTGTCCAATAGACAAGGGACGTAGTAACCGAGTTAGGGGCGGAAGTCTAGACATACTTAGTGCCCGTTCACACTGGCGAGTTGTGAACTTGCGACGTGTAACTCTACTGCGCTAGTCACTAGGTTAGACGCGCGTCTCGCCGCACTTCAGCCCATTGAGATATAAATATACATTATATTATAAATAAATATTGCTGGACATTTCACACAGCGCTATCTAGCCCAAAATTAAGCCTTGCTTGTACTATGGGAACCAGATAACTGATAGAATACTTATATACTATTTTTTTACTAGACTCCCAGACAAGGGAACAAACATCTGTAGATCAGATATTATAGTGTAACATTACCATCATTGCTTCAGCCAGTCATATTGTATAAACTACTAGCTGACCCGCTCGCGGCTTCGCACGGGTGGTTTATCAATAAAACATTACCCTCATTTTGCGCAGTTGGCTAAGTAGCCTATATCCTTTCCCAGGATATAATCTAATTACATGCAAAATTTCATTAGGATCCGTTCAGCCGTTTAGTCGTGTAAAGGTAACAAACAAACAGAGTTATGTATGTATCATACATACATATACACCATCCTCTTGAATCACTCTATATATTGCTGAAAACTACATTAAAATCCGTTAAATAGTTTAAAAGATCTAAGGTAACAGACAGCGGAAACGACTTCATCTTATACTATGTAAAGATTGTCTATACTCAAAAACTACTGGTCCGATTTCATAAATTCTTTCACCATTGGAAAGCTACATTCACCCAGAGTAACATAGGCTACTTTTTACCCAACTGCGCAGAGGAGGGTAATGTTTTTATCAAAAAACTAGGCGTGCGAAGCTGCGGATTGGTCAGCTAGTAATGTATAATTTTCTTACTGTATCAACGCGTCGACGACGACGACTTGGTAAGAACCGCAGGTCGGCGTTGGATGCAGGCCGCTTCCAACCGCAGTTCCTGGAGAATGAGGGAGGCCTTTGTCCAGCAGTGGACGTCCTACGACTGATATGATGATCAACGCGTCGTTTACAAATCGCCTCGTTGGAAATACGCTCGCAACTCGCCAGTGTGATGCACCTAGGATGGTGTTTCGGTCGCTAAGTTCTAATTAACAATCGCTATTCATAGTATTGTTTTACATTACGCCCCTTAACGTGCTCTTTATCTAATAACATTCCATCCTCATTTCATGTTTGGTGTTTGATATAATATAAAATGTGAATGCCATTAATTCATGCTTCTAATGATTGTGAATGCTATGCGATGTTTTGGTGTAACATAGATAAAATGTTATATGTTATATTTTATCTAAAATTTTATTATTAGGTACATAGGCAAAAACTGCTGAATGTAATAAAATATAATTTTTAAAATTATATTTACAAGTAAAGTCAGGTATTGATAAAATAAAGTAAATTAATCATACATCACTTGAATAAGTCTCGAAAAAATGCCTAGTAATTGTCTAATCGCTTGGTTTTAAGTTATTTAATATACTTATTTTTATATTTATAATAATTATGCATAATACAACCAGGATGACTGGTAGATAATGCTAATAGCATTAAGTCTTCCTAGCACTACTATGTTTTGTGTGAAAGTATTAAATAATTAAAAAAAAAATAATGAAATCGTCTTCCTTCAAATATTTAAATTTTAATTAAGACACTGATAATAAAAAAGTTTCCCACCTTTCTCAAAGTATTTCTGTGCCATTGGTTTATAAAAATAAGTGTTTCTTACTCTGGTTATACATAAACTTATTTTCGCGTTATACATAATGTATATACATGTTATATTTAATTACCGAAGTTATTATATTAAAATAATATGTATTCTGTAAAGTTTGACTACATATTCTGAGTTATTATAGTTATGGCCCTGTTCTGAAAAGTATGTATACAGTCGCTAAAAGAATTCTCTGGCAAGTGCAATTAAAAGAACAATAAAAAACCAGCCAAGTGCGAGTCGGACTCGTGCATGAAGGGTTCCGTACCATTATCTATAAAAACGAGCAAAAAATAATCACGTTTGTTGTGAGGGAGCCCCCCTTAATTTTTGTTTTATTTTAATTTTTTATTTATTTTTAACGTGAATATATATCTAAATATTCTGTGAATATTTCAAGCATCTACCTGTTGCCGTTATCAATATCGAGCAAAAACGAACAAAAAAATCACGTTTGTTATATGGGAGCCCCCCTTAAATATTTATTTTATTCTGTTTTTAGTATTTGTTGTTATAGCGGCAACAGAAATACATCATCTGTGAAAATTTCAACTGTCTATCACGGTTCAAGATACAGCCTGGTGACAGACGGACAGACAGACAGCGGAGTTTTTATAATAGGGTCCCGTTTTACCCTTTGGGTACGGAACCCAAAAATGATTACAAAATTTTAAAATACCGATATTGGTTCATTTTACTTAGACAACTTTCGTGATTTATTTTATCCTTATTATAAATACGGGATTTATCACGTACAACCGAAATCCCGTATTTATAATAATGATATTGGTTCTGAATCGTGTCAAACCTCATATTCCTCAGCACACATGTACCTACATTAACAAGCTGCTGTATGTCCATACTTACACTCAAGTATGCTTTCAAAATACGGCCCTTAAGCTAGAAACATACTAGTGGACGCGACTTAGAGTCGCCTCGACGAGGATCTGGCTCCTCGGTTGTTTTTATAAGTTGCGTATGAGAGACAGTACGACACCACGTCCTACCACTCAGCGACCAGCGTGCAGATTAGTAAGTCGCGTCCGATTATGTTTCTAGTTTTAGTCACAAAATATTTTTATAGTGAATCAGATGTAGTTTATATTTTTGTAAGGTACCCCGATAAGCTTCATTTTAATAAGATGGTATCCAGGTTATGTAACACAGTATATGTAAATTCTAAGTATTTATGTAGTTTTAATCGTTTACATCATTCAAACCGATCATGTTGTATTGGAAACTGGCCTGTTGTAGCACTAAATGTAATTAAATACAAATACTTAATGTATTGTTCGGGATAAGCCCTAATGGTGCAGACAGTTACTCGAAATATGTATTTAATTATTTATCATTATTGAAATAAGGTGCATTTTACTGTAATCCTTCATTTTTATTTCAACAGAGTAGTAGTAACTCATTTATCATTCTCATATCATGGTTATGGCCTAACTTGCTCATACAAACATGAATAATTGTTCAATTATCTTACTTGGCCAAAGGCAGTTTATAACTAGTTTTTGTATGTTTTTCAGTACATTGTATGGCGTGTACGCTGTTCAAAAAACAATTGACATTTTTGCCACTTGCCATAAAATTTATCAATTATTTACATGGTAGGTATTTGGCGCTTGTCCGCTTGTTGCAGATCTCGGTGAAAATTAAATAATTATAAATATTATTTACTTAACAAATTAAAATTTCCTTAATACTTTGTGCCATTTTTGTGCTTTATCCTAAATAGTTTCTAATTATTTACAAATGTTTTAAATATAGGTGCTAAGTTATATCTATTATTATTGTTTACATCAGTCAGTTTGTCAGTCAGTTATTTTAATAAAAAAGTTTAACTGATTTGTAAAATCAAGAATCAGTATATTGTATATTTGGAAACTCGATTTAAAATGAACATGCATAATATCATGACCCAAGGTGGTTTTTTATAACATTGAAAATGGAATTGAATTTTTTGGAAGAGTTGTTGTTTCTAATAAAATATAGTACTTTATTATTTTGTTTCTTGAAATTTAACTTTATTGTAAGATTAAGTATATATTACTTCACATTTTATTGCAGTTCTTAGTAAAGTAGCATAACCAGTTATTATATTAAAAGTTGATTATCAGTAGATTTGTTACCGTGTAGTCAACAAGTATCCTGTTCCGTCTTACAATATTTCTTGCTAAGTAACTATAGTATCAAATGATGGAATTGAATTTTAATATAATACAGTTAAACGCGTTTTAGGTACGTATTAAGATGTTACGTTAAGAGTGTAATGTAAGAATTTTATCTATCGCCTATTCTCATCTCATACATATCTAACAAAGTAAAATTGTTAAATCTAAAAAGCATAAATACGTAATTGATTTTTAATATAACATACAAATACAATACAAAAATATTACAAATTTCATCTTCTTACTGATTTTAATTAATTCCCGAGAAGCTCTTGCTGAGTTTTCTGTGAAATGACATAAATAAAACTAGTGAACAGTGCTATTTCATATCATCATATATATAGCTAGTCTATATATTTTAAATCAAAACTATAAGTTATGTCGTGACTAGTAGAATAAATACACAAAGGACAAAAATGTTTTTGAAACAACAAGTGTAAATAAACAAATTAAAAATTAAAGTACAAACTATTCCAAAATCATTATATATTTAAAAAAATTAAATAAATTTAACATTAAAAATTATTAAGGCTACTAAAATGTAAGGCGCAAATTTATCTACTATTGAAATGGCTCTAGGTGAAAGATTAATAAGTATCAAAAATACGTACTAGCAGTAAATGCTCAACTAATGAAAATGTAGCAACTGAAAGTTATAGTAGGCAGAAACACCCGTCCTGATAGAATATGCCGAGATCTAGCGCACATACTTGTACACTAGTATCGCGCTATTTGTAGCAATACTGCACACTACTAGCGTAATAACGTCAGATTAGTAGCACGCACAAAACAAATTATAAGTTATATGAAAAATTGCCCCAAAATTAAGGATTTGATAGCACATTATTGTAAATATTAGAACTTGAATAAACAGTAGTAGAGTACACGAAAGGCGCACTAAACTGAGCTTGCCAGCACTCTTGTTGATTAATTCTAAAGTATTTCCTATTGACCAGACACTGTTAAAGACATGTTAACTCACAATAAGTGTACAAGAATGAAGTTTAATTGTTAATTAGAAACTTGCATATTTTTGTATCAATTACCCATGTAAACGAGATTATGGTACATTATAAGAGGTGCTGACTCTTATAACAGATATATATTTAGTTATATTCGACTTGGTGTTAAATGTTATATTATCACATCTGTCTATTTTTCTATCTCCGGAATGGAAATACTATTTCTAAATAGTGCTAACAGCGATTGTTGTACTTATAGAGAACACATGGATTGTAATATAAACATTGTTGACATTGCTTAAATCGTTGTTTTATTTCAAAATTGAAAAATATTTTTGCATCAGAATCATATTAACTTCTAAACACACGCCCTTGGATTTTCTGGGAGAGTCAAGATACCTATAGAGGTATGTCCAATGCATAGTATTTAGGAGCTTTTACAATATCAAAATTTTATCACTTAACATTAACTCCTTTTAGTGTAAGTGCAGTAACTGGGCCTTTGCCTGCCACTACCAGTGGAGTACCCTTGTAGCATGCCACTTTAATATCATTAGTCTTGAGATCAGGGGCACAAGTTTCAAATATCTTCTTTTTAGGGTTCAGAATAGCTTCAGGCTCCCGTGGAAAGCCCTCACATGAGACCAAGTCTCCTGGAACAGCAGACGAAGGGGGAATCAGTACTTCTACTTTGTCTGGTGATGATGCACACATGACCATGGCTTCTGATATAACTCCCCTCATCTGAAAAATAATGTATTTTAAATTAATTAATTTCAATGATGAAGGCTTCGATTTAAAAATTTGCCAAATCGAATTTAACACATTTTTTTTGTATTGAAAAAAACTGATATAATGGCAACCAATATTGAGCTAGTTTATGATTATTTCTCAATTAGCTTTCTATTTAAAAATCTGCATTAAAATCGGTCCATCCTTTTGGGAACTATGATGCTTCAGACAGACAGCCAGGCGTCAAACTCATAATACCCCTTTTGTTGCGTGGGGGGTTAAAAACAACTCTAGTCCCTTGTTAAAAAAGTCTTGAAAAAGATTTGATTGATTTTATTATAATGGAAAATTTTTATTCTAAGCTGATTGGCTGTCATGGATTTGTCAGCATTTGGAGTTCAATTATAAAATATTTCTCCAGAGTAGTTAGCTGACAGCAATAAAAGTTGTCAAAGACAATATTATTAAAATATTGGAGTGCATGTACATGATAGTGAAGATAGTGTATGCATATATATATTATATCATATATAAGCCATAGGTCATCCACTGCTGAAAATATGCCTCCCCCATTGATATAAAATACTAATTTTAATAATTATTATTTAAATTATATATAATTAGATATTTATTTTAAAAACTACTAAGTACCTTGACAGGCTTTAGGTTGCAAAGAACCATGACTATTCTATCCTTCATTTCATCAATAGGAACGTGATTCACTAGTCCAGAGACAACTGTGCGAGGTTTCTCTTCCCCACAGTCAATTTTTTCCACATACAGGGAGTCTGCATCAGGATGTTTGTTGATCTCCACAATCTTGCCAATTCTAAAGTCCAGTTTCCTTACATCAATTGTGTCATTTGTAGGTTCTGGGGCTTTCTTTACCACATCTTTAACCTTCTTCTCTTTCTTTGCTGGTGGTGTTTCAGTTTTTACAGGTGGCTCTGTGACTGCAGCTTTGGTTGGCCCGTTTTCCTGTGTAGCACTTTCCGTCTTAACCGGTATTGGGTATTGCTTTTTGCCATTTTGGATTTCAAGTTTTATTAATTCCGATTTGGCTGCTGCAACTTTCGAAGTTAGAATTCTATTTTCTTCTGTTAAATCCTTGATTTTTTCTTCAGTTTTGACTCTTTTCAGGTTTTCTAGCTAAAAAAACAAAAACAAACTTGTTAGGAAACTAGTTACTAGTTACGGCGCATAGAAATCTGCTAACCTTTTTTGCCAGCCGATAAACATACCCAGCTTTTTACATCAGCTATCTTTCCTTCTGCATTTTCGGCTACTTTATATAATCTGGCAATGTTTGTAGTCATATTTCTTTTGAAAATATGGTTTATCATTGATCTAAAACGATTAAAAATGTATAAAATTCAAAACACACGTAGAAATTTATTGAAATAATTCTACATAAAAATAACCTCAATTTTGATTTGGCAGAATTTTGTTCATGTCATAATATTCGAAAATGTCAGTGGCTAACACGCATGTCCACGTTTACACTACGGCAACTAAACTTTACCACTTTTATCAAGATTTCATACAACACATCGACTTGACACCTCGTTCCGTAGGTATTTTAATCTCTTTGCCTCGCATCTTGTGTTAAGGTTTGCAATTTGAATTGATAGAGAAAGTGGACTGTATAATTGATGTGGAGGAATTCGAAAAAGGATGAAAGAAAGGACTCACCAAATCTCGAAGCCGTTAGGAAGCTATTTTCTCGTAGGGGCGCCCCTTGGTAACTTGTGTTGGTAGCACTCCGATTTTGTTGTTAAGTGCTTGATTTATGGTGGGTTAAATGATTTGATGATATTGTTTGAGGACACGATGGATGTAGGAAAAACACGCCCTGGGTTACGCTGGGAGGGCGGACGCAAAAGTGAATGATTGAGTGGAATCAAGGAGTCGGAACGGATGTGTTCAACAGTTCTCTCATCGATTGATCGCGCATGCGCACGTGAAATACTGCGCGGGATATTTAAATGACTTGCTTTAACATTATCTTCCCCCCCCCCCCCCCCCCCCCCCCCCGCCCCTGCAGGCGAATTAATGAGTCTGACTAATATATTGTTCACAAAAACCATTGCAGTTTAGAAATGTAACGTTATGAAAATGATATGAAAAATGAATGGAATGATACTAATACTTATCACTCATTGGTAACGGACACAACTTTACAAGTGGCCGGTTTAAGACCCCTTGTGCCGTCCTGACCGAGGCAGAACGGGGAATTCCATCACGTCCCAAAAATAATTGCACGGTCCTACCAAGACGCCATCGTAATGGATGAGTAGTTTCGTTTTTGATAATGACAAGCTGATCGATTTTCACAAGGGGTGATGATTTTGTTCATTTAAGTATCTGTGACAAAGTGGTAAGATACTCACTATGCCACCAAGACCAGAAATCTTGGTGCATTTTTTGTAAAAGCTGCCAACGAGTAAGTCTATTCATGTTTGTGTTCGAATAATCTGGAGATGGTACAGTTGTAAGTGGTGCTAATGTTAAGAAATGCCCTGGACTTAACGCTAATAAATCCGAGGGGTCTGTGCTAATTGCTGATATTGGTCTCGAATTTAAGATTGACTCCACTTGAGTCAGAAGGGTGTTCAATTCTTCGTAAGTCAAAATTTGAGTGCCGACAACACGATACAAATGCGTCTTTACGGATTTCACACCTGCTTCCCAAAGTCCTCCGAAATGAGGAGCTCCGGGTGGTTGAATCTGAATTCGATGCGCTCTGGTTCACATGCGGTACGCATTAGGTATGTCAATTGTGACTGAGCCCTTTAACATTAGTACCGCAATCGCTATGGATCAAATTGCAACGGCCACGTCTCGCTATAAACCTGCAAAGGGCAGATAATAATGATTCGGTTGATAAATCCGAAGCAAGCTCTAGATAAAGCGCTTTCGTCGCAAAGCACACAAATAGGCACAAATATGCTTTCATAGAACGTGCTCCACGGTAGCGTTGAAATGTCACGTTAAATGGTCCAGCGTAGTCGCATCCTACTGACTGAAACGCTTTTAATTGAGTGATATGAGAACGCGGTAAGTCTGCCATTTCCGGTTCAAAGTTTTGTAGTTTTAGACGAAAGCAACGATAACAGTTTGATATGACTTGACGAATGGCACGTCTAGGAGACAAAATCCAAAATTTTTGAAGCAGCAGGTACTGAATGGATTGTAAACCAGGATGGAAATTTTTGTTATGAGTACACTGAATGATAAGCTGCGTCAAGCGATGTTTGCGGGAAAGCAAAGCTGGGTGTTTTGTTTCATAACCGAGATCAGACTGAGAGAGCCTACCCCCCACACGCAAAGTATCATGTTGATCTAAGAATGGACTAAGCTTCCGGAATAATATTGGTAAAACGCGATTTGAACGTAGAAGTTGAATTTCTTCACTAAACTCTGTGTGTTGAGTATGCTTGACGAGCACCATGAGAGCTTCATGAAGCTCTTGTTCGGTAAAAGGTTTCTGCAGAATAACAGCGCCGAGCTGTCGATCGGTGGCGAGGCATAATGCTGAGCTGGAACCCATTTGCTGCAGTAGCACATACACACCTACTTGCCTCTTTTTAATTTTTCCCTGACTACATTGTAAATTTATTATTTCATTCTATTGTTTCTATGTTTGTTGTATTTTCTGTGATCTCTTGTGCTTTCTCTTTGATGTTATACCTTTTGATTGTATTGTGTGAATTTGTGTGTGCTATGGTAGCAAATAAATGTCTGTCTATGTCTATGTCTAAAATGATCAGAACGCTTGTTCTTGCGCACAGCGTCGATGAATCGGTAACAATATGCTAAAATACGTTGAATTTTACGCAATGATGAAAACTTGGTCACTAAATAATCGATTGGATGTGTTTCTAATATGTTTGTTATGTTCAAAACACAGGCACGCTTTTCATTGTTTACATCTGGATCTGATTGATCAGTCATATCCGAATTTTGAGGCTCTCTGGGCCACTGTTCATGATCTAAGGACAGCCACTGAGGGCTATTTCACCACTGGTGATGATTGATAAGTTCATCGGGTGCTAAACCACGACTTGCACAATCTGCATGATTTAGTTTACCTGGAACATGTTTCTGGAAGCTTGCGCCGAATGTTTGATACGCGATTGCCAACAAACGCCTTGAAATTTGATGAATTTGATTTGATCCATGACCGCACTATCATGGAATCAGTCCACGCATTAACACTTTCTATGTTTAGATATTTGCTGTATATGTCAATGATATGTCGCATGAGGTCTACCAGTAGTAAAGCGCCACACAGTTCGAGCCTCGGTAAGGTTCTGCACTTTGTTGGGGAGACCCGCGACCTAGCACTAATAAGATCAACCTGATTTTGATGCTGATGATTACTGGAACGAAGATATATGCAAGCCGCAAATCCCTTCTCGCTCGCATCGGAGAAACCGTGAAGTTGGTGTGATACCGCGTCGTCTGATATTATGCGACGTGGAATTCGTAGCTCAGAAAGGCAAGGCAACTGCTGAATATATTTCGACAAAATCTGATGGATGTCATCTGGCATTGCTTGGTCCCACGATGTTCCAAGCAGCCACAGACTCTGAATAAGATGTTTCGCTAAACATGTTAAGGGTGTTAGAAGACCAATGGGATCATAAATACGCGCCAATTCAGAAAGCATAGTATGCTTGGTACATTCACGGTTGATTTGATTCACCTGATAAGTAAAAATGTCTTCTTGTGAATTCCAGGCCAGACCGAGAACCTTCACAAAGAGATCATCACTGTCGAATGCTTGGTTGATATTCGGCACCGCCCTATGATCGTGAGGGATGTTCTGCAACACGGCCAAATGGTTGCTTGACCACTTTCGAAGTTCAAACCCACCAGCTGCCATTATGTCAATCAGTTGTTGCTGTAGACTAGCCGCCTCTTCTAAACTTTGACAACCTGTAACAACGTCATCAACATAGATGTTTTCGAGCAACACCTGAGCAGCAGCCGGGAAGGAGTCGCCCTCGTCCTGAGCTAATTGATGCAGAACACGGATGGGCAAAAATGGCGCCGAAGACACACCAAACGTCACACGATTGAGCCTGTATTCTTGGATTGGCTCATCAGGGAAACATCTGAACAAAATTCGTTGATAATCACGGCGTTCCTCTGCTACAATGATTTGCCGATACATCTGTTTTACATCAGCAGTAAAAACGATGGCATGAAGTCTGAAACGTAACAAAACGTGTGTGATGTCCGCTTGAAGTTTAACGCCTGTAAGAAGAGTATTATTCAAAGACAATCCTTCCCTATCTTTCATTGAAGCGTCATAGACTACACGTAGGCTACGATCTGATTTTGTTACTGCATGATGCGCAAGATAAAAAGCAGTAGGAGATTGACACTCACTGATAGGAACCTTCTCCATCTGCCCTGTTGATAAATACTCCATGACATGTTGATTGTATTGTTGATGAAATGCTGGCTTTACCATAAGATGTCTTTCCAGCTGCACAAAGCGCCGACGCGCAATTGAATATGATCCTTCAAATGCTGGTGGTGATTGATCACGAAAATGTAGTTGGACAATGTATCGTCCCTCCGCATCACGTTTATGTGTTGATTGAAATATATCCTCACAGAGGGTATCTTCTACCGAATTAGATTGCTTGTTATCTCCATAAGGTATGTTATCCAGTTCCCAAAACATTTGAACGGCAACATCCAGGTTGGCGTCCATTGATACATGATTGATTGATAGAGGACTGGATGATGATGAATTTGTCATTGATTTACCCATAAGAATGAATCCAAAGATTGTATTGATTGTAAAAGTTATATATGTGGATGACAAAATGAAACACGCAAGCACCATGCATAAAACTGACTTTATTTAGATCACCCGCGATACGAATCAACTGTTATTATTCTACCCACATCTACATCTCCCTTCTTAATAAACAATGTTGACAATACATTTTAATTACGTAAATAATATTTATTACTATTGCATGCATCATCAAATTTAAACAGACTGTTGATTTCCTATAACTAAACACATTATTTATATAAAATAAATACCTACCTATATTTTCTTTCTTTTCTTTTAAGCGACCTGCTTGGAAATTTATTTTTATAATATTACATTCATTTATTTCTTACATTTACTCCATTTAATTAAATCTTATCACTACGGCAATTACATTTTAGATACTTTGTGACTGTAGGTAGGTAAATATTGAATGTTCATTACAATTTCATTACATTATTAGTTTTTACCACGTTAAACATAATTTAATGGGTAGGTAAGTGATAATTCATATATTTAATTTATTTGAAGATAGGATTATTTTAGGTTACACTACAATTAATCATTTGGGAATAGGAAAATAAATATTTTAATTTACTTATAAACTACAATATCAATTACAATCAAACAGTATATTTATCTTATATAACGAACAAACTACACAACTTAATAGGTACAAATAATTAATAGGAATTTAGTTTAACATTTTAAAGAAATCAAGTCTTAGCAAAAATATCAATAGGTTGGTAGGTAAATTCTTATTTGTACATTTTCCATTTTATTTTTTTATTTTTTAATCACAATATAACGTTACACTAACTTATTTTTAAAATATCAATTTATTCGCACTGGTTCGTGGTATAGGTACAGGTACGTACACTGCCATAGTTCAGGAATATCCCCACCGATCAGGAGGCCTCACCGTCCTGCCAGAACGAGTTACATAATCATTATTTTGAACAGTGGTGGATGATTTGTCATACCAAAGTGTATGCGTCGTGAAATGCTTAAAAATATACATATCGGTCATTTAGGTGTAGAAAAAACTAAACTTAGGGCCAGAGAAATTATGTTTTGGCCAAATATGAACTCACAGATACAGGATATGATATCTCATTGCCAAGCGTGCTTAACATATCGCAAAGAAAATAGTAGGCAACCACTAATACCACACGTGATACCACAACGTGCGTGGTCAAAAGTAGGTACTGATATATTCCACTATAACGGCAAATCTTACTTACTTGTTGTTGACTACTACAGTAAATTTCTGGAAGTAGAACTTTTAATTAATTTGACGTCTGATATCGTTATTAAAATGTTACAAAATATATTTAGTAGGCACGGAGTACCCGATGTAGTTATGTCAGATAATGGACCAGAATTTTCCAGTAGATGTTTTAAAGAATTTAGCCGTAATTGGAAGTTTGAGCATAGAACGTCTTCACCTAGGTATCCTCAATCTAACGGCCAAGTTGAAAGAGCAATTCAGACAGTTAAATCTATGCTGAAGAAAACGAGTTATGATAGTACAAATTTTCGACTTGCATTATTGGAATTCTTAAATACCCCAATTTGTGAAACGTTGCCGTCGCCGGCTGAGTTATTGTATAATAGAAAATTGCGTAGCATAGTACCGTGTTCTCCGAAGCTATTTGAACCTAAGATACACAGTACAACCGAGGTCAGTAATGCGTTACGGTCTCGACAGTTAACACAAAAGAAATATTATGATAAGAGCGCTAAGAATTTGAATGAGTTCAAAATAGGTGATAAAGTCAAGGTACGTATAGGAGGGAAATGGGTGAATGGTGTTGTTATTTGTTTGTCAGGGTCAAGGTCATATTATACACTTAAACTAAGTACAACAGGTAGTGTAATCCGACGAAATCGTAGGCAGATGATTCTCGATAGTCGGTAATCCATATGATTTCGAAGACTATAACATTCAATCAGAGTACAGTTCTGATCCTCCACTTCATGAATGCTTGCTTCACACTGCTCTGTTTTCACCGTGCTTGCCTGAGCGCGCGATATCTCAGCTACGGTGCACATATCTAAAGTTTTCTTGAGTGTTAAATCAGTCACCCGTAGTAACCTTTCTCTCAAAGTGTCCTCTCTCAAGCCACATATCAATCTGTCTTTGATGAGATCATCTTTTAAATCCTTAAACTCACAAGACTTGGCAAGCTTGTTTAACTCAAATGCGTACTGATCAACTGTTTCATGTTCTAGTTGACTACGAATAAAAAACTTGTGACGTTCAATGGTGAGATTCTTTTTCGGTGTAAAATAGGCGTCAAACTTTTTCCATAATGAATCAATAGTTAAAGTTGGCTCTTCAGGAAATTGGTCATACACTTCCCGACACTTCTCACCAATAACATGAAGAAGAATGCTTGTCTGGACGTCTCGTTCCTTTTTTTCTAATTGACACGCTTTGTAGTAAATCATAAAAGATTTTTTCCATTTTTCCCATTCTCTGCATAAATTTCCTGACGTAACATTCGTCAAATCCTTTTCGAAGCAAAATGGCGGTGGCGGCCGTAACATCGAATCCATTTTTTGAGTTTAAGTTTTTCACTTTATTTTTTGATGTAAAGCACTGTACTACACAACCCACGTAATATTTGTCCATATATCTTCGTATTAGAGTTAATTCCATTAACTTTAGTAGCAGCTGCGCCATGTAAAAGTTATATATGTGGATGACAAAATGAAACACGCAAGCACCATGCATAAAACTGACTTTATTTAGATCACCCGCGATACGAATCAACTGTTATTATTCTACCCACATCTACATTGATAGCTGTTGCAGCATGAGGACCGCCCTCAATTTTCCCTGGTAACAGGATATGTGGAAAAATCTCTCCACCAATGAGTATGTCTACAGGTCTTACTTAGAAAACTTTCGTGATTAATTTCAATCATTATTATAAATACGGGATTTATCACGTAGGTACCGTCTTATCGGTGTTTCGACCGATAATACAATACGGATGGAGACAGAGCTGTCGAATTGCGGACACATCCACAAGATCACGCATAGCAACGGTAAATAGAGCAGTAGCGTACTTACCTTTTGTGAAAGGATTAACGGATAAGATCGGAAACTTGTTACGCCATAAGTACAGCATCAAGACGATATTCCGTCCTCAAACACAATTGAGACAACTGCTGCATTCACCGAAGGACAGAGACCCTCTGGGCGTCCCCGGAGTATATATGATACCGTGTGACTGCGGTAAATGCTACATTGGTGAAACAAAACGAAACGTATCTACTAGGTTGACTGAACACATTCGTGCAATGAAGAATGCCCACTCAAACAGTTCTGCAGTGGCGGAACATTCCCTAGACTCTGATTCGACGCACTACATACGTTTCGACAAGGCCCGGGTTTTAGCGAGAGAGAAGTTCTTAGTTCCTAGCAAGATCCGAGAGGCGATAGAAATAAGTCGTGTGCCGAACTTTAACAGGGACAGAGGATGGATTCTACCGCCAGCCTAGAGGCCATGTCTTCATGATGCAAGTGACAGAAGAGTGAGTGAACCTGGTAGAGACATAGTTAGTGTTGTGTGTTGCCTGTACCAAGAACTACCGAAGAGAGCAGCAGTGATGATAATGATGCTGACACAGCTGGTCAACACGCTGTGATTTTGTTGGCCCAATCTCCGCCACCCCGCCCGTCCGCTCGCGCGCAGTGGGCAGTGGCGCGCAGTGCGAGGCGAGACGCTGATCGCACTCACCCTGATGAAGGTTCACGAATTGAACCGAAACATTGTCGGTCGAAACACCGATAAGACGGTACGTGATAAATCCAGTATTTATAATAATGATGTCTACAGGTCGTGCACGATGATAATTTTCATCCGCTAGTCTCAAATGTGAGAAATGTTCAAAGCTGTTAATGTCCACAGGATGAGTGGGCATATCACCACAAATCTTATCCATCGTCACTGCTTCAGTTGTAAATGAAGGCTCCACTTTTCCAACCGGTCTAATCTCCAGGAAAACCTTGCTTGAAGAGCATGCAGGCACTTCACCAATATCCGACATAGGTGTTTGAGTCTTATATTGAGACAAGCCTAAGCGACGCACACATGCTTTGGTGATGATGTGACTTTGGCTGCCAGGATCAAGCAGGATGCGAACCTTTTGAAAGGAGCCTCTACCATCCCTAACCTCTACCTCAGCAGTCGCAAGCATGACAAAATGTGTCTTTTAGGTTGAGCTAGAAGAGACATTTGAGAATGATATTACTGGTGTGACCATATCTCCTTTGGGACTTGATTTTGACACTGAAGGTGTTCCCGAAGATGCACTAGCTGATTCATGCTGAGTACTGAAAGAAGCATCGGTGTTTGTCTTCTTTGGAAAATGCAAAAGACTGTTGTGTCGCTGGTTGCTAGATTTGTATTTATGATTTGAATTACAGTTTGCTGTAATATGATTTGAGCGCAAACAATTAAAGCACAACTTGTTCTGTTACACTACTTGAGATCTCTCATGAGGAGAATTTGATAAGAATTGTGAACATCAATAAAGAGCATGACTCTCTTTGCATACTACACATGATTAGGCATTCGACGCCTGAGCCAAAAGCATAGTTGGCCTTGGTTGATTGATTGGAATCACACGTTTGTTAATTTGTTGTTGAGATGATGATGATGATGTATTATTCCCATTAGATAATGATGAACGTTCAAGGGCACTACACCTATCCAATAAGAATGTTTCCAACTCTTTGAAACTTGGAAAGTCCTCCCCGGTACTCGTCAACTCAAAAGCCTCCCGAGATGCGTTGTCTAATTTTGTTAACAGTGAATGAAACAAAACAAAACTTCACTCTGTTGTTGGCAGACCCAATGAACTAAGCATCGCTATGTTTTCACCGTAAACGTTGAGTAAAAATTTCAAACTTTGAGCTGAACCAGAGTGCATCGCTTTCAAATTGTTTAATTGTTCCCAACACATGAATGCTAAAAATCTTTTATTGTTATAACGATTCACTAATGCATTGTAAGCACTCAAATAATTAGCCTCTGACACTGGAAACGCACGGATAAGATTGATAGGTTCCCCGGACAAAGTTGTTATTAAATACTGAAACTTCTCGACATTGTTTAAATCTTTTCTCTGATGCACCGGGGTGTTAAAAAGATCAATGTATCCTGGAAAGTCCTTAAACTGACCTGTAAACGCTGGTTGCTTTATTACCGGAAGCTTTGAGTTTGATCTAACTGTTTCACTCGGTTGAGATGACACAGAAGGCTGCACTTTAACTTTTATATGCATACGCTGTGCTTCTAAAACTTCAAAATACATATCATCAGCCTGTTCTTGGAAACCTGACTGTGTTGATTGCACTTCTTTCTCCTCTACACCGGACTTTTGTAATTCGCAAGTTAGATTTATATGAGCCTCATTAAAACTTTCCATTAATAGATCTAAACGCGAGCACCATGTTTCTAAACGTGTGATTTGATCAGAATTTGTTTTGCAATTATGCGCACACGCGACAGCGTCTTTAAGGCGTTTAAACGCCATGTTTCGTTTCGATTCATAATGAGCTATCAATGTTTCACTCATTTTGATGATTAAAACCTGTTATTTGTTTAAAACTTGTTATGAAACAACCCGGAGGTCAAAACACGGATACCGTTCCGTAGAAAAACAGACCGCATAGACGCACTATTCTGTTATTAATGTCACTCTTTTATTCGTCACTGTCACTGTTATGGTTTATATCAAAATGACACACTGTTACATCTGCCAATCTGTTTAGCTTCACTGAATTAACCGAACTGAATGTCAGCTCAATACGCACTGAACGAACTGAACAAAATTGTCCGCACGAAATCACAAAACGATGTATGTTAAAAAAAAACCAAACATTGATGATGATGATTGCAGATTGATTGATATACACGAACCTAGGTGTCCTACTAGAGCTAGGTACTCAAAGCAACTGAACACAAATATGTTGACTGATAATGTTATTTACGCGTTACTTGTTACACGTAAATAACCACGCAAGGCTTGTTCACGAGAAAATACTAGTCTGAGTGTCGTATTAGGTTGGGGAAAAAGTTTCTTCGCATTTTTTAAGAAAATTCAAAACATTTTTTAATATAGTTTATTTACATTTACCTACCTAAAGTATGTAGGTACCATTTTGTTCGATTACTTTTTGCCATCTTGTAGGTAGGGACATGATCTCATTGCTATAGAAATTTTGGGGCTTCTGATCAAAATACCGCGACAAGTAGTTTTGGCGTGATGTTAACCTGACACTGCCTAAAGAATTCTGAAGAGACCGAAACAGGTGGAAATCTGAAGGTGCAAGGTCAGGACTATACGGTGGATGCATTAACACCTCCCAGCCAAACTCTCTTAATTTTTGCTGAGTGGCTAAAGATGTGTGAGGTCTAGCGTTATCATGATGAAAAACCACACCCCTTCTGTTGACCCTTCTTTCTCTCAACTTCTTGCTTTAATCTCATCAGTTGTTCGCAGTAGAGTTCAGAATCGATGGTCCTGCCTGGTGGTAACAGCTCATAATGAATAATGCCCTTCCAATCCCACCACACACACAGCATCACCTTGTTGCGAGTTAATCCGGGTTTCGCCACAGTCTGTGAAGCCTAATCGGCCTTTGACCACGACCTTTTTCGTACGTTCTTGTCGTACGTAATCCACTTTTCATCACCAGTTATCAGCTTCCTCAAAAATGGTTCGGTTTCATTACGTCGTAATAAAGAATCACAAATGAGTACACGGTTCATTAGGTTTCTTTCAGTGAGCTCGTGGGGTACCCAAATATCGAGTTTTTTTATGTACCCAGTTTTTTAAAAAACTGTTTTGTGGTCAGTTCCCAGTTCTTCAGCTACGACGTAACTACTGATATGCCGATCTTGCTCCACTTTTTCAAAAATGGCATCAATTTTATCCGTAATTGGGCGACCAGAGCGACGTGCATCTTTGACATAAAAATTTCCGGATTGAAAACGCTTAAACCAAATTTGTGCTACTCTCACAGATACTGCACTAGGTTCATAAACATCAGAATTTTTTTTCGCGGCTTGCGTTGCATTTTTACCTTTTTTGTAGTAAAATTTTAAAATGTATCGAATTTCTTCAATAGATTCACTCATCTTTACAGTACGAAAAACAAATAAAAATCACACATTTTCCTAATTTGAATTTATATTCTTTAAAATTAAAACTTTGAATGATACCAAAACCAGCCAGATACAAATAGATTTTATTACAAGTTCATACATACTGTAATGTGAAAAGACTTTTTCCCCAACCTATTATGTTACACTCAAAACCAACGAAATAATGGTCAATTTCCCTTGATAAAACACAAACTCACCCACCGAACACAATTTTATGATAAGTTTGCACACAAAAGTTAGTCTTTCAAACGAAAGACTAGACGCGACTGAACGCTTCCAAAAACTGCTTTGTTTGATTCCATTGATTGATGTAATTCCAATGAAGATGATTTGGACTTGTTATGATGAAATTCACGAAATTATGATAGGTATGAAGTGCTATGAATTTGAGATGAAAATACTATTACGTAGTTGCAAAGTAAAATGATCGTAACAATTTGCAATACGGCTTTCGTGAACAAATAAAGATGGCTGACGCAAAATTCGTCCACGTGGAAAAATAGGTTAGACTGATAGATTTTTCGAAATCCGGTCGAGTAGGACCATTAAATGATGTTAAGGTTTGCAATGTGAATTGATAGAGAAAGTGGACTGCATATTTGATGTGGAGGAATTCGAAAAAGATATGGGACTCACCAAATCTCGAAGCCGTCTGGAAGCTATTTTCTCATCGTAGGGGCGCCCCTTGGTAACTTGTGTTGGTAGCACTCCGATTTTGTTTTTAAGTGCTTCATTTATGGTGGGTTAAATGATTTGATGATATTGTTTGAGGACACGATGGATGTAGGGAAAACACGCCTTGGTTAAGCTGGGAGGGCGGACGCAAAAGTGAGTGCAAAGGAATGATTGAATGGAATCAAGGAGTCGGAACGGATGTGTTCAACAGTTCACTCATCGATTGATCGCGCATGCTCGCTTGAAATACTGCGCGGGATATTTAAATGACTTGCTTTAACATTTTGCCTACCTAACATCCTAGCATGAGATAACATCCTATAGTAGTCTATGCTACTAGCTTATACTAGAAAAAACATAGCTTGATCTCTGGGACAGCTGTCAGTAAAATCGCGCCTATGAAGTTCTGAATTTAACAGTACGGACAAACGTACCAGTCAATGTCATACTTTATGGGCATGCTGAGCTAATTATAGTGATGAGCGATGAATCATCGTGACCACAGACTATAAACTATTGATATTTTGTATAAAATTTAATTCAAAATTAATTTATTATTTAATTTAAAAAATAACATTTTGAATATTTAAAAAATAACATTATTTACAATAGTGAGTAAATAAAATTCAAATTCTAACCTACTCGTAACATTCCTTCCGACAACTTTGGGGTTCGAGAGAAGTTTGGCCCCGGCGTGTCTTCTTCCGCAAGATGGCGCCAACGCGCCGCCATCTTGTTTGACATGACCCATTCTCCTCAGTACGAGTGCTAACGCCTTGTATACGTGTACGTGTTTTCCGTTCTCATCACTTTGTTTTTGTTACTATTGCTGTTAATTTGTTAAGTTTATTTATTATTGTTAGTTTCTTTGTTGTTATTGTTTGTTTTTATTGATTGTTGGCATAATGCCAAAGAGAACGAAGAAAACTGTTTTGAACAGTCAAAGTCGTGAGTTTGTGATTCGCTTGCGTGAATATTTTGAGCGAGAAAACCAAAATGGTGGACCGCTATTATCCATGGCAAAAGTTTGTGACAGAGTTGCAGATGCTTTTGGCATTGGACGTGCGACAGTAATTCGCACCAGTAAAGAAAAATATGGCGAATCTTCAACCGCAGTATTGACTGAAGACGAGGAAAAAAAGCTTTCAACGCCAAATAAAAAAAGAAGAAAGGCTGCACCTGTCACAAAAATTGATGACTTTGACGCCGCTGCGATTCACAACCATGTATATGGTTATTATACACGGGGCGAATTACCTATATTAAAAAAAATTGGCGGCGTCCCTAAAAGACGCAGACTTGTTTAAAGGAAGCTTGCCGTCACTATAGAAGATTTTTAAAAATATAGTTACGCTGCTAGACATAACACAACACCGCCTTTCACGGCAAATAAAATGTTGCAGCTACTAAACACTGCGGTTGAAAATGTATCTGTAGAAGATTGGAAAAAGGTAGTTACCAAATGCAGAAAATTAATGGAAGAAGATTGTGAGCAGGACGTTCGATTTGATAATATTTGCGAAGAAGAGTTTCTTCGCAAATATTATCAAATCGAACGTCATTATAAATTTACAAGATTGCTCTAGCATCTAGCGATTCTGAAAGTGATTCGGATATTGATTTGGGGTGTACTCCTTTGGAATAAATAAATGTATGTATTAAAATATTCGTTTCATTTTATTACCCAAATCATAATATAATCTAATATACATATAATTATGGCAGACAGCTTTTGTGGCGAAGCGGTAGTGAACACGACTGCTGCACAGAGGTCGCGGGTTCGATCCTCGCTCAGTGCAAATATTTGTATGCATGAATATGGGTTTTTGCACTGGCCTGGTCGTGCCTCGGAAAGCACGTTAAGCCGTCGATCCCGGCTGCCATACAAATATCTAATGGCAGTCGTTACGGGTTGTTGGAGCCCTCAAAAGTCCAACAATTGGTCTTACTGCAAAGCTTCTATCGCTAATTACTATCGATATTTTTTTCTGTATCATACAACCCTAGGAATGTCAGTTTAACAAATGTCGCAGAGATCAAGCTTTGTTTTTCAAGTATAGTGCTATTATTAAGTTCCTTGACTATTATCTTACATGCGTACATAGAAGAGTAACGCAACGTGGCTACCGTCATGCGGAATAAAAAAAAGAAAGAAAATTTAACTTTGCATATCAACAGTTCATCATTCATTACAAAAGTTTTCGAAATGCCATCGAATAGAAAAAGACAAATAGATCTAGTCCATTCGTAGAAAATAGTTCATTCCAACCAAGGAATTTTTCAACGATCCGGTTTCATTCATTCCGTCCCTTCAGTCAGAGTTCGTTCAGTGTCATTCATAAAAGTCAGCTGGTTGGTTGGTTGCCTGCCTGTCTAGACTGTCTGTCACAAACAGTCGATGAACTATTGTCAGATCTTGTGCACTCGTATTTTTGTAGTGAGTTTTGAATTAGTATCGTACGAATAGTTGTGAAATTCGATAAATAGTAATAGTTAAATGTACTAATGCATTTAATAAGTGCCAAAGTTATCAACTGAAAGATATTTATATTTTACGGCTGCTGATGGATTAAAATAATTCATTTCTAACGTAGCTCACCAATTTGATGCACCATGTGCTTATGAAACAGTATCGTCAGCGGCTTTTCCTGATTTTCTTTAGAAATGGAAACCGAGCCTCAGGAAAACTCTGATTTGTTGGAGGCTAATAAAAAATCCGAGAGAAATGGGAATGCAAGGCACGTCGAGATCGCAGAAGGTCCCCCTGATGGAGGGCTCAGAGCTTACGCCGTCATGGTGGGATCATTCCTGACAAACGGTCTATTGTTTGGAGTGATCAACTCTTACAGCGTTTTATACACATTCCTTGTGACACAGCTTAAAAATGAAGGAGTTTCCAATTCAGAAAGTCGCGCAGGTAAGTTTTGCCTGAACTAATATAGCTTATGCTAACAATTAAAACATTTCGTCATGCAGACGCCACGACTAAGTACTCGTACTGGCTTAAGTAATTGATCATTTATGGTCCATGTACAGAATCAAATAAATGATTGAATGTTGCCTAGTAGCAGTTTAAAAACTCAGAGCTTACCTTCAACTTTTCTTACACTTACAGGTGCCTAGTATTTTTTTGGTTTTTCTTTAGCTGGGTAGGGAATATTTACTTGGTGTCAAATCTTGGCCTTCATCACCATCATCATCATCAGCCCGACTTGGACTACCATTGGATATGTCAATCTTGGCCTTAATACCTACAGAATTATTATTAGGATTTATTTTTATGTTTATGAGCATCTGCCCGCGGCCTCAGACGCGTGATTTGTTATCTTAGGTCTTAATCTAGGATCTATAATAGGTACATATATACCAAATTTCATATAAATTGGTCCAGCCGAAATTGTAACAAACAGACAGATAGACAGAGTAACTTTCGATTTTTTGTTATTAGTATGGATTTATCTTTTGTATATTTTTAATCTTGAATAGTCTAACATAACGTAAATACCCGTGAAATAAATTGCATCATACTATTGAATAGTTTGGAGTGGATTTACCATAACACTTTTGTGCTGATAATATTATCAGTGTTAACACTACATTTTGTAGTTTCCTTTGTTTCCTTTGGGGAAATAAGCTAGGTACCTAGCCAGCGCTTGTTTCCCCAAAGGATGTATGTACGTTTTTGACGACCTCTATGGTGCAGTGGGCGTAGATGCCGGCTGAGATGCAGGAGGTAGCGAGCTCGATTCCCGCTGCGAAACAAATGTTTGCATGATCTACAGATATTTGTTCCGGGTCTGGATGTTTTTCTATGTATTATACGAATACAAATATTTATATTTTCCAAATCAGAATTAACATGTATGTACATAATGAGCTCTGCACTAGGTGTAACATATGTATTGCGGATGCCCTGTATAGATTTGCAGAAGTTAAACAGATATTATATGCGAGACCAAACTGAGTAAGTATAAATTTTGACAATATAAGTATGTATTTACAAAAACAAAGTATATAAATATTCTATCAGTTATCTGGTTCCCATAGTACAAGCTCTGCTTAGTTTGGGGCTAGAAAGCGCTGTGTGAAATGTCCAGCAATATTTATTTATATTTGATAGGGAGTCGAGCTACACTACAGTCTATAAATCCATTCTAGGAAGGATCTCAAATGCCTCCGAGGTTACATTTGGCCTTATTATTATGTGATTTATCGTCATTTGCCAAAGTTTTGAAAATTTGAAGTCACGAGTGCTAGCAGATTATTTTCTGACCCATGCAGAGTCTTATCACGAAAAAAGTTGGAGCCTCGTCTTTTCTACTTACTCTTGCTAATTGTTGTAACACTTACTGCAATAAAATCATCTTGAATATTTAACAAACCTTAGTTTTAAGAGCCTACATTATTCGATGTTTCTTTAAAAAAAAAAAACGTATTGTCTTGAAAGTTTTCGATGAATCTCGAAATACGTAGAAACTGAGATCAGTCAGTGCACATATCTGTATTTTTTTTAATGTTATTTGTGGGGAAACAGGCTTACGGCCCACCTGATGGTAAGCGGTCACCGTCGCCTATTGACACCGGCAACACTCGGGGTATTGTCGATGCGTTCCCTACACTGTAGAAACCTCTTTACATTTCTCTTGAAGCGTGCCATGTCGTAGCCTAATGGGAAAACCTCAGATGGTAGCTCATTCCACATCTTGCAAGTATGGGGTAGAAAAGATCGCGAATCATATCATCTATCTACAGTATCATCTATCTGTATGATAGAGAAACAAAATAAAATAAAGATGAATCCATAGAGATAGCGATATTACTACGACAGCAATTTTTCATTGTTTTTTCGTATTTATATTTAGATAAAGTCCGGTCTGAGTTTCTATACAATTAGAAATCAGAGCACTTATCAGTTTGGGACATGCGCAACAAACACAAGCTTATCGTAATAATTATGTTTATGTTTTTATGAGAGCAGGTTCATTAGGTTATCAATAAATGACGCATACATAACATGTATCTTATTGCCAGTCTCATTAATAATTTATATCAATTTAACTCATAATATCAGCCACAGCCTATGTACTGCTGTAAATAGGCCTCCCCATAGATTTCCGATCGATCTTGTGTAGTCGAGACCGAAGACTCGCAGCAACTTTATTATGACGTCGTTCGGTTCATTTTCTGGTGGACCGTCCTAAGCTGCGCTTTCCAGTGCGCGGACTGGAGAACCTTTCTTCCCCAACGGCCTTCATTTCATCAAGCAATGGGCCCGCACTTATTTTCCCTCAATTCTGTTACGATCTCGCAGAAACGTCAAGCAAAAATATAGCTAAAATAAAGACAAAAATCTGTATTTGTTCTCTGGTACAATTTATTTTATTAAGCACAGTCCAACTACACTGTTAGGATTTAAAAAGTGTTAGGTATTATTATGATAGTCAGTTATCTCAAACTGATGTAAATTACCTAAAAACAATCCTTACTAATATTATAAATGCGAAAGTAACTCTGTCTGTCGCACTTTTACGCAAAAACTAGTGAACCGATTTAAATGAAATTTGGTACGCAGATAGTCTAGCCTGAGAAAGGACATAGGCTACTTTTTAATGCGAAAAAGGGTTGTAAGGGGTTGAATGGGGGGATGAAAAGTTGTATGGAAGTATCGTCATTTTTAAAGCTGAATAAATCTTATTTTTTAGGCTGTTGATTCGATATAAATAAATATGGCAGATTTTTTTTTCTCTTTATTTTTTATGAGGGGTTTTAACACACAGTAACTATGTCACCCCCGTACAAAAATGATACATTTATAGCAAAAACATTAATCCGACACCAGAATGAACAAGTTTCGCTTTCTAGCTACTAGTTAAACTATATCTGCAGGCAGTGTAGATACAGTTTGACCAGCATTTCCGCTTCCTCGGAAAGCGGGGACGCTAAAATGCTATTGCAGATATAGCATTTTCTGCAATAGCAATATGACATTCAAAGTCTGTAAAAGTTTTACCCTCAAGGGTGTAAAATAACAATAGGGAATAGGGGATGAAAGTTTGTATGGAAATATGTAAGGTTTATGTGAATGTTTTATAAGCGACAAGAGACAAAATATTAGAGCTATTCTGAAGTAACATTTACGGAGTCATGCAAGCACCGCGCCGTACACAATGAGCGCTGTGCAGCGTTAAGCTCTTTACAGTGAATCACTCCAAATAGCTTATTAAAGTATTTATACGTATGTGTCTTATTTGTAAAATAATTAAAAATGCTACCCAAAGACACTATTCCGCGCGGACGAAGCATATCTAAAACCTTCAATTGGCGTCAAAACCCGTCAGATACCAAGGTAGGTATGCTTTGCGCCAAGGTCTTGTGTATGGCATTGTAGAGCAAAGGATGCCGCTTATCATACATATTTGGGCCATCTAACAGATTGTCTGATCAATTTTATGTAATGGGTTTTACAAAATGACAGCATAAAATAACAAGGCAAAACTTGTCAGCAGACGGTATACGTAACTGGAAAGCCGACCATGTAAATTGATCGCTTTGATAATATCAATTTTCATTACAGCCATGTGTAATTTCAAACGTAAAGTTAAATCTCACTAATACCTATTATAAAAGTAAATATTTGTGTAAATGCTGGTTTCTAAATTTGGTTTCGTATGTTACCTGAAATAACTCGAAGGAAGGCCAGTTATTGGAACCAACTTATACAGAAAGACTATAGTTTACCATGTTAACTATATCCTATTATAGTTCGAGTGGTTTTATCAATAAAACTTTATCTATGTTTCAACCCGTCATAATCATCTATCTCTATAATCAACAATCTATCTCATACCAAATTTAATCGAAATCGGTTCAGCCGTTACGATGTTATTGAGTGACAAACAAACAAACATCCAAACTTTCGTATTTATAATATTCAACAATAGATAGATAGATAATTTCTTCGGGATCGAATCAGAAATGAGGAGATACGAGGAGAACTCAAGTCACCGACATAGCCCGACGGATTAGCACGTTGAAGTGGCAATGGGCAGGCCGTATAGCGCGCAGAACAGATGGCCGATGGGGCCGGAAGGTTCTCGAGTGGAGGCCACGGACCGGCAAGCGCAGCGTAGGACGTCCACCTACAAGATGGGCAGACGACTTGGTAAGAACCGCAGGTCGGCGTTGGATGCAGGCCGCTTCCAACCGCAGTTCCTGGAGATCAATGAGGGAGGCCTTTGTCCAGCAGTGGACGTCCTACGGCTGATATGATGATGATGAGATAATTTCTTTATTGCACACCATTAAATACAAACATATAAAAGAAAATATACTTTTAAATCATAGGTACAATGGGCCTTGTCGCTAAAAGCGATCTCTTCCAGGCAACCTTTGGATGGACAGGATCTAGATAGATATTAGGTTGTGGATTATTGAATACCATTGCCCTCAATAGTGATCAATGCCATGACTCACCCATTGAACTAATCCATTCAAGAATAATTAATACTATTACTACTATACATTCAAAAACCATTAATATAAGGTCCCCCATATGAGTGCACATAAATTCTTGGTGTCATTCTATGTTGAATTAAAGTAAATTCATTTAATAATAATTTGTAAGACTCAGCGGCTTATTCAAGCCAGAGTAATAAATCAACTATTAATAGTTATAAACTGTTACTAGGTATGTGTTCATCCACACATTTGTACGCTACAAACCTAGGTTGAACTGAAAAACTCGTGCATTTAATCCATCCATCCATATTAACTAATATTATGAATTCGAAAGTAATGCTATGGGCTTTGTCTGTCTGTTTGTTAAGCTTTCACGGATAAACGGCTAGACCGATTTCGACGAAAATTGGCAATATAGATATTGACTGGGCTACTTTTACCCGACTGCGCAAAAGGAGGGTAATGTTTTTATTGGAGGGTAATGACAACCTCCGTGGTGCAGTGGGCGAATAGCCAGCTGAGACGCAGGAGGTAGCGGGTTCGATTCCCGCCGCGGAACAAATGTTTGCATGATCTACAGATATTTGTTCCGGGTCTGGATGTTTTCTGTATATTATAAGTATGTATTTACAAAAAAAAAAGTATATAAGTATTCTATCAGTTATCTGGTTCCCATAATACAAGCTCCGCTTAGTTTGGGGCTAGATAGCGCTGTGTGAAATGTCCAGAAATATTTTTATTTATATTTATATTGACAAACAGGGTGAGACAGCTAGTTTGATATAAATAACCCGCCTTATCGTTCTATTCTAACAAAACATTATAATAAATAGAATAACGTCAATTCGCATTACTTTGAATGCGGCGACCGACTGCGTATTACCGGTACATAATATTTATTATATATTACCATACCATACGTATTTAATTATGCGAATTTTAATTACTTATTGTATTCGTAGCAGAATGAAAATTTTATACATATTACTAGCTGACCCGCCCGCGGCTTCGCATGCTTGAAATTTCCCGTTCCCGTGGGAACTTCGGGATAAAAACTATATAAAAACTCTTGTCAAAGTGACGCAACACTTCATGTAAATGACTTCACGTCAATGAACGACGGTTATATTATATGGATATTGTTCATACAAAAATACTTAAATCGCGATTAAAAAATGGGGGTCTATGGTCTATGTAGAAAAATGGGTTAAAAACGTTATGTCAATTATGTAACGTAAAAACTAGATACGAGCCAAAATACAGGTTGCGGGTGGGTCTTCGGGAGAAGTCTCACAAGACAATTGACAACGTTCATTTTGCTATGTAGGTACAAACAATTTCGTTACAAAAGTTCGCTTCTGGAAAAGGAGCGATTTTTTTTAACTTACAATTCCGCGTCAATGTAAATTAAATAAATAAATAAATATTGCTGGACATTTCACACAGCGCTATCTAGCCCTAAAATAAGCAGAGCTTGTACTATGGGAACCAGATAACTGATAGCTCAAGAACGGCCAAACCGATTTGGCTGACAATTCGTGGGTAGGTAGCTTAAAACCAGGAGACAGACATAGGATACTTTTTATCCCGTTCTTAGAACCAAGAGACAGACATAAGATACTTTTTATCCCGTTCGACCGCGTTCCCGTGTGACGTGACACAAAACGTCAAAGAGAATACAAGTCACTATAAAACGTGGTATAACAAAAACGCATCTGACATGGAATAACAAAAAGCAAATGACAGCTAAACGTAATTATATATATATATATATATATATATAAAATCAGTTAGTAATGATGGCTAGGGACAACAATTGACAATTCTACCAGGGTGACGTATATTTCGTATATTGAAAGCCCGTGTTATATGCATGTCAAGGCGGTACGAAGTTCGGCGGGTCAACTAGTATCACATAAAATGATAGGTATGACGCTGTCCAGTGGTTAAAGCCTAAATAAGCGTGTAATGGACGCCTGAATAATTCCAGGGCACCACTTGTCATCCCATCTAGTCGAATTGAACGGACGACGACGTAAACTCAAACCTGTTCTGCACAATCGGTTAATAGAAAGATTGTCTTCCACAATACCTATCTACATTAAACATTGTCCCTGGCGCCATTTGAAGTGTGCTGCCGATTGCCGAGTGCCAAGGCCACATGATCACAATGATTACATTCAATTTCATCATTCTTTTGCACGCTCATTCTCGATAATCATTCACCGAAGTAATTGGATGGCACGTGCCATTGATAACATAGTTTATCGCGGTCTGGACCAAATCCTTCCTAATTACGCTAACAAGATGCCTTAGAAAGGATTCACGAATGTTCTAACCGTAAGGCAATTGACATTATAATTCGCTTAGGTCTGGCTGATTCACGTAGACTATACCTACTCAGATTACACTGGTGTGCACTATCGATCTTTTTAACTAAACCTATTTACGTTTTACGATTTGAAGTTCACTTGAATAATTATATTTATCTAATGTACTTGAAATCTAGTAATATTTACGATAAATTTATAGATAGATAGATCTAAATTGATAAAATACTACTACCTACTTCTGAAACTTAAGAATTACTTCCTAAGTCACTCTAAAGTAAATAAAACTTTTTTATAACTTCTTCATATGATTATGATAATAAAATCTAGTAAGGAACACTAAAAGCTTGTTGGTTTGATCGAAACGGTAATTTTAACGGATAATTAATAATTAATTTAATAATACTTATACTTTAGTTAAATAGAATGTAGATATGTTATATTTTGTAGTGATAGTAAGAATATCGCTACTGTACTTTGCCAGCAAAGTGTGGTTGACCCGGTTGGGTTATGAGACGATTGTGTGTCACTTGTCAACCTTAACTGATGGTCTGTTACAAATTTAGATTTTTCTTTTTCCAGAACTTTTCTATACGTGGAGTTTTGATTCGTTTGTGTGCTAAAGAAATTACCCAAATAACTTAGTACTCATCTAAAAAAAGATAGCTTAAGTGACATACTTGTAGATTAATTTCCAAGAAAATGTATGTAAAAAATGTAGAATCGGGCTATGCGATCATAGCCCGATTCTACGGCTTATTAAAGATGTCGGTGCGTAGGCGCATTAGATGAGGCTGATCAATAAAAATCAAATAAAGACAGTTCCGACGGTCTTTAGAAGCAGTTTACATGCAGCATATTGTGTTTTATTAGATGATCTATGCCGATAAAAAAGCGTTTATTTTCAGGTATGCCATTTAGAATATTGTTGTTTTTGTTTCAGCGTTGGTGGGATCACTGACAATGGGTACGACGTTTATACTATCGCCTGTGTCAGGCGTGCTGACTGGGCTCCTCGGTTTGCGGCTGACAGCAGTGCTCGGCGGCAGCATAGCTACCACTGGCCTCATCATATCATCCTACCTCACACATAGCGTAGACGCTCTATACTTTACTTACGGCATCATGTACGGGATGGGAGCCTCCTTCGCGTACACCCCATCTCTTGCCATTCTCGGTCACTACTTTAAAAAGCGACTCGGCCTAGTCAACGGTATTGTTACAATAGGTAGCTCAGTTTTCACGGTCATCATACCTCCTGTTATGGAGTATATGCTTAAAAACCACGGAATAGTTTGGCTCTTTAGACTTCTAGCGATGTTCACTTTCGGTGTGGCGATGTGTGGTCTCCTATTCAAGCCTAGTCCGTTGATGATAATAAAGCCTACTAGGGAAGACGACAGTTTTAAATCTCTTCTAAAAACCATAATAAATACCGAGATATGGAGGAATAGGAAGTATAAGTTTTGGGCTTTATCAATGCCTGTCGCTCTCTTCGGCTACTTCGTGCCTTATGTGCACATCAAGAAGTTCATGGAGAGTACGTTCAAAGGAGTCAATTACAATTTGCCGCTTCAGTGCATTGCGGTTACTTCTGGCATAGGCAGATTAGTTTTTGGCATACTGGCCGACAAGCCAGGGATAGACCGGATTATGCTTCAACAGATCTCATTCTACGTAATCGGGACGCTCACTATTATCCTGCCTTTTGTGAAGTCTTTCCCGTTGTTGGTGGCGCTCTCTTTGGGGATGGGAATATTTGATGGTGCTTTTATTGCGTTAATCGGACCGATAGCGTTCGAGTTATGTGGGGCATCATACGCGGCTCAAGCCATAGGTTGTATGTTAGGGTTGGCTGCCCCTCCCTTATCCATAGGTCCAACGATCGCTGGTTTCCTTTATGGAATCCAACACAACTATACGATACCGTTCGTGCTCGCTGGCATCTCTCCGCTGATCGGTGCTTCTCTGATGTTTGCCATCCGCTTTCAAAAGGGTCAGCGGGACAGGACTGATGCCAATGGACACGCTGTCGCAATGTCTTCAGCTGAATCTGATCCAGGTAAAATTCTACTTCTTTTATCTATTTACACGTTTGAACTTTAGCCACTTAGTTAGATCTTTTTATAACCTGTATTTAACCATTTATACGTTATCCCCATTAGTTATCGTCTACGCATTGTTATAAATTATGACATACCATTATACCACAGTATGGTTAGTCAAAGTCAAAGTCTTTTATTAATTAAAATCACAAGGATCAGTTTGAAAAGTCAACTTTACTGCCTGTTCCTTCGCGACCAAGCCAGGAAAGAAAGGCAAGTAACAAGGCTGGTGGTTTTTTAAATGATCCTTTTACAATAAATAACAATACAGGAAATAAATTACGTCTAAATTGTAACATTTTGAACGAGTTGGAGCAATTTCAATCCCAAGCTTCTCTATCATCTAAATAATCCGATATGTTATAGTAACCTTTTTTATAAAGATTTTGTTTAATTGCGTTTTTAAATTTGTTAATTGTCAATTTTTGTACATCATTTGGGAGTTTGTTATAAAAGCGAACACCTTGCCCTTTAAACGATTTACTAACTTTATGGAGTTTACAAGTGGCAACATCTAAAGGTCGTTTAGCATCAGCAACTTCCGCCAGAAGATATTATCCAGGCAAACGAGATGGGTTCATGCAGCGTACATGCCCTACCCATCGCGTACACCTTCCTCGTAAAGGCCTTTGTAGCCAAAAAGAAAGTGTCTCTATCATCCAACTTGATGCTTGCTTTATACCATCTTTTAAAGATGTAAATGCCCATGATGATTAGAGTTGTAGGCCCAAGGCAGAAGCAGTTACACGAAAAGTACCCAATCAGTTTTAAATTTGATTTATTTCTTTGCGTTTCAGAGAAGGCTCCAGTTCCGCTACTCATGAACGGCAAAAAAAATCAACAAACAACATTATAACGGCAACAGCATTTAAACCTTCGACTGAGGAGTGGTTCTAGATTATTTATAACTCCAGTGTGTACGCCCATACCTGAAGCGTTCCGCGACGAGCGGCCGGCGGCGGCGCAAGCGCAGGTTTGAGCTCCAACTGTCAATTTTGGTCAATTTAATAAAATATAATATTTTTGTAGATATAGTTTGGCCACGAAGTTTGCATAACGAAAGGAATAGTCGTTCTTTCGTACCGTAATGTAATAACAAATACATATTAAATTTATTCTTTACTTATAAAGTTATAAATAATTAGTGAAATGAAGGAAACTGCTGGATAACCAAACAGGTCGTCACTTAGCCGCTGCTGTAACGTTTGTCTATGAGACACTTCAGCGGAGAGAAACACCGGAGGTTATCCTTAATTACATGTATAGCTTTTTAATCTTTATTAGTATATTCGTAGCGTTATGATGACGTTGTGGCCGGACTATAGCACCAAAGATTGTATTACAATAATGCATTTTAATTACGTCTCGTATATTGTGTACGTTTGTATATTGTTTGTCCGGTAAATCACTTAAATAGTTACCGTTAAAGTTCCTAGTTTATTTAGTATTCGTTATCGATAGATTTATTTATAATTGAAGATTTTAAGAACGCTTTCTTATTTACAAATTCTTATTACATTTATTTACACATTGAAATTAATTACATGACGCTAAATAAATTGTTAAAATTAACCTATTTTATAAACATTGTTGTTCTCATGTTAAAGATATTTATTTATTTAACTTATAGTGTAGTGTATATTGGTACAGTCAGTGACATTGGTTATTTTATTAGCGACAGCGATTAACATTTCGAGATCTTCAAATCGAGTTTTCGAATGCTTTTGCTGTATAAACGATAAGTCAAATAAAATCTACATACAATAATACAGTAACTGCTTGTTCAAGAAATGTTGAAGTGGGTAACTTATATTCATCCATATCTTAAGTACACCCCCGACCATATCTTTAACATTACTAAGTCCTCTCCATCCAAAGGTTGTGTACGAGCTAACGCACACGTGTACAATCAGCTTAAACTTGTGTAAATAATATATTTACTTTTAGCATGGCATGCATTGCCCTAGTTACAATAATTATTCGAATATGTGATAAAAGCAATAAATCAGTGTACGTCCATCACTCGACGAGTTCGGTTATTCATCTCTTTTTAAAGTCTCCAACCCAGCTAGCATCCCTTAGCAATCTTACCCCAGCTTTTCTTACTGTTTGGTACATACCCCCAACAGGTTGTCTGGAAGAAATCGCTTCAAAGCGATAAGACCGCCCATTGTACTATTTGCTTTGTGTCTTCTATTTTGTCTGTAATTTTTATTTATTAATGGTGTAATTTTTATTAAATGGTCATTCATTATATTGTTGCGCGATTGATATCGCTGACTGTACAAAGCTTTAGACTGTACTTGACACTACGTAAGTCGTGCCTTTAGAATTATATATTTATCCCTTGTTTATATTGCTTCTATAAAACTATTATTATATTAGTATTAGATATTGTGTTTTGTCTTTACTTCTCCTTTGAGTTTGACACTATGTCAGAATGTGACAAAACATCTGAACACTAGAATAAGTTTCTAAAATCAATATTAATAACGCCATTATTCTTTATAGAATCTCCTAGTTCCTAATTTAAATAACAAATGATTACATATAAGAATATGAATACTAGTAAGGGTTTAATAAATTGCAAATAGATTTACACATCCACGTAAGAGCTTAAATTTTTGTAGTAAAACGTCGTTATTTTCGTATACTCCTACTTGACCTATTCCTTAAATTGTTATATATATTCTTAAAATAAATATTTTAATATCTCAAACTTATGAAATCGAGCAATGTAATAAGTTTGTACAATATAGTAAATTCACATTGCATTTGCGTCAAACAACTATTTTGTTTAGTAATTTAGTTGATTACTCGTACTTGTAGTTGTGATACGAGCATTATAAATTTACGCTCGATTTTTGACTGTTGACTTTATGCGAAGGAACGGAGTAGTTATGTACTTAGTACGTAGGTATTAGATAATGCAATTATTAGATATGATAAATACGAAACAGTTAAATTTTCTTATGGAATAATGCATAAATGTGATTTGAGAGAATGATCAGCTAGAATGCTAGATATGTTTTATGTATTCATTGCTCATATCAGATAATAAAGATTTGTTTGTGGTGTATGTGGGCGATATTTTATATCACTTTGTGGCCTGTTATGTTGTGTGTGACGCAACTAAAACGATCATAATATTTTTGTACAATACTTTAAGTATATCTTTAAAACGTGATAAAAACTGTCATTGTGAAAAACACAATTTAAAGTTACGTAGGTACCTAATAGCATGAAATTGTATATCCAATAAAATACTTTATAATTATTATGCCATTCATATTTTTGTGAACATCTATTCTGTTTAATCGAACAAGGTGGGTACAATGATTGTTAAAAATTTACTGTCTTACTACATAAAAAAAATAAACACTGTTTAGCGTGTGTTTAATAAAAATCCGATACAAAAATCGGTAGAGATTATTTTAAACACGCACTAAACAGTTGTTTAACTTTTTTGTGTTAACCAGGTTATTTTTTTAAAACGTGGCCAAACTTTGTGTAAATTATGTGTGTCGTTATGATGCTTCCAGGCGCTTATCCAAATTTCTTAGCTTTGAGCTGTGATGACAAAGCATTTCATACCTACATACATAAAAGCTTGACAGTACGCTAGTTCCTATTCAAGACTTTAACCCGGCGAGGATGTGGTACAAAAAGGGTACGTCTAGGATGGGAGACTCATGATGACCCTGTATTAAATTCATAGTTTTATGTATTTCTTGGTACTTATTGAAATTAGATTTAAAAATTTAGTTATTAATCGTAGTTAAAGAGGCAGGAGAGGAGAGTTCAATAGCTACATATGTCATCTACTGAAATTTCTAAAGCATACGAGAGACAAAAACCAGTGCACAAAACAAAATAAGCATGAAATTAGAATTGAAAAATGAAATTGGTTAGTGCATCCTCGTATTAAGAAGAAGGCTCAAGTCCCGTCCCCAAAATGTTCAAGTACATTTTAAAATCTTAAAATGAGCATGGTCAAATGCCTGGACTCGTATCACATCCTCGCCGGGTTAAAAGAGACGAAATCATACTGCGAAAATATAGCAGATGCCCGACATAGTTTGCAAGCGGCTGATGCACAGGTACACTGCATTGTTTCATTGAAGACCTACCTTGAGTCTGCGCGCATCTTTAAGAATTCAGCCGTTGCAAATTAATCTTTACACCGCAGTAGTGCAATTTGCATTTAAATCTTATTCTTGTCATAAACATTAATGTTATAATTATTAAAGCAACGACAATTTCATAAAAATACCTACTTATTTGAAAGACAGTACGATGAATGTTGTAAGAAATTTTTAAGTTTTACATCGAACAGGTATTGATTTTGGACTAAATATATTTTTTTAAGTCAAATGACTTGTTTTATTTGCAAACTGAACCCTAAACAGTAATTCCTAGAGTTGTCTTATTGAGACTACGACAACGTAGACGGAGTTGCGTCTAATAGAGTCCAATAAATTTTCTTGATTCAATTCGATTGTCAAATGATAGATAGCAGTGGGTATGTACAATACATACATGCCCAAGATTCGACTGCGTGATAAAGATGTTCATCTAATAATCATCATCCTCATTCAAATAATTTTTTTTATCTAAATAATTATGAATAGAGGAATATGTTTCTGCTGGGTTGCCAACCAAATTTCATCGAAATCGTTTCAACCAATAATATATTTTAAGTTATTTTCATATTATCTCTGTTAAAAAAAACTATTTTGTAATTAAAATTACTTGTGACCATATTTTGATAGGCAGGTATAATAATGTTGATAGGTTTTGATAACCGGTAGAAAAATTTCCTGAAAAAAAAATTATTTATACCGTATTACGGATAGAACATAACTCGGTATCTATAACTATTTTAATTAGAGTCCGATGGACGTAGTTATTACGCAGTCGGATCTTTGGCGGCTACTAGAGCAATTGTTTCAACCAGCGTTTTTTCAGACAACGCCATTTATGTGATTGGCCGGGAGATTTATTTGCGTTCGAATCGATTATTCTATTTTACGATAACATTATTATGATAAAGTAAGTTACTATTTTGGTAATTTATTCCAAAATTGTCACTAGTTTGCTTCTGTTAGTTTGCTTGAGGTAAGTGAAGTTGAGTTAGGGCTAGAAGTGAGCTAGAGGACTAGTTTATAGTCTTCAAAAATATATTTTAAAAAAAAGCTGGTAAAAAAACTTATGGACATGATTTAATAATCCTTCAGAACTATTTCTGTCTCGGAAACTTGCGACGTAGAAAATTGGAGATTGCTCTTCTTATCCTAAACATCCCTACCCTTTGAGCTGGTATCCTTGTATCTGAGTGGCTGTGCGTAGCGCAACTTGCGCTGCCAAAGGAATATACCCTGATTTCCACTTCTTCTCTTGACGGTGAGCTTGTTTTCTGAGTAGCCCAGCGCAGTGGCTTTGATAACCTAAACGAGAACAAGAAATATAAGATTATTTAAAAAAAGATTGTATAATGCAAGTTTCATTAAACTAACTAGGTGGTGTTTTTACAAATATTTGAAGAATGCATCTGCAGAATGATTCTGTGCAAGTACCTATGTATTTTTCACACGATAAACGAGATGAAACTGGTTACACATTTAAAATGTTTTCCAGGATACTTTTTTCAGACAGTATATATCTTTAAAATTGCTTGCGAAAATTCCTCAGAACTTACTCAGAATAGTAGTCCATATCCCCAATAACATCAGGAAGTTCTCGTCCATCAACATCAGGTATTAAGTAGCACAGTCCAGCGACTATTACTGTGACTGCAACCATAACTGATGAGAAGGTGATATCATCCATCGGATGGAATAGCAAGATAATGTAACTGACAATGGATCCCAGCTGGCCAGTCGCATTGCACGATCCGAAGACAGTGGCTCGGACGTTGATGGCAAAGAGTCGAGGGGTTATGTTCAAAAGCAAAGTATGGACAATAACGCCTGAAGAAATCGCGATAGACGAGCCAACGCTACGTAGCATACCCTGAAAAAATAAGGTGTTCTGTTGAAACAAATAAAACTTTAAACCCATTTCTACTAATACAGGTATATGGATTTATATTTGTTGGGTTATGCCACATTATTTTTGCATTATAAATTCAGTTGCTTCATACAAAAGACATCAACGCGCTCTTGCATCGAAATCAGAACCTATCTAATGAAGTAAGATTCAGAATAATTGTACGATTAATTTTAAAGTTCTTATGAACTTTAAACTTTAGGTAAATACTTTTAATTTTTCAGGACCCATGCACGTCTGGTCAAATCCGGTGCCAAGATTGATGAGACTGTTCTCAGATGAATCAGAATACTTTGCAACACCCGAATGATCACTAGGTTCTGTAATCGGTGTTATATTTCTGATCTTAAAAGCATCATTTAAAAAGCAGTTAGTATTTGGTTTATTAGAAACTAGCTGAACAATCTGCAGCTTCGCACGAGTAGTTTTTCAATAAAAACATTACCCTTCTTCTGCGCAGTTGGGTAAAAAGTAGCCTATGTTACTCAGGGTGAATGTAGCTTTCCAATGGTAAAGAATTTTTAAAATCGGGCCAGTAGTTTTTGAGTTTATTCATTACAAACATACACACAAAAATACAAATTTTTCCTCTTTATAATATTAGTATAGATGTGGGTGTCTCTGGACGCCCGGCAGATGAGAAACATCTTAATTGATGGTTATTGAAAGAATTTATAATTAAATAAAACCTTTTATGATCATTTATTTTATCATCTTGGAGTATTGTAGCTCGGTGTGGAACCCGCAGTACCTAACATATATATTCAAAGCATAGAGAGCATACAGAGCAAGTTTATAAAACATCTTAACTATCGATGTCATCGTAGAGTTGTGATCGACTATCAAGAGTCGTGTCTTCATCATCATCTTACAACCTCAGAAAATCGTCGTAGTTTAGCGGACATGTCACTTCTACACGGTTTATGCAACGGCTACATCGATTGTACAGAGCTCATATCAAATAATTTACGATTTTGCGCGCCACTAAAGCGAACGAGACATACCTACAAAACTTTTTGCTGTCTCCCACTCTTCTACTAACTACTCGTATGTCCAAAATTCCCTCGTCAGTCGGTTGCATAGAAGCTATGGTAAAATATTTAGTGGCATTGATATTTTCAACACCAGCAAATTAGGGTTCAAGCGGGAAGTTCTCCAAGTTCGAAATAAACTAAATATTAACTAAATACACATACCTACTTCTCTAAAGCTCACACAGGCAGTATAGATGTGGACGGAGTAGGTATTTAGGTGTACACTACACTACTCTTACTCGTACTTAGATACATTGAATAGTTAAATTAAGCATGTCCATTTATTTGTAGGTGTATAGGTGATGTATGAATGTGTATCTTGTGTGTATGTATGAATGTATATCTTTAATGTTTAGTGTGCGTGTGTGGTTATGTTTGTTGTGTAAGTAATACTTATCTTAAGATTTTATTTTATATTGTAATTCTTTATATTTAAAATAATGGTCCTATTTAGTGCGATAAGTGATTTAAGTCGTCAATTTATAAGTATTTGTATTATAAAATGTAAATACTTTATTGGCTGTAAGTTTTAGCATAAGATATACCTGTTATATACTAAGAGCTGTGGATTTTGTTCAAAATAAAATAAACTAAAATCATCTTATCATACGCAATATACGTAATTACGCGTGACGGTAAACAATTATTTATCCGTACTTTGAATAAAATGATAATAATAAATCTTACCCTAGTAGTTAGTGACGGCATCGGCATACGGAGTCGGTCTTACCCCTAAGGCGCGCCAATAGATGTTACACATCAAAACATATTTTATACTTACTTTCTTCAAAAATACAATACAGGCTGTTAAAGCGCCAGTAGTAACAATGTGAATCAGCAGCAAATGTTTAAGCGTCAATTTCTTCGATAGCGCTATCGTCAGGCATCCAAAAAGCACAACGCAATACATAACTTTGAGCAAAAGATCTGTAAGCCTTTCCTCTTTATATACTTTCACATATAGAGAGGTCCATAGAAAGAAGTATAGAATCCAAAATGTTGTCAGAACAATGAGCATGGTTCGGGCATTATGGATGGTTAAGAGTCCCACACAAGTTGTTGATTCGTCCAAACAATTGTACGCCTGAAAACGAGAAGCCAATATTTTGTTTACATTCTTTTTACTTTCTTAAAAGTTAAAACGCAAATACAATCTTTAAAACATACCTACCCTGTAGTTTACAGGTCTTATTTTGAACTCGCTGCAAAGTTGAATGCCATTTAGTTTTGCTGCTTTCTTCAAAATATTTTCTGCTAAAGGTATTTTTCTATTGTAAAGTAACCATTGAGGACATTCAGGGCACCATCTGAAAACCGTCAATATACAATTTTAATATATTCTACACAAATAATCTTTTCTACAACAAGCGTAGTGATTAGTAGAGCCAACATAAGTTAATAATTCACCATTTTGCAACAGAGACATCGTTCTGCAATCGGTTTATGGTGTTGCAACTAGCTACAACCCAGGCAACTAAACTCACCTCAGTAATACAACACAAATAGCTCCAAACATGCTTGCTATGATGTTATATGTTTCTGAATTAGGACAAGCGTTTGCTAGAACCACCATGCATACCTCGGCAAACAACCGCGGTGACATAACGATGATACTTAGCGTTGATCGCCATCTGTTGCTTGACATTTCACAGACTGTAATACAGAAAATGCTTCTCGTAGACAGTGTCTCACCACACAAAAAATAACCCGATTCTACTAGGATTCTTCTCCAGTACTTCCTTTCAATCAAAGGACAAGTGGACGCACAGCTTTGCACCATACATACTCGTAACTCGTAGATATACCACACATTCGCACTAGGGTTCATGATTTCTCGAGCTTATCAATTTCTCGGGTCTCGAGAATTCTCGAGGCTAATTTCTTGGTTCTTCTCGTGTTGTCGAGAAATTTACATTTACGTATGTTTTTGCATATCTTGTCGTATAAAAAATTGTCGTATATTAATTTGCAAATATAATGCAAATCTAGTATACATATAACCTTCGATCTATTCTATTCTAGTATAATAGATAAATACTAATTAGACTGCCTTTAATTGCCATGACTATTATTGCTATAGTATAACGTCCGTAGACCCGCTTATTTAGCCAATGTGTTCTGCCCACCATGACTTACGGTGCCGAGACATGGCATGACATGACAGGCGCTCACGCAGGAGGCTGTGTACAGGTTAAGAGTTGCACAGAAAGCCATGGAGCTTACCATGCTCGGCATCAAACTCTTAGATCAAGTTCCAAAAGTCGAGATCCGTAGACGAACGAAGGTTCATAACGTTGAGAATCTAGTTATGGAACTTAGATGGTCTTGGGCGGGACACTTGGCAATACGTGGTGAAGACAAGTGGAGCAGGGTAGCAAGTGAATGGTGGCCGAGAAATGGCTGTAAAAGGGTAGGAAGTCTAGCAGCGAGATGGGTTGACGACATCGTTAAAGCCGCGGGCCGTCAATGGAACTAGCTCGTTGTTATCGTACGATGTCAAAAATAACCACTGATTCACTGACCCCTGTCTATATTAGTGTTTTTCTATGCACTGGTTTAAAATGGATGGAAGCTCTTTTAGGAAGACTCATTGCCAAAGAGAAGAAATACTTGAATTCGGGTCTCAGATAGATAATGAATTCGTTTTTATGCAAATAATAGTTAGAATATGTTTTTAATAGCACCAGTCAGTGACCACCAGCAGGAAAGAAACAAGGAAAACCAAAGTACTAACAAAACATACTTTGATAAAATGAATAAAGTCACGATTTGTAAATGCAATTTTATTATGTAAGTTGGCGCCGGGGCGGGGGCTAGCCAATAATAGTGTAATACAATTTTTCTGCCGCATTCAATGCCTAGGTAAATTGCTTCAGTGCGGCAAATCGACGAACGAGTTAGCACTTAGACTATTCGAAGAATTGCGATAATAACATTACTACGTTATGCTAGCATACTAGTTTACTTACGCACATGCATTTTTGATACCTAAGATGTAAGTACACTGAATTATATTTACAATACTTGTTGATTACCCATTACAAAGGTTTATTTTTTAGAGGTTAGGTAAACATGACTCTTAGATTACTCATTAAGTTATTAGCCACTAGCTTCCGCCTGCGGCTTTGCACGCGTGGTTTGTCAATAATGTCAATAAAAGTAGCTTATGTACGTACATACCAAATTTCATCGAAATCGATTCAGCCGTTACGACGTGATTGAGTAACAAACAAACAAACAAATAAATAAACAGTCATCCATACTTTCGTATTTATAATATTAGTGTGATTACGAGATGTTTTTGAATAAAATGGTTTCAGTGTTTATTGTGGACATGTTTTCGTGATAAACTTCGTAATAGGTATGTAACGATTTACTTACGGTCTGTTACTTACTCATCAGAAGTCCCATGTAAAATGAAGCACTGCCGAAGATGGATTTTAGGAATATCAGCAGTCGGAACCATCCTTCTGAATCGCAGAATGTTATCACCAGTCCCAACGCCAATGACGCAAACAGATCTATAGTAATTGCCATTTTTCTGCCGAAACTAAAACCATTTATTGAAGTGAAAACTTCTTTAGGCGCGTTGAGCATTTTTTGAGATTCGAGAAAACCATTGAACTCGCGACACTGTTACAGACACCTGTCACTGACTACTGACACTGACTGTTGACACCTGTCACTGACACCTCTGTATATAAGTATCTATAGTGTAGTCTGCTTTTATTCAAGTTTTCACTTCTGTCAGCACTCCCAGAGTGCCACTTTTTTATTTTATTTATTTGCGAAGATGCGTGTTTTGAAAGCATGAATACTTTGGTTTTGTCATTTGCTTGTCACCCAAAGATAATGGCATAGAGAAATACTAATATACTGGATAATGGAATGGCATATACATTTGCATAAAATAAAAGGGATAAATCTCACGCACGACTTTCTTAGGCTGCTTTTCCACCAGAGATTAGCTATGCTACGTTGCTATGGCTGCGTTTGATATCCACCAATCATATTCATTGGTCCACATAGCATAGCACTGGTGGAAACGGATTCAACTAAGCTATGTTTTTTACATGGAAGGATGTGTGCTAGTGATGTGTGCTATGGATGCGTGCTATGTATGGTCGCGAGTGGTAGCTATGTGAAGAGCAGAGTACTCAGTAGGCCCGCGTATGCACATCTTACTCGCTCCGCTGCACAGCTTAGTATCAGTGGAAACGGTCACATAGTTTCATAGCTTAGCTTTTACATCCTCGCAGCATAGCTGCATAGCACATCTCTGGTGGAAAAACAGCCTTACGCTCATGCAAATTTCATAACGTAGGCATTCTTCACACCGAACTTCACAACAAACAATGTTACCTGTCAGCAACGTATCCGTACATAACGCACCCAAACATTGAACCAAACCGGCATATAATGGACGTGGATAATAATCGCATGTGCGGGTCACAAAACACTAGCCACTGAAAATTGAAAGATAACTTCAAATTTCCTTCCACTTTCTACCATTCATAATACATTATTAGGGTGCTCTTCTCATTATTAAGATCACAAAAAGAGTCTTAAGTTCCGTTATTAAAAGTGTCCTAAAGATTATAATCTTTTGCAAAAGAACGGATATTTTGAATCACTTTAAAATCTACCAAATTCACTTTCCAGGCTCACTGTTTATTAATGTATTGCGAGAGCGTGTCAAGAGTTAATATTGAAAAGATTGTGTACTACAAGAAAACAAGTGCAGTAACTTACTGTTTTCTTTAGCCAAATGAGCCATAAAAGCTTCATATGCCACCTGCTACATTTCGTTACCTCCGTACCATTAGTGATGTAGCACAAACTAGAGTTGAACACATAATGGCTCTCTGGTGGTATACAGGTCACCTCTGAGGGGTGGATGAGGAAGATATCTTCGTATTGGTTAAAGAAGTACGGTGCCATGTAAAATGTTGTTATTAAAGTCACCAACCATTGCCAGGTACCTATCTTGCCGAGAACATCTGTTGTCACATCTTCATGAATTGTTCCAATTCTGTAAAATATTAAGTAAATAACAGCTGTAAAGGATTGAGTCTCCTGAACCAATAATACGGAATTGTACTTGCTATTAAAATAAATAAAGAAAGGAAGGGTTTATTTTCATTGAACCCTTGCGAAAATTTAACAAGTAATTTACATCTGGGTCCACATAAAATAAAATAAAGTATACAGACTGTGACTATCTTCTCAATAAGAAAAGAATAAGAAAAAGAGATGGACGTAGCATTTTTTTTTTGTCAGAGTGGTCGTAGCTCTTGGTACGCTTTCGTAGAGACCCTACCTACAAGTCACTAATATAACGCTATCTTCCGATCTACAGTCATGCCTCATAAGATTTCTATAATCGCAATGTTGACTCATAAAACTATGGAATAATAGAGAATACATACATGGACATAGCAATATATAAAGGTTCAGAAATTACAACAGTGGTTTTATCTTAGCTGCATGGATTTTAAGAACCATCTAGATTTACTTTGACTTTGAAGTTTATCTCAATGGAGCGCAAGGCGAGAATAGCCAGGTAATTAAAATAATAAATAACTTTACGCCTTAAAACTATTGCAATATTATAGTTACAAATACTTCGTTTAGGCATACAATAGCAAGTAAATATTCGACATACGGCCGCGGCTTCGCAGTAAGCTTGTCAATAACAAGTACACGGTTCATAATCTATGTATGACGAGCTCCGTGGCGCAGTGGGAGAATAGCCGGCTGAGACGTAGGAGGTTGCGGATTCGATTCCCGCCGGGAAACATTTGTTAACAATGCATCATCCACATATTTTTGTTCTGGCTCTGGTTGATTCTCTATATATTATAAGTATGTCATCATCAGGATCATCACCACCTCGTTATCAAGCCACTCTCTCCGGTCCTGTGCCAAGCGCATCCATTGCCTTCCCGCAATTCTCACAATGTCATCCGACCATCCGGCTGGTGGTCTGTCAACTGGTCTGCGCCCTTTTCGCGGCCACCATTCGGTTACTGCCCTCGTTCATCTTCCGTATTTCCTCCTGGCCAAGTGTCCAGCCCATCTCCATTTTAGCTGGTTGATCCTATAAGTATATATTTACGAAAAAACATACGTATGAATTCTATCAGTTATTTGGTTCCCTTAATACCTTAATATAAGCTTTGCTTAGTTTGGAGCTAGATGGCGCTGTGGGAAATGTTCAGTATTACCAGAGACTAGTAATATCTAAATTTCATCGGAATCAGTCCACCAATTTAGTTGTTAAAACGTAACAAACAAACAGAAAGACAGAGTTACTTTTTGAGTCTTTAATATTAGTATACGGTGCTGGTGTCGCAGGCAATTATAAAATTTTCTTACATTGTGCACACGGCTACACATCAAGCTATATATTTCCAATATAAGCTGACCTCTCATTCTACGAAAAGCCTACACAATGCGAGGTCAGCTTATACTGGAAAATAGCTTGATGTGTACAATATGAAATTTTCATATTGTGCCACTGTTTGTTTAGCCAAATACATTCAAAATATATTACGGATTTTATCCTCGAGATTTGAAGGTGTAGTTACGCATCACTAAATAATTACCAGTATAACATTAAATTGTTTTCAAATATGTACAGTAAGTGACATATGACTGGAAATTGACACGATACCTTTAAAGATCCATTATTTATCTATAAATCGATTGAACATTTTCGCTAGTAAGATTAATTGGAGCTTACAAATATCAATATGTTAATCTATTTAGTTTGTTGACAGTAGATTCTTCATAGTTTTGAAGAACTTTAAAATTCGACTTATCTTTGCAGGAGCCGCCGGGGGATAAGGAAAAAGTGGTTATTCCCCATTGTTTCTAAACTCTAATAAACATTATCCTCCTAAGAATATTGCAGTAATCTGTCCTTGAAACATGAAGGTATTTATAAATGCACTGAGTGATTTATAGGTTGGTGGACCAGCTGGTGGTGTTATTAAACACTAGTACCTATCACGCGATATCAATCGCTTGAACGGTAGCTGTTCCAGTTATTTATAAACGTGGTTTAGTTACCACACAAATATACTCTTGTTGTATTCAGAAAGGATAATATAAACAAATAAACCAAAGCCGAACTATTCTGAGCTAAAATATGTTTATAAATATCACAGTATGAATGTGACATGTGTTCATTTTTACTTCGTGTACAAACGTTGTGTGACTCTCAAGAAAAAAAATTATTTATCACTGATAGGTACGTTAGTGGGTGTGATTCAATGGAAGCCCAAGTAAAGTACCAAAACAGGCGTATAAGCGACGCTAGCTTGTTTATTTCTATACTGACTAATAGATAGTTTTTTATTCCGTTTTTCAAGACAAAGATTGTTCTAACTTTCAGTGCACGGGATTTAGTATAGTAAATATTATTGTTTTTAGAGCTAAACACTTAGCCCAGCTAAGTGCACTGCACAACGCTGCACAACGATCCTTGAACGTATTTAGTGACTAAACATGTTCATCATCATCATAATATCAGCCGTAGGACGTCTACTGCTGGACAAAGGCCTCCCTCATTGATCTCCAGGAACTGCGGTTGGAAGCGGCCTGCATCCAACGCCGACCTGCGGTTCTTACCAAGTCGTAAGCCCATCTTGTAGGTGAACGTCCTACGCTGCGCTTGCCTGACCGTGGCCTCCATTCGAGAACTTTCCGGCCCCATCGGCCATCTGCTCTGCGCGCTATATGGCCTGCCCATTGCCACTTCAACGTGCTAATCTATCGGGCTATGTTGGTGACTTAAGTTCTCCTACGTATCTCCTCATTTCTGATTCGATCCCGTAGAGAAACCCCGAGCATAGCCCTCTCCATAGCTCGTTAAGGGACTCTGAGCTTATTCATAAGGCCAATAGTGAAGGACCACGTCTCGGTTCCATATGTCATCACTGGTAACACACACTGATTGAAGACTTTCGTCTTAAGGCACTGAGTGGACGAAAAGACGTTGCGAAGTTTCCCAAACGCTGCTCATCCGAGTTGGATTCGACGATTGATCTCTTTCTCGAAGTTGGACCTACCTAATTAGACTGTTTGTCCTAGGTATACAGAAACATGTTCAAATTTGACGAATTTGTATGATTTGACAACTCCTTAAATCATATTTGATCACTAAATACGTTTACCTAGGCATCGTTCGTAGTAACAAAGATGAAATGAGAAAGCTTAAAGAACTTATATATTCAATTAATGAGTTATCCGCCAGGCACCATACAAACAACCATAAAAATATATTGGCGTGGTTCTTGACGTGATCACGTCAATACATTATTATTAAATGAGTTAAAAACAACAAAAAACGGGTGAATATTCGATAATAGTATCCAAGTTATTGACTTGTGTTTTTATAAGTTCCTCGTGATTATGATAAAATATGCCTCGTTTTTTTCCACGATACATAAACAGATCGGACCCAGGAGGTCGTAAAGTAGCAGATAACAATTAATGTTAGTAGTGATCTATTGTCCTACTGGATGATAATGCTTATCACGCGTGAAGGATACCATTTATTGAAAAGGCTACAGGGTCACAGTCAAAACAATGGCAGTGTGCCTAATCTCTTTCTTATTTCTGAATAAACTTAAGTACCTACTTACTGAACTATTTGTCCTGAATCTCGTCGTAAAATGTAATTAACTAAAAGTCAGATGAAGCCGGAATATTCATGAGGTATTTTAGCTTGGCGTCATGAATGTATGATAATTGATGATTTTTCCTTGATCCACAGTATTAAAAGAAAAAAATCTGGGCTGAGTATACACTTTTCTCAATATTCTATTTTCAGTAAAGATAGCAAACTCTATTATGAATAATGAAACATGTGCTTGATTATGGCATGAAAACACTTTATTGTAGGTACACCATAAAAAATACACGCGAAATATAAGACACAAACCAAAAATCTGTATTATCTTCATTCAGGAGACATAAACTTATAATGCTCCTACTTCTAGCCGACCACACCCATGTCACACGATAGCGTTTTGTGGTCAATGGTATCATTTATTTGCAATAATAATAACTACGACATATCACGCCTATAACATACATAATACTTACTCGCCTCCGTTTCTTCGACAACAACAAGGTAAAATTCATTATGTCAAAGCCAACCATTTCATAATAAATGAACTTAGAAAGGTCCACAACCGAAACTCACCTTTAGCTAGAAGTCACACACTCCTCGCTATCGTAAATCTAGATTAGCAAACTAATGGGTCAACACCGTAGTTGCGGTGACACAACTCCCAAAACTATTAACCTATGATAACATTCGCCAAATTGTGTTACGTGATAAGACCTTGACGGTAACACGGATGGTGTCGGATAGGAACCGGCTAGGAGTGTGCGGCGCAGTCTAATAGCGCTACAAACGGGGATGTTTTTATTTTCAATTTAAAGGTTATTTGCAACCATACATTTAATTTATTTTACACCATTTTTCCATCAGCATCCATCCCCATCCATCCCCTTCTATTCTATCATCATCATTCCCCAGGACAGCTATCTCCGGCGCCGGCAGCCGGCAGCCGGCAGGTATTGCCAAAGGAGATAAGAGGTTATGTTTTTACGCACGATTGCGGTAAGCCGCGACCATGGGCCGTCAGCGGCGCCTCGACGCGACGAGTATTTGCCATCCATTCGCTCGTCCGCCGGCACGCACGCCTGGCGCCCACACACCGCTCGCTACACGGCACAATATAACGAACAACTATCAATGGTGCTTGTGATACTTGCAGAACTTCGGCAACAGAAACAAGAGGAAAGAAACCACAGAAAGCAACATGGACAAGGATCACGCATTGGAGGAAATGATGGGGAAACTGGGTGAGTGCGAATATTATTTATTCCAAACATATGGTAATCTCTCGGTAGCCTTTGAAGAACGTTTACCTGTTTACGGATTTTTTACGGATAAGTATATTATGTAAGAAGGTGCCGTATAAGCCGGTAATGTGACTGGTAGAAGTGCAACTCGTGTGATAGGTATGTGATCTGTGTCGTAAACGATCGTATCTTATTCGAGACACGTTAAGCGTCAGCGCGCTTTCCTTTCTAATTGATCTGATATATCCATGTTAAGACTTTTAAGAGTTATACTTATTCTAAGATACGGGTTGCAGAAAAAACAACAATCAAGGCTTTTAATTGCATTAATATAGATATACGAGTATTATTGTACAAAATCAAATTTACCAAGTCCCGTTTTAAACTTTCGAAAACCGAAGTTGAACTCTGTAGAAAAATCTTGTAAGTATGTATTATCGGTCGTTGAACTAGAATCGAAACGATAATTTATATTCTATCGCAACGTGCTTAGCAATATAGGGGTATCAAACTTTAAAAAAAACTCCTTAGCTCATAATCTAACGGACAAAATTATATCATTTTATCAATTGACCTAAAATGAATACCTTATTTAAATGATAGGTAGGTATTTTCAATAGTATACCTAAGCGTGACGATAATTCCAACAGTATATTTACCAAAAAATCACACCACCATGTGAAAAAAATAGCCCGTAGCAACTGAACTCTGTTCACTTGAGCTTTTGGCAACGGCAGCGACCGACGGCGACGGTAGGTAAAGCTAGTGAGATGACCGCCTTACGTTCAACAGCGCGAGTTCAAGCTCACTCACGCAACAATGTGAGTTGTTTTTGCAAATACAACTTGCTCGGTAAAGTTGAACGAGAAACCGGTATCAAATATTACCAAACATTAATGCGTATCCACCATCTCAGACTTTAAAATTTACCAGCCAAGCACTGTCGCAGTTTTCAGTTAGGTTACCTACCTACTAATTTAAGAAGGAATTGCGAATCTTGAGCTGGATGTGTGGGGTAATGAGAATGGATAAGATAAGGAATGAGTATATTAGAAGAAGTTTATAAGTAGTGACAGAAAAATTGAGGAGTAAGAGGCTAGCGTGGTATGGGCATGTCATGCGTAGGGAAGAAAATCATGTGACTAAAAGAGTGTTAGATATGAATGTGGATGGATATATGTAGAAGTAGAAGGCCTAAGAAGAGATGGTTGGACTGTGTGAAGAATGATATGAGTAGGAAGGAATTGACAACGGAGATGATGGCTGGATGTGGAGGAGGAATACATGTTGTGCCGACCCCGCGCGATGTGGGAAAAGGGCAGGAAGAAGAAGAAGACTAATTTAAGAAGGATTCTAAGGAAAAAAAATATTCTAAAAGACTTAGAAGCAATTTGCAACTTATGACTGTAAATTGTTTAGTTTTAAGTTATCTTTTGTACCATTAAACACTTTTAAACCAACTTCAAAAAGGAGGAGGTTCTCAATTTGACTATTTTTTTATGTTTGTTACCTCTTAACTCCGTCATTTATCAACCGATTTGGAAAATTCTTTTATTATTTGTAAAGATATACTCTCAGATTGGTCTCAAAGAAATTTTTTCGAAATCGGTTCAGTAGTTTGTTTTTTCTGTTATCTGAAGTCGGTTATATTTTTTGTTAAAAAGTTACGTGTTTTTAGTACAAATATGTTTTTAATCTATTTATTTTATTCTATTCTAATTAAAAATAAAATATCAATAGATACTGAAAGGTAAATCTATAACTGAAATTGTTGTATAAAATCCATAATGCATTGCAGTTAAACATAATTACTTACTGCAGTGCTATTAAAGTAATGTCATTAAAAGCAGTAGCGAAGGTTGAAAACTTTTCAAAGGAAAGCTGCTCAAAATGAATTCGCTTTCGAATTACCTACACAATTACATTTTCGTGTTTGAGTCGGTCAGTGTCATACATAAAAACGGCCTCAACTGGAACTGAAAGATGGACAGAACTGCTCGTACTATGCAGACCAGATAAACGATGTGTTAACTCTTAAATACGATAGCAAATAATCAATGAACAAAGTTCAATCGCATTTAATTTCTGGACAAAAATGGTGTATGTTATGACACGCTTTTGTTATGAAAGAAGACTTGGACTTTGTAGTACTAGTTACTCGAAAGGTACCGATCGCTATTAGTACTACGAGTACTTCGGCTCATAGGTTCATCTGCATTTGTAGTCAGACTTAGCCAGTCTTACTCTTAAACTCTGAAGGTCGTGATCTATTTTCGTAGAAGGAAATTACACTCCTTTCGGTCCTTTCATAAAAATTCACATGGAAATCCTTGTTCATAAATAATTGCGTTAAAATCAATGACTTCATGATTCCTTGTGCCTCGCATGTTTAAATCGGCTTTTGTTGTGAAAGACCAAATATTTACGCATCTGGATCGCCATCGGTCGCTTGATAAAACAAACAAAGATTGCATTTTATGAAAACAAAGTTATAAAAGGCCCGATCAAAGTTATATAATATTATAATAATGATGAAATGACAAGATGTTAAATAAAATTTACTTTACATGGTATTGAATTCAAGTTTTTATAAGCGACTTAAGGAGCAGTTTCATCACACTTGTTTTCTCGAAAACGAATTCATTTTTAAAAGATTATTAGTTTCTTTACAGCGCCCTTTGTTAACGGTAGAGTTACGTCTGATGTAATTAGCTAATTAGATTAACAGCCCAACGTTACCAAAATAGTTTACTCCGTATTTTCGTCATTTAATCGCCAGCAGTTGATGAACTGATCGGTATCTGTTAATTACTGGAAATGGGTTTTTAATATAAGTGACTGAAAAACACTAATTTGTGTCAATCAATTTACTATAAATTTGCCATGGTTTAGATACCATGAGACGCGTACCTAGGTGTTCTCTAATGGATGGGTTTCGATGAAAACGACCAATAAATTAGTTTGACCAATGTAATTTTTAGTCAAGCTAGCGTGTCTTAAACAACACCGACCCTGGGCTTATTAGCAACTCAAACATAAACACGGTGTAGAGAAAAACCAAGGTTTAATCATGAATGTATGTACTGCAGATAATATCAGATAACTAAGTACTCACCTAAAAATCAATACTTACATAAATGATTACAAAAAGTAGTAAAAAGCAGTAATGAAAGTAAGCAGCCTTGGTGAAGTAAGTGGTATGGATTAATTATCGCGTCCAATGACGAGCTATTGGACATGTGTTACTAGATCCAGCGACTGAATCATTCGTTTTTACCACAAGTCTCCTCAAATTCAATTATAGGTCAAATTTAAGATTCTAATCTCGATGCCTGTCGATGCAATGTATAACTGAACCGAAAGGAGATGTTGCCTCTTTAGATGTAACGTATTTCGATGCAACTGGAAGTTGTTTAAATGATAAATAAATATTGCTGGACATTTCACACAGCACTATCTAGCTAGCCCCAAACTTGTGCTATGGGAACCAGATACATATCTGATAGAATTCTTACCTACTTTTTTCTTTTTTGTAAATATATACGTTATATATAATATAATAGAAAAACATCCAAACCCGAAACAAATATCTGTAGATAATGTAAACATTAGTTCCGCCGGCGCCGGCTAATCGCTCACTGCACCACGGAGGTCGATATTGTTTAAAGTTAGCATTCCAAGAATTGGGGTATAACATACATAGATATACCTACCTACCTACGTGGCTACTCCAGCGCTTATCTGGATCCTAACTTCAAGCTAGTAAATATCGTGTTTAGATTACCGATGCTAATTCAGCACTGGAGAGGATCCCAATACTTAATTAATGTTAATCAGCCTTAAAACACGTATTATTCTATTCCAGTGTGTTCTATAACTAACTAAATCGATTCAGATTCAGATTCATTTATTCCACACAGATACGACACCGCAGTACACTTGGAAAAGTCAAAATTTTACAACTATTACAATAAAAGTATCGCCATATGAACAAAAATAAAAAGAAATTAACTAACATAAAACATTGAGTTGCAATGCTCATTATTAGGGAGTTCGAGCTTGCAGTTATTTTTAGAGTTCCCACAAGAACTTGTACACATTTATATTTAAAATAATTTAACTAAATAATAAAAATATATAAAATTTACAGTGTACTAAGATCATCAGCAAGTGCTTCGTCAATCGTTTAATATGATTTGTTCAATAATAACTTTCTAATTTTATGTGTGAAGTCGGCATGACTTGTATTCCGCAGATTATGTGATAATAATTTATTAAATAATTTAACACTTAGACATAAGAAACTTTTTACAACTTTAGCTAGTTTATGTGTTAGAAGACACACTTATGTTGCATCAATGTAAATAAATCTTAGGCGATGAAGCAATGCTCATTAAAGGGAGTTCGAGCTTGCAGTTATTTTTAGAGTTCCCACAAGAACTTCCTTTACAAATAGCAAAGCGTCTAGACAACGTAATTAAACTTTTCCTAACATAGTAGATGCACTTACCTAAAAGAGAGGCAATACTTATATGATAGGACCGCATTCCACAACATTGCTAAAATAAACACTTGCTATAGTGTGACCATTAGTGCTGTGCACTCCCTGAGGTATGCGCGCGGCGAGACGGGGGGGGAGAATCGGCTGCTGCGCTCTGTCAGTTCGCCGTCAACGCTCGTGGCGGCAGGTAGTGTTATTTGTATCGGACTGTCTATGTCAGACGCACATGAGATAAATATTCAAAGATGGGTCGTGCGTTATCTCGTGATATGAAATGGAAGATGAAGTTGAAACAGAATCTATGTCAGAATAACTTTCGTTAGAATATATAATTGTTTGTAAATATAAAAAATGTTCAATAAAACAAGTCCTTTGAATTATAAGTTTAGTTCTTATTTATCACCTGCATATTTTTAATAAAATATGAGTATATTTAAGTTACATTTTAATCAACAAAGTAAGTATAATATATTACAGATAGATAGCCTCCGACCATCGTCCCACCACAAGTCTTGCCTTAGAAATGCAAACTGATATCGTAAGATATGTCCGACATGTATTGATCTCATGTGAACTCATGCAGTTTTTTCGTTGCCTCCCACCTCGCCGCGCATACCTCAGGGAGTGCACAGCACTAATGGTCACACTATAGGACTTACAATAAAAAATAAATAATAAAAGAGGCACTGCATGTTACGTGTAAGTAGGTAGTGTTAAATAAATTTCTAAGGAGTACTGAGTTATAAGTATGTATGTATAAGTTTTACCAAAATTACCGTTAAAGTCAAAGTCAAAATCTTTTATTCAATAAACTCACAAGGACAACTTTGAAACGTCAATTTTACTGCCTGTTCCTTCGCGACTAAGCCAGGAAAGAAAGGCAAGAAAACAAGGCGGGCTTAATGATCCTTTTAGAATACATTACAATACAGGAAATAATTAAGTCTAAATTGTAACATTTTGAACGAGTTGGAGCAATTTCAATCCCAAGCTTCTCTATCATCTAAATAATCCGATGTTCTATAGTTGGTTTTTTTATAAAGATTTTATTTAATTGCGTTTTTAAAGTGTCGTCGTTAAATTACAGTCGATTTTTTATATAAATTTTAATGGTCTGGTGACGGATCTACCACTGTTCTTCCATATTTTCTTAAAACGCGCAGAATCGGATAAGTCAGAAGATAAAAAGGTAAACAAACTCTGATACCACAGCTATTATAAGTAGTGTTACGTTCACTCCACAATACACAATAATTAAGTAACAAGTCACCATGGCCTTGCCAGCTATTAATACAAATTAAAACAAGTTTACGCGAAACATAAATTCTATTTTAAAAACACGTCCATGGGTTTAGCTACTACTAGAGTTAGGTACAGACATCATTCCACCATAAATATTAAAAATATTGCAAGAACATACGAATATGTAATAGATAACACTGCTATAACCATTATCTTTAGTGCAAATGAAATATAATCATTTTATTACAAAATGTTTATCATAGTGACTTTTCCAGATCCGTGATTTATCGGTTTTATTTGATTACTTATATAATAGTGTGCTATCTTTACACCGCTTGCGACAGTTTTTAGATAGAATAGAATAGAATAATTCTTTATTGTACACCAGGAATACTTAAAAAAACTAATTTATGTACTACTAGTGGTCCCGCCGAACTTCGTATCGGCTTGACATGCATAGGTATAACGCGGGCTGTCAATATAACTCACCCTGGTAGAATTGTCAATTGTTGTCCCCGGCCATCATTATGTATGAGAAAATGAATGACTTCCACAAATAATTCAATACCAAAATTAGCCAAATCGCTCCACCCGTTCTCGAGTTTTAGCGAGACTAACGAACAGCAATTATTTTTTATATATATAGACAATATATCTCGGGATGACTCCTACGCATCTGTTTGCATCTGCTTCATGTTCTGTTTCAGCATCTGTTTCAAATGATATTAATTTTTTTTACATCCTCTTTGACGATATTTGCAGCACTCATTCTGTCAATTCTATGTCAAACGTCATAAGGTTACATTATAAAAGCGCTAAGGTTAGATTATAAATAATTTTATATGGTGGTTAAGTATTCTTAAATTTTCTAATTTTGTGCGCAATTTTCTTAATTTTTTCTTTCATAAGAACCTTCTCCTGACAATAAGAAATACAACGAAAAAAGAATTGGCCAAATTGTCCAGTCGTTGTTGAGTTATGCGCTTACCAACACATTTTGCGATTCATTTTTATATTATAATTATAGATATAGTACAATGGGCGGCCTTATCGCTGAACTGAGCTCAACTGTTTGTCTATAGCGCATATACCATACAGTGTGAAAGGAGGTAAAATGACCCTATATCGGGTAATGATTAATCATCGGCGACTTTTATATTTTACTTTTTACTTTTTAATGCGGCATTATATCTACAACCCTGTTTTCTGTATACATATATACAAATATATATTTTTCTCATAGTTTGTACAACTTTTTTTGTGAAACAGCTATATCCCGCTTGTCAACTTAGTTTTAGTGCATGTTGTGTTCACCTGTAATTGGTTGTGAATGTAGCTATAAGATATAGACATAAGAACTCTAGCATTATATCATGTAACAACTGTTGGTGGACCTAATAAATAAATAAATAATAATAATTACCAAAAAAAACATAAAGAAGCATTAAAAATCACCCTGGTATATACAGGGTTTCCCAGAAATGGTGGATAATCCTGCACGTGCGTGTGCGGGGGGGGAGGTGGGGACCCACATCCCAAAAAAAAAAATTCTATTCCCAACAGTCCGCGGTCTACGAATTTTTTTGTAAAATTTAGAAATTTCCCAGTTTTCCTCACATTTGTGGGCATCACGTCCGCTACATGAGGCCTATTTCGGATTTTTTTCTTTTAAAGTATTCCCTAATAATGGTATTCCTAAATTACCTTTAAAAAAACGCAACTACTTAGGATAGTAGTTAACTAGTAGTCCCTAAACATAAATTTTATTTCTGAAATTTATTTTACTGCAAAGTTTGAGCACCTCTGCTGTAAAAAAAATGTATTGGAGTTTTATAGCCAACCACATAAAAAAATTACCTACATCATAAGGATTCTAAAACAGTAGCATAAGTACCTACTTTAATGGTAAAATTACTGAGCTATAGCTACTAATGTGTAAAAGTAGGCGTTTCATTACAAAATAGCAAAATTATTTGCAGATATTTTTTTTTAGTTTTTACCAGTTAAGTAGCGCTGTCGACCCTAAAATTAGACTTTACTACCTGCTCGGCACATTCAGTTGAATTCTAAGCTGTGTGAGCGAGACAAAACTGTGCTTGGGAATATTGCGAGTGAAAGGGTCAACAAATCTCCTTTGTATGGTAGAATTCGTGTTTGGTTATTGTTTTGTCTCCGTAGTTAAAACTATTTTAATTTTAGTGCGTATTTCGACGTTCTCGACATCGCATGTGCTCTTGTTTTTCTGATTCTCGGTGACAAAATTCTACATTGGCATTCTACTGGACTCGATTTGTGCATTTTGATTGGATTTTGTTTGTTTGGTGATAACTGCGACGACTCGGCATTCTACTGGACATTTGTTCTGTATATCAACAGGACTGTGTGATGTCACGAGAAATTTATACACCCCAAGAGTATTCCAATATGCATTACATTTACGGAGAATGTAGTGGCAACGCAAGTGCTGCCGCAACACTTTATCGGGAGAGATACCCGAACGCGCGTCACCCCGACTATCGAGTTTTTACAAGAGTGCACCAAGCTTACTCAGAGGGCAGAATACCTGGTACTGGCGTTGGTGGCCCTAGGAGCAGAGGACGACCCCACAATCCTGTAACTGAAGATATTGTCCTTGACATGGTGGAAGAAGATCCCAGTATTTCGATGCCAGATATCGAACGCCGTACGGGAATATCAAAATCTACAGCACATCGTATTGTGAAAAAATTTAAACTGCATCCTTATCACGTGACACGTGTACAAACATTGCTACCACGAGACTACCAAGCACGGATTGTTTTCTGCAATGAAATGTTAACAAGAATTCAAGAAGATCAAGATTTTTTCAGAAAAATTTTATGGAGCGATGAGACTACATGTAAAAGGGATGGGTATCTTAACCTTCATAACTTGCACAGTTGGCAATTGACAAATCCACATTTGATGAGAGAAGATAAATCCCAGTATCAATTTAAAATAAATTACTGGACGGGCATATTAAATGGAAAAATTATAGGCCCATATGAATTGCCGGGCAACCTAAATGGCAACAATTATTTACAATTTCTTCGAAACCAGTTGCAAATATTATTAGAAGATGAGCCACTAGCCATCCGGCAAGGAATGTGGCTCCAGAACGACGGTTGTCCGGCACATTATGCTGTGCAAGTAAGAAATTATCTAAATGATGCCTATCCCAACAGATGGATCGGCCGATTGGGGCCAATACTGTGGCCACCACGGTCCCCAGACCTAAATCCTCTGGATTTTTTTTATTGGGGCTGTTTGAAGGAGCAGGTTTACAAGAAACCAATAAACTCATTAGAAGAACTTCGACTTCGCGTCGCCGAAGCAGCCAGAATTATATCATCAAAAAATTATAATAACAGATTACAAAAATCTTTTATAAAAAGGTGTAGAGCTTGCATAAGGGCATCAGGAGCCCAATTTGAACATTTACTTTGATTATTTTTATAATAAATACTTTTTTGGTCATTACTTGTTTTATTTTTTTCTTTTGCAATTTTGTAATGAAACGCCTACTTTTACACATTAGTAGCTATAGCTCAGTAATTTTACCATTAAAGTAGGTACTTATGCTACTGTTTTAGAATCCTTATGATGTAGGTAATTTTTTTATGTGGTTGGCTATAAAACTCCAATACATTTTTTTTACAGCAGAGGTGCTCAAACTTTGCAGTAAAATAAATTTCAGAAATAAAATTTATGTTTAGGGACTACTAGTTAACTACTATCCTAAGTAGTTGCGTTTTTTTAAAGGTAATTTAGGAATACCATTATTAGGGAATACTTTAAAAGAAAAAAATCCGAAATAGGCCTCATGTAGCGGACGTGATGCCCACAAATGTGAGGAAAACTGGGAAATTTCTAAATTTTACAAAAAAATTCGTAGACCGCGGACTGTTGGGAATAGAATTTTTTTTTTTGGGATGTGGGTCCCCACCTCCCCCCCCGCACACGCACGTGCAGGATTATCCACCATTTCTGGGAAACCCTGTATACTAAAAAACAAAACCGCTTTTGTAAAAATTTACATGTTGGTTAGATCTACCCCACAACCTAGCACTAAAATATATATATATGTATGTAGTAAGTAATTATTATTTTTACTGAAATGTTGAACAGTTACTTATTCAACATAATATAATCTACCTAAACATGTTAATGGTGAAGTCTCGATGTAGATGCTAGAAGAAATAAATACATTTTAAAATGAACTTGAAATGTCGGCCGCACAATAACTGAATAATCTGTGTGAATAGGTATTTCAAAAGCGTTTAGTAACAGCATCAGTCGTTGAGATGGTAAAATGAATGAAAACACTTTATTGTACACATTAAAAAATAGAAATTACAGACTAAATAGAAGACACAAAGCAAAATAGTACAATGGGCGGTCTTATCGCTTTGGAGCGATTTCTTCCAGACAACCCAGCGTGACTCCAAGGTGTATTGTCGGTTATTAATAATGTTTAAAGCAAAGATAGACAGCTAGAAATGCCTGAGATATTTGGAGGTGTGTCAAATTACGTAAAAGTGAGCACACTCAAAATAATTTGTTGAAGAAATCTGAAACATCACATGATTCCTATTTATGTGACAATGAACTGTTTTCGAACAGACAAAATGTCGTATTGAAATGGAGTGAAAAACTAAATTTTTGCCCTGTCTAACAATAAACAATATCTAACAACTCTTTTGTTTAAATAAAATTTGCTTTATTCGTTGTTTATAACAATTTTATAATGAATATGTTTTGACCAACTTGATGTGAATAGTGGCTCAAAATCTGGTTTCGTCGGGTTACTCATATACTCTGCCTTCTTTAAAACATTCTTCATAACCGTCTGCCTCCATGCTATATCCAACTGATCTTTTACTAATGACACCTGAGCGTAAACATCTTTCTACACTAACATCTTTCACACTGCAATCCGCGTGTGGAAGGCTCTTCTTGTGAAAATCCGCAGGTCCGCCTCTATAGGAATTTTCAAATCCATCTTTTGTTTCCAATGCACTTTCTATTCAAAATTGCCAACAAAATTGAGTGCTTTATTTATGTACGTGTGTTATTATTACGTTTATTTTAAGTAGGTACCTAAGTTTCTCAGTTAAATGTTTGTAAATCTGTTTTCTGGGAAACATGCTCAATCAACACTACACAAAGATTGGCTAGAAGAAAATACTAATTAGCATTAAGTTCGCCTATGCATTATTTACCCTGAATTGTAGCTCAGTTTTTCAAGGTCATGCTGTGGATTTACAATTCCATTAGTTGTTCAGACTAGCAACACTTGTCCTGCGCTGCCACTAAACATAATAACCTAGACTAATATGTACATTATAAAGGTTCGATAAACGTGCTGAGAACCTGATTGAAAGTGTAATGAGATTAACACAAGCAATTAATGCAATTACCCAAGAATGCACAATTACACACTCATTGGAAATGTCTTCACTTGTCTGTTTCCTAACATCACTCGCAGGCCAATTTGAGAGGCTTCAGTAAGTTCGGCGAGTTACAATAATCGATGCCGATGACCCTGGGTCAGTTGTGATGAACCACATAATACAATATGAGCGTAATTCTGTTGTTACCACTGTCTTGGTAATATTTTGCGTAAGCCTTTCTCCCTATTAAAAATACTATTTATTAAGATGTTTTTCTAACAATAGCGAATGTAGGTATGTACTCATAGTTAAACTAGAGCTAACTAAGCTAATATTTCTGATGTTGTTTTTTTGAACACACGGTCTCTTTTAGTGATGCGATACTTCCCCAAATTGTATTAAAGTTTCTAAGAACCTGTTTTACCTATTTACGTTTTTACGACTGAACGGCTGGACCGATTTCGATGAAATTTGGTCACACAGATCACGGCCTGAATTAAGGCAGGTTACCTATAATTGACAAACCACGCGTGCAAAGCCACGAGCGGAAGCTAGTTCACAATAAATTATAGGGACTGCTTTTCAAGTTTCGAATGTGCTTTAGAGATATCTCTCTAAATTATTGTCCCTATAAAAATACTGACCTGACGTTAGAATAGACTTTTACTAGTTTAGACGTGCTTAAAACAAATTCTGTGAAAGTTTTGTTCACTATAATTTTCTACGGCAAAGTTCCAACTAATCAACATAACAGGCATTTGTATTGGTACATCATACAAAGTCGTGTGCATACACTTGAATAATTGGAAACAAGACCTAGGTAGGTACTCTACCTACTTAGCAGACGTCAATTGCAAATGAGAGGTCAGCGGTTAAACCGGTAGAAGCATTTACGCCAATCTACGGTCGTTTCTGCTAATAATATTGCCGAGAGATGTGAATATTCAAATAAATTAAACAAGTGTTTATCGGTTTTTTCCTATTATTTTTAAAATGACGACATAAAACCGGTTTTATCGAAACACGTGCGAAAAACATAGAAACCAGTTGCTGGTTTCTATATAGGTACATTAATATGTAGACAGACAGTTGAGATCTAGAATGTAGTTTTTCTAATCAATAATACTGAACTCTGTAACTACATAAAATGTTGATACCGATATTGAAACTGAGAAAATTCTTTACAAATATATACAGACACATTATACATATTTATGTAGGTACACAAGCTTACAGGGCTGTTGACCTAAATGCACGTTTAATTCTGGATTTTGTGTACGGAGTATCTACATAGTAGGCACTTATATCGTCATCACATGCAACGTAAAAAGCAGTTTCTCCCAATTACAATGAAACGTCTGTATGGACAAGAGTGGTCTCTGCTTGCTCTGCCCTGCTGTTCATTTTCATTACGTATGATACTATCCTTATTTTTTCTACACTTACTGTCATTGTTTACAGGTCTGAACCAATGTTAGGTCTGAAAATATTTTTAAAGCTCTTTGATTCCAACATAAGTACCTACAAAAATATTTTCGTATTATTATTGGTAGGGCAAAGAATTTATTTTTACAATTGTAGATACAACATATATATCTACATACACTAATAAATTAGTGCATATCTCAAACAACACTATTTATCTGGCTTATATTTAGATGCTGCAGGATTCTAACCATAGTATTCTATATCCTTGTACTTTAATACTACTGCTTGAAATTAGGTTAAGTATTATCACTGGCTATCAATCATTTCATAAAGATATAGGTGTCTAGATAAATCTTATTTATAGCCCGAGTCCCAGATACATTGCGAAAAATGCCCTCCTCGTTACTTAATTATCTACTCATATGTTACGCGTATCTTTTTATGGAAGTCTGTCGCTGGTACTGATACGGTGGACAATACTTATAATTACGTGATACAGTAGGGTTGCCCACACCGCTATCGACCTCTATATCGGTCATAGTAGGCGACAGACATAATAGATATATCAAACTACAGTATAGTAGGAATAATTGGACAGATTAACAACATATGATATTTTATATTTACCATCAGCCCGTGTTTCCACAGATAAAAGTCAAATACTAGTACGGATAAATTGATAAACAAGAAACTAACTCCAACACAGGCAGTGTCTGTGATCAATAATCTTGACCCTAATCCACCCCATACACCACCGCGACCAGAATATACATTTTCTATCCATCGAATGATATATTATTATAAACTCAATTCAACCTATTGTCTAATATTAAACAATAATAAAACTTATTTTCACACCACCTGCTCGACAATGTCAAATTATACGTCATGTAAACCTCACCGAAAGCAGGTAATTAAATCCCTACGGCTGATCCGGGAATAAAGTTGTACTGAATTTCATTATGCCCTCGCGGGCATAATATGATTTGAATTTGGACCCTCATCTGTATTAAAATTTAAACCAGAGACACTGCTTATTCTCTTCGTTTAATAATCTACTAATATAGGTCCATTTTCCACAACTAAATTCAAAACTGAATCAAAACTCAAGTATACTCGTATATCACCTCAAATCACGGTTGAACACAGTTTTAGAATAAAGATAATTTTTGATTACATAACTCTTGATCACAAAGTCCTTGCCTTGCCATTATTATACGGTTTATAGTGCTAACTAGCAAAGTACGTAGTGAATTGACGATAAGATCCTTCATATTGTATTAGGTACCTTTTGCTATCGGCCACCAACGTACTTATGTATTGATACCATTGACACAAATGTATCCATAACACTTGTGTCAATAGTTGACGATAGAAGAATAATCATTGCGCGAGGTGCGATCTATCTGTCCTTTCAGTACTTTATCTTGTTATGCAGTAGGTGTAATTAAAAATAATAGATACTTATTTAAAAAAGAGAGTTATCACGTACCGAATTATCGATGTTTGGACCGACAGTTGTTTTGGTTATAAGTGTAAACCTTCATCAAGTTCAGATGTGATCCGCTCGAGTCAGAGATCTTCATGCCGCGGCGTCAGACATTTCAACAGTGGCGTAGCGTACGTTGGAGGGGCCCTGTATCAAAATTAGTTAGGGGGCCCAAATTATGGGTAAAGATTTCACACAAAAAAAAAAACCAAAAATGCTTGCATTAAATTAAAATAAATATTTATTGATGAATAATTAATGATAGTATTTATTGATATTATGTTATCACTTCCTCCTAGAGATTGAGCTAGCCAAACAATTCAAATTAAATATACACTTTTCTTGCCGTTTTTTGGCAAATTGATTTATTAAATCATCTATAGCTGAAGATGATTTCAGTTTTACCAACCAATAGATAATCAGAACAAGATTGTATTGTATTACAATGTAATACTTACGTTTGAACCGGAATTAAATAAAACGCGTAAATATTGCTCTCCGTGGTTTGTCATAGTACATCGGTTATTGCGGGATTTCCCCGTTTAAGTCATTCACTTACCCGCAATAACCGATGTGGGATGTTGCCAACATTTGGGCGCACGCTTAACCCGGGAAAAAGAGATTGCTTCTTTTGACTTTTGTCATTTATGAAGTGAAAACTCTATAGGCACATATAACAGTTTTTTATATGTTTTTCCCGGGAAGCACGAGATTAAGTGACATTGTGGATAACATTTTACTAATTTTTGCTTACACACGTTAGGGGCCTTTGTAGCCCGGGGGCCCCGTATCATTGATACGGCTGATACGGCGGTAGCTACGCCCCTGCATTTCAATAACTCACGTGTTTCTTGAATGATTGAATTTTGAATAAGTCATGAAAGTTTAGTTAGAACCATATCATTGCAATGTCACCGAAGTTACATATGTATTCCCAATTTCAACTGAATCGGTTGAGGGGAAACATACATACATTGCAAGTTAATAAAAAGCTGTAATAAGAACAAACAATTCAATTTAAAACAAGATTATATATGTACATAGAACATACAACTCAATTTAAAACAAGATTATCCTGTGGTCCGGGTGGAATCTTGCAACAGAATTTTAAACACGTTCCCCTCAACCGATTCAATTGAAATTTGGAATACATAATAATATGTAACTTCGGTGACAATGCATTGATATGGTATCATGGAGGTGGTCTCATGATAGCGACGGATGGTATACAACGGAACTTCTGAATGGATTATAGTAGGCTACTAGTGTTCGGGCTCATTTGAATCTGCTTGCGGTTCCGATTATGAATTTTATAAAAGCTTGTTTTGAAAAAGTAATTTTTCACCAAAAAACTTATTTTATCAATTTTCACAATCTACTAGATATTTTCCATATATGAACCGTTCCGTATGATCAGTTGAAGTTGCAGTATTTTATTATTTTTGTTCTCAACTATCTACTAGCCCTACGATTTTATTCCTATGTTATCGAAACAAACGCAACTCAGAAAAATATCAGATTGATAAAACCTTAGATAGAGTTAGGTACCTATTGTTTCGCCTTAACAAACTGTGGTTGCCTTTACCTTGAATAGTCCATTGTAATGTTTGTTTTTATTTACACATATTGTTTACTTCCATTATGTAATCATCCATTATTGTCTCAGATTGTTCTTTCATAGAGATATCAAGGGCATAACTTATTTCAGTTTTGGCTCCAGTTTGTTTGGTGACCTTTTTATTCGACCTCCAAAGCTTGGAATAGGTGAACTGAACATGTGACCGTGATCTACTAAGCTTTTGTCAAACCTTGCTGCTAAAAATCGGAAATAATAATAAATATTGTTGACCTTCTTAAAAAAGATTAGATTTTGTGCACATTTCAGCGAAGGTCAAGAGTACACACAGAGTACATAATACAAATTGATATGTAATTAGTACAATACCTACAGTTAATATTGAGATTCGTTAATCTTTGTCTAGTGACGTGATTAAGTTTAATATTATGCAAAAACCTCTTTTAATGGCTCATGTTTCATTGATCGAGCGAAGCGAGATCTCCAAATCAACTTGGGTAAATCGGCATTGTATGTATGTAAGTATGTATGTATCTATGTATGTTTGGTTGCCCGATGATAACTTTTGAAGTGTTGATCCAATCATCATGAAATTTGGTATATAGGTAGGTAATGATGGCACAATTTTGGTGTGACTAAATGAGGGGACTAAACATAAAAATGTAGGGGGTTTTTGAGTTATTGAGGTTCAAGCGGGGTAAAAAAAAATTAAAATTAGACTATAAGGTCGTATGGGACGTCAAATAGACGAAAGGTCTTCATCAATAAATGTTAACCCTGTTATTACTTTTAGTATAATTTTTGTAGTTTTTGAGTTATTAAAAACCATAATAAAAACAAAACTTTGACAAAATTTACAGTAACCCCACAATGCTGAAATTTGGTATTCATGTAGCTTTAGTGACACAAATATAAGCAACAATCTGAAATCTTGAATAACTGCATTTTGGACCCCAAAAAAGAACACCACATACATGAACTCCCGTTACCTGTAATTTGAATGAAACTATAGTTCAAGTAAGGTGGTTGTATATTTCGTGACACTATTTTGACAGTCTAAGATTACGAATAACATATTTTTGTTTTATGGGAGACTCGCAAGATCTCAGTTTGGAGCGAACCACTAGTATTTTATAAATCCAAGGTAATAAATAGAGATATGTAATATTAATCGCGTGTCAGTCGTAAAACAAATCGAGTACACACGGCTACACATCAAGCTATACATTTCCAGTATAAGCTGACCTCTCATTCTACGAAAAGCCTACACAATGCGTGGTCAGCTTATACTGGAAATGTATAGCTTGATGTGTAGCCGTGTGTACACTGAGTGCGTCGAAACGTGGGTCAGGCCAGGGCAAGAACGATAACGCTCTTTACCTACTCCATTGTATACAGCGACCACAGCATTATGTATTGCAACTATTCTTAACAACAGCAAATTGGTTTTAAATGTACCTAGTCAGGTCATAAGTATTGTCACACATTAAAACCTTTCTTTTAGAATGCTGGCCACAAAAAAGTTTATAGAATTCGAATTTCGAATTGTTCATGAAAATAAAAATAAAAAAAAATACTTTTTAGAATTTTACTCATTTTTAAATATGGAGTGGACGCTTAAAGAAGACCGTGTTGCAGTTATTGCGTTGCATCGTTGCGGTTACGCGCCAATTAAAATTTTTGACAAACTGAAAAATGTGAATATAACCAAAAGATTCGTTTATCGCACCATCAAACGATACAATGAAGACTAGTGTAGATGACAGGTCAAGAAGTGGTCGCCCTCGGTCTGTTAGGACTCCAGCAGTGATAAAAGCTGTGAAGGCGCGAATTCAAAGAAATCCCAAACGTAAGCAGAAACTGTTAGCCCTTCAGATGGGGTTAAGCAGAACCACGGTGAAAAGGGTGTTAAATGAAGACTTAGGGCTTCGGGCATATCGAAGAAAAACAGGACATTGTTTGAATGCTCGTCTAATGGATCTGAGACAGAAGAGATGCCGCGCTTTGTTGAAGCGGTACGCGGGAAAAAAATATCGGGAAATTCTTTTTTCGGATGAAAAAATTTTTACCGTAGAAGAGAGCTACAACAAACAAAATGATAAGGTGTACGCACACAGTAGTGAAGAAGCGAGCAACCGTATTCTGCATGTCCAACGAGGTCATTTTCCATCCTCGCTCATGGTATGGTTGGGAGTTTCTTATTGGGGTTTAACAGAGGTACATTTTTGTGAGAAAGGTGTAAAAACGAATGCAGTTGTGTATCAAAATACAGTCCTGACGAACCTTGTGGAACCTGTTTCTCATACCATATTCAATAAAAGGCATTGGGTATTCCAACAAGATTCGGCGCCAGCTCATAGAGCGAAGAGCACACAAGACTGGCTGGCGGCGCGTGAAATCGACTTCATCCGGCACGAAGACTGGCCCTCCTCCAGTCCAGATTTAAATTCGTTAGATTACAAGATATGGCAACACTTGGAGGAAAAGGCGTGCTCAAAGCCTCATCCCAATTTGGAGTCACTCAAGACATCCTTGATTAAGGCAGCTACCGATATTGACATGGACCTCGTTCGTGCTGCGATAGACGACTGGCCGCGCAGATTGAAGGCCTGTATTCAAATTCACGGAGGTCATTTTGAATAAACTTTAGTGTCATAAGAATCTATGTTTTGTTAAGTTCATTTTGGTATATAAATGGTTACATAATGAATAAACTTGTTTCAATTATTTTATATTAAACATGTGACCGAATTTATGACCTGACTAGGTATAAAATTATTAAGTACTAGCTGACCAATCAGCAGCTTAGCACGCGTAGTTTTTCCATAAAAACATTTCCCCTTCTTCTGCGCTGTTGGGTAAAAAGTAGCCTATGTCACCCGGGGATAGTGTAGCTTCCCAACAGTGAAAGAATTTTTTTAAATCGATTCAGTAGTTTTTGAGTTTATTCATTACAAAAATACAAATCTTTTCTCTTTATAATATTAGTATAGATATAGATTATTAAGTATAAAAGTTAACATTCAAATATTTGGCAAACAGTAGACGGCTCGCTATTTTCATCGTGATAATCTGTGAATATTTTACCCTAAGACATACACCCAAGGGCGGATCCAGCTTTGGTGACAGGGGGAGGGGTCACATAGGCGTGGTCAAGTCACAAGAAGTTATAATTTAATTTTTTATAATCATGGATACAATTACAAAGTAGGTATTTTATTAATGTACTTACATACTGTACTTAAAAATACCTATATGTATTTAAATAAAAAAATCAATTTTCACACCAAATTATGTATTATATTAAATTAATTAAATATTGAATGTATTTATATAAATACCATATTGTGACAAACAATTTATAAAAACATTATGTTTAACAATTTTAATTAGTGGTCCACTTAGGTCCTGGACCCAGCCCGAGGGGGGGGGGGTCATGACCCCCATGACCCTCCCCCGGATCCGCCCTTGCATACACCCTAGAACTGAGTGTCAGAAACCACCGTCTCAATTGTATCGTGCCATTGAATGCACAGAACGCCAATACTACTCTTCAATCAGTTTATAGTCAGAGAGCACTACTCACATACTAGTATAGATACTAGCTATAACTACTTGAATGAAATATAGGGCCAAGTAACTAATAAATATAATTATGTTGTTTCCAGGCGACTTCGGGCGCTATCAGTGCTTCCAGTTTATCCTCCACATTCTAGCGGCCATGACAGCCGGTATGCACATGCTGTCCCTGGTCACAGTTGCAGCAGTGCCTGAACACAGGTTGGTAACTCACTGCCTACTTCATGAAAGATAGAAAGACGAATTCAGACATCCTTCATGTCCTAGTTTCACTTTCTTATACCAAAAAAAAATAACAAATAGTGAGCAACTTATATTCGTTTGAACTTTGAGAAAGAAAACATCGAACTGGGATTTAATTTTTAGAAGTACTGGTTACATGGTAGGCCAAATACAGCTGGAATAATCCTAGGTCCATAGCAAAAGTTGTTGGTCCAATGGAATGGAAAAGAATGTGTTTTTTATCAAATAACTATGTTACGAAAATACCAGAAGATACAATTTAATCAATCTTAATCTAATTAGTAAAGTTAAAAGCATGAATGACATAACATTTTAGCCTTTATTGAGATTAAAATGATCGGGCTAAAAATATAGGGTTGATTAAATCAAAAACCTATGGAGATTCTCAAAATAATACCGGTCATCTTAATGAAAATCAAAGTCGCTTTATCAACATGGGCTGGTTTCATATTATATCACCAACATTAAAACGTCCCAATTATCTACTTGAGTTATACTACTACTGCTTATATATTTACTTCGAAAACTACTTAAAATATAGTATTTTGTTACATCACCTACCAGATAATTAAAGACCACTTGTTATTTTAGTATTTTTCTGTTATTCATGTTTAGTATTTATACCTAAGTACCAAGTTTTTCCTTGGATTGCGAACTCAAAAAGGAACGCATGTGCATGTGAAAGGTTAATTTCCTAGAAACTCTATTTACCTGTTAAGTCTATACATAACTCTACTATACGATTTTTCCTATAAGACCTTTTATCGGTTTTAAGTTTTTCTTTGAATATATATTTACCACTATTTTACAAAAATCACCTTATTATAGCAAGTACAAAGTACTCTCCTATATGTATCAAAATGGCGCGTGGAGGAGAACGGGCGACATAACACAATCCTGCCCCTTACACAAGTACAGCGAACGGAGCGTTAACAATAAAAGAATTTGCAAATGTAAAGCAATTTGACATTCCTAAATCGAACAAATAAATAAAATAGAAGACCGCATGTCCATTCGAATCACTTCTGTCTCTGTTCAATGAATTTGGCGAAGAAACTAGTTATCTTCGTTGAAAAGCTTTAACCATTTCCTAAGATACAAAGTTACGAATTTGGCTTTAGGAAAGTCTGGTTACTTTCGTACAACAATTTTGACCATTTCCTACGGTTACGTAGAATATTTTTTCGATGGTAAAGAGTATGGATTAAATTGAGCCATTGGCCTAATCCAAATTTTGTACCATGTACACCTGATTCCCTGAAAGCCTATGCCTGAGGAAATGATCAAAACTTTTGCTCTAAATTAACCAGTTCTTAAAGCCATCCTCTGGAGAACAATAAGGTGATTCGGATGGGTCATCTGTGAGGTCTTATGATGCGTGCTTTATTTAGTTTGATCTGGGTGTGATCAAAAACCACCATCAAAGATACTATTCCTATAGAAAAATTAGCGTAAGACTCGTTAACGTTCCAGTTACTGGATAGTGGTCTAATGGGATGCTTTTGGTTATACAGAGTGTAAAGTTTTTGCTTGATTCGGGTACCAGGTTTCACGTGGAATCAGCTTTGGTTTTCAATATTTACCTGCAGACGAGTGAGATGAAATTGGTGGCCAATATATTCGGTTTTCCAAATGTAAGTATATCACAATTTATCCTTATTATGTATTGTAACATTTCTCCTTAATATATTATCTGCTTGGTAAAAGATTATATGCCTTTATAGCTTTGTTGTTATGTACTGGTTTATTAATTTAATTGAACGCTGCATGATACACATATTTATTCCTGCAAAAGTATGAGGTTGCATGGTCATGTGCCCAACTATTCTTGGCTTAAGAAATATTGGTGATGGATAATTTAATAAGTTCCTACCTATGTTCATCTAATGATTACCTCATATATCATACATAAGGAATTAATCAATAAGGAATTAGCATATCACATTTTTAAACATCATGTCATCCGTATGAGCTACATACTATGTACGTTGTACATGATTTTTTTAAGAGAAATGTACATTTTATTACCAACATACCATCATTTTAGATTTGAGCATAAAACTTAAGGTTTATGTCTACGTTAGAATATTATTGTATTGAACGTTTACACGTAGTCACGTGAATTTAACGTCCGTAGGAGTTTCGCATATAACTAAAATATCTTACATAAAAAAATTGCACATTCATAAAGTTTAAATGTGAAGATGGATACCTAAACATATCTGCTAGACACACAAGCAACCACAAATATGCACATAATTTCACACTTTGCACAGAGCACAATACTGCACGAATATGTGTTACATAATATCCTTATGAAAATTATATAATAAGCCATTTTCTATTTTCAGATGTTACCTGCCAGGAATAGACAGTCAAAACCATACAGAGTCCTGGAATTCATCGGAAGTGCTCCAACTGATACCGCTTAATGAACATGGCAAATTAGAATCATGCGTAATGTACGGAGAAAACAAAACGTTGGAAGAATGCACATCCTGGGTGTACGATACTCAGTATTTTACGTCATCTCGAGGGATCGAATGGGACTTTGTTTGTGGCAGACGGTGGATGGGAGCCTCGGTACAAACCGCATATATGTTTGGCGTCGTGGCCGGATCTCTTCTGTTCGGTCGACTCTCCGATAAATTCGGGAGAAAAACTGCCTTCCTCTGGTCGGGTATACTGCAACTGATTCTCGGATCTTCTGTGGCTTTTGCATCTGACTTCTACACATTTGTAATTATTCGATTTCTTTATGGAATTTTTGGATCTGGCTCATACATAGCAGGTTTTGTATTAACCATGGAAATTGTAGGTCCCAGCAAACGCACGATATGCGGCGTCACCTTTCAGATTATGTTTGCCGTCGGATTAATGCTATTACCTGCGTGGGCATATTTTATTGACAATAGATTCTTGTTGCAAATCATTTATAGCTTGCACGCTGCCGTTTTACTTCCTCATTGGCTACTAATGGACGAATCCCCAAGGTGGCTGTGGGCCCAGGGACGAGCTCGAGAATCAGTAGCTATTGTGGAGAAAGCATTGAAGTTTAATAACTCCTCAGAGACCGTGGATACGTCGCTATTGGTGTCTCATTGTAAGGCGACGTGCGCCAAGTATACGGACGAGCATTCCGCTGGGACCACTGACCTTTTTAAGACTCCGAAAATGCTTCAAAAAACCCTTATCATTTGCGGCAGCTGGTTCACTAATGCCGTCGTGTATTATGGACTCTCTCTTAATGCCGGAAAACTGTATGGAAACCCTTATTTCATAATGTTCCTTATGGGAGTTGTTGAGCTACCTAGCTACATAATCATAACGTTCTGCCTTGATAGAGTCGGACATAGAGCTTTGATCAGCACGATGATGATGTTGGGCGGCATAGCTTGCTTGGTCATAGTCGCTTTGCCTCATGGATCCACCGCAGCGACTGGAATTGTGATGCTTGGAAAGCTATTTATATCTGGCTCCTACTCGATTATTTACAAATACTCTGCGGAACTGTTTCCAACGGTCGTGCGCAGCTCGGGAGTAGGGCTCGGCAGCATGTGCGCGAGCATCTCGGGTGCATTGACACCTTTGATCAACCTCCTCGACACGCTAAACCCGAAAATTCCAACGATTATATTTGGTTTCTTGGCATTGCTCTCTGGATTTTCTGCTTACTTCTTGCCGGAAACGGTCGGTCGTAATTTACCGCAATCGCTGGAAGACGGTGAAAAGTTCGGCGTCGGTGATACTTGCTTTACAAACTGTAGTGGTCGAAGAATGAGCGATTCTTCAGTGGACTTACCTGAGACCATGGTCCCGTTAGATGGGGAAAAGAAAGGACAGGAATAGGAATAAATACGACCCTATAAAATACTTATCTCCGCGAATATCTTAAGCTTTATATTTATGTTCAAAATGAACTTCATTAGGAGGAGATAATTGTAACCAATTTGCTATAAATGATAAACTAAATAAAATAGGTAGATATTTACCTAGTTAAATACGTAACTCACAACATTTTATAAAAAAGCATGGTCTACATATATAGGTAGGCCTTAGTCATAATTATTTGCATAATATTCGATGTTGTCTAGTCAAAGTAGATACTTAGCAACGACTGTTCAGTTTATGTTTTTACTTTAGACTTGATGATTGCTTTTTCACTAGTTATTAGCTTTTTAACTAACAAACTACTGTTCATTGTAGTCATAGGTAATATGAAACTTAATTGTATATAATACTTACCAAGTAGAACTAATGTTTTACTGTCAGGCCCTTTTGCGGACTAACTAATATGGCATGCCTGTTGCCCAAGTCGATATGGCATGCCTGTTGCCCAAGTCGATATGGCATGCCTGTTGCCCAAGTCGATATGGCATGCCTGTTGCCCAAGTCGATATGGCATGCCTGTTGCCCAAGTCGATATGGCATGCCTGTTGCCCAAGTCGATATGGCATGCCTGTTGTCCAAGTCGATATGGCATGCCTGTTGCCCAAGTCGATATGGCATGCCTGTTGCCCAAGTCGATATGGCATGATGTTGAATGACAAGGTTTTTTTAATATTTTATACAAATAAACACAACATATATTTCATAAATGAAGACAGTAGGTAGTATAAAATCTGCAAGCTGTGTCAAATATAAGCCGAAAAATCCCCCAGAGTCCCAAATGAGTCCCAATATTTGAGTACCATGTTAGTTTTTTACTTAGATGAAATGAATTAATGAAATACTAAACAATAATTTGAACATTACAGATATGTATTCTGTATAAATATTTTATGAATTTCTTATGACATGTTTATGAAACTTTTGTGATTCTCTATAATCATTGTTATAAATACGGGATATATTCTCTAAACATATATAACACTTTTGTAATACATAATAGTAAAACGTATCCTAACTATACATTGCAGTACATTAAGTCAATTCTGCTACGATAACTACTGCCAAGCTAACTACAGTTTCAGTCGAAGAACGGCGTAAACCACACAAAGACTGTAAACAAGCATTTTAAAATTATAGTCTGAATATATTTTTTTATTTCCGTAGATAGGTTAATATATAATAGTTATAACAATACGAAATAATATTAAATATTACTGCCAATAATATACCTAAGCCCAGTGTCATTGCCTCCGGGCTATAAAACTATAAGTAGCAGATCTAGTCCAAAATCAGGGTTTTGTGATTTTGTATTAGGATATACAAAACGGTGATCGATAGTAAAACACAATCTACGTAAAAAAATTGTATAGGCACATTGCTATGATACCATCACCAATAGATTAAGGGCGACTTGCTCATCGATGCCTAAACGTGTTTAGTGGCTAAATACGATGTGATAAGTTGTGCAATCATACAAATACTTCAAATTTATACATGTTTAGTCGCTAAATACGCTTAGGGATCGTGGTGCAAGCCGGGCTAAGAGGTTTTTAAGACCGTCTTTAAATCAAGCTTTCAGTGTTTTCAGTGGCGTTACAATATGCCGTGTGCATAAGCCCTTAATGTAAACGTTATTTTGTAACATGTTATAACATCCTTCGCTAGCACAGATGTGGACTCGACCCATAAACAAATTGAACCATAAGCAAAATGTAGGAAAAAAATAAAAATGTCATTTTGATAACCGCGCTGCGCTAAGAGCACGGACTTCACAGCGCTCTTTTGTAACTTAAAGTAAGTCTCATAAGTCTACTAGTAATTTTTCTATTTTTGCAATACCTATCGCTGGCGTTAGAGAAAGGTTTTTATCGGATTTATACTTTTTCATACTTAATATTTTGTTATCCTACAGGAAGGTCCCTTTATTTATATTGATTTGAAAAATCTAATTTAGCTATAGAGATATACATAGATACGCTATAACCTACTATAGACTATCTATAGCTCTATATAGCTATAGTCTTTAGTCTTCCATGGAATAAGAAACTTTGTCAGAAAGTGATAAAACTGAAAAACTTACGTACTTGACTTAGAACCATTCGGTAAAATAAGTTTAATGAAATCAATATGAATAAAACCTAGTACACACGGCTACACATCAAGCTATACATTTCCAGTATAAGCTGACCTCGCATTGTTTTAGACTTTTCGTAGAATGAGAGGTCAGCTTATACTGGAAATGTATAGCTTGATGTGTAGCCGTGTGTACGTATAGGTACTTATTATTTTAATATATATTGCTCATACGAATTTACGTTTTGTAGTTTTTAAATTTGACTTTTTTTTACTAATTTTTGTATTTTTATGCAGATTTCCAGCAGCATAATAATTTAGTATTTTTATGGTGATTATCCATAGAGGATTTTTGTAATAAAATATTTTAAGCAATTGATTTGTGAATATTTTATTTTCCTTTTCTTTCAAGCAGGTTTATGGACAATCAATCGGCAACGGCTAACCCATATTGTATAAGCTATGTACAACGGTATGTATGTATTCGATATCGCGTAGAGAAGCCTATAAAGTTGGTCTTACGCGTCCCTGGTAGCTCCATCTAGAATCGAACGAAACAAATTGAATCAATATTTATCTAACTTTGCCACGGACAACGATACTCCAACATTTAAAATTATTATCCTAAGACCAAACATAAAATCTACTTTGGAAATATTTTTTGCTGAGTTCTTTGGCCTAAGTGGCACCAATACTAAAACTGAAAGTATTGTAATGGAGCTCGTTAGTCTTAAAATTATACTTTATTAAATTTTTGGTACCTAGCTAAAGAAAAAACCTGGAAAAATGAAAGATGACCGTGATATTGAATATCAAAGAGTTTTATTTAAATAGATGATGCGTCCTATTAACTGACAAGACACCGGCATGGGGCACTGCGTTGGTAGTTATAAAAACAAATCAAGTACTATGTAAATAAACACTGCACTGTCCATGCATGCCGCATGCCACGCTCTTTGTGTGGATATTTGGGAGAAAATAAGTATAACATAGTTAAAGCGCGCGTTGATGTCTTTTAAATGTGAAAATGCCGATCCAAAGCATACATATTTGTACAGGTTGGACAGTCAGGGCTAGATTATATTATAACTACTAAGTTACAGTTACTACAGTAGATAAAGCACTTTAAAGACTGGAAAATTAATACCAGATTCATAAAATATGTCTTTTAAGGTTTTCGTGGCAATCGTCGTAGCCACGTGCCCCGTAGCGTAGTACATTGCAGCACCTATAGCGTCGCATCACATTCCGCGATGTATTTTGTTTAATAAAAAATTGTAAGCCTATCTCTATTCTGTATAAGCACGCGTGGTATTACAATAAAAAGTAACAATAATGTCTCTATCCATGTCATAACTCATAAGATAAGACAACTCTTTATTGTACACCAAAGTAAAATACAGAACATAATTCTTACAAATACATTTAGTACAATGGGCGGTCTTATCGCTAAAAGCGATCTCTTACAGACAACCTTTGTGTGGACAAGATCAAAATGTAACACATGACGGCGGTGCATCTATATAAATTTAAAAACATATCTATGTACATACTATAAACCTAAATTACCAGTAATAAATAACACTTTCATTTAAATAAGCAACTCTAAAAATGGTTATGATGAATTAACAAGCAGCTACAACTTCAACACAAGGACAGATAATGGGTGTGCACTTTTGTTTTAAAATTAATAATAGACTTGGATGTTCTTATAGAGAGGGGCAAAGCGTTCCACAAACGTACGGCTGTTACAGTGAAGCATAAGCTATCTGTATGTACCTATATTTCATTGAAACCGATCTAGCCGTTTAGTCGTGAAAATGTAACATACAGACAGAGTTACTTTCCAATTTATAATATTAGTATCTCTTACGAACGAAACGGACATAAATTGTAAACTTTAGTTTTAGTATAAAATAAAGTGAATATGTATTTGTAGAGCAATAACAAAACCGTCATTGAATACCTCCAAGTGAATCAATAACCTGCAATTACCTACCTACAAACAACAATATACTACCAGGTAGGGTAGACTGGGTACGGTTGTGCCATTTTTCGTTTGATCGCCTATAATTCCGTAAGTATTCCCGTTAGCTGGAAGCAAGGTGTGTTTTAAAGTGAAATGGATAGTTGTCTATGTATAAATACTACAATTTTTTGTCCATAAGTGTAAAGGTTTACTTAGAGGAGCCATTTGAAAAAAAAAATATGTCACAATCGTCCCCACCCCAAGGACAGTTGTGACAGTGCCTGGGATCGAAAGTGACAGGTTTAAAATTACACATAAATGGTCTTAAATCAACTTTATTGCACGTAATAAATGTTATACAATCCTTTTGTGGTGAAATACGTCGGTAAGAAACGTTTGCATGCCACGTCTTGCTACGATTTTATTGAGATTTTGGACCATAGTCACCCCTGTTTCGTCAACATTATAAACATCTTGTGGCTTATAGGCGTGTCTGTCCATAACTTTTTGCAAGTTGTCATAAAATGCGTCTACGTTTGTCCGATTAAAACTTGTTACTCTTGAAAGGCTAGTAGTCTGAGCTACACGAACAGAGAGCAGGGGATTTCTACTCATAAATGATCGAACCCATTCCTCACCAGCCATCTCATTCTCAATCCAAGTAGCAGGTCGCTTTAGGTCGCACTTAGTCGTAAACTCAAAAGCTAACTTTCGTATCTCTTTTGGAGAAATACCAAAATATATTTCGACACAACGTTGGATATACTTTGATAAATGCTGTTCTTGCTCCTCGTTAAATACTCTATTATTATGGCTGACATATCCAATTCTGATGCTGACTTTATTCTGGATTTCGCCGTCGCCGGCTGCATCACGTTTATAAATGTATCGAAACAAAGACATCCGATTAACTTTGTGTATTTCCGCAGCTGACCGTATATATGTCCCGAGTTTCACTGCTTGATAAGCGTCTTCATATTGTTGCAGGTCACACTGACTTCTTTCCGTCTTCCTTACATGTTGTCGGGGCATCTAAAGGCAAAACAAAGTTGTTTTCTTATGTCACAAATGTACCCAGAAAATATGGCACAACCGTACCCATTGCATGCATTCGCAAAAAAACAACTGCCATGACTATACCGGATAACCTACGTTCAAAGTAATCACTGCTATTTAACCACTAATGTGTGAGTTTTTATGAGAAAAAACACTTATCACTCTATCTGTACACATAAAACAACAATCACATAAAGAAATCGAACAAAAAAACTTACTTTTCATCGAAAAACAGTAATGTGGTACTCTGCAAGCCGCTACGTTGTGCGCCGGCTGACGCAATACTGTGAAACACGGTCAGACAGGCATGCCGCTCCTCCCTCCCCTTGCACCCGTCCCCGTTTTTCAAAGAGTTTCGTCAATACGACGACTGTCACGACCGTACCCTGGCACAACCGTACCCAGTCTACCCTACCTACACACCATACAAAATAACTTCAACAATAAAACTTATTAACTTACAGATGCTGGATTGACGGCGTAGACACCAACGGGTCGATAGCAGCATGGAATTCCTCCGAGATAATAGCAGCTATACCTAGAACAGTCAGCGGGGGCTTGCACAACTGTCTCGTGTATAAAGACAACGAGACCATCACATGTTCCAAGTGGGTCTACGACGATACTTACCGGTCGTCTTCAAGGGCTATTGAATGGGATCTTGTCTGCGACAAGCGATGGATGGGCGCCTTAGCACAAACCATTTACATGCTGGGAGTATTCACAGGAGCGGTCGTCTTAGGCGGAATGGCAGACAAATATGGCCGAAAAACTATTTTCTGTTGGTCCGGTGTTCTACAATTAATTTTTGGCGTTTTAGTAGCTTTTATACCAGAATACTGGTCATTTTTAGCTGTCAGATTTTTATATGGAATCTTCGGTTCGGCAGGATCTTACATTACCGGGTTCGTGTTGACTATGGAAATAGTAGGCGCTAGTAAACGAACGGCTTGCGGCGTGGCTTTCCAAGCTGCCTTCGCTGGAGGCATTATGTTAGTCGCCGGCTGGGGAGCGCTCATTGATAACAGACAAATTCTTCAGGTCATCTATGGGCTTCATGGTCTTCTACTCATCCCCCATATTTGGATCATGGACGAATCACCTCGTTGGTTATGGGCTCAGGGTAGGTCGAAGGAATCCGTAGAAATTGTTGAAAAGGCTCTGAAATGCAACCGATCTGAACACACTTTAGACAAGGCTGAGTTAGTATCGAGAGGGAAGGCTGAATCTTCCAAGGGATCAAACGATCCGTCCGCAACTACTTTAGATCTATTCAAAACACCGAATCTACGAAAGAAAACATTGAACGTTTGCTTTTGTTGGTTCGCTAACTCGATTGCGTATTACGGGCTGACGTTGAGCACGGGCAAGCTCGAAGGTAATCCTTATCTGATCACAGCTATTTTAGGATTCGTCGAGTTTCCCAGTTACGCAGCGGTTATTTATTTCCTTGATATCTGGGGTCGGAGGCCCCTGATTAGTTCGATGATGCTGGTTGGTGGAGCGTCTTGCATTATTGCAACGCTTATGCCGACCGGCAGTATGGTGTCCACTGGGATAGTTATTGCTGGCAAGCTCTTCATTGCCGGTTCATTCGCTATAATCTACAATTATTCTGCAGAGCTTTTCCCCACAGTAGTTAGGAATTCTGCATTAGGTTTGGGGTCTATGTGCGCCAGGCTTTCAGGAGCTCTGACCCCTTTGATCACTCTGCTAGATTCCTTCAACCCCAAAATACCAGCTGTAATCTTCGGAGTAGTAGCTCTCATTTCTGGTTTCTTTTGTTTCTTCTTGCCTGAGACTATGAATCAACCCATGCCGCAAACATTGGCTGATGGAGAAAAGTTTGGCAAGGGTGATACGGCTTTCGCTAGTTGTTTAGGTAAAAAACAAGGCAAGACTTATACCGAGGAAGATAAAACGCCTGAAGCTATGGTGCCTTTGGACGATATGAGTAAGAAAGTGTAAAGTGAGCTTGGTTATCAGATAATTATACCAAAATATATTTTCATGTAAGTAATACAACTATGGAAGGTAGGACTTAGCGAGCTTATATTTATAAAATGAACCATCCCATAAAAATGTTAAGGTGCAACGCAGGTACCTATTACCTACTGCTTAGTTAATTTAACTTATAATGTATTTAAGTACCTACAAAGATGATTCAGTACAATGTAAGATGCGTAGTATTATTTTTATGGATTTTTCCATCTGGTTAGTTAGATAATTAAGTAAGGTCTGTAAAACATTATTTTTTTCTTAGTTACCTAAATATTATTGAATGAGGCAAATTGATTACTAATCTTAATACGAAAAACCTGAGTGAAAAGCCAAAGTGCTCAATTGTTAACTATTAGAGATATACATATATTGTTATTATTTTAGAGATTGTTTTGTATGTTAGGTCATTATTTGCATATCAGAAATAATATGTTCTAACGTTGTTTATTCGCGGCTAGTGAATGACTGCCTGCATTGCGATAACTATATGTAAATAATTATTTTGTAAAATGTAAATAACTGATTATAAATTTATTACTAACTTAACATTTTAGTTGAATATTATTTTAAACCTACAGCCACACTACTGCATATCAGGCCACCGGTAGGTACTGGTTTCATAGCAAACTGGGAATGGAGAACGAAGCGTACGAACATCACTCCTAATCCCCGGATCTAGAATTTTAACTAACCGGGGTAGAAACTTGAAGTGTTTTTCGCGTTTTCTCCAGCGTTTGAGAGGGAGGGGTGGGGTAAGGGGGTGTTAAAGTTTGAATCTTTCCAAATCAAATGAACAGCCAGGTGAACTGTGTGGGTGGACCACGTACAGGAAGTGGAATAATCGATAGGAAGACGTGCGCTGGATCTAAAACGTTTTCTCAAACGTATTTTTTACTAAAGTATTTGGCGCCCCCTGAAATTGCCGCGCGGGGCAGATGCCCTGGTTTGCCCCCTCCCTAGATCCGGAGCTGCTACGGTGTTATGATAGTAGAAACGACATTGTTATACCTATTCCTTCCGACACACTTTTAGGCCCAAAACACAAAGACGGATTTAAACTCAATGGCATATATTTATTATTTACAATAATTTAAATCACAGTGAGATAAAAACATCCATAGAAATAGGTAATCGATGTCATGAATGGTGAACAAACATCAAGCTTTAAAAGTATCTAGACACTTACAATAGTATCAAATAAATATCAGTATATACAAGGGACACATTTAGAATTTCGAAAATACAGACGGTACTAAAAATTAGATAAATATCATCAAACTTTTATACACCGACCATGGTAGGCAATAGAATTAGGCCACTACTTATAGAAAAGGAACTTTATAAAACTAACTTTTGGGCCTCTGAACCATTACCAAGGCAAGTCACTTTTATGTACCTACCTTAATAAGTATGTGTCAAATCTGTGCAGGATTCAGCTGTTCTCGTTTTTTCTACTCTGCTAAATCCACTCTATTTTCACAAAATAAAAATGTTCCACTCCAAATACGAATATACTAAAATTACAAGTCACCTAGTTAGCGTTAAGTATAATCAGAAACACTCAGAATTAAATAGACAGTTAAACATCTCTTTATCGTCGTTATGATACTTTGTAATTTTTTTATAATAACTAAGACTTGTTTTTATAATTTAATAAGAATAAGTTTTTATGGTTTAGTTCAATAATGGTAAATACTATTAATTTCTATTGTATTTTTACATGGATGATATTTTTTTATGAAAAATGCTGCATTCAGTATTAGTATACAAGATTAGTATGCTATTGTTTTTGTTTCATTAACAATAATAAATAAATTGCCACATGCATATTTGCACATTTGGGAAAAAAAACTAGGTCATACAAAAGTAAGTTTGAAAGTATGAGCTTTGGCAAACTCTGGTGTCTAATGGCCATTGCCCAGGAAAATCATAAATTCGTTAATTCAATAAAATTATTCAATAGATTGTTTTTTTGTCAACCAGCAGTTAACCAGCAGTGTTGACCATGCATAGGGTTGGTTGGAACATCCATAAAAGCGTACTTTCATCAAAAATAAATAAAACATACCTACGTAGTTAATTCTCGCCTTTAGAAGTTCAGTTCAGAACCTTGGGTACCTACACTGTGCACTATGTATAGTGTAGGCATGTAGGTACACACACTTTACTGGTTGACAAGTTAACCAATGTTCAATTTTGCAAACAGAATCATAGTCTAGTATTTATTTCTTAGTTTATCACAAATTCTAAATACCTATGTCTAATTCTAGAAACTACCTTGCAATACTGCAAGTAAAGCTCATGAATGAAATTTTGAAAATGATAATACAATAAAAGACCTGATTCACAACCACTGTTATTTAGTAAAATTAAGAGATAGGGTGTGGATAGATGTGAACAAGTCTCGTTTAAAATGTCAAAAAATATTTTAGATCATTCATTTTGTTAACCTTGGATTTAAGTTCCATTGTAAAGTATCAGAATTTAAGAATCACACACATACATTTTTGGGGTAGATATAAATACAACTTGCATGCCTTATATTTACATTATTCTATTAGATTTAAAATAAACATACTGAAATACATTTTTCAGATATTTATGAAACAGAGTCAGTTGTAACAATTAGTAGTGCGGAATTAAACAGTGTATAATTATAATTGGTCACCATTTAGTCGGTAATATTTTAAATTTGGATGGATAAAAATCAATATTGCATAGGAACAAAATAAACTTAAAAAGTGTGAATCAATCATAAGCTTTCAGGTTAAACTAAAATGCATATTTGAGTGTTAATGAATAGCATCATGAAATAAGTAATATGAGAAATGTTGAAGAGGCTAATAACCTATCCCATTCATAGTAGCACCAAAATTCAATTTTCACTATGCATCAAAATTTAAACTGTTTTTAATAAAAGCAATGCTGCTTTATAATGTTTAAATAGATGAATTTCTATTTAGGTGTTTTGGCTTTAGTATCTGCCTTCTTATCTTCAGCCAAACCTGGCCTGTCTTTGGCTTTTAAATATTATCACATAAATTAAAATGTGAATAGGTAAATATGTTTTATCTACACTAAAATATACAAACAAAAAGCCAATTATCAATAATCAGGACAGCGTGTGGGTGTGATCTGAGCGATTCCAGGTGTTTTAGTATCCACAGTCATTGCAGTGTGTACTATGATGGCTGGTTGAGTGGGAGTTGGAGCATGCAGCTCATGGCTCTCTCCAGGTGTAAGACTTGCAAGAGCTGCCAATAGATCATGATTCACCAGCGGTTCATTTTCCTCACGAGGCTCCCAGCCTATCGGGGGACTCGAAGGAGGCGAGATCAGGAATTGCTTAACTGGAGCTGGAGGTCTCAAATTTTTGAACGACACGGGTGTCACAGGTTGGGCGAAGTAACAGTTGATAGCAGCATTGTAAAACTGATATTGATGTAGTTGCACGCGAGCATTGGCAGCCGCTAAGGGGCTGTCGTAATTAACACGCAAACGCTTAAAGCTTCGGAGCCACTGAAAAGTAGTGTTCTCTGAAAATATACGGAACAAATCTTCCATTTCTTTTTTTAGCGTTTCGTCGGCGAAAACTTCGCTGTGTATGTTTGTAACGATCACAGATTTTGGAAGGTCATCGAGATCATCTATTTTGTCTTGTGTATCGGATTCATGTTCTAAATTAGCAATATTTGGATGAACATTGGGCATTCCATCTTCGGGGTTTATGTAAACGTCGTCTTCAGGGAAAGAGTCGTCCTCTTCTTTGTTTGCCATCATTATACAACGATTGAAAATTTCACACAGCACATGCACTAATTATTTTAATCCAATTTTGAATCTACAATTCCAATTTGGTTTCTGTGTGTGCTAAAAACAGGCAATTTAGCCAGCCAGTTATATTGTTATTTTTTCAGATTCCAAATTGATTGATTTGTTTGATTGTTTGTTCGTTTTATATCAGTCACTCAATTTATGTTATGTCAAAGTCATAGCCAAAACTTGTCTTGTTCACAGTTCACACACACGGCTTTTTCTTCAAAATGCTTTTCTTAGTCTTGTTGTGAAGCATTTAGTTATTATAGCTCCAAGGATTCAGTCTCTCTGCTCTAGAGTCAACTCATAGAAACAGCTACCTCTGCGTGTTTTGGTGGAAGCTTGAGGCTCCTATCTTGATGGGCCCCATAGCTTCTGTTGGCCTTGTGAACAACTATGTTAGTAACTGGCCGTCCGTTGAGTGGCTTCAACGTACCGATCTTGAGCTCCCGTAGGCCATTTTTGGTGTTGTGTGGACTGTTGACATCTTATTTGGGTTCTTAAAAATCGTGTTTGAATCGACTGAAAAGCAGCTTTACCTAACTGGCGCGGCGTTTGAATCGGCGTCCAGGTGAGGCAAAGGCTTTATTTATTTCATCTATGAAGTGAGTGAACATTGTGAACAAATTGACAGTGACAGTGTTAGTTTATTATATGAAATGAACTTCATTTCGTTCAATCATTCAATGGTTTTCAACATAGCATAACTCATTTCGTTTGTTTTTGTTTGAAAAAAAACAATTATATTGGTGTAAAACACTGTCGACATTATTTATCACGACAATTGAAAAGTTTTACTTCACAATATAACCAAGAAATATGAAAATGGCGGGACTGGAGTCGATGGTCGTCGAGGAGGTTAAGCCTACCGAAAAACCGGTCGATAGAGAGAAGGTAAGGCTGATTTTAGATAATTTTACCTACAATAACTGGTTCCAAAATCTATCCCAAACTACGATCAGAGCTACAACTCTCTGTACAAAGGATGGAGGACGTAAAACCTAGCCAATTTTGGTTAAACATTTTGGTTATTATTCATTATTGTTTACAATACCCTTCATCTACTTCGTAACTTCTTGCCGACTGCTACCAAGGTTACGCTTGCACATACCCTTTTACTTCCAATCCTGGACTACGCCGACGCCTGCTATCTTGACATCACTGAAGCCCAACTGAGCAAACTTGAGCACCTTCAAAACCTCTGTATTCGGTTCATATTTGGCTTGCGCAAGTATGACCATATTTCTGATTTTCGCACAAAGCTCAAGTGGCTCTCCATCCGTCTTCGCCGGAATGCACACATACTGTCCCTTTTGTATAACATCCTTTTTAACCCTTCTTCTCCCTTCTATCTTAAGGAGCGTTTTGAGTTTCTCCACCAGGCTAATGATCGCAATTTGCGTTCTTCAGATTCCCTTCAACTTAAAACTCCTGTCCATACGACAGAGTTTTATAGTCGATCCTTCACTGTAACAGCCGTACGATTGTGGAACGCTTTGCTCTATAAGAACATCCAAGTCTATTAGTAATTTTAAAACAAAAGTGCACACCCATTATCTGTCCTTGTGTTGAAGTTGTAGCTGCTTGTTATTGTTATTCATCATAACCACTTTTAGAGTTACTTATTTAATTTAAATTAACTTTTTAGGTAATTTAGGTTTATAGTATGTAGATATGTTTTTAAATTTATATAGATGCACCGCCGTAATGTGTTACATTTTTATCCTGTCCATACAAAGGTTGTCTGGAAGAGATCGCTTTTAGCGATAAGACCGCCCATTGTACTAAATCTATTTGTAAGAATTATGTTCTGTATTTTACTTTGGTGTACAATAAAGAGTTATCTTATCTTATCTTATATTATCTTATGTAAAGATATATTTTTTTATATTGTTTACAATATTTTGTTTACTTACCCGCAGCTAGCATAAACTTACTGATATCGAAAAAAACACTTCTAAAACAAATAATTAACCATTTCAATACAAGACCCCTAGTACATAAAAGCAATTAATACAATTATCTCTGTAGTAGAATTCTCGCAAGTGTGCGATACTTTCGCTTCATAAAAGAAACGGCTGTTATCTTTCCAATTTATAACACCTTTAGAGAACACGAGAAAACAATGTTATTGCAAGTTCTACCGCAGAATAATTATTAATACTTCGGTTCTACTCTAGAACAAATAAGTTACAGGACACACGAGACCCTGTTATTAGTCATTTTACCCTTTGGTTAATGGTCAATAGATTGTTTATTAGTGTTATTTATTACTGGTAATTTAGGTTTATAGTATGTACATAGATATGTTTTTAAATTTATATAGATGCACCGCCGTCATGTGTTACATTTTGATCCTGTCCATACAAAGGTTGTCTGGAAGAGATCGCTTTTAGCGATAAGACCGCCCATTGTACTAAATCTATTTGTAAGAATTATGTTCTGTTTATTACTTTGGTGTACAATAAAGAGTTATCTTATCTTCATCTATTTCAGACCTGCCCATTGTTGCTGCGAGTGTTCTGCTCCACTGGGAGACACAACTCAGCAGGGGACTACGCAAGAGGAAGTGTGCCACAGAACGAGCTACAGATTTACACTTGGATGGATGCAACATTGCGTGAACTCACTGGCCTCGTCAAGGAAGTGAACCCAGAGACAAGGCGCAAAGGCACATACTTTGATTTTGCTGTAGTTTATCCTGACAACAGGACTCCTACGTACCGTATGAGGGAAATTGGTGTTACTTGCTCTGGACAGAGAGGTGGGGATGACAACAAGTCCTTGACCCAAGTTAAGTTTCAAATTGGTCATTATTTGGATATTTCAATAACACCACCCAATAGAATGCCTCCTCCGATGAGACGTCCACAACAGTATATGAACAACAGACCTTACTAAAATACTTACCTTTCGATAAGAACAGGAAGCTAAACTATATACCTTTCAATTCTAAGGTTGGTCACTTATAAGTTAAGTTTCATAGGTATACAATCTTACAATATAATGATTAATTCCAGAAATTTTGTTTTAACTCATGTCCCTTACAATCATTATTCAAAGAAAAACTTTTTTCCTATATAAATATCCAGTAGATGGCTGTAGTGTAGTTACATGATAAAACTATGTATTTTTATAAGTCACAACACAAAACAGGTTCTCAACTATTTCTATGACCATGACTATAACATGACATTACTATCTCTATAATGGACATCTTGGATCTCTTAATATACTCATATCATCATCAGTATAGTACAGAAGATATTGCACATGGGAGTGGCCCAAGGCAAGTCCAATTATGCGCTGGACATTTCACAGTGCTATCTAGCCCCAAACTAAGCAGAGCTTGTACTATGGGGACTAGATAACTGATAGAACACATAAATACTTTTTATTTTAGTCTCCTTATTTTTTTGCAATCTGCCTATCAGGGCAATGAGCTAGAGTTTGCTGTGTAGTTTGCGCTGAGCATGTACATATGGAATAAGCCCAGTGGCACATCCATAAATAGTAAATAAATAAATAAAACGATTATTTTCCCATCACAAATAGATTTTTACAAAAAATATAAAAGTAGGCAAGTTACAGTATGTAGGATTTAGTTATCTTATTAATTACATGTGTATATAGTTGAGTAAGCCTAATTAGAAAAACTGTTTCGTGAGGGACTGGTGCCTGAGATAGGTTTAGAAAACCTGTATTACAGGTCACCAGTGCTCTCTCTCCACATATTAAACAAAGGAATTGCTCGTTATAACGTTACTAGTTACTTATTATACATTTAGAGATTATTACAACAAAAAAGAAAATAAAAATGATTACTATATTGAGCTTACAATTAGGTACAAGAAACAATAGCAAAGTTTGTAAAAGGATTCTTCTTCTATAAGATGCATTGGGTGTTTGTTTAATAACTGTGTGCATCTGAGTGAGTATGAGTATGTGAGTGAGTGAGGGATTCGGATGAGTGTAAGAGTGCATGTAAATGTATTAGTGTATGTATAGGTATAAGGGCCAAGAGTGAACAACGGCATAAAATTATGTCATGATAAAAAGTATGTTTTCTGTATTTTCGTAAGAAAGGGACTTTAGCCAGTAAGTGACAACAGACTTGCACTTGAATCTAGGCAAGGTGTAGATACTAAGGGCATTATTAGCCTTGTTGTAGACGTGTGGTCCAAGGAAACAGCTGAAGTTGTGGGAGAAAGCTGTACGAAAATCCATCTCCATTTATATGCTATATGAGGTCTTGATGGGCTGCCCTCTTTAATCTACTAAAGGTTGTGGTTTGGGTGATGCTCCATTCGTTTATTGTAAGATTTCAGTTTTTTAGCTACTTCTTGTTTCACCGTTGACACTTCTAGGTCGCGATGCAGTTGGTTGTTAGTCATCACTAACAACCAACTGCATGGTGCGTTCAACATGCATAGCATTTTGGATTGGAAACATTGAAAGATTTTAAAGTTCGCTGCTGTACCTAGGGTTACCATTTTTTTTTCTATCAAATCGAAGCTGTGACCTCGAAAAATATAGTAGATGGAAAAATAGAAATAATATAGTATGTGGTTAAAATATAAATTATTTAATGAACATTTTTTGCTGCTCTGCGAATAATTAAATTTTTATTTTTTAGAAAGCATTCATATGCTTGATGGAAGTCCAAATTTAAGTTTAAAAACACCATTAATTATGCTTTTATTAAATTCAAACTGGCCCTGTTACGCTCATCTCTCCATTTCGTCTTCATAACAAAAAATATGCGCTCTATGAATGCTGATGTTGCAGGAATTTAAAGAAGAAATGATACAATTTTTAAAATATTAGTCAAGTTTAAATTATTTAACAGAAGAACTTCTTGCTATTTTTCAACAGTTGATTTAGTAGAAAATTTTTGGTCGGAAAGTACAATCTCCAATGTTCATTTTATTGATTTCTAAGTACAAATTGTTAAAATTCATTTTTAGTTTCAAGCAATTTCTAATTTTAGAGTGAAGCGGGCTTTAAAATGGCTTTTTTAAGGCTGCGTTCCACTTTACGCTAAATATACTAGTTTCGCCTACTGTAATTTTTTTAGATATATAATGTTGATCCCCTAATATAGTAGGATACTATATTATATAGTAGTGTTTGCAACCCTAGCTGTACCCCACAGCTCAGCTCCGTAAGACCACACGGGTTTTTGAATGCATTAGTAAAAAAATAAATACTTTTAATGTATAGTAAAACACCCACAACAAATATTTATGTTTATATATGTTAGGCCCACTTTTTGCATGGTAGTTAGTGTCCTAGTGACAGGTTTCAAGCCACCACTGAGAGATTATAATGAATATGTATAATGAATAGTATCTAATTAAATAATTTTAAAGTAGGTACTTATTGGTGGATAGTTGAATCTTAAATATCAGTTAGGTAATATCAAGATGTGGAATATAGCAATAACTGTGAAATACTATCTGCAACATTTGGCCCAAAGGGCGTTTGTGCATTCATTCGTATTGGATTTGTTTTCGCGATTTCACGAATCGCTTTGACCAATTAGGTTCCAAAGTTATTGCAAGAAATGCGTATATTGGTCAAAGTGAATTGTGAAATCACGAAAACAAATCAAATACTAATGAGTGCACAAACGCCCTTACGTAAAAAAATAGCTAATAATATTGAAGTGAGCTTCACCTGAACACTCTTTTCTTATCTTATAACGTAAATATGCTAACAATAAAACGGAAGGTAAATTTTTTAAATTTTTATTTTCACATCTCTTCCACTAATGTTTCAGGCACAAAGTGCGAAGTATGACTACCTCTCAATCAATCAAATGTTACATCTACAATAACACTTACTTGACAAGACGACGAAAATGTCCTTACAAAATAGATTTCCTAAAATAAATTAAGTTACCGCTATGACCTAATTATTGGTTGCCGCTCTGAATGGCCTTTTCGATTTTTTGCCCATCGCGGCGAGATCGATCGTGATTCCATTGGGGAGGACTGCTTTGTTCTCCTGGTAGTCGATGAAGCCTTTTTGCTCTTTGTCTTCCTTCGTCTTGTCGCATAGAATACCGGTCTCATAGTTGTACTCGCGCTTGAGGCCGTCAGGGTCGATATAACCGTACTTGCCGCGTGTCACGCAGTCCACGCCGATCGTCTCCTCCTTGAAGGATCCGTCGTCGTTTTCGAAACCCCACGTGATGCTGCCGTCGGGGTTTTCGTCTCTAAATTTACGAATGATCTGCGCTACCGGCTTCTTCTCTCTCGAGTTAGTGGGAACGTATTTATGAGGTGCGCTTTTGATTGGCTGTCGGTTGATAGGCTCCTGTGGTCTGGAGAACTGCCTTACTGGGAGTGGCTCGTCTTCTTCCTCGAAGGGTTTCGGTTCTGGCCTGAACGACGGTCGCTGGGGCCTGCTCGACAGGGGTTGTAGCCGCACCGGTTGGGGCTTGAAAACCTCGGTCTTGATCGGCGCGAAAGCTTGAGGAGGCAGCGGTCTGTAGGGAGTAGGCCTGATGGGCTCCGGTCTGTAGGCTGCCGGCGTCGGCGGGAACGGCGACGAGTTGAAGATCGACGGAGGTTTCGGTTGCGAGGTGGTAGTGATGTCGTAGAAATCATTCTGAGGCTCGGGGGTGGAGTAAATACTGGGTTGGAAAGGTGTAGGAGTATTGATTTCTATTTCGTCTTCTGGTTCTTCCGTGACAGGCTTGGCGGGCTCGTCTAAGGACTGAATGTTTGGGCGAGGCGAGGCGTCCACTGATTTGAAAGAAGGCCTGGACAGTCCTGGCCTCCTGACTCTGGTGACTCCGCTGGGGATAGGCACGCTCTGCAGCCTTCCTTGTCGAAAGCCGCCTCGGCTGCCTCCGCCTACTTGAACTGCTCCGGGCACTAAAAATCTCTGCGGTGCAGGCGAATCATACTGCGCATAAGCTGTGACTGCGCACAGCATGCATATCTGAAAGACACAAACACAACCTTGAGTAGATGTTACATAAAGTGTACATAAACTTGAGGTATAGGTTTCCAGAACTATTTTTTTAGTAAACTATTAGTCTAATGCTTGTAAGCTCGATTTTGTTGACGGAATGCAGTCTGCGCAACGAGCTAGTAGCGAGCACGGCATACTTTCAAATGGACCTTGCTTGGTACGCGAGTGTTACACCTGACTTCATAATAGGCACTTATATCAGATCGAGTTTATAGTATCACGGCACACCTTGGCTCTATTGTACTGTAAAATGTACCAGCTTGTGCTTTTTGAACTTCTATTGAACGTCGGCTTATGACAGTCAATTGACATAATTCCATGAATGTACTCACTGGATTTAAATATTGCCTATAGTGACTTTGCATTTTTTCGTCATGCATGAAACTTGCTCGAAATGTTGCATTATATTTAAATACATACATTCACCGAGTTAATTGCTTTTAGTATTTGCAATAGGCTAAGCTTTGGTTATCTACACACGATATCTAGTTGTACTGATTTAGGTACATTAATGTAGAAATACAGGGTGTCCGACGACTTAGAGTTAAGCAGAACCGTAAAGGCACTTGTAAGTTGTGACTTGAGATCAAATAATCTCCGTCAAGTCACAGCGGTTTTACTCGCGGACTATGAGTGCTGTAATACTGAAATTTGGCACGATGGTTAATTTTAGTAGTGCCTAGTAAGTTATGCTACAAATACTTTTCTTATTTAATATAAATGGGGGTGTTGCTTTTTTACTGGCGCACCCCATCGTAAGCAATATCGTTATACATAATACCTACGTCTTCTAAAACATAAGATCTCTTTCAACACTTATTGATTCGTCGGAAAAAGTCTGTCTACGAAATGATAAAGCTTCTAAGTGGCCATTTTCGTAATAGTCCCCCTCTCTGTACATCTTTAAAGCCGAGTAGACTACCAACATATGTCATACAAAATTACCAAAATCAACTGCAAAATTAACTTTGTTGTTTAAAATTACTAAGATAATAGTAAACTCGTTCTAAAGGAGTAGGTACTGTTTGTTGAAATATGCAGAATAGTTAGTTGTACATATTAAAGATGCCTATATTGCATTACTCTTCATTTCTAAGCTTTTCGTTCGGCACCGCAAAGGGTGGAGCCCAAAAGCGTTTAAAGGAAAATACGCTAAAATGTATCGATCATACAATTTTGCAGAGAGTTGGGCAATTTGTAGCAGTTTGGCTTTAACACCGGTGTAACTCGTTGAGCCGCAAGCATTGTCGCAACCACGCGAACGTTTCTATACCCACTAACGATATCTACCTATACACTGCTTTCTCGAATCGATGGTCGATTTTGTAATTTACAAGGCTTTTGTTTTTGTCTCTATGTTTTATACAACCTTATGTACTAGCCGTATTTCTAAATCCTACCGAATTAAAATACCTAGGTTTAAAAGCTATGGAGGTTGTTACATGATGATGGGTGAGTGAATAATACGATACAAAGCTGTTGAATGCTAGACGTATAACCGTTTTATCGGTGTTTCGACCGACAATGTAGTTAAGGCTTCGGCTTGCGGCAGACGTGTGTTATGCTGGAGGGCGCGGGTACATACTTAAGTACCTACCTATCTTTTCAATTAACTGTCAAATGTTTTGTTTGATAAGTACTACTATATTTGTTTATGATGGAACCACGGAATGAATATATTTATATAGACGCGTAGTACCTATTGTATAAGCGAGAGGGCCGGTACACTTTGGGTGCTTCACTTATATGTGACGTATCGCTCCATCCACTGATTAATCACTCAGACCTCACAACCATACAACAATATGTTGGCGTGGTCCGGAATTGAAGAATGACGATGGATATAATAGTAACTTATATTATCTAACAAGTAATTATTCGTTCTAAAGACGTCATAATAAGCGCGGTGTGGCGGCTTGTTCATCGTACCTATTGATCGATCGTCATATCAACACGCCGCTGTCGGGATCACGCTTCGTTCACGCCACTTTCGTTGAGTAAGAGCCAGGCTGTAGCAGCTTAACTGCGGCAGTCAAAATTCATATTAAAATTTTTGGCTGCCATGTGCGCGGGCTCATATGAAACGACATATTTCGGATTGTCATAGCCAGGCTGCATAGTGCGCGCTAGGCCATATCGAGAGTTTATTGAACTTCAGTTGCGTGCCTTTGAAATATTGCATTGTTGCGTGCGAAGGACACAAACAATACTAATTGCCGTTTGTCTTGAACACGACACTGCCAATGGCGATGACGACTGTTTTTTTATATTAAGGATTGATTCTGTGCTAGCTCTACCTAGTACTTTTAAATCCGACTTTTGCAGAAGTGCAGTCATTTTCAGGATTATCAACGCTCTCAACCGTGTTTTCGAAGAGATCTAAAGGAAACCGTGGGCCTCAAAATTAACATGGATAAGACGAACATCATGTGAAACTTTTGGTGCACACCCCGGTAGGTATCAGTTGGGAATTCAACTCTTGAAGTTGTTGAGTATCTACCTAGGACAAACAGTCCAGTTAGTTACGAGTAGGTACGTCCCACTTCAAGAAAAAGGTCAGTAGACGAATCCAACAAAGCTCGTCTAAAATGCCTCACTGTCTGAAGATTAAGTCTTTGATCAGTGTGTAACCAGTGATGACATATGACACAGAAACGTGGTCTCTTACTATGGGCCTCATAAGGAGGCTCAAGGTCGCTCAGCGTCCTATGGAGAGGGCTATAGGTACATGGTGTTTATCTACGAGATATTCAGGAATGAGGAGATCCGTAGATAAACCAAGGTCATAAACATAGCCACGAAAATTAGCAAGCTGAATTGGCAGTGAGCGGGGCACGTAGCTCGAAGTACTGATGGCCGCTGGGGCAGAAAGGTTCTAGAGTGACCACGCACTGGAAAGCGCAGCGTAGTACGGTCCTCCATTAGATAGAAAGCCGACCTGATAAAGCTTGCTGGGAGTCGTCGGGTGCAGGGCGCACAAGATCGGTTGCTCTGGAAATCTATAGGGGAGGCCTCTGTACAGCAGTGGTATGTCTGATATGATGATGAAAGAAAACCTTCGGTTGGGGGTAAACGGACTAAAAATAAGATGTATTGCCTCATTCATGAATGAAAAGGAAATGGGAGTAACTAGGTGCCTTACCTATTATGTTTTAGTGAAATTTCATCAAAAGATTTTGTTAAAAATGTATGTTAAACGCCACAAGTTGAACATTTTACAGTACATATGTATAGTACACAGTCTAGTCTAGTCACTTGCCAGACTCCAGGTAAGTAGGTACGTTAAGTAAGTATATTTATTTCTTAGATTGGAAACAGGTTTGTTTTTATAATTGTATTATGTGAAACCACTCTGACCGACATTAGCTTTCCATGTAATGAGGATCTGGACTCTCTCGTGTGTATTAAATTCGTTCCATTATACTGGAGAAATCTCGGTAGAAGCAGACAATTATCGGAACTATATTACCTAGTAGGTATATTACCCACTCTTCCGTTTGGGTATCTCTTACCAAGTCATTACAAAGTGACGGCTAGATCTATCAGTCAACTGCTATCGTACCATGACGTTTTTATTTGCAACCTAAATTGCAATTAGACGTCATTCATATAAGCAATTTTAGAGCTATTTTTGTCATGCACGACATGAAAATTTTCTCGACTTCTCGTTTTCTCTTGCAAAAAACTCTTTTCTCTTCTCTTTTTGCGGACGAAATGCCGAGAGAGTAAACGAGAAATTACTCGTATCACGCGTGGCATAATCTTACGGCGCGCATCTTAGCCAGCCAGCGTATCTTAACTGGTAACACTGAGCTCGAAAAGCTCTGGTCCAGCCGTCTACTACTTCGTAAGAACGGTGAAGTGGGTTTAATTTAATATAGTTTGATAGTTATCACACAATTTTTTTTTATGTTATAGTCTTGCGTTTGACCACGATCTCGCCAGATGGTAAGCGATGATGCAGTCTACTATGGTACACGCTTGCAACTTGACTTGACACCTCATTTTTAGTTACGGCTTCTAATAAGCTAGAATAATAAGATAATGTATCTCAGCAAAAACAATGTGCTTAGTATAAAATTGAAGTTGATTTATGTAACCGGAGGGGCTTTGATAAACCGAGTGAAATAAAATGCAGGCAGTAGAAAGGGTTAATAGTGGAATCAGTGACATAAACGCCTGTTGTTCTAGCTCACTTTAATTAGATACACTTATCTAAATATTATCATATTGTGTAAAGTACACAAAAAGTTACGACAGTGGCGCAGTGGGCGAATAGCCGGCTGAGATGCAGGAGGTAGCGGGTTCGATTCCCACCACGAAACAAATGTTTGCATGATCTACAAATATTTGTTCCGGGTCTGGATGTTTTTCTATCTATACTTCTATACTAATATTATAAAGAGGAAAGATTTGTTTGTTTGTTTGTATTGAAATAGCGCCGAAACTACGGGACCGATTTAAAATATTATTTCACTGTTGGAAAGCTACACTATCTCCGGGTGACATAGGCTACTTTTTACCCAACTGCGCAGAAGAAGGGTAATATTTTTATTGAGAAACTGCGTGCGAAGCTGCGGATTTGTCAGCTAGTATATAATAAGTATGTATTTACATGGTTCCCATAATACAAGCTCTGCTTAGTTTGAGGCTAGATAGCGCAGTGTGAAATATCCAGCAATATTTATTTATTTCTTTATTAGTTAATAAGTTTAACTGAATCTTTTAATCATTTGCCCAAGGTAATCGCATTCCTTACAAGTTTTGTCGTAATTTTCTGACACAAATCTTGTTAGTCTGCCTGTCATCAGTTCTTCAATGCGTGTCGGTGCTTCTTATGAAGTTGTTATACTTGTTCGATAATAATGCAGACATGCAAACGTATTACATCTTGTACCTACCTGCCTGACATTATCTAACAAGGAACATTTACGAGATACTCGACCGTATTTGAATTTTGTGTAACTTCGCTTGAATAAGTTAATTAATGTAATATGATCTAAGTACCGAAGAAATTGTATATTCTGTCTCCTTCTGTCTATTACTTCATCACGGGAATATATACTTGTCATGTTTTAAGGGTAGTTCCGCAAGAAGCCAATACAAATTGATCCTTGTATGCATAGTCTTTTGACTTTATATTTGAAAAGCTTTGAACTATTATGAAGATAGCTTTAAAAAGGGTATGCCTACGCGTTTAATCGTTGTCTTAAAGTTACAACTGCTAAATATAAACCTCAAAAAGAGCACTTTATTATCAAGATGAGATGATATAAGAGTTGTCAGTTTTAGAAACGCATCGTCTGTTGAGCGTCCCGTTCTGAATTCAAATTGGTTTTCCGATAATAACCCCTTACTTTCCAAGTGATTAAAGAGCCTCTTAATCAGGAGTTTTTCTAAAATCTTTGAAAAAGTAGAAGATAATATAACATAACGCTCTAATCGATCTTAACTCGGTATTTTTTTTACAATTCAAACAGCTCTATACACAATATCTTAGAAGATTTCTTCAATTTATGTCATTTTGAAAAGTTTATTCCTTAATTATTTTGTAAAATTACCAGCATGTTCGCAATACAATGTTCCCATATAAAAGACTTCAACGCGCTTCATCGCGTAGCACTTGTTTCAGAGTTTTAAACATGTACATGCCAACTCAACCGATTATACAAAACCCGTCTGTATAACCAATGTGTCCTGCCAACAATGACTTACGGTGCCGAAACATGGGCGCTCACTAAGGAAACTGTGTACAGAGTACGAGTCGCACAGAGAGCCATGGAGCGCGCCATGCTTGGCATCAACCTGCTGGATCGCGTTCCTAATACCGAAATCCGACGCCAGACGAAAGTCCAAGACGTCGGAACAAGGGTGGTGGAACTCAAGTGGAACTGGGCAGGATACTTGGCTAGACGGAGTGATGGCAGGTGGAGTAAATCTGTGACCGAATGGTGGCCAAGAACAGACCTAAGAAATCCAGGACATCCATCGGCGCGGTGGGTCGACGACATAAAGAAAGTCACGGGCAACTCCTGGATGCGCGCAGCACAGGACCGGGAAGGGTGGCGTTTAAAAAGCAAGGCCTACACCCAGCAGTGGGTACTTATGGGCTGTGGATGATGATCAGCCAACTCATTATACTGAATTGTACATATTTTGATGTTTTCGTATTTTATTCTCCTATGGTTTTATAAAAATAATAGCAATGCTCTATAAAAAGGCTCCATCACCGCACGCCCTAGCGCGTCGTAGCAGCGTAGCACTGAAGCCCTATTAATTGTTAGACAGAATCAAAACTCAAGTGCTATGCAAAATTTCTTCAATAATATTATGACGATATACAAATTTAATTTCGGTGACGATTGGGGGAGCATCCGGAAATGCAAAAAAGAGACAGTGCTATTTACTTGCTTAGGTGAAGAACGAGACAAACATGTATCATAGTTGCGAGCGCAACGCATTATCGCAGGAGTAAATGACGTAAGTGACAAAAGATAAAATCTCGAATTGTATAAGAACCAACAAATTAAAAAAAAATGCTTTTACATTAATTAAGGTAGCATAATTACCTACATAACTATGTAAAAAAAAATATTGAAATCTTTTCTAGAGTCGGAGAATGAACTATTTAGAAGAGCCGATTTTGACAAATAATTGTATCGAGAAAAGTTTCACGAATTGCGTTTCTGACTTTCATTTATGTAGTTTAAATCCTCAAGTAAATATTGCTCAAATATGAAATCAGTATCATTTTTCGGTATTGAACACGAAAGTTACTTAGCGGCTCTAATTTTTTTACATATCACCTTAACAGTATAAGTTTCTTTTAATAAATGTACGCTTTATCACAGAACCTACCACAGTGAAATTGTATTGCAATTTGCGCCATACAAAAGATTTCAACGCGCCTGAACCTACATTGCGTAGGTATAATATACTTTGGACAGTGTTAATTTGCCTACGCGCACGTTGCAAGCGATACTGATCTTTATTGCAAAACATTTAAGTAATGGCATTATTAAGACACGTGCATTTATGGCGGCAAATTGTATCCACGCGTGACCCAGTACAGGGGCTTCATTGAAATACATTTTAAGCCAGTGTTATGGTTCTGTGTCCTATTCCACCTAAAATATTATTGTATAAAAAACCCACATCTTTTTACTTGCTGGATACCGATTAATGGCGGGTTCCTATATCCGTCAGTAACCAGCTACGACTGGTTTCTCCTTGAAAACCTGTCAAAAGTTTGACACTAGTTTGACACTTTTTCAAGGAGATACGAGGCGTAGTCGGTTACCGACGGATATGGGAACCCGCCATATGGGGATCACAAATTAGATAATTAAACGAACATTAACTGTCGAATTGATTTACAAAACACAAACACTTCAAATTCTGATTACAAGGTGGTTTTCTCACACTTATTAAATAGTTGAGCCTATTGCAAAATGCCAAAGTTATTATCGATTAGTAAACTTGAGACCGGTAAATTATCGAAACTTGACTTTTGCAGTGAATGTGTATTAAATTAAGGTTGTAACAGTTGAACAGTTAAGAGCAGTTGTACTAACGAACGTGTAGTACTTGATCTGGATTCGTTATGCGTATCCACTAATCCAGTGAACCAAAGTACCTAACGCCAGCGTAACGCAACTGTAACACTGTCCGAGTGGCGTGTTTACGTAATATTCTATTAAAATGACAACAGGTTACCGAATTATGTGTTACTTGTAACTTGAAAACAATTGGTTCCGCTTTGTTACCCATAAAGGGCGCTACATGTAAAGTAGTTTGAGACTGCGAAACATACTGACATCTCGCGATCGCTTTCAAGGTTGAAACAGACACCTAGTTCGAATGTCTTACTTAGGTGTTAGCGAGCTGAATTTAATGTTGTTATTATTATTACTGTTAGTGCTTTTCAAATGCAGCGGAGAGGCCGAGGCCTCAGACCAATGAGATCATTTAAATTCATGATCATACTGCACTTGGGTGTTGGCCACACAACGCTAGATAACTTTCACGACTTGTGTCCTTACCTTACTAAAATATTTATAAACAAGTCTAGTAGGTAGGTGTAGGCACAGTTCTCGCAACTACTTGGAATTTTAAGTGATCTTGTTAGATAAGCATAATTTGTTAGCGTAACTAAGAATTAAATCGAGCTGAACTTTGCGTAACTCATAGAATGTGACAGTAGATAATATTAATTTATTTTGCCTTGTAATCATTTTAGGGCGTTTCTTAATAAGAACCTAAATTCCAGTCAGCCTGAAATTATGCATCTGTTTAAATATTAGTATTATAAATCAACTCACTTTTAATTTCTAAAATACTTAAAGCAACACAAAATGTAATTTACTTTCAAATCAACTTTTATCAAGCTTCACAAAATAATACATAATTTAAGGCTGACTGTTCGTGAAAATTACTGTCAATTTATTATAAAAATAGCTCAAGGTGGAAGAGTAGGAAGTAAAGAATGCAAGCGCCCTTGGCGAGGGCCTGCGGCACTGGTACTCACCAATAAAGTACGCATGATGTCCTGTGGGTACGACACTACAACGCAGCGTACCAACAACAAATAAAGGAAACCACTCCCGCGCTAGCTATATGAGGTCGCCCACTCTCGCCCTGCGTCAGACGCGACCACCATACTTTATCGAACTTACTGCAAGGTGACCAACTGTAAACGCATGCGATCCACACCCGCGGCCGGGCAAATGCACCACTACGCAAATCGGTTGCGCTAACCGCGAAGATACCGCTAAACGAGCTAATTAATGAATTCGGCTATTTATTTTACGTATTCATAACGACAAGTCAATTCTTCGGACTTATTTTTTATGAGTTGAATATTTTTGAAGCGGTAACGTTTATAGCGAAGTGAGCAATACATTCTAATGTGAGCAATACTTCGAATAATATTAAATTAGTTATAAACCAATCGAAGGCTTAGTATAAAGTAATATTTCCAACGAAAGTATATAAACGTTAGGGTTCAATAATAAGTGGGGATAACCTGATGATGCGTGCGTGTATCATTTTCCAGAAGGCATGTGAGAATAGACGTTGGTACGTCATTGTATTTGGAAGATTATATGCTTCGTTCAAGGTTTAATAATAATCTAATCTAGAGGGTGAGATGATGCAAATTTTTACTCAAATATGACATGTTCATGACCTTTACTGCACTTATAAACATATCACTATATTCTGTGGTTTTGGCAGTGGTAAAACCGCAATCCTCTGTTGCCATTTGATAAGATTTTTTGCGTGACATGGCAATGGTTGCATCCGATCAGACATGCATGTTAGTACTCGTAGGCATGAAAATTTGTTCCGTTGGTGCAATTTGATCTTTTTAATTTCGCAACCTGTCAAATCTTATCCTTTTGCTAAACAAAATTGAACATGATTGCATTTCATAAAGAAGCTAGATTTAAGTAGGCCTCATTTTACTTACATTCACACTCAAGATCGGAAAGTAAAAATATCAAATGTAGAGAGTATGCTACTAGAAGTAATTAACTAACTAATAAATCGTGTCTAGCGTGCGGGTTAATACATTCAGGTCTAGCTAATACTTTTTTTGACTAATACTCTAGGTATTTGTCTATTTGTTTCACATTTTAGATTACAAAAGGGGTGTTGCAAACGGTTCGTCTTGTGCTCTTCACGTGTATTGTGGTCTTCGATTTGTAATCAATCGAGACGCGCACAGCATGTGATGAGATGATTCGCGTAGATGGAGTAACAATTGTTTGACTTCTGTATGATATCCTATTTAAGACCAATCAATTTTAAATTAACAGGCACTAACATAACAAAAGTAAAAAAATCTAACAATTATTTACCTATGAGAATCGAAAATCCTAGGAATTGGATATTTTGGGAGTAGGACGATCTTATCAGTATCACCCGTAACAAAAATGTTAGCATGAAATATAACCGTGACCTTTATGGACCAAATTCCGATTTTGCAATAACTGAAAAGAACAAAACTTACATTCTTGTAGCACGGTAGGTAGGCAAAGGTCGGTCCACTTTTGTTTATGTAAACTGGCGTAAAGAAAAGAGTTGCACGTTTAGTCATGTGTGGCGGAATGTAGCAGGATAATGCATTTAGGGTATTACATCAGATGTTTCGTCGCGAATTATACTCGTAGTGCTCGCAGTCAAGTCACGCAAAAACAGGAAAGTGTAGCAGCATCAAAACGAGTGAGAGTTATACCATAACAGTTCATTCCCCGCTGGCCGTGTAGTCTGTGCACTTACCTATTCAGCAGACTTATTAGACTTATTAGTAGTAACTGTTCAGGAAAAGTCTTTTATTTTAGGCATTTGATAGTTGGCTCCCTCAATGAGCGGAATTCCTTGGCAAGTCCTTGCAACTATAATACCTTTAAGCCACGTCCGCGTAGGACGTTGCCGTATGCTTCATTTTACTGTGCTTGCCATTTTGAGATAGATAAGAACTCATAATGCAATGTGAGTAGTGAGTGATTAAAAGGAAGAAAGGAGGCCCGTCTGATCTTTTTTTGCCATAAGCAGCTCCTCAATATTTAAGCATGCGTTCCCAGGATTATTGTAAACGGAATTCACAGATCCGGCTTTGTAAGATTCGTTAACGATGGAGATTAAAGCTAAATAGCTTGGGACTAGTTCCTAAGATGTTCAGTTTCGCTAATATTGAATCTAGTGTAGATTCACTATTAGCAGATTCCTGCCAATGATATGCCAGTCGTCTACTGAACCGGACTCAACATTTTTACGATTTTTATCTATATCTGAATATAGATGTAGGTACCGTCTCTACTTATTTTTACGTATTTGTTATTGTAACATATTCTAAAAACTCGTGTCAACCTTAGTCGACATTTAAACAAAAGATTTTAACAAAAGCTAGTTTTCAAGTGTGCCGACTGACTCATTGAAATCTGTAGCATTTTTTCGGACTGCAGCCAAATCTAACCAAATATTATTAGATAATGTTACTGGAAAATCTGTCATTCTAGCCTACTTTGCCTGAAACTTTTACTCTAATTTGTGTCAATGATTTCCCCTAATCCATCGACTGTGTTTTAACCAGTAAGGAGACGCGAGTAGACACTGTCCCGTTACCCGTCCTGTATCGCCTTTTTGAATGGCTCGTTTCTGATTCGACACGTACTCTATTTGCTGCCACAATAGGACATGTCATATTCATATTCTAAATACTATGTATTCGTGTCAGGAGTGCCAGGGGTCAATAGCCGGGACCACTTTTATTGGCCGCTGGCCAATTGCGCAGGATTGCTGGAAAATGCAGCAAGTTAATTCTTCGCAGACAATTAGCTTGCAACTTTAACAAAAACGGGGTAAGTATAATGATTTAGAATGATTTAGAGATTATTTCAATCTCGGTGCTATTACCAATTCATTAACTACTAGCTGACCTGCCCGCGGCTTCGCACGGGTGGTTTTTCAATAAAACATTACCCTCATTCTGCGCAATTGACTAAAAAGTAATCTATGTAAGTAATTTAAGTAACCTACCTTTTCCAGGATATAACCTATCTCCTTGCTAAATTTCATTACGATCCGTTCAGCCGTTTAGTCGTGTAAAGATCCTACATTGAGTCGAAAGCCCAGCTGGCCGCCAGAAAGCGTGGTATACTTGCAAAGGTGAGGCAATACTTCACACCGGGACCTGATCGGACTTGTGCTTGAGCCAGTTGCTCAAGCACAAGTCCGATCATGTCTGGAGTACTGTTCTCACCTCTGGGACGAATCAGAGAAATACTAGCTAGAGGCTCTAGATTCAATTGAGAGAAGAGCCAAGAAGCTAATTTGAAATGACGAATTAGCAGATGCAAGGCTCCGCAGCCTCGAGCATCGTAGAAAGGTTGCAAGCCTCTCGGTTTTCTATCGGATACATTCCGGAGAGTGTGCTGCGGAGCTCTTCAACCTGATGGCACCATCCCCATTCTATCATCGGACAACCAGACGCTCCGCGGTGCGCCACCGCTACATGGTAGACATACCTCCCCATACGCACAAAGCGGTACTCTTCCACCTTTATTATGCTCACCACCAAGAAGTGGAACGCCTTGCCTGAGTCTGTGTTTCCTGATAACTACAACCTAGGGTTACCTAGGGGTCTTCAAGTCGCGAGTGAATAGGTTTCTTCTAGGCAAGCGTGTACCATCGTAGCCTGCATCATCGCTTACCATCAGGCGAGATCGTGGTCAAACGCTGGCCTGTAATTTATAAAAAAAAGGTAACAAACAAACTAACAAACAAACATATATGTATTATACATATAAACCTTTCTCTTGAATCATCTCTATCTATTGCCGAAAACTACATTAAAATCCGTTGAGTAGTTTAAAAGATCTAAGGTAAGAGACAGCGGAAGCGACTTCATTTTATACCATATAAAGATAGATATGCATTCGACTTGAGATAAAGTATCACAATAGCTTACTGAATGTTAAAACAGAAGTGTTTAGTAGGTATTTAAAGTGTTAACAACAGTGAGTGATGAGGTGTGATTATGTGAGTCGCGTAGAGCCGGCCGTTATGAGTTGTGTAAGAGTGGCCAACTGCCAAGGGGACGCATAGCCCTAGACGAGGTTAGGAGTCAATGTACCATCAAACTTAGAAATGAACCTTTTTCATTTGGATAAGGCAGAATGTTTTATTGTTATGAAATTATACCATTACTTACTTACAACATAATTATAATTTTATTTCAACATAATTCGTTTACAGGTCCTTTAAAGCTATTTAAATAACTTGAATCGCATTATTTATGTGATAATTTCGGCATCGTTAAGTTTAATAAAGGGGGTCCATAAGTTTAAATTGGAGCGCATGGAGACCCTGTATATCATCATTACAAATTAGGTAATGTAGGTAGCTGTATAAGTACAGAAGCCAGTTTGGAATATTTTTGTAACACATTGTTATCAGATGCCTACGTTTATACAAGAGCTAATGTATATTATATATTACGTGTTACATTAAAGATTAATAAATAAGCTATGGTAACGAGAACAGGTACATTATTTTTACATTTTTATAACTAAGTAGGTACTTAACTACCGCTCAAAAGCAATATTATTTTATATTGTGAAGATATTATTAGAGAATTGCGTTTGAACAATAAGGGCAACTTTATTCGCACAGACTAAACTAAATTTAATTATGATGCCACTAAAATTATTGCTATCCTTTTTTGTTTCTTAAGGATAGAGAGTGCCAGTTGTCGTTTTAGTGCTGTCGAACTTACATTATGTTTAGTTTGTGCTAACAGAATTGCCTTCAGCAGCTTCAATTTTCATATTATCAGTTTTTTCCAAATGATATCCATCAACTAAAATACGATCAATTCATTAATTAAAAAAAAATTATTGAACTTTATTATCAATGCACTAAACGAGACAGATTCGTCAAAACATAAAATACGTTATAATTTTATAATATCTATGTACGTAGTCAAACCACAGGTGCATCAGCCGATAGTCTATCTTATGTGTTGGTGAGCTCTTTACAGCGTAAAAAAGCCGCCATATTGCATTGCTAAAATTAATACATACTAACTTAATTATTAAAATAATAGTAATAAACTGGAATCCTTAAAGTATATTTTAATCTCACTATCCACTGTTCACTTTGAGTTTCTCTCAGTTCACTTATACACATTCATCATTGTCATTACTTAAAATAAATTTTTTGATCGACATTAATTTAAGCCAAGCTGCTTCAGACAAAAAGCCAATCTAAATAGCTTAGGTAACTTGATAAACATTCGTTTTGCTTTTAGCTTTTGTCAATCGGATAGCACTAGTGCCCTCTATCGTCGGTGACGGTAAACGTGCCGTTGCATGGCGAAGCGCTGTCGAACGAAGGCCTGGAAAAGAAAACCGAGATTGTGTGTTGATGCTTCATTATAATAAAGCTAGATGGCGTTACTGTACCTACACTGCTATAGAGCTTGTTCATTCTGTATGCAACAGGTTAACCCCGTCAGATCATTCATCAAAATCTTCGATGACAGACACATAAATAATCACAAAAACAAATATACTAGTGGTTCGCCCCGAACTCAAATCTCGCGAGTATCCCATAAAAACAAAAAAATATGAGTTGTAATCTTTGACTTGAGTGTAGTGCCACGAAATGCATAACCTTATTACTTGACCTACAGTTTCATTCAAATTACAGGTTCATACGGTTACAGGTACGGGAGTTCATCTTACTGGTTACACTTTTTTGGGGTAGAAATTGCAGTTATTCTGGACTTCAGACTTTTCCCTATATTTGTGTCACTAAAGCTACACGCATACCAAATTTCAGCACTGTGGGGTCACTGGTGTACCCTGTGAGTTTTGACAAAGTTCAGTTTTTATAATGGCTAATGACTTAAAAACTACAAGATTTAAACTGAAAATAAAGACGGGGTCGAAATGTACTCACAAAGTCCATTTATTAAACGTGCCACTTGGCCGGATAGTCCCTTTTTGTTTTTTTTACCCCTCTTGAACCCCAATATCTCAACAACCCCCCCAGATTTTCAGCTCATTTAGTCACACCATTGCGCTATCACTACCTACCTATATACCAAATTTCACGATGATCGGATAAACGCTTCGAAACTTATCCTCGGACAAATAAACATAAATACATAGGTACATACAACGCCGATTTGCCCAAGTTGATTTGTAGATCTCGCTTCGCTCAATCTAATATTTTAATCAGCTGTTTTTCGTCAAAATTCATCTAAAAACCCTAAGCTAAGCGTAAATTCCTTGAGAATCGTGGTACAAACTAAGGTACTAAGTACCCCTTATAGTATAGTTTGACCGAAACCGCTGTACCGCGCCTGAGGTATGCGCGCGGCGAGACGGGGGGAAGTATCGGCCGCTCCGATCCATCGTCAGACGCACATGAGATAAATATCCTAAAATGGGTCGAGCGCTATCTCGTGATGTCAAGACCGTCAACATGTCAAAAAAAATTAAAACAATTACTGGGATCGCAATAGTAGATTTGATATTATTATCGATCCATTAATAATAAATTTGCAGAATGACTCTGATTCAAGTTCCGATAGCGAACTGGAAGATGAAGTTGAAGCAGAATTTATGTCAGAATATCTGTAGACAACTAAGTTACTTATAAATATATCGTTATATAATATAAACATATCGTTTACGATATCGTAAGATCTATCCGACAATATCGATCTCATGTGTCACCTACTCTTGCTATTTTTTCCTCGGCCCCCACCTCGCCGCACTTTCTTAAGGAGCGGTACAGCGGTTTCGGTCGAACTATACCCACGATAAGGGGTACCCTATATTGGTTATAATTAGAATGTGGGATGATGTCCCAAATAGTTTTTTACTTACATTTTTTCATTGACAACAGGTAAAGGTTTCTTGATGCTGACGGTTTCCGGCAGTAAGAGTACGATGGCACCGCCTATAGCCGCCAGAGCAGAGATAGTAACCATTGGAAGGTGAACGTTGAACGTCGTCTGAAAAAAAATACATTTCCTTAAAAATTTGTATTTTCTTTCAATCACGATTTATGCAGCCCTCGGTGGAAAATTGGTCACTCTAGCTGAGTGGATTGGCCCAGTCAGTGTAATGTTTAGGATGGGTTTTCGATGGAGTAGACCATCCCAATTCATAATTATGTTCAGTGAAAATCGACAACCCCTGTTGCACCATAAGTGAGTAGCTGGCTAAGATGCAAGAGGAGCGGATTTGATTACCAGAACAATGTTTGCATGAGTTAATAGTACATTGTCACACAAGGGTTGTAAGCGATCTATTGTATACCCGAGATATTATGGCGTATTAAGCGCTTGTCGAGGGTGTTATTGATCCCTTACACCCGAGTTTAACACATAACTCTTCATCACGAATGCGAAAAAATTAAAAAAGTCTTTTTATAACAGTTTGTTGCTGATAAACAAAATTTGCTTTCCCGGTATGTATCCATTGTTTTTTTCACTACTAGATTATGGCCTCTATAATTTTTAAAAATAAGAAATTGACATGGAAATTGTGTTTCATTTTAGCTTAATATTAATGCAATGAGCCTCATTCTTTACTTACGGCCCTAAGGCCGTATTTTTTTTACTGGGCGCATTTACGGAACGCTTATAGAGTTTATAATGACCAACTTTCGGAGAATGAGTGATGAAATTTTTTTTTGTCTGTCTTGGTGATGCGATCATTGTACCATTTTTAGTGGAACATGTGATATTTTAAGTTTAATTTCAGAAATAGGATAGTTTGTTAAGAATTTTTGTACCTATAATCTTCTGAAATTATTTATATTTATTATTGTATTTATTTAACACAATCCACAGCCCTTATTATATAGATACAAACGTATACTAAGCGTAGCATACGCCCAACAATGGATTTACTATGTTTCAAAAAGAATTTATAAATAGACAGTCTCAATTAAACTAAAATTATGAACCAAACAAATTACAATTACAAGTATTCAAATTATATGGATGATAAAAAAAGACTCTAATATTAGACTTACCAATTTCCATAAGTACGGTATGCAGATCAATGCAAATCCAGCCGAGACCTGGCTAGCTCCGACGCCGAGGTTTCTCACCATAGTTGGGTACAGCTCCACCGTGAAGATCGGCAGCATCATATTTGTAGTCCCGATAGCGAACTTGCCGATCATCAGACAAGCGATCATGATCCACTGGTCACTGAACGAGATGGAAAACAGTTCGCTCGCGACACAAGCTAACCCACATGCGATCATACTGATGAATATAGGAATCCTTCTTCCAGCTTTCAAGAGGATGGGTATGCTGAACGCTATCGCTGGGATTTCCACCACGGCAAGGATTATCGAGGTTATATGGAGGTTTCCCATATTGAAGTTCCCGATGTTCAACAGCAAACCATAGTACGCTATGGTCATCGCGAACCAAGCGAGTAGAAGACAAATGGTCCGTTTGCGTAGTGCTCCTTTGAAAAGTAGTGTGACGCTAGGGCCTGACATTTGGTTTTCAGCTTTGCACAACATTAGAAGTTTGTCAATGTCGGTGGGCATCTCCCGCTTGTTGAACTTAGCTGCTTTCTGCAGGATCGCTTTGGCTTCTTGTATTTTACCCATGCTCAGTAACCATCTGGGTGACTCTGGTAGTACAAACCTAGAAAATTAAAAAAAATGTGTTTTATTATTCGAATAATATTATATTAATCGTTTAGTCTTCATCTTTACTTTATAATGATGTTTGAAACTACGATTAGTTGCAAAACTATACCTGGGGAGACGTTAAATCGCTTATTGAGAAACAATGTTTTGTTCAACAACTTGTGTGCTTTCAATCTGTAATTCGTATATGTTATAGTTAAGGATACGTGCTAGAACGCCTGGGTTGTGAAAACACGATTCCGTAAAATTTTCTAGATAGAAAAAAAATCCAAAGATGACTCCAAATTATCTTAAAACCGTTCTTTAGCGATGAATACTACAATTTAGATCTTGAAACTTTATACAGTAATTCTACACAACATAAATAAGGGCACCTGTGTTTTAAATTTTCAAAATACCTTTTGATTTTACCATAAAATGAAAATATCTAAGTTTTTCACTAATGAAACCATTCGCTCCGGACGCCCGTTCCGCGATTCAGTCTGGCATCGGCTTTCAGACGGGGTACCCGTGATGCTTGTCGCTCCAAACGAACACGTAATTCTTAGGTAGAATTTATATTTAGTTGGTTTTTGTAAAGACGCAGTGATGAGAAATAAACACAACAAGATAATGAAGGGACTGAATGATAAAAAAAAAACAGCAAACATATGAACCACGGCAAGATAGGACGTGCAGCGGCGCGCGAAGCGGGGGTGAAATTCGAGTTTGGGTTGAGGTATAGTCAACTCTTAAGTGCCATTAATATTAAAGTAATTTGAAATTGTGTTGGAGATAGGTACTCGCATTCAAAAATAACTTCCCGGATTCGTTTAAAAGACACATAACTTTAGATAGAGTTCTTAGTTCAAGACCACTCTGATTTATTTAACGGCAAATGTTACAAAGCAACAAATTGTGATACTAACCATAACAGAGCTAGAAAGCATCCGGGAATAGACAACGCCAACTGCAAATCCCTCCAGTTAGGCATCAGCAAAGACAACAGCGTTACTATCAGATAAGCCAGAGGTAGTGGGAAGAAGTTGCATACTCCGGCAATAGTCACCCATTTCCCTCCAACCAACTCCACCGATAATACGAAGGCGGCGTACACCACAGATACGGAGACGAAGCCCATTACTAGTCGAACCGATACGTATTGGACGTAGGATCGAACGAGTAGCGATAGGATGGCTAGTGCGCTTTGTGCTACTATCATGCTTATAAGGATCTTCTTGCGGCCGAACCTGGGAAAGAAAAATAACGATTGAGGATATTGAGGTATAGAAAAAATAACAAAACGAACCACTGGTTCATGTATATTTTTATCAAAAGCGAAAATATATAAAGTACTTTATCTATGAAGATATTTCAAGGATACAATACAAACGTAATAAAGTATTAAGGTATTTAAATATAAATTAGATTGTGTTTTAGAAAACACACTCGTCTTCTGGTTTTTTCTTTGTATATTAATATCTATCCGAATGGAAACTGCGGAAAATTCCTTTTCCTGCGGAATATTTAGGCAATTATGAATTAGAACCTGTTGATATATAAATCAACAACATGCAGCTACTTGAAATAATTAACCACAATGGAAAATAACAGACCAGGCTTTGTAATAACACACGGCGTTGGTTTTTATCAGGTCCGTACCGTATGGTTTTATTGACCGTATCTTCAGAAGAACTAATTTAGAACATGATTATAGTTAGATAAGGTGGAAACTAATTTTAGAATCTACTTAAGTATTATTTAATTTGAATTTGTAGAGCGATGGTAAAGAGGGATATCGATGCTGTTCATACGGTGACGAACTGTTCGATATTATTCATTTTCATCAACATCGTCTTTAGTTTTTAGAGTTTTGTCTTAATCCTACTAATATTATAAACGCGAAAGTTTGGATGTATGGATGTTTGTCACTTTTTCACGCCGGAACGGCTGAACCAATTGCGATGAAATTTGGTATGTACGTAGATCATTACCTGGATTAACACAAAGGCTACTTTTTATTGACAAACCACGCGTGCAAAGCCGCTGGCAACAGCTAGTATTAGATATTTTTGAGTAACTTTGTCTCACCTATCTGAAATCCATCCTCCAACGACACCGCCGACTCCCACTCCAATGAGAAACACCACCTCAGCCAAGCTGGTGAGTCCCGCTCTATCACAAACCAGGTTCCACTCTGAAATGATCGTGTTCCCCACTTCAGAACGATCATAGTCAAACTCTTTGCACTTCTGGAAGGTTTCTAATATTGGAGCAGTAAAGTTCAGTATGTTTTCAACTGTGATTCCAGCTGGTAGAGTACGGACACTGCAGGCATTTATCGGCTGACTGTAGTTGATCCAGGTGTCCAAGGGTAAACTGGACAGGTTGTCTGGCCTTCGACACCAGAATTTTGTTGCTTTTGCCTGAAAAACAGTTTTTTTGTTCGTTTAACCTAAGTAGAGTACAATATACATTTATACAGGAACGTATTATACAGATTATACACTTGAGTATAGAGACATAAATAACGTTTAGAATCTTCAAACCAAATTGTTTTATTGTTCAGCTTCTGTTTTAATGAACCCTGCGTCTTGACTAGAATAATTATTATTCTTTAAACACGTAGCACGTAGTTATTACGAGTAAATGGGTACTATTCTATTCTATTCAGCTGTCATGATAGTGAACTCTACTATTAATAGAAGTCTCTTTGAGTTTTTAAAAGTTTTCTTTTATTTAGAGTTTTTTCCTTTTTTTGTTTCTTTTTGCGTACGAAATTCATTGGGTACAATATTTTTTTCATCCCCCCCATCTTGGAAAGAGTATTTTTGCTCTTCGATATCTGAATGCAAAATCCGTTTTTATCCGCTAGCTAGAGGATACAGTAAATTGAATTTAGAACATCGTATGCACTAAGTTTGTGAAAACATCATTAAACCTATTTAATTCTACCTCCATCCGAATTTATCATACAACTTTTTTTAATTTGTTAAAAACTCAGACTCGGAACCTTCTTGGTGTATTACTTTTTTTTTTGTATTTAGTCATTTCTTCGCTGAGGTGGGATTAAAAAGTTACGTGTTGCACTCGAGTGCAAAGATTTTTCAGATGGATTCCCCTCCCTAACGCTCAGGATTCTAATTTTTGAATCACTCGCGGCGCTCGTGACTCAATTTTGGAATCCTTCGCTTGCTCGGTCATCAAAATTGAGCACGCGGTTAAAAATCAACCTTACACTCTTGTATAACAAATAACTATTCTTAATGTATCTCTGAATAATAGACGTGTATATAAACAGTTACCTTTTTTATTGTTAGCAGTATATGCCTTTTAGTTATTTTTTTATTGAACCAGTTCTATTTAACATATATTATTCAAAATTGGATCTACTCCTTTCTACTCCAAGCGAAATCTAATTTTATTATACCGATTAAGATTCAATTGAGTTTAGAGAACACAGCGCATTCTCATATCAGCCACAGGACGTCCACTACTGAACATAGGCCTCCGATCTTGTGCAGCCTGCACCCAACGGCTCCCAGCCACCTTTCTCAGTTCGTTTTTCCATCTAGTGGTTATCATAACGCACTACCTAAATATATTTTTGCATCGATAGTCGCTCTGTCTCAAAAAAATATATCTTTGTTATACACATTGTTCACTCACAGTAAAAGTAGGTAGATATATATGGAAGGTGCAGGGCAGGGAGAACAGGGACAGCAGGAAGGTCATCAGCATCTGCCACCGTCCGTATTTCCCGATGACAGTCGACACCACGTCCGGGCCGTCGTCCTCTCCAAGCGCGGTCGCGCGACTCTTCTCTTTGTTTGATGGTTGATTTGGGATTACTGGAAAAATAAAATTGTATGATTACTATTTACTGTCGTTGATGTCGTCAGGTCAAATACCCTATAAAGAAGACAGCTCTACATTTTACAGAACATGGATAATTTCTGTCGGTTGTCATACATTTCAAATAGACGAAACTTTGTTTCTTTTTCCAATATTTTTAGTGTTTACCAATCTAGTTTAGAAAATTATAAAATTGCAAGAAAATCACTCAATTAATGGGGTATATTGTGTTATTTACCAGAATAGGCTGTAATAATGTGTTAATTGAAAACGTATGGTCTTGCTGACGCCAATGATCTAACAATGTTAAATCAGGAACTAATTTCTGTTACTTATATTTTTTTATAAAAATATAAAAGTCTAACAAAAACAATCGAGGTATAATCAGGAAATTTATATTCTAGATTACATTACCGGAATTAAACAATGCTGTAAATTGATATGTAACAGTGTATTAAGATACAACATGTCTGTTAGTTTTTGCAGTCGTTATCCGCGGTAAATGACTCCATAAATTATTAACTAGGTTCTAAGTATTTTTTATCTTGTTCGTGTACGTTTGCAAAGCAACTTATCTCGTAAAGAGAACAATAAAGTTAACATCACTGGTATCTGAACTAAGTTTTCCGCGAAAGGAAAATATACGTCCTAAGTATATTTAAAGCGGATCGGCGTAGTCCTACGCCCTACGCTGCGGGAAAATGTCGAGAGCCCTACGCTCACCCAAATAGCAAAATACTCTGCCTACTCCAATGAAAAATTTTATTGTAATTAGTGTGGTAACTGCACGAATGCACCAGAATTTCCATCAACAGAAGCAAATGGCGAGATATCGTGAGGCGTCTAACATCAGCTCCCAAAAATAATGATAGCACGTGACGACCACGACCGCTCTGTCAAGAGCGTTACTCATTTATTCATTTATTAAATTTTCAGATGTCAAAGATCCATATAGTTGTTAGTAAAAAAAAAGGAATAGAAAACTTAAATCAAACATGTCACATGGGTTAGACTCCGATATTATACTGGTTCGGAAAAATATACGACGGAAGTGAGTTCCACTCCTTACTAGTGCTAACAAGAAAAGATGAAGCAAATCGTTTGGTACGGCAAGGTGGTATGCCGAACCAGGTATGGATGGTACTTCTCGGTACGTCTGCTTGTCCGGTGGTGGGAGGGGGAATGAGGGATAAGGTCTGGCTACCCGGTGCCTGTGCTCTAGACTTTATAAATTGGCTTTCACTAGAGAGTCATCACCAATGTTGATACTTGTTTGTTTACTGTTGATTTGTCTTATTGCAAATATTGTGCACGATTTTAACTGTTATTTTCTGTCTTTCCTATTTCCCATATTCTAAACATGCATTGCAAAGGGGTTCGTTCATAAATACACAATACAAATGCAATCCATATCAATTGTAGTCTATTAACGCTATAATCACGAAGTTATTAATCAGTACTGTGTCATCGCGTGCGCCTGGGCAACCACGTGCGCTTACGAATGGGGCGGGAAACGAAGAAAATCGGAAAATATTCGATAAAAGCCGGATATTTTAAATGCTAAAGTAGTTTTTGCCTTGCAGAGCCTGAGCTATTCTAAAGTCACAGGTTTATAATGTTAAAGCTATGATAAGTTAGCAAAAGTTGACAAATCTTTCGGTATTACTTTTGAAACTAACTTAGTTATTAACACTATTTACACTAAAAACGGGATATTTGCTATATCTGCAAAGCCTTGTACGTCGTGACAGTCTTGGCAATTTTTGTACATGATGTTTAGCCGGATAAATTCTTCAAAAGACGTTGGAACTCTACGTGTGAGCAACATTTCGCGGGCGCTAATAATTAATAAGTAACGACATGCGCCTGCCTTGACAATGATCTTCGTCTGCAGTATGCAATAAACGACCTACTACAAGATACTTTGGAATATGTATCGTAAGACGTAGGCCATTGACCTCACTTATGTCAAAGAGTACTAATACCTACGAGAACAATGTGTTTTTCCTGATAGCTACAACCTAGGTGTCTTCAAGTCGCGAGTGAACAGGTATCTTCTAGGCGAGCGTGATCTATCGTAGACTGCAAAATCGCTTACCGTCAGGCAAGATCGTGGTCAAACGCAAGCATTTACGAATAAAAAACCGGTCAAGTGCGAGTCGGACTCGCGCACGAAGGGTTCCGTACCATTATCTATAAAAACGACATAAAAATCATGTCTGTTGTATGGGAGTCGAACTTAAATAATTGTTTTATTTTAATTTAATTATTTATTTTTAAAGTGAATAAATAACTAAATATTCTGTGAATATTTAAAGCGTCTACCTGTTGCCGTTATCAATATCGAGCAAAAACGAGCAAAAAAATCACGTTTACTGTATGAGAGCCCACATAAATATTTATTTTATTTTGTATTTAGTATTTGTTGTTATAGCGACAACAGAAATACATCTTCTGTGAAAATTTCAACTGTCTAACTATCACGGTTCATGAGATACAACGTGGTGACAGACGAACAGACAGACAGCGGAGTCTTAGTAATAGGGTCCCGTTTTACCCTTTGGGTACGGAACCCTAACAAGAAAGGACTTAGCCACTCTGCTTTTCAGCCTCGCCTGTGCCTGCTGTCGTCACAGCACAAAACAACATCATCTGTGATTCTCGGCAGGTAAGCTGTTACGTAGGCTGCTGCTGTTTATAGGGAGGTAGGTGTATTATACCGGTAGCAACAGCACGTTAGTGTGGTGTAAAACTGCGAGTCCCAGTATAACTCGAATCTTGACGGATTAAAATAATTTTGTGCAACGATCTCTTATTTATCATACCTACCTATCCATTGCTTAATTAGATCTATAAACCTGCTTAGTGCGATCAATGATAATAAGGGGTAATAAAGTTTTTCTAGTGCTAGTTCTAAGTGACAAGCGCAAATGAACCTGATTGCAAAATCGCATGAAAGCCAAGGAAGAGTCAAGTGCTTAGATTTGTTTCACTTAAAGCACTATTTGTAGTGTCTGTTTTATTTATTCCACGTAAAACGACGCGCATGCGAACTGCAGCCACGCTCTGGAGACAAGCAACAAGTACAGTGTTTATGCAATGTCGCTAGTTCATCAATGAAAATAATGCTTTTCAATCAACTTTGCGATTTTTCTGTGCCTTCGCTAGTTTTTAATGTGTGGGAATACGGGAACGAATTCCAAGGCATTGAAATATTGAGATTTAAGATTTACCTAAGTACATCAGTGATTTAACTTATCTATGCACTAGAAGGACATTAGAAAGTTATTAAAACACCTTAAAACTTATTAATTTTTCGTAAAGATATGGACGTCTGAGAATATTTTTTTCTGGAAATCGACAACAGATTTTTGTAGTAATAATCGGCACTACTATTACATGGTTGCGGAGTTAATCCCTTTAGACATATTTCCATAGATAGTTAGATAGGTACCTATATAAAAGTATCTTCTCATGAAACAACGGATGAAACGAGAACAAAGTGACCTCTTCCAGTTTTCACATACCTGCAATGAGCTGTTTTTACCGCATAATAAAATAATTGACATGACAGACAATCAACCCACCACACAATAGAGTTTAGTACCTACTAGAAATGTGAGGATCAGTTTAGATCTTTTGTTGGGGTGGTGGTTGCGCGCAACTTTAGTTTATAATATATTTACATCAAACTATGCAACCATACAACAAAATAGGGGAATATATACTAGTTACTAGTACTTTGTGTTGTATAATTTCAATTTAACTTGAAAGAAAAGAAAGAAGAAAGAAAATACATTTGTTTGACACACACACAGGATAGACCATTCAGAATGTAACAAACATACCTACTTACGTAAAGATTACTGTACCCAATCACCACCAAAAAAATGTACTGACATCGGTCCATCCGCTTGAGACCTACAATGGCAAGGAAACAGAGAGGCTATATATATATATATATATATATTATAGGCTTGCGTTTGACCACGATCTCGCCTAATGCCTAAGCGATGATGCAGTCTACGATGGTACACGCTTGCCTAGAAGAAACCTATTCACTCGCGACTTAAAGATACCCAGGTTGTAGCTATCAGGAAACACAGACTCTGGCAAGTCGTTCCACTCTTTGGCGGTGCGCATAATAAAGGACGAAGAGAACCGCTTTTTGCGAATGGGAGGTATTTCCACCATACAGCGGTGGCGCACCGCAGAGCGTCTGGTTGTCCGTTGATAGAAAGAAGATGGTGGGATCAGGTTGAAAAGTTCCGCCGCACACTCCCCGAAATGTACTCGATAAAATAGCAACCTTTCGTCGATGCTCTAGGCTGAGGAGCCTTGCATCAACTAGCTCATCGTTGCCTAAGAGCTTCTGAGCTCTTCTCTCAATTGATGCCAGAGCTTCAAAGTTGGTACTTCGCTGATCCGTCCCAGAGGTGAGAACAGTACTCCAAACACGACCGGACTTGAGCTTGGTACAAGTTGAGCAACTGTCCCGGTGTGAAGTAGTGCCTCACCTTTGCGAGTATACCAAGCTTTTTAGCAGCCAACTGGGCTTTCGACTCAATGTAGGAGCCGAAATTGAGAGTTGGAGTTAATGTGATACCAAGAAGCTCGAGGTGGTCAGATATCGGCACGGATACATTTCGGAAAGTAGGAGTAAGATTAAATTGACTTCGTTTTGCGGAGAACAGACACGCCTGGGTCTTATTCGCATTGAACTTGACCAGATTGGTATCACCCCAGTCGGAGATTGCCTTCAAAGACAAGTTTAAGCGCTCGACCATGGCCTCCCTGAGTGACTGAATCTGCGCTCTACTGTTAAAAGTTAAAAAAAGTCTAAAGTTTAAAAATCTCTTTTTATATGTCGGCCTAGTGCAATAGTTTTCCTTTTAATTATTGTAGGTACCTACTCGTACTAGTCCTAATTGATTATTACGAGTGGCCGGTACGATACCCACCGCCGACACCTTAACATCGGGACTTAACCGGACATATCAATTCCAGGTCGCAGCGCCGAGGATTACGCGCGTAGTAATTTTATAAACAAACAAACAGGCGAGACATTACTCTTCATCTGGGCTTGCATTCGGGGCCAAGGCTGGGGGTATCGATTACAGTAGCTAGTAGTGAATGTCTTTGCATGGCTGACTTGGCACATTGATAGCAACAGCACACAAGGCATTCTATCAGTACCTACGGCTCTACAGTTGCTATTTGCAATGTTTTGTAGAGTAAAAATAGGAGTAATATCTGGTTTACTCGAACATAGTATTAACAGTAATAAGTCCGAAACAGTAATTGGGGTGGAAGTGGGGAATACGACCGATTTTGACGACCTCCGTGGCTCAGTGGGCGCATAGCCGACTGAGACGCAGGAGGCGAGGACGGAACAAATGTTTGCATTATCTACAGATATTTGTTCCGTGTCTGGGTGTTTGTCCATATATTATAAGTATGTATTTACAAAAAAAAGTATATAAGTTATCAGTTATCTGGTTCCCATAGTACAAGCTCTGCTTAGTTTGGGGCTAGATATCGCTGTGTGTAATGTCCAGCAATATATTTGTATTATTAATATATATTATTAATATATATATTATTAATATATTTGTCCAGCAATATATATTTAATAAACTTGGATAAGTTGATAACTAAATGGTCATTTATATCTGCTGTGTCCACTTAATATTCATGTAGTTCAGTTTGTCACATTTGTCAGCAGGTAAAAGTTAAAACATAACAATTTGTTAAGATCGTGCCTATAAACTAGGCATAAGACAGTAAGAGTTGTATTGTCGATCGTTAGAGGCTCTCAAAATCTCATGCGACGAACTGTTAAACCGAATTCAGATAGGTTTTGTGTGTAACTATCCTAGATGTGCGTGTTGAAATATCGTAATTACCCAAGGATCAAGCACAGTCGACAATTAAACCTTGTACCCGTTAAAAGGGCATATTTTATTCATATCATCATATCGTTTTACCAATTATACCGAGAGGGATAAAATATTCACAACGTGCTATAAGTAGAACAGAAATCATCTTCGGTTTGTCACTGGTTTTATATTGATGTGCTTTTTAAGCGCATGTGACAGCTTAAAAAGTACACCGGGTACAAACCGTCCACATGTCATTTTGTGTAAAGCCTTAGATGGCGCGTCTGTCAGAATGCACAAATAAATCTACCAGAGTCTGTGTTTCCTGATAGCTACAACCTGGGTATCTTTAAGTCGCGAATGAATAGGTTTCTTCTTGGCAAGCATGTACCATCGTAGACTGCATCATCGCTTACCATCAGGCGAGATCGTGGTCAAACGCAAGCCATGTATAAAAAAAAATCTTCTAAAAACACGTATGTTTATAATGATCAACTTTGGGAATGTATAATTGCCAGTAATTTGAGACAAAATGGATGGCAGTAGGTCGTTCGGTTATATTTTTGCGGTGGGTAATAGGTTCTTTTACCCGTAAAAAACCTAACGAGTTTGTCACTGGCAGTACATTTTGACAACCGCGTCAAAAGGTACTACCACATAAAATGTACGGCCTTTACATGTGGACGGTTTGTTCTTCTGAGGTTTGTTAAAAAGTCTCAGGTAATAATAATAAGTAATTTTTCACACCACCTGCTCGACAATGTTGTCATGTCACCGAAAGCAGGTAATTAAACCCCTACGGCTGAACCGAGAGTAAAGTTGTACTGAATTTCGTTATGCCCGTGAGGGCATAATAAGATTTGAATTTGGAGCCTCATCTGTATTAAAACTTGAACTAGAAGACGTGAGAAGAGACCCACACAATAAGAAGTTATTTGTAAATCGTACTAACAGAATGCACCAACCAAGATTTGGTCTTGCAATAGTGTCTCGCAGAAAATGTGAAAAGTAGACTATTCTCCTCGCGGATAAAGCTGTCTGCATCTAGGGCGTGCTTACATCCCTCTCTGAACTCAGGGTTCTAGTAACTCGCTCCGCTCGTGAGTTAACTCTATAATCCTTAGTTGCGTTCGGGATTCAATATACCGCCCGTGACGCAAGACACTTTATCCCCTCGTTTAATAATCTACTATTACTAACCTCTATAAATAGGAATACAACAATGGCACTTGAAAACAAAAATAATACCTGGTGGTAGTAATTCCATAAACTAACTCTATTACAAGTATCTCTACGAATTAGTGGTTGCTGTAGATTCAGAATAAATAAATAAATATATATCACAGTAATTTGAAATGAGACATTTTGTGCGCATACAAAGTAATTTTTTTAACGACAAGAAGTTTTAGAAGGCCATGAATTCGTAGACCGTAAAGGACCCATACCCATTCAGTTTTTATTTCTGGCATTTTAAAATTAAATACAGATTTTAGCCACTCATAATGTGGTTTATCTGAGTTTTTCTGTTCTTACCAAATTTTAATTAATATAAATTGTACGTCTACGAAATACCAACAACAAGTTCATCAACCTCGAGTTACTTATTATTAAACAAAAAGGTTGCGGTAGTTATAATTTTATAGCTTAGTTAGGTAGTTTATATGGTCGGTAGGTAATTTTATAGCTTAGTTAGGTAGTTTATATGGTCGGTAGGTAATTTTATAGCTTAGTTAGGTAGTTTATATGGTCGGTAGGTAATTTTATAGCTTAGTTAGGTAGTTTATATGGTCGGTAGGTAATTTTATAGCTTAGTTAGGTAGTTTATATGGTCGGTAGGTAATTTTATAGCTTAGTTAGGTAGTTTATATGGTCGGTAGGTAATTTTATAGCTTAGTTAGGTAGTTTATATGGTCGGTAGGTAATTTTATAGCTTAGTTAGGTAGTTTATATGGTCGGTAGGTAATTTTATAGCTTAGTTAGGTAGTTTATATGGTCGGTAGGTAATTTTATAGCTTAGTTAGGTAGTTTATATGGTCGGTAGGTAATTTTATAGCTTAGTTAGGTAGTTTATATGGTCGGTAGGTAATTTTATAGCTTAGTTAGGTAGTTTATATGGTCGGTAGGTAATTTTATAGCTTAGTTAGGTAGTTTATATGGTCGGTAGGTAATTTTATAGCTTAGTTAGGTAGTTTATATGGTCGGTAGGTAATTTTATAGCTTAGTTAGGTAGTTTATATGGTCGGTAGGTAATTTTATAGCTTAGTTAGGTAGTTTATATGGTCGGTAGGTAATTGGTAATTGGTCTTATATTGATCATGACCTGCTTTCTAGGTTTACAATTTTCTTACAAGTCTGTTGCAATTGAAACAAAACAAAATTAATATGAACAAGAGCTAGGTATTTATGTGCTTTGATTGACCTATTTGTAGAAAATTTAAAATCTATGCCCTATTTAATGAGTATAAATGTTAAAATGCTTGAGTTTTAGATACTGAGATACTGAGTTCGCATTATCTGAATGATCGAATGAAAATTCTTTATCAATCCCACGTATCACTCTCTCTCTCTCTCTTACTTATCAAGCTAGACACAACAACAGCAAAAAAAACAATTAAATGAAGATAATCTGTGACAAAGAAGCGACACAAATGATCTCTCATTACGTGTAGGCACAGGATATTGAAAAGTAATCAGACAAAAAAACTATTTAATTACCAAACTGCGATGGAACTTTTCCTGCATAAAAAATGCAATTTGACGGTCGACATCAGTTCGCTTGAATGGAGATGTTATAAACTAACAAGTGTTCAACTGTTAAATTAGGGTCAAGTAGTTGAATTTATTGAAAACACCTTTTTACTCGGGACGGAAGGAGTCGGTTAAAAGAGTTTGACGTATTTAGTGGGTTTTTAACGGGTCTGTAAGGATATCGAATCTTCATCCTCTTCCAACACAACTACAACAACATCCACGGAGATCCTGGAAAGTTTCAGCCATCAATCTAGTCTTACTCCGTTATTTCAAGGAGTTAGGATGGCTGGGGTCAGATTAGAAGCGGGGTAATGCACAATAAACCCTAATGCGGGACGTCAGCGCAGATCTTATTCCCTCCACCCTAGAGTTAATGTTACTCACCACACATTAGAATTACCTAGAGTGTTTTCTTGCTTTGAAACATTGTGGTTTTTAGGAAATCATCATATTTGACTTTAAGAAAGGTTTTGTGGTTTCACTGCCAATCGTGTCTAGGGAATGTTGCAATAAATGCAATTAAATGATGATGGTATGGTAAAAGTGATTAGACAGTAGTTATTGCAAGATCACACCTGTTGCAAACCCCTAGCAAGTTAGGTTATTAGGGGGCTAATCCCCCATCCAAACGTTACCATGATGACAATATACAAACTAGCTAGTCTGTAGATTTACCTACGTACCAACCTAATTGGTGCATTTAGCTGAACTACAGATAACAAGCTAGACTCATATCCTTCGTGACATAATGGATTTGATTTGTTTGCATGTTAGCATCTGAACATGTTGGTTCTAGCGAGTACTCTTGAAAATTACGTTGGTGGTAGGTACTTATTAATAATGGTCACAGTGATATTGTAACACTAGTGGAGATACGTAATTCTTTGTTGAATTCACCGGACGAAATTGCCGACCTAAGAACTCTGCCCCACTATATTCACGCTCATTTTACACTCAAACAACGTATATAATGATCAAGATTTACTGATTAATTCTTTTTAAAGAATTTCATATCTAGTCGGCGTTCTTTGATAGTTTTTAATGTACCTAGTTACTTATATCGTCATTATCGTATTTCCATTTCTTTATTTTCTCGATGACAGTTCTAATTTGATAGTTGTAGTGACCAAATAAGTAATGATATCGAGTGACAGTGACGATTCATCAAATTTTGATTAAAATAAATAAATAAAGATTACCTGTCGTTATAATTATTTCGTTTCATTGTCGAGTACCTACTTATTTTACAACAGCTTCGAAAACTTTAAAGAAGTTGGCATTATCAGTCAATAATTAATACGTGTAACATTAATGAAATATAATATTAGTTAATAAATTTGTACAAAAGTATCCGGCAGTAGGTTAGTTTCTTACATTTTGTAAAAAAATATCGGGTCTGTTATCGTGTTACATTTATCGATAGTTCCATCCCTATCAGTTTCTCCGACTCTATAACCTTGTATGTGCGTAAGCGTCATATTTTTATAAAATAATGCATACATAAAGTAAAAAGGACGCTCGTTCAAGTTTTTACAGGAGCTGTCATCGAGAAAATAACGAAATGGAAATAGTATAGTACATCATATAAGTCACCACGGATAGTAATAGTACGTTGTTCGACACATTAGCGCCCTTGCTCACTTTCGCTCGCTTGCGCCAAATTATTTTGGATGCAATAATGATCACTTACGCCCGACTAGAACACAATACTTTTCATCTCAAATGCGCGGAAATTAAAAAAGTCTTTTGTTACTAAAAAGTAAATTTGTGCTCCCGGTATCCATCGTTTTTTTCACTACTAATTTATGGCCTCTTTTATTTAATACTAGCCGTTGCGCGCGACTTCGTACGCGTTATACTACTAAATGTGTAGTAAACCTAGAAATAAAGCTATACTCGCTGTTGTAACTTGACTTGACACCCCATTTTCATCTCATATAGGACCTGATTTATGGGATATTAAGTAGTCTATGTGGTAATCCAGGTTATAATCTACGTACATACTAAATTTCATCGAAATCGGTTCAGCCGTAATGACGTGATAGAGTAACAAACAAATAAATAAACAAACAAAAATCAAAACTTTCGCATTTATAAAACTAGCGTGGTAGAAATCAGGATTTGTCATGAAGGTTGCATTTCATTTAAACATTATTACGAATTAGGCCCGTTTAAATAAAGATTTTAGTAATACGTTAGAAATAAGGATTTGTTGTGGAAATTGTATTTAATTTCAGTATTTATGAATGTAGCCTCTTTAAATTTAAATAGAAATAAGGATTTGTAATGGAAGTTGTAGGTATTTCATTTTAGTATATTATGAATGCAATAAACCTCTGTTTAAAATTTACTTACGGCCCTAGGGGCGTAAAACGCATTTATGCATCATATCAGGCATCGAGCTAATAATGATCAACTTTCAGATCATATGTGATGAAAAGACATATGCTCTGAACTAATAAATATTAGTTCAGCATTGAAAAATAACAAAGTCAAATTCATATGTACTGCTACTTTGTCTGAAACATGTCTGGCTTTACAACTGAAATAGTAACTACAATACAATTTCTGTTGTAACACAGTCATGGTTGTTGGAGGCTTTTATGGTATTGCAGATCGTGTTATATTCGTTATGAGTTCTAAGAACTCGTGACTTTATTTGCTTTTCCAGGTGTGATTCTAAGCAGGTTCATTAAATTAGTTCTACAATATAATCTATATATTCCACCTTTTTCAAATCGTAAAATATATTTCTGACAATATCCGAATTGAAAAATATAATTTATTGATCAAGCGAAGCGAGATCTCAAAATCAACTTGGGAAAATCGGCATTGTATGTAAGTATGTATGTATGTTTGTTTGTCCGAAGATAACTTTCGAAGCGTTTGTCCGATCATCATGAAAATTTACACATAGGTAGGTAGTGATAGCACAATTTTGGTGTGACTAAATGAGCTAAAAATGTTGGGGGGTTGTTGAGATGTTGGGGTTCAAAAGAGGTTAAAAAATGAAAATGAGATTATTAGGTCAAATGGAACATCAAATGAAAGGTATTCATTAGTACATTTAGACTCCATTTTTGTTTTTAGTAAATTCCTTATAGTTTTTGAGTTATTAGCCATAATAAATACTGAACTTTAACAAAATTCACAGGGTATACCAGTGAGCTCACAGTACTGTAATTTGGTATGCGTGTAGCTTAAGTGACAAAAATGTAGGCAAAAGTCTAAAATCCAGAATAACTGCAATTTGTACCCCAAAAAAGGACAACTACAATACATGAACTTCCGTTACCTGTAATTTGAATGAAACTTTAGGTCAAGTACGTTGGTTACATATTTCGTGGCACTATTTTATTGGTCAAAGATTAAGGCCGGCTTGCACAACGGTCCCTAAACGTATTTAGCGTCTAAACATGTTTAAATTTTACGTATTTTTATGATTTGACAACTCCTTTTCCAATTTTTTGACTTTTGGTAAACTCGCGAGATCTCAGTTCGGGGCGAACCACAAGTTATGAAGACTTAATTATTACTTTACTTACATAAAGAAGAAAACTTAATTTACATATATGTATATGACAACGCTTTTATAAATCCCTTAAGCAGTTTAGGTACTATGCGCTATGTGTACAAAGTACATTAAGATAAACATTACCCTTCATCAACAGTTGCCCAATTTGGAGTTTTCACACATTCATTGTCCAGTTTACTCATTACGTTATATTTATTCATCACATACTCAAAGCTATACGTATATCAATTTGAATTTGGTATTGCTACCCTGAACTTTATATTCGGCGTAGAATTTAATGTGGGCACCTATGTTGTAAACAAGCATTCTTCAATCTTTAAAATGTCAATGTACACAAGGTTAGAAAGGGCCTCAACATCCCACGTGGGCCGGAAACCAACGGATGTGCATATGTGTATGTCAATGACTTCGGCGTTCGGTTCTAGGCCACGCCTTATTTGTTTTCACGTGTTGTTTACGAATATATAGGAACATCAAGCGTCTTGATGACGCTCACATATTTCAGCTCAGCCGTGGCCGTACAAATGATGAATACAGCTTTTGTTTTGAGTATACCGTGAAATGTTGATTATTATTGTTACGCCGAGGCTGTTACAGAATAAGTAATAGTAAAAGTGGCTTCTCGAAGTTATACCTACTGTGTCACAGAATAGGTAAAACTTGGTGTGAATATACCTACATACCACGTTTTTACCTACAGTTGCACAGAATAAGGAATAATAGTCAGTCGAAACACCTACACTTTTCTAGTTACTAGTGGAAACGTCGAGAAGGTTCTGGAATAAATGCTCGGTATAAATAGTGCGTAGAAAAGTTCGCGGGGTCAGTCTTGATTTGGCGATACGTGCGAACATTTCGGTGACTTTTAGTGGTTTATTGTGCAACAGTGGTGTGATTTAGTGTGTTGTGAATTCTTGTGATTAAGATCGTGTATTTATCATTTTAGTGTTGAATAAAAGTGTTATTTTGGTTAGATTCATTTTAATGATTTTATCCCGAACCCTCAGCTCGTAACATTATATATCATTCTTTGAAGTGAATTCTTCTTTAGTCGCGTTGGGCATAAGACAATTTTTTTCGTATATTTTTACGTTTATGCGACAACCAATATTTTTTTTTCATTTGTGGAGGGGCATAAGACAACTTTCTTAGTAAATTTTCATGCTTATGCGACATCCATCATGATAATTTTTCAACATACAATTTTTTTTTCAATATGAAAACTTCTGTAGACGCGTTGGGCATAGTGGAAACTTCTTTAGGGCTTTGAGCATTTTTTGAGATGGAAAACAACCATTGAACTCGCGACCCTGTTACGACACCTCTGTACATAATTTTAATAAATTTATTGTTTGATTTTTTTTAGGTTGTGGAGGTGCATGAGACATTTTTCTTCATAAATTTTCATGTTTATGCGACATCTATCATGACCATTTTGCAACATCCAAATTTTTATTTTTAGTTTGTGGAAGGGCTAAGGCAACTTTCTTAGTAAATTTTCATGTTTATGCGACATCCATCAGGATCATTTTGCAACATCCAAATTTGTTTGAAGTGAAAACTTCTTTAGGCGCGTTGGGCATTTTTTGAGATGGGAAAAAACCATTGAACTCACGACACTGTTACCGTTACCGTTACCGACACCGTTCCTGACTATTCAAAAAATACACACGTAATTGTTCAAGTTTTCACTTCTGTCTGCACTCCCGGACGTGCCACTTTTTATTTTCATAATATAAGTTACACCGATGCGAGAATAAATGTAGATTAGATTCACTTACGCCACTCAGGCTCGTGAAATAAGTTAGTAAATCTTAAATTTTTATTCACTTTCAAAACATAAGATTACACTGCATAAACTTTTGAAACTATCATGGGTATGAACACTATTTATACTAAAAACGGGATATTTACCATGATTTGTAAAAAAAATGGTAATAATCCCGTTTTTAGTATAAATAGTACACTGCATAAGTCTAAAATTTTGCATACAATTATAAATTATTCTATGGCAAATTAATCATGTCATTAAGTATTAAAATATTAAAAGGTGTTAACTGAATCCAATGATTTGTACTATATCTAAATTGAACAATTGGCAGTTACATAATGTCCTATAAAAAAATTATAAAAAAAATCCGCCATTACATACATACATTAAATTGTGTTTTTATAAACACCTATTAAGTTTACAATGAAAGTGTATTCTGATGCCTTGTATGTTTTTGGATTTTGTTTGAGTGTTTTAGAAATCTTCTGAACGTTTTTCTCTATACCATATACCATTACGTTCACCGTACCGTTACCAGCTCTTCATATACCATTCATATACAAGCACATTTAAGCAGATTTTATGTTCTTTTAAAATATGATAACAGCTTAATTTTTTTAAAACAATACAATATAGTAACTCCGATATCCCTATTAAATTGGCTTTTCCCTACACTGGTTGGATAGAAATACCGATGTGTTTATTGGGTATTAGTAGCTCATAGCAGGAGAGCAACGTGTCTGCGTTAGGGGACCACTCCGGAAACTGGTGTACAGTCATCGGCGCGGCAATCGCATCAACCACTTTATTACGATTGAACAAAGCTCATTTTCGGTTCAATGCGCTGACCACCGTACTCAATAGAGCTGATTCGCGCCGGTCGGTCACTGTTCTGGTTACTCATATACTTGCTACAAATTATCACGATTTATTTCCTACATCTATTTCTTGTTTAGCATCGAATGTGTCTAACTTGACAAAAAATGATTTGAAACCTGAACGTCTCTAATTGGGGATTCCTTGATTTCCTCACCGTTTGAGGATATCAATCTTGGAGCTTAACTCATGAAAACAGATGAAGTATTCAAAAACAATAATATGGTGTTTCCAGGATATCAAATATTTAATGACGTTCATCATCATCACCATCATTCGGCCATAGAACTTTTACTTCTGAACATAATATATAAATATATATTCATAATCACTTTACTTATTAGTAATTTTATTAGAAACAGTTTGTCTTTCTACAAAAATCTTCTCAAATGAGTTGCACTCACTTCTATCATATAAATGTGTTGGTCATTGTACCTATCATTTAATAATAGTGTAATTTCTTTTTGTTCGTAAGCGCTTATATTTTTAATGGTGTTCAATAAAGACAATAAAAAATTTTTTGACAACCTCCGTGGTGCAGTGGGCGAATAGCCGGCTGAGACGCAGGAGGTAGCGGGTTCGATTTCCGCCGCGGAACAAATGTTTGCATGATCTACAAAATATTTGTTCCGGGTCTGGTTGTTTCCCTATATATTATAAGTATGTATTTACAAAAAAAAATGTTATATAAGTATTCTATCAGTTATCTGGTTCCCATAATACAAGCTCTGCTTAGTTTGGGGCTAGATAGCGCTGTGTGAAATGTCCAGCAATATTAAAAAAAAATATATTAAAAAGATATTATCTAATCTAATCTCTCCAATTTTCTTCTCCATTGGTTTCCTGCTACTTTCATAATATCGTTTGCCCATCATTGATGCTGTGGCCGGTGGCCCCCTTTTTATCTCATAAATACCGTTCTGTAAAATTTGTAGTAGATACTACAAATTTATTGTGATATTGTTTGTCGACTGGATTTAATAGCATCGTCAAGCTATCTCTGTTTACATAAACTATTGCACTAAATGTCTGTGCGAATCTTTACCGACAGATTTCAGCACAAAGTATGCATACACATTATACAGGGTGGGGACGTGAACAGTGGCAATGTTCGAACATAATATCGTACTGTGTTCTTATAATATATAGGACGTAATTCTATATCCATATCAGTTATAAACATCCGCTAAAATATCATTACACTTCGGTAGGTAGTTACGAGAAAATAGGCACCCTTGTGCATTACTGCACTGCGTTTGTCCTCAGTCGCGCGTTGAATAAGTAAGGTAGGTATCATAGGAAAGTACGTAAATAGCACATTTATTGAAACTGATTCTTCTTTGAACTTCATACATTTGTCATAAAAAATAACTTATTTTTGAAGTAAAACATCTTCACGCACTCTTGACTTGGGGAGTAAGCTGATGAATGCGTGACGAGAACGTTCATCGGGCGAGGCGAACGGAAGTTGAGAGGGCGATATAAGTTAGTAAAAAAAGAGAGAGAGTTACGTTTCGTATATTACTGTAGGGGCAAGAGAGAGAGACGCGAGCACACTTTTTCTTTCTCTCTTCCTCTCCTAGCCAGTGCATGAAATATGTATATATATATACGAACTACTGACCGAGATATATATATATATATATATCGGTCAGTAGTTCGTTTGCGAGTTTGCTAGCATTACGCGAACGGTGATTTCTTAAATATGTTTCGTAATTTCATTTAGTTTCTAACAATTTTGGTCTAAAACATACTCGTTTTTTTTCGTTTTCGTGTTCACACGCCTATTCATTCGCCTACTTAAAAATTGACGTCGCCACCCTGTATTGTGTCTAACCATGTAAACGATTAATATGTTTGGCTGCGTCTTGATAAAGGTTTAATGTTAATAGACCTATTAATTTCCGCAAGAGATCAGTTACAGTGTCTATATATAGACGTAAACAAATGATTAAAATTTGTTATGAGTAAGGTTAGTGTTACTCACAAGTACGAGAAAGCATGAGATTATTTTATACTACCTGGCTGGAGATGGAACAGACATTTATTGTTCGCTTTTATAACAAACTCCGAAGTGATGTACAAAAATTGACAATTAACTAATTTAAAAACGTAATTAAACAAAATCTTAATAAAAAAGCCTACTATATAACATCGGAGTATTTAGATGATAGAGAAGCTTGGGATTGAAATTGCTCCAACTCGTTCAAAATGTTACAATTTAGTCGTAATTTATTTCCTGTATTGTTATTTGTTATGTATTCTAAAAGGATAAAAAACAAAACAACCAGCCTTGTTTCTTGCCTTTGTTTCCTGGCTTGGTCGCGAAGGACCAGCCAGTAAAATAGACATTTCAAAGTGATCCTTGTGATTTTAATTAATAAAAGATTTTGACTTTGACTTTGATGACCCTTAATAGAGCAGAGACAAAAATTATTGAAAACACAGGTTTTGTATTATTATTTATACGTTTATTAGGAACCTTTTAAACATTATTCATGAAACACTAATAGCATATCATTACAAGTACGCGAAAATTCGGTGGTAATCATTTTACCTTCGCCCGTTTACGTTTGAAAGGAGGTACTAGAGCTGCTACAGTCCATACCCTCTCCTTCTTCTGGAGCAATATCAAGGCTTTTGAAGCACGGTGTGACACATAAAGCAACTTTGCAGACATCGCAAATGATCCTTGATCTCTTTTAAGCATTTTTCGTGACCTTTTGAGCAATTCTATAGGTGGTGTTTTATGAGTGACACGCATGTTGACAGTCAGCCATTTATCAATTTTTGGTATGATAACCTTATCTGACCAGTTGTGTGCCACACGAATAGGCATACTTACTATGTTTGTGCTCGCAGTTTCATTAGGCTGCGCTAAGTCAGACTGCACTGGAATCGGGTGGCTTGGTTCAGAAAGAGCACCAAGAGAGACATCCCTATCATATTAATTTCGCGTACTTACTTCCCTCACCGATTCTTCAGTCACTGGTTCAACGCTTTCTACATATTATACCGAAACACGTGGCCCGGGAGGGTCTTCAAAATGATCTAATCCTCTCGTCTCCAACTCAGGATCTTTACCAAATATTCTTGTAAGACCTCGCAAAACTTCATCGTCGTAATCCAGTACGCAATTGCCCAAATTTGATTCTTCCGAGATACTGTCCTTGCTACTTTCAATAGCGGAGAGATTATCTTCTAGAATACCGGCAATAATACTATCAGATATCTTCTTTTTCTTCGACATTCTCCTGAAATAACAAGTACGCTAATGGGTAACGGTAACTATATTACCACCAAATACAAATACAATCTTGATGTAACTGGGCAATGGTAAGAGTTTTACCACCGAGTTTACGAAGATTTTCCAATCAGTACAAGTTTCATTTCAAAAGTTATTCTACGAGTCATGCAGGATAAAATAATCAATTATCCTACCAAATATCACAAAACTACTTACCGGAATCTCAAGCCAAACACCTCTAATTTCAAATTCTTCGGATATTTTTTTTTAATGTTGGTAGTTCGCAAACTCTCACCGTTAGCATAGTTGTCAGTACTAATAAAAGATTTAAGGGTCTTCACACATTATAAATATTGAATATGAGAATGTGTACATAAAACAACTCATGCTCTATGGTCAAAAACCTGAGGTGGTAAACAATTGTCCTTTGCCCTATTAAGGATTAAGTGGTAACCATCGTCTATAGCCATGTACTGCCTCGTTGGTCACTCACCTTAAAAACGTGCCCTACGACGCAGTGCTCTGCGTCCTTTGTTCGGTGTAGGACAGATTCTAGATTAGATAGATTCGTAATTCGGCAGATTCGCTACTCGATAGAAGTACAGATGTAAATTAAATAGCAACTGCAACCAAAATATGTTTATTGATGGAGAGAAGCGAGATCTCTAAATCAACTTGGACAAATCGGCATTGTATGAATGTATGTAAGTATGTATATATGTTTGTTTGTCCGAGGATAATTTTTGAAGCGTTTATCCGATCATCGTTAAATTTAATACATAGGTAGGTAGTGATGGCACAATTTTGGTGTGACTAAATGAGCTAAAAATGTTGGGGGGTTGTTGAGATATTGGGGTTCGAGAGGGTTAAAAAAATGAGGCTATCAGGTCAAATGTGACGTCAAATGAAAGGTATTCATTAGTACATTTAGACTCAGTTTTTATTTTTCGTAAATCCTTTGTAGTTTTTGAGTTATTAGCCATGATAAAAACTAAACTTTGACAAAATTCACAGGGTACACCAGTGACCTTACAGTGTTGAAATTTAGTATGCGTGTAGCTTAAATAACACAAATATAGGCAAAAGTCTGAAATACAGAATAACTGTAGTTTGTACCCCTTAAAAAGAATAACTAAATTACATGAACTCCCGTTACATGTAATTTGAATGAAACTGTAGGTCAAGTAGGTTGGTTATTTATTTCGTGGCACTGTTTTATTGGTCAAAGATTAAGGCCGGCTTGCACAACGATCCTTATACCTATTTAGCGACTAAACATGTTTAATTTGTACGTATTTGTTTGATTTGACAACTCCTTAAATCATATTTAGCCACTAAATACGTTTAAGCATCGTTGCGCGAGTTGCCCCAAGAATATTTTCTTTTGCGTTTTTGGAGACTCGCGAGATTTCAGTTTGGGGCGAACTACTACATAGATTAGTTTTAAATATAAAATTTACTTTGCTTATCCGTTTTAAGCAATTAATTACGCTTATCTCGTTGTTCAATGCCGCTATAACAATTACGCTTATCTCGTTGTTTAATGCCGCTATAACAATTACGCTTATCTCGTTGTTCAATGCCGCTATAACAATTACGCTTATCTCGTTGTTCAATGCCGCTATAACAATTACGCTTATCTCGTTGTTCAATGCCGCTATAACAATTACGCTTATCTCGTTGTTCAATGCCGCTATAACAACTACGCTTATCTCGTTGTTCAATGCCTCTATAACAATTACGCTTATCTCGTTGTTCAATGCCGCTATAACATTTTTTTCTATTGGACTATTTTTTTCCAATAACTTTGAATCACGCAGCTTCCCTTATAGATCGGCAGCTCAACAGATTTTATCGATCAATCGTACCACGTATGCCCTTCAAGTTGTTGATTATAGAGTAGGTTTAACTAAAAAATGAATGTGAATGAAAATGATTTTATAGGAGAGACATTTTAAGATTTTGTGTTGAGAGTCAACTTATCTTCTTCTAATATTGACCTTAAGGTAATTTCCTTAATGTGAAATATACCGTATAGTTTTGTGAATAATGGCATCATTACAATCCTTAAATATTGATAGTTTTAATTTTACCACATTTATTTTTTGTGATAAAATTGTGCCTAGGTCCGGCACGCAAATCTACGGGTTTTCCTCTTTCACTTGAAATAAATGTTTAATTCACCTCACCATTGCTGGGACCGGCGAGATCCATTATTATATATTAAGTAATACATTTAAATATTAAAATAATATATTTTCATACCACAATTGAACACAATTAATATAATAGGAAAATATATAACAGTGCATTTTATTTGAAGTGTTTGAAGTACATGCTTTATGACAATGTCATAAAGCGGCCTAATAAATGATTAAATATTCAAGGAGTTTTCAAAAAGCTTGGTTAGACTGGCTAGCCACCAGAGCTAATGAGCGGATGGAAAAGGCGACGAATGAACATATAGAAGAAGCTTGAATGGAAGCAGTATACAAAAATGGAAGGAATAGTGAAAGATCTAGTGAATGATATGAAGAATGAACAGAAGAACGATTATGATAGACGGTTGTCTGAGGATTTTCGAACTAACATTAATAGGGGCATTAGCCTACTCAGAGTTGTCGGCAACTTGTATGTAAAAGTTTTGATTGCAAGGGTTGTGAAAGAAACCGGTTAAAATATATGGGATGCAAAAGGAGGTACGCGCGCGGGCTTTCCAAAGGGAATGGAATGTACAGATCAGGTCTTCCCTCTCTCTACGAAGAACAGCCGTATAGTTTTTAGCTAAAGTCGGAAGGTCTACTATGCTTCTGTTGACCTGGAGAAGGCCTATGATAAAGTGGTGAGGAATGAACTTTGGTCACTTGGTACTGTCCTTGTATCGGTTGGGAGGCCACCTTGTTCGAGCTCTGAAATCTCATTATCGAGATTCCAGAGCTTGCGTAAGAATATATTGGTCATATACTAAATGGTTTAACATCGGAAAGGGAGTTGACATGGTGTAGTGTCACCATGGCTGTTTAACATATGTATTTATGGACAGTTGTTTACAAGAATTGAAAGTGTGGATTATGAAATAATGAGTTACTCGTCAAATATCTTCTCTAAGCTGATCTGATTTACTTGGGAACTTTGTTTACGAGAGATGGAAAGTATGAAAGAGATACTGAGAATAAATGCGGGTAACCAGGTAAACGACGCACAAGACGAGTTACAATATTAACTGTAAAAAAATACCATAGCTGTGATTATAAATTTCCCGTTTGATTTTTGACTCTATTGTAGGATTTTGTAAGATTTTCCTTATAAAATTCGAATGACGAAAGAACCGGTTACCCGGTTATGTGTTGAAACTGAAACCGGTCCTTAAAATTTGACCGGTTCTCGACGCCCTAATAGTTAGGTACTTATTCTAATGTGTTGTAGTTCGATTAGCTCAGCTTTTGCATTGGTCAGTATCAGCTCAGTATTCTGTGCACAAGTGTTCATTGTCTGTTGAGTAGCGAATACTTATGTCGAATCCAAGAATCTGCCCAATTCACGATCTGTCGAGTAGCGAATCCGCCGAATTACGAATCTGTCCAATCTAGAATCTGTCCTACATCGAGCAAAGGCTCTGCGTCTATCAACATACAGGTGTACCTGAGGCATACAGGTGGAAACCTCATGTGCCTGTAATTTCACCGGACACACAGCAATGCTTCTTAGCGGCAGAAATAGGTATGATGGTATTACTTCCTCTGACGAGCCCATTAAAGGAACTCTAGTACTCTATCTACTACTAAGTGTGTTTTCTAAGAACAAAATCATTTAATCAGGATATCCTCATAATAAAAGAAATTCAGCAGACAATAAGTCAATAGGAAATATTTATGTCCTTAACCGACACCTCAGTGCTATGTACCTTTCGACCCCAGGCCCTGTTAGCATTGAACTGTTGCCATGCGTACGTATAGATACATTGTATTATCATCGCGAGATAACTTTCTACAGAAGTTTCTTTTTGCAGTTAAATTTAATTTCTGATTCTATATTGCACCGAATATGATAAAAATCAATAATAAAACGGTTGCGGGTTCGATTCCCACCGCGGAATAAATTTTTGCATGATCTACAGATATTTATTCCGGGTCTGGTTGTTTCTCTATATATTATATTTTTTTATTTTATTTTGAACAAAATCCACAGCTCTTAGTATTTAACAGGTATATCTTATGCTAAAACTTACAGCCAATAGCGATAAGTGATTTACGTCGTCAATTTATAAGTATTTGTATTATAAAATGTAGGATTTAAATTTTATAATACAAATACTTATAAATTGACGATGTAAATCACGTATCGGACTAAATAGGACCATTATTTTAAAAATAAAGAATTACAATATAAAAAAAAATCTTAAGATATGTATAACTTACACAACAACCATAACTACACACGCACACTAAACATTAAATATATACATTCATACACACAAGATACACATTCATACATCACCTATACACCTACAAATAAATGGACATGCTTAATTTAACTATTCAATGTACCTAAGTACGAGTAAGAGTAGTGTAGTGTACACCTAAATACTCCGTCCACATCTATACTGGCTGTGGGAGCTTTAGAGAAGTAGGTATGTGTATTTAGTTAATATTTAGTTTATTTAGAACTTGGAGAACTTCCCGCTTGAACCCTAATTTGCTGGTGTTGAAAATATCAATGCCACTAAATATTTTACCATAGCTTCTATGCAACCGACTGACGAGGGAATTTTGGGCATAGTTAGTAGAAGAGTGGGAGACAGCAAAAAGTTTTGTATGTCTCGTTCGCTTTAGTGGCGCGCAAAATCGTAAAATGTTTGATGTGAGCTCTGTACAATCGATGTAGCCGTTGCATAAACCGTGTAGAAGTGACATCTCCGCTAAACTAAGAGATTTTCTGAGGTTGTAAGATGATGATGATGACACGACTCTTGATAGTCGATCACACCTCCACTATGACATCGATAGTTAAGATGTTTTATAAACTTGCTCTGTATGCTCTCTATGCTTTGAATATATATGTTAGGTACTGCGGGTTTCACATCGAGCTACAATACTCCAAGATGCTTCGAGCATAAGCAAAATACAAAACCTTTAGACAACCGATATCAGAGAATGGACGACAAACCCTTAATATGAAGCCCAAGCTTTTGTAGGCCTTATCCACCATTGTATCTCGTACATGCTCAGAGAATAATAGTTTTGCATCAATGGTTACTCCTAGGTCTTTATGAGAATACACTTTACCTATTTTAATACCATTAATGTGATAATCAAAATGCTTAGGACGCTTTTTCCGTGTGAACGAAACAAATGAGCATTTACCAATATTAATATCTAAGCGATTCCTAGTGTAATATACCTAGATCAGCTTGTAGGTTTAGGCAATCCGATTGTTGTTGTACTTTAATATAGATTTTGGTGTCGTCAGCGTACATAAGAAACCGTGTGTGCTTCAGACAGTGGCTGATATCATAAAAATACGAAATACGAAACGATAATAAAATATGGAACCTTTTGGTACTCCGGAAGGAATTTCAATGAAATTTGAGCAGAAACCACCCACAACTACCGCTTGTGAGCGGTTGCGAAGGTAGGATTCCATCCACCTTAACAAGTTGCTTCGTATACCAAGCTCATAGAGTTTATGGAGAAGTATGATGTGGTCTACGCGGTCAAAGGCCTTTTCAAAATCAGTGTAAATCACATCTATTTGACAACCTCCATCCATATTTTTCATAATATGATCAATAAAAACGCCCAAATTTGTAGCTGTTGATTGCCCTTTCATAAAGCTGTGCTGTTCAACGGGTATTGAAGTGGAGATAATAGGTTAGATATGAGAGTGTACCAACCTTTCAAACAGCTTACTCAACACATTAAGGATGGAAATGGGGCGATAATTTTCAATGGCTGTTTTAGATCCCTTTTTAATGAATAGGTACTATATGGGTCTGCTTCCAGATGCTAGGGAAGCATCCTTCTCTAAGACATCGGTTAAATATCATAGATATAGGGACACACAACGGAACTGCACACGTGACAAAAAAAATTGGTGGGCTATTATCGCTTCCTGCACCTTTAGTTACATCTAAATGTTGCAGAAGTTTTAAAATATCATCTTTAGTTACTTCTAGATCCTGAAGAATGTTAAAACTTGAATCTTTTGGCTGATTAAGATGATAACTGTCGGCTGGTTTAAAAGTAAGTATATGTGTACAAAAAAAGAATCCATCATTTTATATGTATTTAGTCAAATTCTATCAGTTATTTGGTTCCCATAGCTTTGCTTAGTTTTGAGCTAGATGGCGCTGCGTGAAATGTCTAGCAATATTGGTCGAGCGAAGCGAGATCTCTAAATCAACTTGGGGTTCAAGAGGGGGAAAACCAATTTAAATGAGACGATTAGGTCAAATGGGACGTCAAGTGAAAGGTCTTCATTACTAGTAAAGTTTTTATAGTTTTTGAGTTATTAGTCATAATAAAAATTAAACTTTAACAAAATTCACAGCATACACCAGTGACCCCACAATGTAGTAATTTGGTATGCGTGTAGCATAAGTGACACAAATATAGGCAAAAGTTTGAAATACAGAATAACAGCAATTTGTACCCCAAAAAAATTAAACCACATAACATGAACTCCCGTTATCTGTAATTTGATGAAACTGTAGGCCAAGTAACACTATTTCGTGGCACTATTTTGATTGTCAAAGATTACAAACAATATTTTTTTGTTTTAATCGGAGACTCGCGAGATCTTAGTTCAGCTCGAACCACTAGTTATATATATATTAAAATGCATACTGTAAAATTGTTTGCAGTCCTAACTCCAAACTAGGATTTCCTGTGCAATGAGCGTCAGCGCGTAAGGACCCTACCACACTGACGAGTCGCGAGCGTGTTTCCAACGAGGCGATTTATGAAAATGTTTGGCGCGAGTTCTCGACGTGTACGCTGCGTTCGCTAAATAGGTAAAAAAGCGCGTCCCACCACACTTCAGCTAGTCATAGTAAAAACAATTATAAAGCACAATCATTGGTCTAATTGGACTTATTCACGAACTGGAACGCATTTCCCTTCAAACCTTCTGATATTCTTAATTAGGTAAATAAAAGTAATGAAAAAATTAGCCGATGAGCCCTTTTACGAAACGGAACGGTGATTTCTTGAACCAGAACGGCGTTCCGGTAAATTCCGGTCTATTTTGAGTTCTGCGTATAATTTACGTACAACGCGATGCACTCGCGGCGAACACGTTCACAAATTGCCACGCTGAAAATACGCTCGCAACTCGCCAGTGTGATAACGCTCTAAGATCAATGTCCCACGACCACTACACCATTTGAATCCTAGCGTTGCTGTGCGTGGTTTCGGTCGCAACTTCCACAGATCAAATAAGCATAAGGTTCTAACGGAAGACCAGCGCTGTGTTACCTTGCTGTGACATAGCAAAATGCTTAGTTAGAACCTTTTTGTGGCGGCTACTAATAACTAATGTCAATGTTATCTTTTGTTGTACTGTATTTTGTTTTTGAGTTTTTAATTATTGTTATTAGTGGTTGGCATATTAAAATATATTTTCTTTCTTTCTTTCTTTATATGTTTTAGTCTAGGCCCACCATTATTATTTATTTCGAAATCTTACTTTTCAAAATACGCGAAATAAAAATCAATTACATCTACCAATTTACATTGTATGATAGTGATCATAAACGATTATTTTTATTGCCTAGGTCTAGTTTTCTAGCCATTTATTACACATTATTACATTAAACATAATGGATTACATACATTAACATAGTGTATATATTAGATAAAGTATATTAGACTAGCACAAGACCGGGATGAATGGCATAAACAAAGGAAGGCCTATGACTAGCAGTGGGCCGACACGACCTGAAAATGATGATTATATCCAAGAAAATTTAGGAAGCATTTGACGAAACCCTTCTGCTGCTAAACATTTAGGATCTCCATATCCTCTATAATGGTCGACCAAATGATATACAGGGTGTTTGGTATTGGTAATATACTGACAATATTCATGTGATGGTTTCTCAAAACATAAAAAAAATACTTCTCGATAAAAACTACTTATATAAAATATTATCAAAATTTAAAGAAATCGACTAAGTTTAGGTAATTAATTCGATATAAAACTAACTGCCTACTCTTGCAATCGTCATCCAAAAATAAAGACCGATTTGATATCTCTTTCGGAAATAAATGGCTGCGGGTCTTGGGTTAGAAAGGGACAACAAGAGATATCTCGAGACGTCACCAATACAGTATCTGTAGTAAGGTGGCAAGCATTATGCAATAGCACAACATAAGTTTAATAAAGTGTTTGTTTTTACATGCCAAAATAAATTTTACATTTCTATAGTAAACATTTCACAAATTTATTTATTATTTTATTATTATAAAATGACCCCTTTCATTTTTGTGCGTATATTATCAAGCACTCTATATAAAAAAGCACTATTGTTATTTTGCCAAGTTGTAAGAATGAGTAATCTCATTCAAACCATTTATCTCCGAGGTGATTTAGAAAATTGACGCTTTTGTTGTATAAGGTAGTGTTGCCATATTTGTTTCCAGCTATAAGTTTTTTCATATACAGTGCCCAATCTTTACGCATATAAACTCCATCCCATAATTCCAACTTCTTTAGTAACTCGTTTACGGTACGAGCTGTCGGATTATGGAATGACTTGCCCGTTTCCATCAGACTTGCTAAATCTTTACCTATTTTCAAAAATAAGGTCTACAAACTATACTTAGCGGCTTCTTTAGAGTAAACATTGTATTTTCTTTCGATATTCATTGTAAAAGTATATATGTATATATTTTATATTTATTTATGTAAGTATATATGTAGGTATTTTTTAGGTTTAGGTATTTATTGTAACACCGCCTCCTCACACGTCTTTTCAGTCCAGTCCATCCAAAGGTTGCCTGGAAGAGATCGCTTTGAGCGATAAGGCCGCCCATTGTACCACCATGTATTAGCCTTTAAGTTTTCTAGGTTAAATTATTTTAATTTGGTGTAACAATAAAGAATTATCTATCTATCTATCTAAACAATTGTAGTAAACCTGTTACAAGATTCTAAACACAAACTATGAATTACTACCTACCATATAGGTACCCTATAGATGATATTTTAATTAATTCCTAGCTTTTCACTTCATAGTAAAAATTAAAATGCCAACTAAAAAGTTGTGTATTTTGTTATTCCTTGGTTACCATGCGTGAGGTTAGTTATCCTAAAAAGGGTATCTGCCCGAATATTGTATAACTCTGTGTGGTAAAGAATTCTATGTATCTCGAAGAGACAAGTATAGAACGTGCAATTATGTATAGCAGAAATAGGAACTAACTATTTACTTTAAAACATTTCACAAACTCCGTAGCATACCTATCAGCATTCAGTATACGGGCGGAAAGAGGTGAAGGCTGGTCCATATTATTGTCTTAAAGATAATTCGAGCCAAGTGGAGATGAGTTAATACAATCACACTTGCTTCCGCTGAGCAATTTGGTTACAAGGGCCAGTTTAGCAGCTGACTAAACTTGGCAGGGCCTTAGCAGTTACAACGATGTAAAATAACTTTATTTAGTTGTGTAACATTTTTGTATTTTCAAGTTACTGATTCTGATTCTGGCGTATGTTTTTCCGAACCAGTATAATCCCGGAGGCTTCAAGTCCAGAGTGAATAGGTTATTTCTAGGCAAGCGTGCTCCATCTATCACACCATCACTTACCACCAAGTGAGGCAGTGGTCAAGCGCTTGACTATCATCAATAAAAAAATAGTGGCATTCCGGAAGTGCCGACAGAAGTAAAAATTTGAACAGACTACACTACATATTCTTATATACAGAGGTGTCGGTAACAGTAACAGTGTTGCGAGTTCAATGGTTTTTTCCCATGTTAAAAATGTCCATTGAAGTTTTCACTTCAAAAAATTCTGTCATAAAATTTATATTTATATTCATTAGATTTTAAATATAGTTTTATATTATGAATTCCAATGTGCGTATAAATATCTAGTTTGTTCGTTAACGTGAAAATCAATTTGTTTTGTCGCGGAAAAATAAACTTGTGAACCGTACACGCGGGCGAGCCAAGAGGCCAGTATTATTTTCAATTCCATTATTACCAGAACTTAGATTATTGTTCATTATATTACACCATATCTACAACCATCTCAGGTACAATAAGGACAAATTAGAAACGGAACAAGGATAACCTGTCAAAAGGTCTTCGGAACCGCAACTCACAGAATCATGATCTATTTCCTCATTCATTAAAATAAAGTTCAAGGCAGTTGAAAGTGATTGAAAACAAACTCTAGGGTAAAGTGCTAAAATAATCCGCGAAATATCAACCGTAAAGTTTATTTCCGACTTGTTTTAATTAATTAGTACTCGGATATTGGTGGAAAATATTAACATTGTATAAAAGGACAACAGCTACAAACTCAACAGGTTGACCTCACCTATGTTGAAAACAATTAGGACTTCGATTATTATAATCAATCATAAGCACAATTTGAAAACAACCAACCCATATAAAGCAATTTGAATGTTGTCTAAAAATGAAACAAAGGTCAATAGCGCCTAACTTGACGAAGCGACAAATATGGAAAGCAGCAGTAGAAACTTTTTGAAATAAAACCGGAAATATCTACTTGTAACATTGATAATTTTTTATAATGTAATCAAGATATTACCAAAAAAAAAAACTATCCTTCAAAGCACGGGACGGTAAATTGGACAGATGTCTGAAGGACGGACGGCCCTTTGATTATCCAGATCCTTGATGGAACGATCACATAACTGAGATGAGATAAAAAAGGTTGTACTCTTGGAATATCTGAAAGCTATTCTTAAGTTATGGATTATATGCTCAGTTCATGCGTACATATTTTTAACTTAGCTTAGAGCATGGTAACCGGCCTAACTGAAAAACTACTTACAAAATAATGACAAAAAGTTTTAAGAAATTTTGTTTTTGCTAAAATTTCGGTAAGTCTTTACTACAAACCTCTAGCAATTGCACTAGACGATATTTCAGAGATAAAAAGGGATGAGCACACATAGCGGAGGGCTGTAGCGTCTCTGCATACCTGAGCAGCCAGTGAAAGAGTTCGCCGAGCGACCAATTATTTATTCAGGGCTCTGTTGCGACCGAGAAATGTCCCACACGCGCTGAATATAACTTTCAAACACGTATCTTTTGTATCTTTGGCCTCTCAAATTGGGAATTAAGTCGCAAAGTTAGCTAATGATTAGATGTATTAAAATTGATTACAAATATGATGTTAACTTAATCGCTTAATACAATTTCTTTTAAATCTGTTTTACGTTAATTTAAAATGCAAATCAGAATAGCTTTCAGAATAATTCAAATATAATGAGATTTGCTGCGATGCGATAAGTTAGGTGCCTATTGTGTTGTAAAATGTAGAGCTACATTTATTAATACATAGTTTTTACATTACCGTTATTATCAATAAGTCAACATTAGATTAACTTACAAAATCTTAGTATTTTTTTTACATTTCTTTAAAGTTATATTTGTATTCAGGTCAATTAATTAAAACTATTTCTTGCTTACAGATAATAATGATGGAAAAATCATGATAACAATATTATTTATAATATCATTCAATTAATGTATTTTTATTCAATCATTAATATAAAAAAAGTCTCGTAAACTTGTCTCAATTCTGGCAGTAATGGACCTAATATATTATAGTTATTATTATATTGCTGTCTCAACAGCAGCTAATATCTCTGTCTCCGAGTTATCGGATGTCATTGACTATATACATGTGAAATTAGGTGAAAGTCATTATTCATTTCATATCTTAAAGATAAAAAGGTTACAAGACATTACACGTTCCTGGACGTACTTAATTCTCAGAACTAGTCAGTCTACCCATAAAAATGAATTACTTTCCCCTAAAACAAAGTTTTATGACGATCTGCGTGGCGCAGTGGGCGAATAGCCGGCTGAGACGCAGGAGGTAGCGGGTTCGATTCCCGCCGCGGAACAAATGTTTGCATGATCTACATATATTTATTACGAGTCTGGCTGTTTTCTATATATTATAAGTATGTATTTACAAGAAAAGTATATAAGTATTCTATCAGTTATCTGGTTCCCATAGTACAAGCTCTGCTTAGTTTAGGACTAGACAGCGCCGTGTGAAATGTCCAGCAATAGTTAATTATTTAACAAACTTTTTTTTATAATTGCAATCCTTGTTTTTTGTTTCCACAAACAGCGTCTGAACAGAATAGCGTGGCCTATTCTGTTCAGACGCTGTTTGTGACGCCGTATGGATCTATTATAACATTGAAATCAATCAGCTGAACTGAGGGTGTGATAGCCCGCATAATTTAGTCATAGACAATTGAACCACTAAATTCGAAGTAACGTGTACATGCGTATAACAATCTGCTCGGAAACCTGGTTTAAAAGTATAAAAATAAAAAATATACTATCTTGTTCCCAGGCCATAGCACAAAGCTGTGCTTAGTTTGAAGCTAGATAGAGCTGTGTAAAGTGTAATTTTTCTATGTTAATTTTCTTATTCCTACAAAATGAATACACATTGGTTTAAATGTATATCAGTACAATAATGTAAAACACTTATCTTAATGTATCAATAATTTAAATCACTGTAAATGTTATCTGTGAAAACCCAATTTCAAATCTATGTACCTAAATAAAAATGAATTACCGAAATGTGTGTACGCGCATAACTTCCAAACTACTGCACCTAATTAGATACACCTTTCTTTTATATGTTAGTTATTGTCAGGAGAAGGTTCGTATGAAAAAAATATTAATAAAAATGATAGCAAATATTTAAATTTCGATAAAATTTGGTAAATATAATAATAATAAATATTTGTGGACATTTCACACAGCGCTTTCTAGCCCCAAACTAAGCAGAGCTTGTGCTATCGGAACCAGATAACTGATAGAATAATTATATACCTTTTTTTTGTAAATACATACTTTTAATATATAGATTATGACCGGGTAGACACAGGTTACCTTTTTATCCGTCTTCGCAGAAGGAAGGTAATGTTTTATTGACATACCACGCGTGCAAAGCCGCGGGCGGGTCAGCTAGTTTCAAATAATTATACATTTAGGTAGTCATAATACTGACACTTACGAAAAGTGGAAAGATCCATTCACCGTCATCCGGGCGGATGGAGGTGCAACCTGCAATTTATTTGCAGCGTCCTTCAGTGTATGCAACGTATGATAATTACGTTTGTAACCACTTCTACGAGTATATTACGAACCATTATTTTCATAGATCCAGCCTTGTACCGATTTAAAGAACACAACTTATTCTTGTCTTAAAATATTCATTGAAACGCTTTGTCCAAATAAGCAGGAAAATCTAGCAAGATTTCGTGCCTAAAGTTTATCCGACATTGAGGTCTGAGCCGCGTCTGAGGTTTTACAAAGAAAATTGAAGACATCCCACTTATCCTTTGTGGTTTGGCAAAGACTTTTATAGCTTCATTCAAATTTTTAATTCGAGTCATGATTCTGATATTCGAGACTTCTCCACTGCATTATTTTATAAACAGGTATGTACCTTTATTATTAACTAGCTGACCGCACCGCGGCTTCGCACGCGTAGTTTTTCAATAAAAACATTACTCTCCTTCTGTGCAGTTCGGTAAAAGTAGCCTATGTCACCCGGGGATAGTGTAGCTGCCCAACAGTGAAAGAATTTTTTAAATCGGTCTAGTAGTTTTGGAGCCTATTCAATACAAACAAATCTTTCCTCATTATAATATTAGTATAGACTAAAGCCGTTTTCTCGGCGAGACTTCGGCTGACCTGACACGCGTATCATATAATCCCGATTCTTATTGCTCCTTTGAGGTCATCATTATCATATCAGCCGTAGAACGACCATTGGTGTAATAAGTCTCTCTCTCTATCTGGTCTAGTATTTTCAGAGCGACCGATCTTGAGCCGCCTTAACCCAACGGCTCCCAGCAACTTCTATTAGGTCATCTTTCCATCTACGAGTATCTAGTGGCGTCTGCCCTATGCTGCGCTTTTCGATGGTCTCCACTTAAGAACCTTTCTGCCCCAACGGCAACTCTATGCATCGAGCATAAGCATTGTGGAAAAAAAAATATTGCTGGACATTACACACAGCGATATCTAGTCCTAAACTAAGTAGAGCTTGTACTATGGGAACCAGACAATTGATATACTTATATACTTTGTTTGTAAATAGATACTTATAATATATAGACAAACGTCTAGACCCGGAACAAATATCTTTAGATAATGTAAACATTTGTTCCGCGGCGGGGATCGAACCCGCTACCTCCTGCGTCTCAACCAGTTATGCGCCCACTGCGCCACGGAGGTCGTCAATAAATGATTGAGTATTGAGTATGCGCCACATCCAGCGGAACTTCAGTGAGCTAAACCTTTTTAGGGTAATTTGCTGATATTGTTCTACATCTAATACCATTGTTTTCGAATAATAATGAATTCAATACGGTAATATTTGTAGAACTGTGTTAATCCAAATTCATTAGATACGAGTACAATTTGTAAGTATAAACTTATTTGATGGATCGCCATTCTGTTGCAACTATTGACATACACTTGAATACAATCAACAAATAATTCTTGTATGATAACAGGATCTTTATCAGGACACTACGATATTACATAATGGCGGATAAAGTAAATTTATTATTGTTATATGAATTTCTGCGCCTGTACTAATATAATTGATAGAGCGAAGCGAGATGCGAGATCTCCAAATCAACTTGGACAAATCGGCGTTGTATGTATGTATGTTTGTTTGTCCGAGGATAACTTTTGTAGAGTTTATCCGATCATCGTGAAATTTGATATATAGGTAGGGAGTGATGGCACAATTTTGGTGTGACTAAATCAGTTAAAACGTGTGTGGGGGGGGGGGGGGGGGGGGTTTATTACCCATTACCATGAATTCCCGATACCTGTAATTTGAATGAAACTGTACGTCAAATATTTTTTTGTTTTGTATGGGAGACTCACGAGATCTCAGTTCGGGGCGAACCACTAGTATATTTGAAAGTAACTCTGTCTGTGTCGATTTGTTACGTTTTCATGACTAAACGGCTGGATTTCAATGAAATTTGGTAAAGATTATGACCGGGATTGAGACATAGTCAGATTCTATGTCAATGGTAAGTACTCTATAGGTTTTGATTTATTTGCGAGTGTCAAAATATGCGGCATAAATAGCCGTATTTTTATTGCGTTGACTTAGAAATTAGATTTCTTTAAATTTCAGTATTTGATTTTAATTTTAACTTGTCCTCCACGTGTGTGAGAAAAATGGTCTTTACGGACAACGTAATGATCCTAAGAGTTCTTTTTAGGGTTCCGTACCCAAAGGGTAAAACGGGACCCTATTACTGAGACTCCGCTGTCTGATGACCATCTGTCTGTCTGTCATGTATATCATGAACCGTGATAGTTAGACAGTTGAAATTTCCACAGATGATGCATTTCTGTTGCCGCTCTATCAACAAAACTAAAAAAGGAATAAAAATAATATTTAAGGGGGGCTGCCATACAACAGACATGATTTTTTTGCCGTTTTTATAGATAAATAGCTTCCGCCAGGGGCTTCGCACATGTGGTTTGCTAATAAAAGTAGTCTATGTGTTAATCCAGGTTATGTTCTACGTACATACCAAATTTCATCGCAATCGGTTTAGCCGTTCCAGCGTGAAAGAGTAACAAACATCCATACATACAAACTTTCGCGTTTATATTATTATATGAAATAGGATGGTACGGAACCCTTCGAGCGCGAGTCCGACTCGCACTTGGCCGGTTATTTTTTTTTTCTTTTGCGGTACGGAACCCTAAAAATCAACATCTTCAAACTTACCTTGTGTATAATCATGATTAGGAACGGTTATTTATATTGCTTGTAGACTCATCTCCCCAATCATCCTTTAAATTAAAATACTGTTATGAGAAATTACTATGGCACCTCTTATATGTGTAAAGCTTTTGCAGTGACAGTTTCTACGTTCGAATGATAGTGACAGTTAGAGAAAATATATGTGCAATTATTGTGCGCATTGTAAAAAGGTTAACTTATGGCGCACTTAAGTAATTATACCATAAAGTACGACCTCGGCAGATTATTTATCTTCGGAAGTATGACACGGAAGTAAAACGAACAAGTCCTTAGTAACATTGGTGACTTGCGGCTATTTTGCCCCAGAGTTGAACTGGTTTATAGCTACTGTCATTGACTTGTCTTATGCTCTAACCCACATATTTATTAAAATGATTTAACCTCGGGCTGGCATATTTGTAAACACGATTTAAGCATAGCTTAAGCTTTGTTTTAGCTGCTTTTTATATATAAAAATATTAGTGTCTTTAATTTAAGAACGAAAAAACAATCAAATGAAACGTAAACCACGTTTATAAATAAATCGGGAGTTATACGTACTCGTACGTGCTTTGAACTGCAATGTTTGAGGAACTCATAATTTCATTGTTTTTGTACTTTAGAATTTAGTCCAGATTGGTTGATGGATGACCGGATGATTTTTGGGAAATTATTATAGGTATACAACAACTTAAAAATGTATTACCTACGTAAGCTACATTATGCTTAGTGTACCACTTCTCTGTAATTTTAAACTGTAGGCTGTAATAAAAAAATGCTTAAAAAAGATAAGATTTGTCAGCCCTATTCTGTATTTCGTCGCTGTTAATTCAAAATGACGTATGTAAAAATTCCTTTTTTTTCAAAAGGATGGAAGCAAAATTTGTTACCAGGCATCTTACAAATCCATAGATTTGATTAATTTAAAGCTTGTCCCTGAATACTGTTAGTCTATGAATCCAAATTTAATAATTATTACAGTTTTTTGTGTTTCCTGAAAACCTGCTGTTTTATCATACAACCTTTTGAACTGACAGACCTACTTCAGAACCTACTTCAGGCACCAGTCTCTTACAATGTTGTTATCACCACACCAACTTGCCTGTGTAATTAAATTTAAGTAACAAATTGTGAGAGAAATAAATAAAATATATTATTAAAAACAAAAAATAATATCTCTTAGTGATCAACGTCTGACCAGTAAAACGTATCACACCTGTCCAAAGTTCAAAATAATATCTCTTAGTGATCAACGTCTGACCAGTAAAACGTATCACACCTGTCCAAAGTTCAAAATAATATCTCTTAGAGAAATAAATAAAATATATTATTAAAAACAAAAAATAATATCTCTTAGTGATCAACGTCTGACCAGTAAAACGTATCACACCTGTCCAAAGTTCAAAATAATATCTCTTAGTGATCAACGTCTGACCAGTAAAACGTATCACACCTGTCCAAAGTTCAAAATAATATCTCTTAGTGATCAACGTCTGACCAGTAAAACGTATCACACCTGTCCAAAGTTCTAAATAATATCTCTTAGTGATCAACGTCTGACCAGTAAAACGTATCACACCTGTCCAAAGTTCAACATTGTCAAATGTTGTCAAAGTTTTGCGAATCAGTTGGTAGCTGTGTGATTTTACATAAGATAGAGAATAAGGGCAGATAAACGATGTACTGTTTCGCATCATATTAATTTGAACAAGCTGTTACATTGAGAAAAAGTACCTATCAAAGGAAAATGTGCATTAATTTTAATCCATCGAGACAACCTCGAGACGTAAGTATTAATAAAGATATGAACGACATTCAATCTACCCGTATCTACAAGAGTACACACGAGAATGTATTTGTTTTGTATTGTTTTAAAGTAAGTAGCCTTAAAGTAAGTCTGAATAATATACTATTATTTAATATTATACAACACTCCCGCTGCCTTGTCTTAGCTTAAGAATGCAGTTGCGAAACCCTGTGAGACCACAGGCAATTATTGTTAGGTACTTTACTGAGACAATCATAATAACCCCAGAAAATAAATATTCTAGCTGCTGCCTGTGGTTCCGTTCGACTTGTACCCAAATTCATGAAAGCGATATTGGCAAGAACGAAAAAGAAGAAGAACTCTTAACGCAATCGAAATAGGTTTACCCCTTATGCAACAAACACACAAACTTTAGCGTTTACAAAATAAGTACAACAGGATAGTACTCGAGCCAAGTATTTAGATAAGAAAGATACATACTTGTAAATGTATGGCAATGCCTTACTTTCTTACACTAATGTTTTATCTGAGTTTAACTTTATCCTACAACCTCAGTTCAGAACCGCACGATTTAGCTTACTTGTCGAGCAGATAAGACTAACTAAAAAAATTTCGTTCTATCGATTTTGATACTTAAAATAGTGCTATGATTTGCCGTATCAGCGTCGCGTCTTACGTACAGCAAACTCAATGTAGTAGTTTTATAAATCGAGTGGATGATAATTTTTTTTACTTCTAATTCCACGTCTTATCCGAAGCAACAGTCTAAATTACATGATTAGTACAAAATGTTAATTCAGACTTAAACCTAAAAAAACAGTCAAGAGCGAGTCGTACTCGCGCACGAAGTGTTCAGTACCATTATCTATAAAAAGGACAAAAAAATCATGTCTGTTATAAGGGAGCCCCCCCTTAAACATTTATTTTATTCTGTTTTTAGTATTTGTTGTTATAGCGGAAACAGAAATACATCAACTGTGAAAATTTCAACTGTCTAACTATCACGGTTCATGACATACAGCCTGGTGAAAGACGGACAGAAAGACAGCGGAGTCTTAGTAATAGGGTCCCGTTTTACCCTTTGGGTACGGAACCCCAAAAATGTTTATTACCGGATTCTGCCAATTAGCTAAAAGCTGAAAAAAATGATTTATGTTCTACATTGTAGCTAATAAGTAAGAATGTTTTGTAACAATTAATTTATCTCACACGCGTAAGTTATATTTAGAAAAACATAGGTATTTTTTTAAGATTATAGCAATTAAAATAAGATGATTATTTTTAGGTTCGCAGTCGGTATATACTGATTTTTGATTGAGCCTTGAAAGTTAATCCTTAATTCCTAAGTCCTAATTATCTTTGCGCTATCTGATTTTAACTTTGGAAACCTTTATAGAACTGAGAATTGGTACTGAACACAGTTTTCTAATTATCAAGGCATGTTTCCAACAACACAAATTAGCAGTGTAATTATTCATACTAATTAAAATATATATTTACATATCTACTGATGATATTAAATTAGCGCAAATTATGGACAAAGAGCTCAATTGAAGCGTCCGTAATAAACCTGAAATTGTTGTTTTGCGCAGTTCCAAAATTATTTATCTGAGAAAAAACTTTCAGTCAACTCAAATATTATGATGACATTTCGAATGTTGATCAATAGCTTGCATGCCTTTATTCAGCAATGAGACAATGCATGCAGAACGTGTAATCGCCGGTATATTGTCACTTACCGTATTAAATCAGTCTTAAATAGTCACGTATTAGTTTAAATGCTGAGTAATGTGGAGACTATTCTGTCACTTCTTATTTAAATCTAGGATACAGTCAAAACCTACGTTCACCCCCACACAATATGGTGTAAACAAACTACTTCCAAAAATCAATCAATTCAATCTCTCCTAATGTAATATTAGCACGAAAGAAGCTGTTCCATGTAGTTATTTCAAACTTTAGTGTTCCACGAGCTGATAGCTGTCTTTATCCACATGTTTTCAGCATATGATTATAATTATGTCCTATTCCAAACCAAGATATATAAATATGTGTTGAGTTTCATAAAAAAATGCAAACTTACAGTCGTTTTGACAGGATTGAGTAACAAACAAAGTTACAAAGTCCCAGACGTTACTGGGGTGGGATTCTATAACCTGCAGGTATAGGCATGAGTAATTTATCCCACAACATTTTTAAGAGTATTTGCAGTAAGGTCGTCACTACCCCAGCAAAGGAAAGTATGCGCTCATTGTGAACTTCCGGCGATGCATGCAAGCCGTTGATTGCAATGCTGTGTTTGATCAACGCGCCCTCTCGCCCGAAAAAAACAGTTCTACTGTCTACAACCTGTATATAAAGCATGTGCTGTTACCTGTAGTAGATCACGGACAAAAATGTAAATCTGAAAAACTGTCTTTTTGAAGTAAAACTTCTTTACGCACGCTTGACTTGGGGAGTAAGCTGGTGAATGCGTTACGAAAAGTGCGAACGGAAGTTGAGAGGGAGATATAAGTTAGTGAAGATAGAAAGAGAGATAGCTACGTTTCGTATATTTTTAAACGTTAATGTGCGAGTGCGAGTTGCGTCTGTCTAGAATGAATATAGACTGATCGACCTACAGACGTGTGGACAATTCTGTAATTGAACAATTTTATAAATTAATATTTGGAAAAAGAAGTTTTACTTCAGTCGTGTGCTCTAAAGCACACTTGTTTTTTTATCAGATTTCAAAACGAAGGACGATATTTAACAAGTCGATTTATTTATATCTATACTAGGATTACCTTTTCATTTAATGCATTTTCTCTCTCTTCTTATACAATAAGGAGAATGAAAAGTGCAGTTAAATCAGCTTTTAGAATATCGTGAAGTTATTCCAGATTCATAAAAATTACTACAATATTTACTTTCAGTTATTTATCCTTGTTTATTTTCGCGCTTTATCGCAATAGTCCTATATACTCGTATTGTGTTGAGTTAATCTTAGTTTTATTATCACACAGTTCAATATAATAAGTGGGTAATGTCAAATTTTTTCGGTCAACGTAATTGAAACCAAGTTAATAGAATAACGTTTAGTGTTATATCTGCCGGCTGAGAACAGATGTCATATATATTGTTTATTGTTAATATCAGAAATAATATTGACACGTGGGCGATTCAAATTTTTACGACGCCGGCGTTATCATGCAAACGTATGTTTATCACTTTGTGAATCGATTACGTTATTCATACAAAAGGCCATAGTAGCCCCTAATAATGAGTGTAGGCTTAGTCTTCTATCGTTTTCTATTGTCTTTGTATCGGACAGACAGATATAACCGTCTGTAAATATACAAGTACCTACTAAAAAAGTTTTGGCCAAAACATCGATGCGACTATTTGACTCACCGTGGAGCGCAACCACTCTATTTTTAATTATTCTTGATGTATAAGTTACTACAGATTTTCTACTGAAAAATAATAATCCAGGCTGTAAAATTTGCGACCAAACCGAATGGTGCAATCATGGAAGTAAGAGTACGTTTGCATGGAGATGGCTCCGACCGGCTCTCTTTAACACGTTAATCTCTACATAGGTAGTACATAAGAGGGTGTCAGACTGTTCCTGCATAGATCAGTTATGAAACAATTAGGTGCAGGTCAGACATTATTGCAAATATTCATCCAAGTTCTTATAGGTACAATATAGTGGCTGATTATTTATTAAAAGAACGAAATGTGATTTGTTTTTATTTCTTCAGAAGTATATTCTATTTAGGTACTTACTTTTGAAAAGACCCATCTTGAAACACTTTCTCATTGTGTTGGCAAATGAAAACTTATTTACTTCTCCCATTAATATAATAATTTACACAAACTTAAAACAAATTTACACAAACTTAAAACAAAATTACACAAACGTTTATTGATTGATTGATTGTTCTTTTTAAATTATTTTTATTTACGTTCTCGTAAAATATAGTTGCGTAGAGGCATAGCCGGCTCGCTACGCGCTGTCACATTATCAGACTGAAAGCGACGCCGGCTGCGCAGGCGCACCATAACAGATCTCATTGCCACTCGTATGCAAATTACTTGAATTATGCGAGGTGTTTCAGCAGCAATTATTTGATTATTAGCTGATGAAGTGATCAACACGGCTATTTCAATAATTTTTTGGCAAATCGGGAAATAAGTGTGATTTATGAATGAAATGATGTATTGATGCGACACCGGTTCCGGTTTCAGGTTTCAGATTGAGGATGTATCTATTTCCATGATATACAATCTAGCTCAATTTAATAGATGGGCATTCAATGAACGATGAGATTATAAAAAAAATATGTACGATAAGAACTTGGAAGGATCTATAATTTTTTTTTAAAATAATTTGGTACTAGTAAGTTAGTATAATATAAGCCTAGATTAGCACAAAATGATAAACAGATGGTTTGTAGCATGTTAAAGATTGGGATTTAAGGCTCCCAAGTGATGTACAAAAATTGACAATTAACAAATTTAAAAACGCAATTAAATAAAATCTTTATAGAAACGCCTACTATAAAATATCGGATTATTTAGATAATAGAGAAGCTTGGGATTGAAATTGCTCCAACTCGTTCAAAATGTTACAATTTAGACTTAATTTATTTTCTGTATTGTAATGTATTCTAAAAGGATCATTAAAAAAACAACCAGCCTTGTTTTCTTGCCTTTCTTTCCTGGCTTGGTCGCGAAGGAACAGGCAGTAAAAATTGACGTTTCAAAGTGACCCTTGTGATTTTAATGAGTAAAAGATTTTGAGTTTGACTTTGCTATTTTATTCTTAGCCTAGCTCTGTCCTTCACACTTAGGGCGACTTGCGCAACGATTCCTTAACGTATGTAGTAGCTAAATATGATTTAAGGATTTGTTAAATCATACGTGAAATTTAAAGATGTTTAGTCGCTAAATACGTTTAGGGATCGTTGTGAAAGCCGGGCTATGTCTCTAGCGAGCATGTGTAGTGAAGTTACGGTGATTTGCTACGTGCTATCAAAAATCAAAAACAATAACTGAATCCGATCCAGGTGCGAGTCGGAAAGGGACACCGGTTTAGATAAAACACACTTTGGTACATTTATATTTTCTAAGGCTTGATTTACATTCCCGCGACTTAATTGTACATACATCATCATCATTTTCATTTCAGCCGTAAAACGTCCACTACTGAACACAGGCCTCCATGGATCTCCATGATGGGTAGATGCCATACTCACCACGCTTGGCAGGCGGGTTGGCGAGCGCAGTACGGGATGTTGATACACGGAAAGACGCTGCTGCCTATCTTCCGGAGGTATCCCTTAGCAGGCTCTTACTGCATCCACGGGAATGAGAGGAGGGGTAACATTCTACTGCCGGCACCCCACGGCATACACACATGTAACGTACAAATAAGATAGGAGGTAGAAAACAGTTCGCGCGACTTCCGGCAAATTCTTTTTGGCTCGCCTGTTTTTTAGGTTTATATCTAGTTTGTATGTTGACAATGGACATAAAGTTCATTATGCTACGCACAATCTCGTTACTATATTCGCTTCCATTCCATTCCCTGGCAATGTACATTAACATTAATGTTTTATATGTATGTATGTTTGTTTCTCTAAAGATAACTTTCGAAGAGTTGATACTATTATCGTGAAATTTGGTATATAGGTAGGTAGTGCTGGCACAATTCTGGTGTGACTAAATGAGCTAAAAATGTGGGGGGGGGGGGGGGGGTTATTGACTTCTTGGATGAGGACCGTTATGTCATATTAATTTGGATAGATAGATAACGCTTTAATGTATGTACATCACACTTAAATTAACAAACTATGTATGTATAATAAAATAAACTAGTAGCTCGCCCCGAACTGAGATCTCGCGAGTAAGCCATAAAAACAAAAATAAAATATTATTTGTAATATTTGTCTATCAAAATAGTTCCACGAAAAGCTACCATACTTACTTGACCTTCAGTTTCATTCAAATTATAGGTAACGGGAGTTCATATAAATTCGTTATTTTTTAGGGGTAGAAAATCAGTTGTTCAAGATTTCAGACTTGCCTATATTTTGTATCACAAAAAGCTATACGTATACCAAATTTCAGCACTGTGAGGTTAGGTACTGTGTACCCTGTGAATTTTGTCAAGTTCAATTTTTATTACGGCTAATAACTCAAAAACGACAAGGATTAAACTAAAAATAAAAACGGGGTCGAAATATACCGCTGAAGACCTTTCATTAGACGTCCCATTTGATCTGATAGTCTCATTTTGTTTCTTTTTACCGCTCTTGAACCCCGATATCTCAATAACCCACCAGCATTTTTAGGCCCAGGATTGTGCCAGCACTACCTACCTATATACCAAATTTCACGATAATCGCATCAACTCTTTGAAAATTGTCCTTGGACAAACAAACATACATAAATACATTACATACATACATACGTACAACGCAGATTTGCCCAAGTTGATTTGGAGATCTCGCTTCGCTCGATCAATAACTAGACACACAGAAATACAGGAAACTTCGTATGTGGGTTCATACGAAGAGACATTACATTTACAACGCACTTGTGTATCTTTTACAAAGTCTTCTTTTCCCTATAAAAACCGGTAAGTGTAGTTTATCAAATTAACATATGAATGAGCCTATTAAGTAGAGGAAAGATTTGTATTTTTGTGTGTATGCTTGTAATGAATAAACTCAAAAACTACTGAACCGATTTCAAAAATTATTTTACCATTGAAAAGCTACTTTCACCTTGAGTAACATAGGCTACTTTTAACATAGGCCCCACTGCGCAGAAGGAGGATAATGTTTTTATTGAAAAACTACGCGTGCGAAGCTGCTGTTTGGTCAGCTAGTTACTTAATAAGCTAAGAGTGAATGTGAAGGTTTACTTACACCCACAGTTTCTATTTAGGACATCGGAACTGTTATCTTTAGGTATTCCTCTACAGGAACTGTTAAAGGAACTACTCCGAGGTTTGCTTTAAACCCCCGTGACAAGATTGATTGTGAATTAGATAATTCTAAGATTTTTTTTCATCACTGAAAACGGGGTCGAAATATACTTTTAAAGACCTTTCATTAGACGTCCCATTTGACCTGATAGTCTCATTTTGTTTCTTTTTCTTTTTTTTTATCTGAATTTATGTTAACTCTCTGTCTGTATAGAACTCGAAAACTGCTCCGTAAATGTGATTTACACCCCTACGCCCCTATGTAAATATAAATTTAAATTTCACAATCGGACCGTGCTAGCCACAGACCAGTGAAAATACGCTCTTAGCTAAAAACAAGGCGGGAACGCAAATTTTCTTTTTAGCGACTCACTTGAGAATTTATCTTAGACTTTGCCAATTTACTCGCATTTGTGAAGTTATTCTGAGGTGTAAGCGATCAATAGCAGAAAAACTATTAATATAAGAATTCACGCTAAACAAATCATGAAGAAAATTAATTTTCTCATACATAGATGCAGCTAATGATGGCCGATTGACAGTTCTACCGGTGACGTACATAGGCAGCACGCGACATATGCATGTCAAGACGGTACGAAGTTCGCCGGGTCAACTAGTTATACTATAAAATCATCCCACACATTACTACGAATCAAACGGTACGGAACGGGTAACCCTTCCCTTGACGACACGATGCTAATTTCGCCACGGGCTTACTGATGCTCCAGTGCATAATTATTTCGATGTTATTTACGGCTCGTTATCTCAAAATGTTTAATTTTCACGAAGATTGGATCCGACATTCCAAACTTATACTCGGACATATTTTATTTTATTTAGTTTTATTTTTCTTTATTAAGGACACCAAACAATTATACAATTAGGTTACTTAATGCTGATACTAAATAAGGTTCTATAAGTATAATCAGCCCCGGTGTCCACAGATTGGGTTGACAAATTATAAGGGCATAAAGTCCATGCTTGTGAAAGAAGACAAACAATATCTGTAGGTTACATTACATATGTACAAGAACAAGATTTTACCTTTTACTTTAGGTCAGACAGAAATAGTGTATCCGATATACATTCATTAAGTGCCAATTCTCCTGCTAAAATAGAGAATATCGATTAAAAGTCTTTTTTTTGCTTGATCATTCAATAACTATTGCTTGATATTCATAATCTACTTATGTCGCTGACTGTGCAACTACTAATAGGTAAGTGCCTGGATTAACATTCCATTAATATGGTCTTCACGATCATATTCATTCGACGACCTCCGTGGCGCACTGGACGAATAGCTGGCTGAGACGCGGTAGCGGTAGGTAGCGGGCTCCATTCCCGGCGCGGAAAAAAGTTTGCATGATCTACAGATATTTGTTGCGGGTCTGGTTGTTTCTCTATATCTTATAAGTATTTACAAAAAAAAATGTATGAAGTATTCTATCAGTTATCTGGTTTCCAAAATACAAGCTCTGCTTAGTTTGGGGCTAGATAGCGCTGTGTGAAATGTCCAGCAATATTTATTTAATAAATTAGCCATAGGCCGTTGCTGAATATGTTCAGCTAAATATGGAGTGGCTTGTGCTCCTGGCTCCCATCAACTTTTCTAAGGTAGTCTTTCTATCTGAAGAGCCGACAGATGTTAGACTTACCGGTGCATGGTCTCCACTCGGAAACCTTTCTGCACCAACGGGCGTCAGTTCTTCGGGCTATGTGTCCGGCACACTGGCACTTCAGTTTGCTAATCCTCTGGCTACCAATCAGATCTTTCTGATTTCGGAAGAGTTTTGGCCGAAAAGTGTGTTGTTTCGTCGTTTTCGCGGGCGACTACACTACACAGCGCAAGTGCGTCACACGTCGCAGAATTTGTGTAAATGGTTTTAAATATTATAATATGTATGTTAGTCACTTAGGTATATATTTTATACGGGCCGCAGAATTCAGTTTCAACATCTTGTACATTTATATTTTTGCCTGAAATAACGATTTATAATAATTATTATTGAGTGGTCTACAGATCTCTTCATTTAAATAAGCTAGTAATGAATAAACATTTCCTTTGTTTATGTAATGAAATAATTAGAATCTGGAACAGTACACACGGCTACACATCAAGCTATAAATTTCCAGTATAAGCTGAACCTACACTACGAAAAACCTACACAATGCGAGGTCAGCTTATACTGGAAATGTATAGTTTAATGTGTAGCCGTGTGTACCTACCGAATCCATTAGTCAGTCAACTTTGTACACTCTCTTTTATTTCTTATCAAAATCAAAACCGTGGAACCAAACAAAAAAAAACGAGTGTGTATAACTCTCGTATCTATAAACAAGTAATTACTTGTTGCTAAGTAATTTCTTAACTAAGTCATTACTTGAGGAAAGAATTCTTGGATAAGAAATCTTATTCTAAAGTTAAGTAATTCACGTTACTTACTTAAGCAAGGGCTTAAGTAAAAGTCGATGCTCAATATTGGCAACATTTTATAGCTGCGTTTCGTTTCACGTAAAGGGAACACGAGATCTGTACAATAATAATCGATCTGATCGAGTACAATAATAAAAAAGGTTATAAATAACTACCACAATGCTGGTTGAGTAATGTACGTTGCTCAAGTAACCAAAATAGTTTATATTATGTACTTGACTAAGTATTCTAGCTTTTGACAGTTCTTACTTCAACCGATTTCTTGTCTATGAAATACGAAGTGTTGCTGAAGTTATTACTTTTGCTCCAGTAATTACTTTGACTTCACTATAAATACGAGTGTTAGACCACACGACTGAAGTAAAACTTCTTTTTCAAAATGTTAATTTATAAAAATTTTCAATTACAAAATTGTGCACACGTCTGTAGGTCGATCAGTCTATGTTCATTCTGGACAGACGCAAATCGCACTCGCACATTACCGTTTAAAAATATACGAAACGTAACTCTCTCTCTTTCTATCTTCACTAACTTATATCTCCCTCTCAACTTCTGTTCGCACTTTTCGTAACGCATTCACCAGCTTACTTCCCAAGTCAAGCGTGCGTAAACAAGTTTTACTTCAAAAACTTGTCCTTAATTACTTCTAATGTGTCCTATAATTGCATAACAAGTTATTATTTTATAAAATTAACATTTTATGAAATAATAACTTGTTATAAACCCCGACCCCGTCTTTTAGCGTCGCGGGTCAAAAACTGATAAAGCTAAGAACCACCCCCGTTAATTTAACTTTTTTTAAAGAAACCGCATCCCAATCGGGCTATCCGTTTGGGAGCAACGATGCCACAGACAGAAAGACACCTAGACATTATACAACATTGCTCCTTTTACATCGGGGTTAAAATCTCTCATGCCTCTACAACATACACCATAGGTTACTTTGCAAGATTTTTGATTTATTTTTTGAGATTAAAAACTAAAGTCCAGTGTCGAGGATGGTTGTTATGACACCATACTTGTAGTGTTTAGTACCCAAAATATAGGGAATCATTTAACGCCTGTATTCGGCAAAATTAATGGAAAATTATTTATTTTAAATTCTTATTATACTAGTGGTTCGTCCTGAACTGAGATCTCGCGAGACTCGCAAAAATAAAAATAAATATTATTCGTAATCTTTGACAATCATCAAGAAGCTTTTTGGGCAATGGTGTAACACTTTTTAATAAACTACAGGACGAGCTCAAAACCTCAAGTAATAATCTATTTAAGAAAAAAATTAAAAAATTATTAATACAGAAAAGTTATTACTAATTGGGAGAAGCTTTAAAAGATGTTAATTTTAATGTGACCTGTTGAATTATTTGAATGTTTTTACTATTCCTTATCTTTTTTTTGTCCTTAACTTGTTTGTCTATTACAATACTGACAAGGCTCTCTTACACCCGCTATTTGTAACTTGTAATTCTAATTCTCTTTAATTTATATAATGTTATTTTGATAGTTATTTTATGTTTTTTATTTGTATTATGTTTAATTATAGATCGTTTGACATTCTCCAATTATTATAATTTATCGTAATGACAAGGCTCCTATACACCCGCTATTTGTAACTTGTAATTCTAATTCTCTTTAATTTATATAATGTTATTTTGATAGTTATCTTATGTTTTTTATTTTTATTATGTTTAATTATAGAACGTTTGACATTCTCCAATTATTATAATTTATCGTAATGACACGGCTCCTATACACCCGCTATTTGTAACTTGTAATTCTAATTCTCTTTAATTTATATAATGTTATTTTGATAGTTATTTTATGTTTTTTATTTTTATTATGTTTAATTATAGAACGTTTGACATTCTCCAATTATTATAATTTATCGTAATGACAAGGCTCCTATACACCCGCTATTTGTAACTTGTAATTCTAATTCTCTTTAATTTATATAATGTTATTTTGATAGTTATCTTATGTTTTTTATTTTTATTATGTTTAATTATAGAACGTTTGACATTCTCCAATTATTATAATTTATCGTAATGACAAGGCTCCTATACACCCGCTATTTGTAACTTGTAATTCTAATTCTCTTTAATTTATATAATGTTATTTTGATAGTTATCTTATGTTTTTTATTTTTATTATGTTTAATTATAGAACGTTTGACATTCTCCAATTATTATAATTTATCGTAATGACAAGGCTCCTATACACCCGCTATTTGTAACTTGTAATTCTAATTCTCTTTAATTTATATAATGTTATTTTGATAGTTATCTTATGTTTTTTATTTTTATTATGTTTAATTATAGAACGTTTGACATTCTCCAATTATTATAATTTATCGTAATGACAAGGCTCCTATACACCCGCTATTTGTAACTTGTAATTCTAATTCTCTTTAATTTATATAATGTTATTTTGATAGTTATCTTATGTTTTTTATTTTTATTATGTTTAATTATAGAACGTTTGACATTCTCCAATTATTATAATTTATCGTAATGACAAGGCTCCTATACACCCGCTATTTGTAACTTGTAATTCTAATTCTCTTTAATTTATATAATGTTATTTTGATAGTTATCTTATGTTTTTTATTTTTATTATGTTTAATTATAGAACGTTTGAAATTCTCCAATTATTATAATTTATCGCAATGACAAGGCTCCTATACACCCGCTATTTGTAACTTGTAATTCTAATTCTCTTTAATTTATATAATGTTATTTTGATAGTTATCTTATGTTTGTTATTTTTATTATGTTTAATTATAGATCGTTTGACATTCTCCAATTATTTTAATTTATCGTAATGACAAGGCTCCTATACACCCGCTATTTGTAACTTGTAATTCTAATTCTCTTTAATTTATATAATGTTATTTTGATAGTTATCTTATGTTTATTATTTTTATTATGTTTAATTATAGATCGTTTGACATTCTCCAATTATTTTAATTTATCGTAATGACAAGGCTCCTATACACCCGCTATTTGTAACTTGTAATTCTAATTCTCTTTAATTTATATAATGTTATTTTGATAGTTATCTTATGTTTTTTATTTTTATTATGTTTAATTATAGATCGTTTGACATTCTCCAATTATTTTAATTTATCGTAATGACAAGGCTCCTATACACCCGCTATTTGTAACTTGTAATTCTAATTCTCTTTAATTTATATAATGTTATTTTGATAGTTATCTTATGTTTTTTATTTTTATTATGTTTAATTATAGAACGTTTGACATTCTCCAATTATTATAATTTATCGTAATGACAAGGCTCCTATACAGCCGCAATTTGTATTTATTTGTTTTTGACATGACATACCTACATTTATTAAGATTTAGATAGATAGATAGATAATTCTTCATTGTTACACCAAATTAAAATAACTTAACCTAGAAAACTCAAAGACTAATACATGGTGGTACAATGGACGGCCTTATCGCTAAACGCGATCTCTTCCAGGCAACCTTTGGATGGACTGGTTTGAAAAGACGTGTGAGGAGGCGGTGTTACAATAAATACCTATTTATGTCGGATAAAAATAAATAAATACCTAAACCTAAAACATACCTACATATACTTACATAAATAAATATATATATACATATATATATACTTTTACAATAAATATCGCAAGGAAATACAATGTTTACTCTAAGGAAGCCGCTAAGTATAGTTTGCAGACCTCATTTATAAAAATAGGTAAAGATTTAGCAAGTCTGATGGAAACGGGCAAGTCATTTCATAATCGGACAGCTCGTACCGTAAACGAGTAACTAAAGAAGTTGGAATTATGGGCTGTAGTTTTCAACTGGAGAGTAGTGGAAGAACGCAGATTGCGGGTATGGGATAGATTTAGGAATTCAAAGCATTGTTTGAGATACGGCGGAGAAGAAGTAAATAGAATTTTATATAAAAGAGTTAGAATATGAACATTCCGATGAGAGCGGATTTGCAACCACTTGAGTTTAACGTGAAACTCGGAAATAAACTACTCAAAACAAAATAGGGCCCACTTGAAATATTTCGATATTTTGCCCGACACATTTTTTTTTGCGAGTTGTTGGCATACTGATGTATGGAAATGTTAAGTAGGCATATTTATTGATCATAAATTAACCCTTAAACGCCAAGTTTAGGGTAGTTCTTAAGTGGGTAGACAAGAAACAAAATCTTACGATATACCGCAGAATCTGTGAGTGCCATTGTTGCTCAGTGGGGTTTGTTGTGTCTAACGAATAAGTTATCGTAACCTTACCTTTAATTATCGATTACATTACTGTTTGCATAAACAATGCCTGGTTCTCGACATCACATGGACACGGAATCCCCGACTAGAGCCACTGTTTTGCTTCAGCAGGGAAATTCGCAAAGATCGGTAGCTTCAAGCTTAGGTGTGTCAAGACGAGCTTTTCGTAATGTGTGGGAACGCTTTCAAGAGACAGGTAGTGTGAGTAGGAGGCGCGGTTCAGGTAGAACCCGAGCGACAACCTCCCAGGAAGACCGATACATCCGACTCTCTGCACGTCGCGAGCGAACTGTAACTGCACGCATATTGAGAAACCGCTTACGTGACGTCAATGGAACGCGAGTGAGTGACCAAACTGTTCGCAACAGACTTCATGAAGACCAACAACGATCCAGAATGCCAGTTGTTCGGCTCAAATTGACCAGAGCCCACCGTGCAGCGTGATTAAGGTTTGCACGTGATCACCTCGAATGGACCATGAATAATTGGAGGACAGTGCTTTTTACAGATGAATCTAAAGTAAAGTTTTTTAATGATGACAGACGCGTACGAGTTTGGCGACGACCTGGAGAACGTTTTACAGAACCATGTATTCGTCAAACTGACCGCTTTGGTGGACCCAGTATTATGGTATGGGGTGGGATTAGCATAATGGGCAAAACCAAGCTAGTGATTTTGGATGAGGGCAATGTAACGGCCGCCAGCTATGTTCAGCATGTCATCCGACCTCATGTGATCTCATATTCACAGCGAGTAGGCCCTAACTTTATTCTGATGCAAGACAACGCTCGCCCTCATACTGCCAGAGTGACCCAAAGTGCAATCTCCGAAGCTGGTATCGCAGTTCTACCCTGGCCTGCCATGAGTCCGAACCTGAATCCGATCGAGCATATCTAGGACCAGTTGAAAAGAAGCCTTAAAGACAACCACACTGAAATTCATAGCCGACAGGAGTTGATAACTGCTTTAAAAGTGTGTTGGGAGCAAATTCCAGATGAAAACGTCATCCACCTTATAGAGAGTGTTCCGAACCGACTCAGAGAGTGTGTGCGCAATAGGGAAGGACCTACGCGTTACTAAACATAAGGCATTGAAGCAACCCTAAGAACATGTTTAAAAAAAATGTGCTCGTGTCTTCAAAGTGTTGTTTTGGAAAACCGTGTAATTTTAAGTTAATGTGTAAAACGTGCACTTCTTGACGATTTTTTGGCAAAAATAAGGAATTGTAATGTTTTTTTAATGATTCTGAATGTGTTAACCTACTTCTAAAACTACTTGAAATAAATTGTACGTATTTTTTTTTATTTTAATTTAAATTATATTTTATTGGGTGGGCCCTATTTTGTTTTGAGTAGTTTATGATCATATTTGCGCAAGCCAAATATGAATCGAATGCAAACGTTTTGAAGGCGCTCAAACTTATTAAGTTGCTCTTCTGTAAGATCGGGGAAACTGGCGTCAGCGTAGTCTAGTATAGGGAGTAAGAGAGACTCAGCGAGCGCAACTTTTGTGGCGGTAGGAAGAAAATTGCGAAGTCTCCTCATTGAGGCAGCCGACGCAAACATTCTTCTACTGATTTCGGTAAGATGTGGTCCCCATGACAGCACACTGTCCATGGTGATGCCCAGGTTCTTGACAGTCTTGCTAAATGGAATGATAATGCCGTCAAAAGTAATTTGGTGAAGACAAGGGAGCATCCTCGAGCTTCCAATGAGTGTGACCTGCGTTTTTGCGGGGTTCACCCCAGGCCGTAAGACTTGCTCCACTCGAGTATACGATCCAGGTCACTATTAATGGTGTAAATGGCTTGATTGAGGTTACTAATAGTGGCGTGGGTATACATTTGAAGGTCGTCAGCATACAGGTGGTAGGAAGAAGTAGTTTTTTTTTATATAGAGTTTATAAATATAGCAAAAAGAAGGGGAGATAAAACGCCGCCCTGCGGTACGCCGGCGCTTAGGCTACACCAAGTCAAATATGTATCCTCAACACGGATTTAGCATTGACATTGACTGCCTTATTTGACATTGTTTTGTTCTGTATTATATTGATTTTTGTTTTATTTTATTATTTTAAGTTGACATTCAATTATGTTGAATAACATAATTAGTCCCGATACCTGTCTGTTTGAGCTACTGTAATGTTAGTTTTATTGATGTATGCTAAATATGACGTAACTTAGTGTTCTTTAATGTACCTACAGTGGAAAATAAATGAAATGAAATAAAATAAAAAAACAATCATATAGTGTCACGAAATGATTAACCATTATACTTAACCTACAGTTTCATTCAAATTACAGTTAACGGGAGTTCATGTATATTGATTAAATTTTTTTGAGGTAGAAATTGCAGTTGTTCTAGATTTCAAACTTTTGCCTATATTTGTGTAACTAAAGCCACACGCATACCAAATTTCAGCACTGTGGGGTCACTGGTGTACCCTGTGAATTTTGTCAAAATTCAGTATTTATTATGGCTAATTAATAACTCAAAAACAATAAGAACTTTACTAAAAATAAAAAACGGAGTCTAAATGTACCTATTAATAAAGACCTTTCATTTTACTTCCCACTCGACCTAATAGTCTGATTTTCATTTTTTTACCCCAATATCGTAACAACCCCCCAACATTTTAGCATTGAGTCACACCAAAATTGTGCCATCGCTACCTACCCATATTCCAAATTTCATGATGATCGGATAAACGCTTCGAAAGTTATCCTCGGATAAACACACATACATACATACAACGCTTCGTTCGATCAATAACTACAGGCATCCTCTGGTGGTGTGTCAATTAATAGGAACCTATGTCTCAATCTAGGTCATTGTCTATATCTATATACCAAGCACAGACATCACTCCAGCCGTTTACTCGTGAAAACGGTGAAAAATGTGACTTTCTAATTTATAATATTAGTATTATCTATCGCTAAAACGCGATCTCTTCTACAATTTGTATGGAGAGGATCATAACGAATGGAAGATTCGTCAAGGCGTATTTAAGAAGTGGAATTATTTATATCCTTAAAAATGCAGACTATTGTTGCTACACTTCCTACGTTTCTACATAGTAAAGGCACCTTTATTCGAGTCATGTACATTGTCTAGTTGATTACTTACTTCTACTGAAACCGTTGATGCATTGAATTGATTTCGCCTAATTCTTTGAATACTGAATAAAAAGATCCAAAGAAGAAATAATTGTTTTCACGGGAGTACCTACTAGTATAAGTGTGGCCAGCTTCTTGGTACTCGGGCGGACGAGCGCTTTAGTGCTTCGGTGGGCTCGTTAAGTAGATTAGATTATGTTTTTATTGCACACCATTAAAAATAAAGAAATAAATGAAAATACGCTTATAAATCATAGGCACTATGGGCGGTCTTATAGGTAAAAGTGATACCTTCCAGACAACCTTTGGATGCGTAGGATATATGTGAACAAATAAGGACGGGGGCGTAATACAAATATTATTAGAAAAAATATATATTACAATTTTGTAAAAATAACGATAATAAAAAACAAAATGCATATAATATAATCATAAAATTACATAAATATTCATTTCAATATTAGTAAGTAGCGAGTCGAAATTTTAATTTCGGTTCCGACTAACACAGTTGCCAGGTCTGAGTCCTTCGAGCGACTTAGAAACAACATAAGGGTTGGCCACTATACTAGCTCATACGAATTTATCTGCTTACTAATTTTTGTAGGTTTTTTATACTTACCACCACGGTAGCAAACAAGCATACGGCCCACCTGATGGTAAGCGGTTACAGTAGCCAATGGACGCTGGTAACACCAAGGGTATATGATTCGCGCGTTGCCGGCCTCTTAAAATTTTCATAATGCCTTTTTTGAAGAACCCCATACTGTAGTCCCTGGGGAAAACCTCGGCAGATTAAAATAAAAATAAACAACGACCTTTCATCTTAGAGACGTATTTTGCCGGTTCAAATCTCGCTCATACCATACACCAATATGTGTAAATTGTCCATCATTATTATTATTATTTTGTAATAAATCAATTAATTTAAATTTCAGTACTATTATTTTAAGCACCGATTTACTCAGCATATTCAGCAAATTCAGCATAAAACCTAGAAAAGATTGTTGCTAAATAAGTAACAATAAAAATATTTGAAAAGCTTCCAAACTCACCACCTAAACTAGATGAGGTAAATTTTTGAGATTTTTCTAACATAATAAAAATCATTTCAAATTGAATTATGCAGCAAAGTACTAGGAGCACATAACATACTAAGAAATATATATGATTCGATTAGTATACCTACGTGTATAGTATAGTTTTGCTAAAATTGTAAACGTATCGTGAGAAAAGCGCACGTTTGTTGTGTGCCCCTTTAAATATTTTTTTATTCTGTTTTTAGTATTTGTTGTTCTAGCGGCAACAGAAATACATCATCTGTGAAAATTTCAACTGTCTAACTATCACCGTTCAGGAGATACAGCCTGGTGACAGACGGACAGACAGACAGACTTACACTCGTATTTATAGTCAAGTCAAAGTAATTACTTGAGCAAAAGTAATAACTTGAACAACACTTCGTATTTCATAGACAAGAAATCGGTCGAAGTAAGAACTGTCAAAAGCTAGAATACTTAGTCAAGTACATAATATCCGGAATTGATCCTCTTCGCAAATATTCGGAAAAACATTTAAAATGAGATTTCGTTTTACAAAACATATTGCGATGAATGTTATTTTACCTTTAATAATTGGAGACTTGCGTTCAGACACACAAAAAAGGCTCCCAATTAGCAGTTACTAACAGCGTTAAGGTTCTAAGCTACTGCAAGTTTTCAAATGGTTTCTGGAGATATGTTAAATATATCGCAATCCACTGTTTGCCACATAGTGAAAAAAGTGCTTTCGTATGTCTGATTACGTGAAATATCCCAGTTCATATGAATTAAGAAGAATGATGGAAGATTTTGAAAACCTAGGACGAATTGGTAGGTCAAATGGGCTTAAGAATATACTCGGATTGCACTCATATAAAAATAAGTCTCGTGGCATTGATCATACTGAACATTATAGAAATCGTAAGGGTTATTTTTCTCTGAAGGTCCAAGTTGTTGGTGGTCCAAATTTGGAGATATTTGATATAGTAGTTAGATGGGCTGGAAGTACACATGACAGCCGAATATTCAGAAATTAAAGGTTGAATGTGAGACTCCAAACCAATGAATTAAATGGAATCATGGTAGCAGATGCAGGGTACCCATGTAACAGATATTTACTCACACGCATATCCAATCCACGCACTGCAGCAGAAGAACGTTTCAACAAGTGCCAAATAATAAGAAACAGTGTGGAAAGACTGTTTGGTGTTTGGAAACCTGGATTTCCTTGTCTACAAAAAGGCCTCAATACAAAGTTACGGACTACAGCTAATATTATATTAGCTTGTGCAGTGCTCCATTATATATTTTTACAAGCTAATGATTCTATGGAAGATTTTGAAGAGACTGATTTCATTGAAAATCAACGAATTAACTCATCAACGATTTTTTCCAAACATTCCATAGAGAATTATATTTTACAAATATTTATTTTACAACATAAGTTACTTTTATTGTGATAATTCAAAAGAAAATTAAAAGTGAATAACATTCTGTTAAATAAGAGTAAGAATTACTAAGACGTAGGGCTGCATAAATCCCCAAGGCCACGTCGGGACATTTACAATTAGGAATCCTTTTTTTTTGTAACAGAAATCATGGAAAAAAAATCTAGGTATGTATTACATATTATGTCATACACATCTGTATCTCTAGCTAGATATAAGGAACCTTCGCACCTAAAAAAATACCCAAGATAGATTGTGTAGTGTAGATGATACATAATAGAAAATCTGACCCAAATAGCACAAATAAGAAGGAAAAAACATATTTAAAATTTGCATTAAAATAAAAAAGTCGTCTGTTGGCTGCTTGTGTCTGTGCTCGCTCGCTTATGTATGTCGGGACATTTTAGAGCTAGTCGGGACGTCGGGACACCACTGTTAATAACGGTGACATGTCCCGACGTATCGGTACGAATGGCAACCCTATAAGACGGCGCTGTTTAAAAATAATCGCAGATCTCGCGTTCCCTTTACGTGATAGGAAACGCAGTTATAAAATGTTGCCAATATTGAGCATCGACTTTTACTTAAGCCCTTGCTTAAGTAAGTAATGTGCATTACTTAACTCTAGAATAAGATTTCTTATTCAAGAATTCTATCCTCAAGTAATGACTTAGATAAGAAATTACTTAGCAACAAGTAATTACTTGTTTATAGATACGAGTGTAACAGACAGGAAATTTTATAAATAAAATTGTTTGAAAGACACCTTTTTCATTGAAAGACGATTTTTTTATCATCCCTTAACCTTAGAAGTTCCGTACTTCAAAAGAAGTCCGTAATGCAAATATTTTTATTTTCTTCTAATCTTGCTTTCAAATGTAACTGAAAGATTTTGCTGCCTCAGTAGACCCCAATAAGACCCCATTATGGTTAAATAAAAGAAAAATTATTAGAAACCGGTGAGTACTGTAAGCAATTACTAACGAAAATTAAAAGCAATGAACATTTGATAAGCCTACGAAAACTTACGTAGCAAATATAAATTGTTCGTAATCCCAGCTTATAAACAAAATCTCTGATGGTGATAGCCTGCTAATTAATTATGAATGACACATAGAAAACACAGAACTGGACCTATTTTTCGTATAATACCAGATTATGCTTTCTGCACTGAACGTCTACGAAAAATCGCCTAGCAATTCTCGTAAAGCAAGTTGAAATGAATTATTTGTTTTCCCGACATTGCTGCAGCTTGAGTACAACTCAGTCAGTTAGATGACAGAAAGTGAAAAAATCTCGTTCAAAGCTACTTTGCAGCGCCTGACCAAAAACATACTGCAATGAACAAGACCAAGCCTACTACATTTTGTTGAGCACGTTGAACTGAATATTTTTTTTACCATCGTAGTCGCATGAGTATAGTCAGCTTCAATAAGATGTTAACAGTTTAGTACCTTATTTTATCTATCTCTGCTTTTGCCTTACGTTCTAGGCAACTGTGATCAAAAGTAATGTGTAGATATTTATTATTATCCATTGACGTTTTTCATTTTTTAATTTAATAATCGTGTTTTATAATTTACATTGTTCAATATTGCATGCTCATAAGCTGATTATATAGGATCTGAATTTTATGTTTATTTATCAGCTGTGGTTATGTAACTGTACCCTTTTTCGCAATAAATGAAATGATATGAAAACTTAACGGCAAAATATATGAAATTTTGATTTGCTTACCGCTACTAAGGATGGTGACCGTACATATCAAACAAATTAATTGATCGAGCGAAGCGAGATCTCCAAATTGGGCAAATCGGCGTTGTATGTATGTATGTACGAGTATGTTTGTTTGTCCGAGCATAACTTTCGAAGCGTTAATCTGATCATCGTGAAATTTGGTATTGATGGCACAATTTTGGTGTGACTAAATGAGCTACAAATGTTGGGGGGTTTGTTGAGATATTGAGGTTCAAGAGGGAGAAAAAAATGAAAATGAGTCTATTAGGCCAAATGGAACGGCAAATGAAAGGTCTTCATTTGTACATTTAGACTCGGTTTTTAGTTTTAGTAACGTTCTTTTAATTTTTGTGTTATTAACCATAATAAAAATTTTACAAAATTCAAAGGGTACACCAGTGACCCCACAGTGCTGTAATTTGGTATGCGTATAGCTTAATAGTTGACTATACCTCAGCCCAAACTCGAATTTCACCCTCGCTTCTCCGCGCGCCGTTGCCCCGTTGCCTATATCGCCGTAGTTCATAATGTTTGCCGGTTATTTTTTATCATTCAGTCCCTTCATTTTCTTGTTGTGCTTATTTCTCATTAAGTACTGCGTCTTTACAAACACCAACTTAAAATAAATTCTACCTAAGAATTACGTGATTACGTGAATTTCGTTTTGAGCGACAAGCGTCACCACGGGCACCCCGTCTGAAAGCCGAGGCCAGACTGAATCGCGGACCGGGCGTCCGAAGCGAATGGTTTTATTAGTGCAAAGGTTAGTTATTTTCATTTTATGGTAAAATTAAAAAGTATTTTGAAAATGTAAAACACATGTGCACTTACTTATGTTGTGTAGAATTACTGTATAAAGTTTCAAGATCTAAATTGAAGTATTCATCGCTTAAGACCGGTTTTAAGATAAATTTGGAGTCATTTTTGGATTTTTTTCCATGGAATAAATTTATCGGAATCGTGTTTTCACAACACAGGCGTTCTAGCACGTATCCTTAACTATAACATATATGAATTACAAATAGAAAGCACAAAATTTGTTGAACAAAATATTGTTTCTCAATAAGCGATTTATCGTCTTCCCAGGTATAGTGAGCACTTAAGTGACACAAATATAGACAAAAATCTGAAATCCAGAATAACTGCAAATTGTACCCCAAAAAAATGTAACCACAGTCATGAACTCCCGTTACCTGTAATTTCTGTCAAGTTACATGGTTCGTAATTTCGTGACACTATTTTGATAGTCAAAGATTACAAATAATATTTTGTTGTTATATTAGGAGACTCGCGAGATCTCAGTTCGGGGCGAACAACTAGTTATAGAAAGTAAACACCTTGTTCATGTATCGTGCTGCTTTACAGCTCCAGTCGACGATTTTTCGTAGGAATATTCGTAGAGGTATCGTCTATTATGATCGCGTGAAAACTGTGTACCTACTATTTTCACGAGCGCGAAGATCAGTTCTCAAAGTTAAGTCATTCAAGACCTTTCGCTATCCCACTGCTTCTTTATAAAGATAACGTCAGTTTTTATCCATCCGTAAGCTATATATACTATGTAGTGGTTCGCCCCGAACTGAGATCTCGCGACTCTCACATAGAAAAGATAAGTATATTAATTGTAATCTTTGACTATCAAAATATTGCCACGAAATACATAACTATAAAACTTGACATACAGTTTCATTCAAATTACAGGTAATGGGAGTTCATGTTAAATTTGATATTTTGTTTTGTCGTAGAAATGGCAGTTATTCTGGATTTCAGACGTTTCCCCATGTATGTGCAACTTAAGCTACACGCATACCAAACTTCAGCACTGTGGGGTCACTGGTGTATCCTGTGAATTTTGTCAAAGTTCAGTTTGTATTACGGCTAATAACTTGAAAACTACAAGGTTTAATCTAAATATAAAAACGAAACGGGGTCGAAATGTACTTACAAAAAACTTTTATTAAACGTGCCACATGATGTCTACTTTGGTCCTAATGCTATCCCACCACGAACTGTCTATGTAAAGTATAATTACGCCTAGGATCATCATCATCATCCATAGCCTGACTTCACCCACTGCTGGGTATAGGCCTCCCCAAGTTGCATCCGTCACGATCCTGCGCTAGTCTCACCCACTGACGGGCCGCGCCTCTAACGATGTGGTCCACCCATCTCGCTGCCGGACGCCCTACTCTTCTACAGCCTAGGATAGTTTCTGTTTATTTAATGTCTGTTATACATAGCCATAAATTTCATTTACATTTTTAATTTGTTTTCCTTCTAACCTTTGGAATGTTCTGGAACCACTCAGTTGTTTTGGCTTTAGCTCTCCTTTGTACATGTTCTCTACCTATTTTTATTATGATTCGCAGTTTGGCATTCAACATTCACACGCAGATTTGTCCGCGGACTTGACGATGGGCTTGTGTAATGAATGGTGGTACTTAAATATGTTTTTCGGGTCCAAAAAGATCTCACAATGCTAGAAACCCCCGTCTCTTAACTAATGTGTCCTGCCAACAATGACATACGGTAGGGAAACATGGGCGCTCACTAATGAGACTGTGTACAGAGTACGAGTTGCAAAGAGAGCCATGGAGCGCGTCATGCTTGGCATCAACCTGCTGGACGCCGAGCAGGACGAAAGCCCGCCCAGCCAACTTTAGTTAAATTATCTCAAAATATAGACTGTTATTTATTTTGGTGCAAACTTGTATGATTTTTGCCGATTAGAATCTTACAGGCGCTAAATACTTTCCGAAATGTATCCGTGCCAATATCTGACCACCTCGAGCTTCTTGGTATCACATTAACTCCAATTCTCAATTTCGGCTCCTACATTGAGTCGAAAGCCCAGTTGACTGCTAAAAAGCTTGGTATACTCGCAAAGGTGAGGCACTACTTCACACCGAGACAGTTGCTCAACTTGTACCAAGCACAAGTCCGGTCGTATTTTGAGTACTGTTCTCACCTCTGGGACGGATCAGCGAAGTACCAATTTGAAGCTCTGGAATCAATTGAGAGAAGAGCCAAGAAGCTCATAGGCAATGATGAGCTAGTTGATGCAGGGCTCCTCAGCCTGGAGCATCGACGAAAGGTTGCTAGCCTTTCGGTTTTTTATCGAGTACATTTCGGGGAGTGTGCGGCGGAACTTTTCAACCTGATCCCACCATCTCCATTCTATCAACGGACAAACAGACGCTCTGCGGTGCGCCACCGCTATATGGTAGAAATACCTCCCATTCGCACAAAGTGGTTCTCTTCGACCTTTATCATAATAAGCACCGCCAAAGAGTGGAACGCCTTGCCAGAGTCTGTGTTTCTTGATAGTTACAACCTGGGTATCTTTAAGTCGCGAGTGAATAGGTTTCTTCTAGGCAAGCGTGTACCATCGTAGACTGCATCATTGCTTACCATCAGGCGAGATCGTGCTCAAACGCAAGCCTATAATGTATAAAAAAAACAAGCACATTTTTAAAACTTGCGATATCTATCGACAAAATAAGTTTTTTGCTGAAAAATTACTTTTTCAAAACAAGCTATTATAAAATTCATAATCGGACCCGCAAGCAGATTCAAATGAACTCAAACACTAGTAGCCTACTACTAGTATCCATTCAGAAGTTCCGTTCTCTAGCATCCGTCTTCATTAAGAGACCACCTCCACGGTGCCATATTATTGCATTAGTATTTTTAAACTTTCGCGATCACTGTACATAATTATTGATTAAAACGGGTATTTATCGCGTATGTACCTTTTTTATTTGTTATCCCAACGTTTCGGCTGTGTTGCAACAGTCATGGTCTCGGGCTGACTGGAGTACTTGGAGCTACCGTCGGGTAGTGTGGGTAGCTGCAGCATCTACCCTCACTTGGTCTTCAGAATTAGAAATGGCCTCGTTCATATTACGACACACTACACTAACCGTATCTACGCACTGAACGAAACGAAACGTCGGGATAACAAATAAAAAAGGTACATACGCGATAAATACCCGTTTTAATCAATAATTATTATTGCATTGTCACCGAAGTTACATATGTATTCTAAATTTCGGCTTAATCGGGAACGGGTTTAAAATTCAGTTGCAAGATTCCGCTTCGACCTACATTGCAAGTTAATAAAAAGCTTGTAAAAATAGCTCGTAGTAATCATCGTAGCTTATTCAATGTAAGATTGGTAAGTCGTATGGTGCGTAACTGATTGCTAAAGGTCATTCTGTCACCTTAAACAATTCGGTATAGCCTCATTAGATTAAATATAACATCAACCTCGTTCTTCATTTTTTTGAAGATTTCTTCACTCAATCGACACATTTATTTTTACGTATATACAATTTTCGTATATTTTTTGAACAGCGCAAGCAACTCTTAGGGTATAGTTGTCGTTGTAAGTTGACATTTTGAAGATTTTTTGACGGCCTTTTTAAGTTGGATAAAAAAAAGTGGTCACAAGGAGCGAATTTTCCTAAAATTCCGTTTTGCAAGGATTCCATGCCACGACTGCCAAGTATCAATACGAGTCATATGCGACATAATGGAGAAGGTAATTCGGCTATTTCAGTGCCTAATGTTGCTCAAATCAAGGTAAATAGTCAGCAATGTAATTATGTATTACAAAGTATCTAAGTAGTAGACACTTATTGACTCTATATCATTATGTAAGAACAATTTTGAATAATTTCTTTTGATATCGTAAGAGGTTTTGATAACTTTAGTGATTTTCTTTGAGCTATTCTTCGCGATATTTTCTCGTCCAAAATTCCCCAGAGTCTGAAGACTAAAGTCTTCAACCAGTGTATGTTGCCAGTGATGACCTATGGCACTGAAACGTGGTCCTTTACTCATGGCCTCATGACCAAGCTCAAAGTCGCTCAGCGAGCTATGGAAAGGGCTATGCTCGGGGTTTCTTTGCGTGACAAAATCCGCAATGAGGAAATCCGCAGAACAAACTAAAGTTGCCGACATAGCTCTCAAAATTAGCAAGTTAAAGTGGCAATGGGCAGGCCACATCGCTCGTAGAACCGATAACCGTTGGGGAAGAAAGGTTCTCGAGTGGAGACCACGGACTGGAAGACGCAGCGTAGGCCGGCCCCCCACAAGGTGGACCGACGATCTAGTAAGAATCGCGGGGACCCGTTGGGCGCAAACGGCTACCAACCACTCGTTGTGGCTATCTAAGGGGGAGGCCTATGTTCAGCAGTGGACGTCTGCATTTTTATGTATGTAAGTTCGGATGAGTCGTGGTCATTAAGGCTTGACAACTGAACTTTTTTTAGTTTGGAAATGGATGAAGCTACAAAACATTTTTTTTGGAAGGGACTAGACTTCACGTTACTTGGAACCCTAGTGTGAGGGCTAGGGCTCAGTTAGTGTCATCACTTTAATAAGAAGCTTAGTACCTACTGGAATGTTAACCTTCTATATAAATAAATTTCATTTACCAAAACATGGTCCTGCAAATGTTGAATGATTTATAAAATACTTACATTATGCTATGTGAAATGTTTGCTCTATTATTTTATACATTGATATTATTTTAAACAATACGTAATGGATTCCTGAATAATACAACAGATAAATATGATGATGGAGATGTTTACTTCGTTGTGGATAGTATCCCCATATAGCAGGATAAGCATTTGATAACACAAACAAGACCTACAGGCTCATGCCAACCTGTGTCTAAGTTTAGAATCATTGCAGTCAGTCCGAAGAAGTTCCAAAACGGAATGTTTGTTACTGGAGGAATGTATCAGCAATGTTAATGATGGTTTTTCGCTGCCACTAAATGGAATTGAACTCGATGCCCGTTTAAATTCAGCTCACGCTAGGATATAGTCTGTTTTGCCAATGAGGTGTGATTGGTATTTAGGTACGTTTACCAGCTGTGATGAAATTTTGACTTCGATTGACTTAATGCTGGCTGAACAAGGCTGAATAGTTTTCCTGGACTACTTACACGCAACATTGTGGTCATGATCAAACAATTATTAAAGCTTTTTCTTTTTATGAGTGAAGCATCTAGTAGCGTTATTATTGTCTACAGAAATATAAACAGGCTTTATAAATTAAACTTTTTTGCAGTATGACCTTATTTTGAGACCTTAATTTATTGATCAAAGCTTATGATCAACATCAAAGCTTATGATGACGAGCTTGTTCGAGTTCGAGAAATCATGTGAAACACACTACGAACCTATAACCGGTAGAGCTACGAGACGTTCGTAAGAGACATTACCTAATATTTTAGAAAAAGTCATTTTTGCATTACACGTAAAAAAATACTTACAGTCATCGTAATATATATATATATATATATATATATAGATTACGATGACTGTAAGTATTTTTTTACGTGTATATATATATACATATATATATAAAAGAAAGACGTGTTAGTTACACTATTTATAACTCATGAACGGCTAAGCCGATTTAGCTGAAAATTGGTGGGGAGGTAGCTTAGAACCAGGAGACGGACATAGAACACTTTTTATCCCGTTCTTATAACCAGAAGACGGACGTAGGATACTTTTTATCCCGTTCGACCGCGTTCCCGTGTGACGTGACATAAAACGTCAAAGAGAATACAAGTCACTATAAAACGTGGTATAACAAAAATGCATCTGACATGGAATAACAGAACGCAAATGACAGCTATACGTAATTTTGTCTATGGTTAAGTATGGTTGTAAAATGATGGCTGTGGACAACAATTGACAATTCTTCCAGGGTGATGTATATTGACAGCCCGCGTTATATGCATGTCAAGGCGGTACGAAGTTCGGCGGGTCAACTAGTAATAAGTAAAATTGTAATATGTTATTAGAAACCTGACAGATGTCCTTACATAAACTAGGTGGTTCTAACAAGGCTGTCTAAAGTCAAAACTCAGTATAGAGGCATTTAGATATGTAATTGAAATTATATAAAGGTTAACGATAATAGCAATGGTCTGGCTGTACCCGATTGTACTCACGAAAAAGTCTCACGCGTACACGAAATAACAGTCGGGTTCATCAATGAAGATGCTCGCAGAAGGTCCAACATTAAATCTGCGTAAATTCAATGCCAAACGCGTGCTAGCAAGCCTTGCGCAATGCTACTTAGTTAGAGGGAATAACTTGTACAAAATGTTTGTACGTTGATATTATATCTAAACAAAACCAGATGGGACATTAAAACTCGTATTCCAAAAAAAATTGGCTCATACATAAAACGAGACGTACATATTAAGTTTTTGAAGTAAAACTTCTTTACGCACGCTTGACTTGGGGAGTAAGCTGGTGAATGCGTTACGAAAAGTGCGAACGGAAGTTGAGAGTGAGATATAAGTTAGTAAAGATAGAAAGAGAGAGAGTTACGTTTCGTATATTTTTAAACGTTAATGTGCGAGTGCGAGTTGCGTCTGTCCAGAATGAACATAGACTGATCGACCTACAGACGTGTGGACAATTTTCTAATTGAACAATTTATTAAATTAATATTTTGAAAAAGAAGTTTTACTTCAGTCGTGTGGTCTAAAGCACACTCGTTTTTTTTTGAAAAAATACTTTTTCAGAACAAGCTACTATAAAAAATCATAATCGGAACCGCAAGCAGATTCAAATGAGCCCAAACACTAGATTAAGAAGTTCCGTTGTTTAGCATCCGTCTCCATCATGAGACCACCTCTATGGTACCATATTATTGCATTGTCACCGAAGTTACATAAGTATTCCAAATTTCAGCTCAATCGGTTGAGGGGAAGGGGTTTAAAGTTCAGTTGCAATATTCCACCCAGACAAACAATACATACATTGCAAGTTATTAAAAAGCTTGTAAAAGAGAGATCATTGATCTACGAATCACATAATTTTGCGCCACACTATTGCATTACGTCAAAGCATAACTATTCTGAGAATCTGTTATTTTGTGTTTTTGCCAATTTGCGTTTCTGACGTTTTACGAATCTGTTATTTTGTGTTTCTCACATTAATCATCATCCGCCTTAACCATTTTTAGTTTGAAATATCTTTAAGTATTCATTCAATTTTAAAACCAAAACCGATTGGTATTATAAATTTATTAGTTTTATAACAACTTAAACCTTTTTGAAATTGTCTCATAAAATCCTTAATTAATCACATAAATGTATTATATATTTGTAAGAACAAGTAATTTATGGAAATATATATTTCACACAACATACCTCAGCAGGTAAAAGACCATACCTACCTTTATTTTGATACCTTTGATTTGTTACATATTTGTAGATTATAGCGTCAAAATTATTTGTATAAAATAAAAGGAAATCTCTTAATGTGACCGCTAAATACATAAACATACCAGAGGGCTTAGCCAAGTTACATTAGATTAGCGATGACGCTAGTCGATAAGTCCGAAAATGTATGGGATTTGACACATGCTATGGAAATATCACGTGATATATCGACAACAAACCTATGTAGAAATCGAATCGATACGAAGCGAATGTAACTTCGGCTAAGGGACACTGACACAATAAGCTACAACGGTTTTTAGAAGAAAAAAATGTAAGACTGTTTCTTATGGTCAGTCTAGAATGTAGACTCTAGGTACTAGAACCAGTGCCAAAATGTATACCTTAGCGACATATCAAGTTGCACATAAAGTATAGAGTGCAGCGATACATTATAAGAGAGAACACATACGAGTAAGAGGCATCATTTTAGGCCCATCATTATAGTCTGCACGCAGAACAAGAGATCCGAGAATGTTTATCATAGGGATATATGTATAATAATCGTGAGCTATATTATTATTTATTATAGGTTCAATGGGCAAGTGTTTTACGTCGAGTCAGCTAACGGTAAGACAAAAAGTTGTATCTAGCGTTCTGGCCATAAAAGCATTTAAATACAAATTATTTAGAAATATTAGTTCCTGATGTTGTTATTTTTCGATGTCCGCGACACAGGGAAGAATCTGACATCACAGAATCTAGACATCACTAGTTTTCTGTGATACCTAACTTTTTTTTATTATGCAGACGTGGATCAACTGTCTGCCTGCTAAGTGTTATAATGCTGTAACCAGTTCATTCATGCCATATCTCATTAGCCGAATCTAACAAAATATTGTGCGAGGGGCCACGACAAACAAAACAGAGGTGACCGAGTGGATTGTCATTTAAAATTACGTCGCAATGAGAAAACCCTGTTATTTTTAAAAGCCTGCGCATTACTCTGTGGATCTTTCAAATAATAATACTTGATATGAATTTTTCATCGATTTCGTTTTATAAATATAGCGTATTAGTTTACCCGCCCGAGCCTTCGAACTCGTGGCTTCTCAATAACAACATTACCTCTTTTCTGCGCAGTTGGAAAAAGTAGCCTTTCTCAATCCCAGTCATAAACTATATTTATATACTAAACTAGCTGACCAATCAGCAGCTTTGCACGCGTAGTTTTTCTCAATTCCAGTCATAAACTATATTTATATACTAAACTAGCTGACCAATCAGCAGCTTTGCACGCGTAGTTTTTCTCAATCCCGGTCATAAACTATATTTATATACTAAACTAGCTGACCAATCAGCAGCTTTGCACGCGTAGTTTTTCTCAATTCCAGTCATAAACTATATTTATATACTAAACTAGCTGACCAATCAGCAGCTTTGCACGCGTAGTTTTTCTCAATTCCAGTCATAAACTATATTTATATACTAAACTAGCTGACCAATCAGCAGCTTTGCACGCGTAGTTTTTCTCAATCCCGGTCATAAACTATATTTATATACTAAACTAGCTGACCAATCAGCAGCTTTGCACGCGTAGTTTTTCTCAATCCCGGTCATAAACTATATTTATATACTAAACTAGCTGACCAATCAGCAGCTTTGCACGCGTAGTTTTTCTCAATCCCAGTCATAAACTATATTTATATACTAAACTAGCTGACCAATCAGCAGCTTTGCACGCGTAGTTTTTCTCAATTCCAGTCATAAACTATATTTATATACTAAACTAGCTGACCAATCAGCAGCTTTGCACGCGTAGTTTTTCTCAATCCCAGTCATAAACTATATTTATATACTAAACTAGCTGACCAATCAGCAGCTTTGCACGCGTAGTTTTTCTCAATCCCGGTCATAAACTATATTTATATACTAAACTAGCTGACCAATCAGCAGCTTTGCACGCGTAGTTTTTCTCAATCCCAGTCATAAACTATATTTATATACTAAACTAGCTGACCAATCAGCAGCTTTGCACGCGTAGTTTTTCTCAATCCCAGTCATAAACTATATTTATATACTAAACTAGCTGACCAATCAGCAGCTTTGCACGCGTAGTTTTTCTCAATTCCAGTCATAAACTATATTTATATACTAAACTAGCTGACCAATCAGCAGCTTTGCACGCGTAGTTTTTCTCAATCCCAGTCATAAACTATATTTATATACTAAACTAGCTGACCAATCAGCAGCTTTGCACGCGTAGTTTTTCTCAATCCCGGTCATAAACTATATTTATATACTAAACTAGCTGACCAATCAGCAGCTTTGCACGCGTAGTTTTTCTCAATCCCAGTCATAAACTATATTTATATACTAAACTAGCTGACCAATCAGCAGCTTTGCACGCGTAGTTTTTCTCAATCCCAGTCATAAACTATATTTATATACTAAACTAGCTGACCAATCAGCAGCTTTGCACGCGTAGTTTTTCTCAATCCCAGTCATAAACTATATTTATATACTAAACTAGCTGACCAATCAGCAGCTTTGCACGCGTAGTTTTTCTCAATCCCGGTCATAAACTATATTTATATACTAAACTAGCTGACCAATCAGCAGCTTTGCACGCGTAGTTTTTCTCAATCCCGGTCATAAACTATATTTATATACTAAACTAGCTGACCAATCAGCAGCTTTGCACGCGTAGTTTTTCTCAATTCCAGTCATAAACTATATTTATATACTAAACTAGCTGACCAATCAGCAGCTTTGCACGCGTAGTTTTTCTCAATTCCAGTCATAAACTATATTTATATACTAAACTAGCTGACCAATCAGCAGCTTTGCACGCGTAGTTTTTCTCAATCCCGGTCATAAACTATATTTATATACTAAACTAGCTGACCAATCAGCAGCTTTGCACGCGTAGTTTTTCTCAATTCCAGTCATAAACTATATTTATATACTAAACTAGCTGACCAATCAGCAGCTTTGCACGCGTAGTTTTTCTCAATTCCAGTCATAAACTATATTTATATACTAAACTAGCTGACCAATCAGCAGCTTTGCACGCGTAGTTTTTCTCAATCCCGGTCATAAACTATATTTATATACTAAACTAGCTGACAAATCAGCAGCTTTGCACGCGTAGTTTTTCTCAATTCCAGTCATAAACTATATTTATATACTAAACTAGCTGACCAATCAGCAGCTTTGCACGCGTAGTTTTTCTCAATCCCAGTCATAAACTATATTTATATACTAAACTAGCTGACCAATCAGCAGCTTTGCACGCGTAGTTTTTCTCAATCCCGGTCATAAACTATATTTATATACTAAACTAGCTGACCAATCAGCAGCTTTGCACGCGTAGTTTTTCTCAATTCCAGTCATAAACTATATTTATATACTAAACTAGCTGACCAATCAGCAGCTTTGCACGCGTAGTTTTTCTCAATTCCAGTCATAAACTATATTTATATACTAAACTAGCTGACCAATCAGCAGCTTTGCACGCGTAGTTTTTCTCAATCCCGGTCATAAACTATATTTATATACTAAACTAGCTGACCAATCAGCAGCTTTGCACGCGTAGTTTTTCTCAATTCCAGTCATAAACTATATTTATATACTAAACTAGCTGACCAATCAGCAGCTTTGCACGCGTAGTTTTTCTCAATTCCAGTCATAAACTATATTTATATACTAAACTAGCTGACCAATCAGCAGCTTTGCACGCGTAGTTTTTCTCAATTCCAGTCATAAACTATATTTATATACTAAACTAGCTGACCAATCAGCAGCTTTGCACGCGTAGTTTTTCTCAATCCCAGTCATAAACTATATTTATATACTAAACTAGCTGACCAATCAGCAGCTTTGCACGCGTAGTTTTTCTCAATTCCAGTCATAAACTATATTTATATACTAAACTAGCTGACCAATCAGCAGCTTTGCACGCGTAGTTTTTCTCAATCCCAGTCATAAACTATATTTATATACTAAACTAGCTGACCAATCAGCAGCTTTGCACGCGTAGTTTTTCAATAGAAACATTACCCTCCTTTTGCGCAGTTGAGTAAAAAGTAGCCTATGCTACTCAAGGTGAATGTAACTTTCCAATGGTGAAATAATTTTTGAAATCGGACCGGTAGTTTTTGAGTTCATTCATTACAAACAAACACACAAAAATACAAAAATACAAATCTTTCCTCTTTATAATATTAGTATAGATTTAATCGAAATCTGTTTGCTGTTTAGTTGTGTAAACGTGACAGACAGAGAGACAGAGTTACTTTCGAAATTATAATATTAGTATGGATTTTCTTCGATTGATATTGGAAAACCCAACGAGTCTTAGTTATGGCGGGTTCCTATAACCGTCGGTAACCAGCAACGACTCGTTTCTCCTTGAAAATGTGTCAAAAGTTCGACATTAGTTTGACAAATTTTCAAGGAGATACGAGTCGTAGTCGGTTACCGACGGACCCGCCATTATTGGGCCTTGGGGAGACTAGGGGATACTTCAAAATCCTTATGCAATTCCTCGTCATTTTATAGTCATAGACATTTTATAGTTTCTAGAAAATCGTTGTATAACTTAGCCATAAAGAAAATTACGAAGTTCATTTGTTTATTTTAAAATTATTCAAACAACAACAACAAGTCACCGCGTCACGGTCTATGCGTTTAATCAACAACAATATTATTAAATGCTTTGATTATTAAATTCTAGTCGATACTAGTAATGACAACCTACATAAGCTTGTCAGCTACTTCCATAGCATTATGTCATACGGTACACTGCTGTGGGGGAGTGCTACAGATATAAACACCGTTTTTGTGCTGTAGAAGAGGGCTGTTCGTGCAATTTATAACATGAGCCCCAGAGATTCATTACGCAATAAGTTTAAAGAAATAATTATTATGACATTCCCTTGTTAATACATCTATGAAAATCTGATGTATGTTCACAAAATATTAATTTGTTTAAGAAAAATAGCGATAATCATAATTTTAGAAATAAAGATAAATTCGCTCCATGAAGTTAGTAAATCGTTTAAAAGGCAAGGTGTTCGCTTTTATAACAAACTCCCAAGTGATGCACAAAAATTGACAATTAACTAATTTAAAAACGTAAATAAACAAAATCTTTATAAAAAAGCCTACTTAAAAATATCGAAGTATTAAGATGATAGAGAAGCTTAGGATTGAAATTGCTCCAACTCGTTCAAAATGTTACAATTTAGACGTAATTTATTTCCTGTATTGTTAAGTATTCTAAAAGCATCATTAAAAAACAACCAGCCTTGTTTCTTGCCTTTCTTTCCTGACTTGGTCGCGAAGGAACAGGCAGTAAAATTGACGTTTCAAAGTGATCCTTGTGATTTTATTGAATAAAAGATTTCGACTTTGTAAAGTGATTTCTGGTTGCACTGCCACCGAGAAGTCTATGAAGGAGAGGAAACACATCTAACATGTTTCCGTTTTTCTATTTGGGCGTCTCCAATCTCGTTCACCTTGAATTTTTGATTTGTAACTAAAAATGCAAAATGCTTATTATGTTGAGTGATTCATTATACACATTTTCAAAGCAGGAATAGGAACTAGCTTCCGAGGCAAGCCAGCGACCGGTAATTGCGAAATATACTCTGTATTGACTAATGCAATAAATGTAGATAGCGGCACATTGCGGACACTGCGGTCATTTCGGATCAGATACACATCTAGACCAAACTTTTGAGGTATGCGGTGTACATTATGATTTGAAATATCAAGAAAAAATTCTCATACAGAGTTTCTGTTCTTTCAAGCAAAGCTCGAAACTAAAGCCTTTGTTAACTGCTGCCCGGTTTACCTAGTCTGTCTACGTGGTCGACCGACCGACGTCTTACCCACACCCCTGCTCTAGACTGATTGTAAGGTTATCTTATACCGTAAGTAACGTCATATAATCAAAACTTCCTTAGATCTCAAGCGTACATTCCTCAAGCTAAAATTAAATCGCAATGCGATTGTGACTTTGCGGTTATATAACACAAGCTGCTAAAATCTCAATTCCATGCACTGCGTATATTGCACTGATATATGGGTATTAATTTATTTAATAGGGACAAATAGAACATTAGGTTATATTCTGACTTTCTCGTAGCCAAGGGACAAGCGTTATTTTTCTCTGTCTGTTCCCGTAAAGGTGCAGTGGAACGGGACAAACAGTACCTATCATCCCACAACATAGACCGTACCACCAAATCTGAGTATTTCTGCTTCCAAACAGCATTTCTGTGTTTCGGTTTGAAGGGTTGCTGGTAAAATTATTCCTGTATGCCTCACGTTGATGGACGCAGGGTGTGCATCGTTGGGCACGTTTCTAAGGTGCGTGACCTACGAAGCAATACTTTGTTAAAGGCTATGATTAACACTTAACATTCTTGGGCCATAAGCTTATACCATCTCTAGGTCGCACAATAAAACTTACAAAATGGTGGGATAAAACTTAAACTAAACAAATCCATAGTTTCTTTTTATATTTGCTAATAAGTTCAGATGTGTTTCCTCCAGTAGGCAAATTCCTATTGCTTTGTGTGCATACAGCACCCGCACACATTTGATGTCTAGTTGTCTAGCGACTCGTAAACTAACTCGATCACAGGTAAAACTGCATTGCGTTGGAAATCCCGCGATGATATGGATATTCAGAGATTTCACTAAATAAATTCATTCATTCGTGGCTTTCCCCACGCAACAAGTACCTTCCTTTAAGCATAGTAGGACTGGTTTTTACAATAATCATTATTGTTGGTTATCGATTCTTGAATTCAATTTGTAAACTAGATAGATAGATAATGTATTTATTGCACATCTTTAGAAATAAATAAATGAAAGAAAATACCCTTTTTTCGGTGAATGGCGGATTCTGGAAAGGGCAGATTATTTAAATGGCAGATTCTGGCAATGGCGGATTCTTAAAACGGCAGATGTACAGTTCAGTGATAAGTTTAATTCCGTTAATTCCGTTATTGACAGTTAATTTTGAATTTAATAGATAAATTAACATAACTACTTACCTACTTACAACAAACTTTTATTTTTTAACAAAACAAACATAACTTTATTTTTTTTACAAAACAAACATAACTCATATTTTTATTAACAAAATCTTTTTTTTTCACTCTTAAATCATAGGTACAATGTGCACCCGTATCGCTAAAAGCGATCTCTTCCAGGCAACCTTTAAGGGGGCATAATTTTAATATTGCAACCCTAACAATTATCATTCTGCTAGTTGTGTGGTATTGAAATTTAAATACACGATACTCAAGGATATAAGTAGACACCTAGAGGACTCTATCATGGTATTAAAAAGATTCATATCATGGTATTAAGAAGCCCCCGTCGCGTCTGTACATACCTACGCGTTTATTTAGCGTATATGTATTATATGCTTTTAATAATCTGGATCGTAATTACAATGGCAAGGTAAATTATACCTAGGGTTTGATACGCCTAGACCCTAGGGGCATCAATTAACCGATCGCCTTTAGTATTCGGTATTTTAACAGTATAGATAATTTTAGAGAAAGATTAATATGTATAACTTTTTATCGTAGAGATATGTATTAATATATAATGTGCTTATTCCCGGTACTACTTAGTAAGTTCTCATTACAATTGCTAATATCTCTTGTTGATCGACTTGTAAACTTTACCTTGGAGATGAAATCATAACAAATACTTTATCAATATACTTGGTGTTATGCAAATTTTAATTTATTTTACAACCACATCTTTGTTTACCATTCAATCATTTGATTTTACGGTTTAATCAGCCAGTACCTCGACCACGTGTTTCACATTACTTATGAATAGTTCAATTCAGTATATTGATGTGCTTATACACAACTAATTGTAGATATTATAAACGACTAGAGAAAAACTACCTTCGTACTATCTGCTAATTGGTTCTTCGTTTTTTGCTTTTATTGAGCATTAGTCCAAGTGAACCACTAATTATAGCTATTTGTTAGACAAGAGTGCAAAGTTGCTTTTTAACCGCGTGCTGAATTTTGATGACCGAGCAAGCGAAGGATTCTAAAATTTAGAATCTATTTATACATAAATTTAGAATCAAAAATTAGAATCCTGAGCTTTAGCGAGGGAATCAAAAGACCAAGAGGTGAAAAATCTTTTCACTCGAGTGCAACACGTAACTTTTCATCCCACCTCAGCGAGGTAGAAGTGATGTTTTGAGTTCACAAACTTAGTGCACACGATGTTCTAAATTCAATTTACTTTATCCTCTAGCGGACAAAAACAGCTTTTGAACTCAGATATCGATGAGCAAAAATACTCTTTCTGCGATGGGGGGATGAAAAAATTTATAAATTATAATATCTTTATTTGGAACATTAACATTATAATCATCATCATTTTCAGGCCGCCTCTCTTTGTTTGTGCCATTCTTCCCGATCCTGTGCCAGTCTGAACCACGCACGACCCACGGCTGTCGGATGTCATCGACCCATCTCGCTGGTGGACGTCCCTTATTTCGATGCCCAGTTCTCCACTCTGTTAGTGCCTTAGTCCACCTGTCATCACTACGTCTGGCTAAGTGTCCTGCCCGACTCTACTTGAGCCCCAATATTCGCTTGCTGACGTCTTGTACTTTAGTCTGCTTGCGAATGAATGAAAATTCTTTATTATACCTTACAGTCTAGACACAACAGATTTATAGAAAAAAAAACAAATAAAAGTAAGCATAATGGGCGGTCTTATCGCTTAACAAAGCGATCTCTTCCAGACAACCTTTGGATGGAGAGGATCATTTCTTAATGGAAGATTGGCTGAGGTGTAAAAAGAATAAACTTAATAATAGAAAAAGAAATTAGTTATATACATACATATTAGGTACATAAATAACTTTAAATAAATAAATAAATATCATATATAAAATAAATAAATATGTACTTACATACTTATACTTACAATAATAATATTAGAGATCAGATGAATCATGACTCTTCATGGAGATAAAAGTTTTTGAGTCTAGCTTTAAATACGGAAGGTGAGGCGAATTTCAGTATTGGGAACTCAGTCTAAGAGTGTGATGCCGAGCATGGCGCGCTCCATGGCTCTCTGTGCTACACTTATTTTGTGAACAGCCTCCTTCGTGAGACTCCATGTCTCGGCACCATATGTCATAGTTGGCAGGATATATTGGTTAAAGAGAAGTTTTTTAAGACATTGTGGAATACGCGTGGATTTAAATATATCATCTAGTTTGCCGAACGATGCCTATCTAAATTGAACATGCCTGGTGACTTCCACAGTATACAGAAACAAAATAAAAACGGTGATACCCGGTGAAAAACGGTGATTTGTAAATGCTGTGTCGCAGGTATCAACGCCCTCCCCCATATACCTTATCGAATAAAGAGTTACACCTCTAGAATATAGAGAATCTAAATTTAAAAGGTATGAACGTGGTAAATTAGATATTCGAACGTGCGAGTTTAAGGAACATCACACGTTATTATCTGGTTTTCTCTGTAACAGCGTAAAGAGCAACGTAAGCCCAGTTAGGCGGCGTTATGTGAAGGCTGAGCCATCAGAAAATCACGTTTTTGAGTCTTGTAAGATTGCATCCTAAGTTCAAACAAGCTATACAACTTTACATAGAGGCCCAGGAAACTAAGCGGTTATAAATATATAATTATGAGATAGGTTATAAAGTAGACTTATTATCGGTACCGCATACCGATACCTATATACAATTAGTAACCTTTAGGTACATAATCTGTAAGGAGGAAACTTACTGATTCGATGTAACTACTCAAAGTGAATAATACTGTATCGCACTAAAAATAAAGCTAGATTAGAAAGAAACCTAAAGATATACAATCAAGATATATAATTAAAAAGATCTTGCACATCTTGCTGTATGTAGAGGTAGAGGGGCGCACAACTTCAAATTGGAATTTCTCTAAAGCAGCTTATACAGTAAGTAAACTCTATAAAATCAATAAAAGTAAAATTTTAATTTTATAATCACACAAACAAAACATTGTGATGATATCTGAGTATTGCAGTCGCTGGTCATTCCTGGGTTAGACTAACGCAGGCACGTGGTGGATGGCAAAAACGGTTGTGGATGATGATGATAAATGACCAAATATTTCTGAAAATCTCTCTGAAAACCATTCATATTCGTTTAAACTCAATATTTTTTTAATTTATCATACACATTCTAATAAACGTTTTCTTGTTTCACGATTAATGATTTGAAAGCTGAAATTTTAATGATTTTATAATGGCGACTGTATTCTACCTGAATAAAAGTATCCAATATTCCAGAGACATTGGTGTGTTGTGTATTCAGAGTTCATCTCTATTGCAGAATGTTATCTGTGTGCTATTTCATATATGTTTGATGACGAGTTGAAACGAAACAAAGTCCCTTTGAATAATATATTTAAATTTTAGGATGGTTAAATTTGAACTTACTATATTAGAATAAAGGCCGGCCTCCACCAAAGCTGAGCGGAGATGAGTGAAATCAGCCAATAGTAACGCCACGTAGTTGACGTAATGGCTGAGCTTACACATCTCTTATCTCCGCTTCGATCGAAATCGGTCCTAAAAGAGGTGTTATATTTGTTAGTTTGAAAATAATATCGAAGTTGTAATCAAAGTTGATGTGCCACAAAACATTCATTTTTTTTTATTCACAAGCTTTTTTAAATGCGTCGAAACTGTTCTGTGGTGAATGCACAGTTCTTCTGCAATATCGTAACTACTAATATGCCGATCTTGGTTCGATATTCCGTAAATGGCGGCTTGTGTCGCATTTTTCCTTTTTTAAACGTCTTCAAAATAAGGAGGAGGTTCTCAATTGGGTTGTATTTTTAGTTTTGTTACCTTAAAACTCCATCATTTACCAACCGATTTGGAAAATTATTTTTATTTGAAAGGATATACTTTCAGATTGGTTCCATAGACATTTTATCAAGTATGTAGTATGAAGTCGGTTAAATTTTTGTTAATTTTGTACATGTTGAAATAAAATTTCTAAATGTACCAAATTTTTTCGTTAGTTTCACTCAGTTTCTAAGTCATAAAAACAGTTGAAAAATGACAGGAGACAGTTTTTTTTACTTTTTGTAATGTTACCTTTTCCATCCAGGTAAAGACAGTACCAAACCAAATAGAAGAGAAGAGATTCAGAGAAGAGAGAGGACAAAAAGACAAAATACTTTCAAATCAACCTGAACATGGTTTTGTTTATCAGCTGTTATTAAGATATGGTTTTAATAATTCTTAATTGATTCTCGTGCCATTAATTGATTTTATATCGTCTCGTGATTTATTAATTACAATTTTAAATTACATTGTTAAAAACGAACAATATCACTTCAATTACAGGTAAGTAATTAAATCAATAAAGTATAATTCAATTTCTAAATTATGTCATCGTCCTAACTACCTACACGCGAATACCATTATATAAGTACAGTCAGGTAAAAGAGGGAATAACGGACAAATTACATTTAATTTTAATTTATCTAGAAAATGTACTTCTTTACATTTAGTTTTAAATCCCGACACAAAAAAGGAATGAAGTAATGTCGATACGTCCAATCGAGGAATGGGTACATGGATAACGATTCGATGTTTTTTTTTTCACACGAAAGCAGGTGATTAAATCCCTATGGCTGAGCCGGGAGTAAGGTTGTACTGAATTTCATTACATCTGTATTAAAGTTTGAACCAAAGAAATCCACACAATAAGAAATTATTCGTAAATCGAACTAACCTCTGCACAGAATGCACCAACCTAGATTTGGTTTTTATTGTCTCGCAGAAAGTGTGAAAAGTAGAGTATTCTCCTCGTGGATAAAGCTGTCTGCATCTTGGGCGTGCTTAAATCCCTCTCTGCACCCAGGATTCCCCCTCGCTCTGCTCGTGAGTTAACTTTAGAATCCTTCGTTATGTTCGGGATTTAATACAGCATCCGTGACGCAAGACACTGATTTATCCCCTCGTTAAATATTCTACTATTCATCGAGTGAATTCTCTCTGAATATTTGTACCTTGATTTTTGCTCGTTGAACTAAACTTGACTTATTTTTTTATTCGACCTGGAGATGGTACAAGCTTATGGCCCACCTGATGTTCGCCTGTAACAAAGTACTGCCTCGTAGGCCACGCACCTAGAATCGTGCCCAATGATGCACTGCCCTGCGTCAAACGACTTGGGGCGTACAGGTGTAGAGTCTCATGCCCTGTGATTTCACCGGCAACTATACCCTTCAAACCGAAACACAGCAATTCTGCTTGGCGGCATAAATAGGTATGGTGGTAGTACTTTACCGTGCGAGGTCTTTCAGAAGATACTACTCTTAAAAATCTACTACTAATCTATTTTGTGACATTACTGCTTGGTACCAGTGATGACATATGGAACCGAGACGTGGTCCTTCACTATTGGCCTTATGAATAAGCTCAGAGTCGTTCAAGGAGCTATGGAGAGGGCTATGCTCGGGGTTTCTCTACGGGATCGAATCAGAAATGAGGAGATACATAGGAGAACTCAAGTCACCGACATAGCCCGACGGATTAGCACGTTGAAGTGACAATGGGCAGGCCATAAAGCGCGCAGAACAGATGGCCGATGGGGCCGGAAAGTTCTCGAGTGGAGGCCACGGACCGGCAAGCGCAGCGTAGGACGTCCACCTACAAGATGGGCAGACGACTTGGTAAGAACCGCAGGTCAGCGTTGGATGCAGGCCGCTTCCAACCGCAGTTCCTGGAGATCAATGAGGGAGGCCTTTGTCCAGCAGTGGACGTCCTACGGCTGATATGATGACATCTTGGTAGCAGAAATAAGTACCTTCGGTACATTATATAGCAGTTGGTAAGTACGTTTTTTTTAAAGATACCTTTTAAAAAAAGTTATAAGTTACTGAGATTATATCATAGTTTAATATGCCTGGTTAAAGTATGATAATTAATGTGAGCGTTACAAGATTTATTGCCAAATCAATTAGTTATTGGTCGTTATAGAGTTAAATATTTACATACAACATCAATAAAAATATAAATCAAACATCTTACTATATCTATATAATACTTTGTATAAACCTACTTTAAAAAGAGACACTGCTAACAGACCAATGACTTTCCTAAAGGAGAAATATAAATAAATCAATAACTATAATGTATTTCTATATGACGCTAGCTGACCCGGCAAACTTCGTACCGCCTTGACATGCATAAGACGCGGGCTGCCAATGTACGTCGCTGGTAGAATTGTCAATCGGACATCTTTAGCTGCATGTATGTATGAGAAGATGAATTTTCTTCATAATTTATTTTTGCGTGAATTTTTCCGATATTTTAATTCTGCTATTCGGGGCGGAGACAAATCGAACAAATCAAAGATCTTTCTAAAATTTTCGCGAACTATACTCATGTTTTTAAGACAAAACGGGTCTTTTATCGGGATTTATATCAAAATCATAATTTTGACTATCCTCGACGTTTCGGCCAAGCTACTCATGAGAGACTATGATTTTATTATAAATCTGAGCGCGAAAAGACCCGTTTTGTCTTAAAAACATGAAAAATCAAAGATCATCAAAATCGGTCCAGCCGTTCTTGAGTTATGTAAATGGTGTAACTAACGCGACTTTGTTTTATAAGACTTTGTATATAGATTGTAATTAATATAACTTCAAATTTAATTAAAATTGCACGCTTTGCTTTTTTATATATTTTACTGTATTTAAATTGTTGCATTTTAATTTTTAATTTTCCTGTATTATTATGTTTTGATGTGACATTGTATTTGCTTTTGTGATTATTACTTTTTTGTTTTGTATGGGCATTGTCTGAAATAAATTATTCTATTAGCCTAAGCGAAATATGTCTGACCTAAACTAATATTGCCATGTTTTATATTAATCTTGTAGACACACAAGCTGACGGGCCTCCTGATGTTAAGTGGTCACCGCCGCCTATAAACTCCTGCAGCACTCGTGGCACTGCAGTCGCGTTGACTACCACTTAAGGGCTCGTACACAAAAATGCGATGCGACGCAAATTCGCAACGCAGAAAATTGCGACACGAATTGCTGCGATGCGATTTCGTGCGGCAAGTCGTCTCCCAAGGTGACCATTCCTTCGACGACCATCAACCGTCCTGAACGTATTTTGAAAACTAGGTCGTGACATGGATCGTAAAAAGAAGTTGTGCACTTTTGTTATTGCTAAGAAGATACAGGAAAAATGAGATGCGAATCAATTTGCAAGTTCTTGCGATGCGTCGAGGGAGCTCACAGATATTTATGATACGACGTCGCATCGCAGTTTTGTGTACGAGCTCTAATACCCTATTTACACCTCTCTTGAAGGCGTTCATTTTGAAGCCCACCGTAAAAACCTCTGGAGGACGGTCATTCCACATCTGGCAGGCGCGTGGAAGAAACGAGCGGGTGAAACGCATCGTGTGAGACTTCCACGCATCTACAATATGTGGGTGAGCTCGTTGCCGGTTGCGGGAGGTTCGACGGTAGAAGTTGACATCTTGTAATTTAACCATATTTCTTGCAATAAATATTATTTCATTTCATTTATAAATTACTCAGCTCCTCCTCGCATCTCTTACCCAGTGTGCAGACCCGTGCAGATATCCCACAAGGCGGTATTCCGAGGCAAGTCCAAACATTAAGCTTGAACCAAAGCAATCACGTTACAGATTGCAAACCCATTGTCGCTTATGAGTTGACTATACCTCAGCCTAAACTCGAATTTTACCCCCGCTTCTCCGCGCGCCGCTGCACGTCCTATCTCGCCGTGGTTCATATGTTTGCCGGTTTTTTATCATTCAGTCCCTTCATTATCTTGTTGTGTTTATTTCTCATCACTGCGTCTTTACAAAAACTAACTAAATATAAATTCTACCTAAGAATTACGCGTTCGTTTGGAGCGATAAGCGTCACGGGTACCCCGTCTGAAAGCCGAGGCCAGACTGAATCGCCGTACGGGCGTCCGGTGCGAATGGTTTCATTAGTGCAAAACTTAGATATTTTCATTTTATGGTAAAATCAAAAGGTATTTTGAAAATTTAAAACACAGGTGCCCTTATTTGTGTTGTGTAGAATTACTGTATAAAGGTTCAAGATCTAAATTGTAGTATTCATCGCATAAGAACGGTTTTAAGATAAATTTGGAGTCATCTTTGGATTTTTTTTCTATCGAGAAAATTTTACGGAATCGTGTTTTCACAACACAGGCGCTCTAGCACGTATCCTTAACTATAACATATACGAATTACAGATTGAAAGCACAGAATTTGTTGAACAAAACATTGTTTCTCAATAAGCGATTTATCGTCTCGCCAGGTATAGAGCGCCCTTAATAGAATACAAACACGCTCGCACATGCTTTCGAATCTTTTGGTTCTAGGACATGCCGGTTTCCATAAGATGTTTTTCTTCGCCCTTTTGAGCACTTGTCAATGCGCACATTGCGCACATACATTTTTAAAGTAAAACTTCTTTACGCACGCTTGACTTGGGGAGTAAGCTGGCGAATGCGTTACGAAAAGTGCGAACGGAAGTTGAGAGGGAGATATAAGTTAGTGAAGATAGAGAGAGTTACGTTTCGTATATAAAAACTAAAAAACACGTAAAAAAACTCGTAAAACACTCCTTCATGATGTATAATAGAGTTTATTTTGCTATAGATAAAAAAATAAACTATAATTAAAAATCTAGGGTATATCTTTTTTATACTAGTTTACTATAGATAAAAAAATTATAAATACTATTTATTCATGAATATATCAAAAGAGTGTAGTTTAAAGAACAAACTGTGGTCGAGGGTCTGTCACGATGTCCGTGAGTTTGTATTTAATAAATAAATATTCTCGTAGCTGTGCGAATTTAAATAAGTTCCGCTTGTTTATTGACAACGATTCTTTGCCCAAACGTGTTATCTATTGTAACCAGCAGCTAAGCTAGTTGTTCCAAATCAAAATGGGCAAATCAGCGTTGTATGTATGTATGTTTGTTTGTTTGTCCGAGGATAACTTTCGAAGCGTTTATTCGATCATCGTGAAATTCTGTACTTATATAGGTAGGCAGTGATGGCAAAATGTTGAGGGCTGTTAAGATATTGGGGTTCAAGAGGGTTAAAAATATATTATTAGTTTTATGAATCAGTTTTTTGTTATTCGCCATTATTTTCAGCTCATGTTATGTCACCTATTAATTGGGTCGGTAAGGTTACAACGTTTTATCTACGTCACTCCAACTAATAGATCACAAACATGTGCTATTCACAAATAGTTCTTTGTCTATAGTCTCTTAAAGCATTCGTCCAGTTGTTTGTCTGCCAACTACTAATAAGCTTAAAAAATGTTACATCAATTGCTATATGCCATCCATGATATACACGCGAGACTATAACAGGAACATATGATTCAAACAAAACTCATCACATCTTACATCATGTTCGTATTACATCTTCTTCCGAATCCGATGACGATGAACTTCACGATTATTTATATTTCTGGTGTTATCGAAGAGTTTTTTCCCTCCTGAAAAGACCTAAAAATAATTTTCAGAAAGAAAATATAAAATTATTTGTGAGACATCGACAACACAAAAAACAGTAATGACAGGCTGCAGGCCGTCCGAGATAAAGCCAGCAACTGACTGAAGTTTTGCGGATCTGACGGAATAAAAACGCCGAGCGGGAAGTTATTATTGTATTTTAGCAATTTGGATCCGAAGTGTAACAAAGATAACTCGTAATGCTGCTAGTAAGAAAGAAATGATCTTCGGACGAGACCTTCGCATAATTCTCGTAAGCGTTATGGTAAGTCTTCCTTTCCACCGAACGAAAGTTCCCAACTTTTGTATTGTCAACACTTGTTGTTGAAAAAAGTTTCAAAATCATAAATGATTTATTGTTGTAAAGAAAGATCTTATAAATATATGGGTACAGCTTTAACCAGCTTATCCACTGCAGACATCATTAATTAAGTAAAGAGTTTTTTTAATAATAATAATTAACAATTTTAGATAATATTTTTCTGTAAATACAATAAGTTGTCAACAAAATTTGTAAACAAATGTTGGTGGCAAACATCAAAGAAATACAGATATGTTGCCGATTTAAATGCTCTGTGTGTACACTGGCTAAATTGTCATCATAAAATATTTTCAAGTTGTTGAAAACTTATTTAATATGGTGGGGACAAAAAACATACAAGAGTTAGTGACTTTTTGAAGAGTTGCAAACTGTCGCCAACACAGATGTTGCCAACAACTTTATATGGATACGCACCGCTTCCTATATAACTCCGAGACAAATTCTGTCCCTAGCAATAGCAGTTTAAAAATGACCCTTTCAAAATCATTGTTTTATTTTAAAAACAACAAATAAAAACCTGTTACAGTTCATTGCACTGACCGGAACAAAACGTTTAGGTCAGTGCTGATAAAAGTAGAGCTACCATTTTAATTTAATTGCCATTATTTTGATACAGGTAAACAGACAATTTAAGTACATATGAGAAGGTTTACAACTCAATCATTGTTACTCGTATTGTTACTCGCAAGTTATCACAAAATCCCAATAAAACATTAAAGTGACGGGTTCGGAATGTACCTAATAATTGAAGAAAACAAATCAGGCTTGCAACCTACACGAACCATGGCGAAGTGGCCAAGTGGCCAAGTGCGCTGATACGATTCAATTCCTCCTGCGGGGCAGGTCTCTGTATTATCTGAAATCTTTGGATGTGATGATGATGTAGTCGTCCATGCCGATTTCGGCCACGGCGTGTGTTCTCAGTTTCGTTTGTGTGCTTTAAGATAACTGATATGATATACCTACCCTATTTTCGGTGTAAACGTGCGGTTGGAGTGATTTCACGTATCTAAGTTTCAGATACAGATAATCCTGGTCAGGTCTGTTCAATTTATTTTTTACACATTACAGGCCCCGCAACTATTTCGCGTGGCTTGCCAATGAAAACATTACTTTTCTTCTGCGCACGTCAAAATTTTATCGAAATCGGTGCAGCTGTGGTTTAGTGGTGAAAACGTAACAAACAGATAGACAGAGAATTTTTGGTTTTATAATATTAGTAATAGGAGTATCGCTTTTCTTTCGTTTATGAAAAGTTTACATAACAAGGTGATCAGTAGGTAGTACACACGGCTACACATCAAGCTATACAGTTCCAGTATAAGCTGACCTCTCATTCTAGGAAAAGCCTACACAATGCAAGGTCAGCTTATACTGGAAATGTCTAGCTTGGTGTGTAGCCGTGTGTACCTACTGATCACTATGGTAGCTTTATGACTTGTGATGCCATGTTTTTATGTTTTTGTGATATTTTTGCTAACAATAGGAATAATATTTTTTTGTAAGTAATCGTCGAGTCATCTATTTACAGTAACCTAGTGAGTCTAGTGCAATACTCTCCATGACTAATGCCGTAACAACTAGACAAGTCTTGCAACTTTTGACAAGCCAGGATGGTTTCTCGTTAGAGCAAAATAGAAAAGCATACAGCACTGAAAAATTTCACTTTCAACAAAGGATTTCAGCTATTTTAAACCGATTTCACCAAAAAAATAAGTATCTAAGTAAATTCTTTACTCGACAAACACTATAACATTTAACAAGACACATGTTTAATTTTATAATATCCCAACAGGACAAATATAAAACAATGTAAATACATGTATTTACAAAAAAAAATGTATATAAGTATTCTATCAGTTATCGGTTCCCATAGTACAAGATCTGCTTAGTGTGGGGTTAGATAGCGCTGTGTGAAATGTCCAGCAATATTTATAAATGAGAACAAAGGTAGAAAGCCAGACATAAAAAGCAACATTTGTTAAAAGTGCCTGGGTAGTAAATACTTAAGAAATAATAATTAGTACCCGTGTAGGTATAGCCGCTAGGTAAGAGATTCAACCCACGGAGATCGTGGGTTCAATTTCAACTTTTTACGTAGTTCTATCAACAATTCATGGTGGGTTTACGCTAGATTTGGTTCAAATAAGGATAACCAACCAACTGGGTTGAAAACGGATCCAATTAGGAATTACATGAATTGTGTTTTTTGGCTATGGAAACTGTTTTGGCTTAAGAATGAATGACGCAGACAGTTGGATTAGTTTATTTGCCAACAGCGTCGTAAGAATTACCTATTTATTACCAAAGGCTTCTGTAGACCAAACATAATGTACGTTTAGCTTAAAGGTATTATTCTAGTGTTTACCGTCGTGTACCTACCTACACTAAATATTTCGCAACTTCGCAAGACAACGAACCTAAAGAGTAAACTTTAACTAAGATTTATTTTGAACATTTAAGTAATGTTTTCAAAGACCGGTCTAAATTATGTGAAGTTGATGGAAAAAGTATTTTTATTTGATATTATTTTTGCCGAAAAACCAGACTTGTCAGATATTAGTTTTATAAACGTTATAGGCTTTTAGAAGTGCAATAAATCAATAAAAACTACTTAAATCATATTATCTCATTACATATATTATATATATATATATATATCATTATAACTGTACCTTACTAACAAACTATTTGCACTATTTACCATGATTTGTGAGTTTTTGTGTATCCCGATATTTGAACGCAGTTACATGCGTGCGCAGTGCATGATTACTAACGTATATTATATAAAAGTTGTTTGTTGATAAATTACTTTTCCAAAACGAGCTTTTATAAAATTCATAATCGGACCCGCAACCAGATTCAAATGAGCCCAAACACTAGTAGCCTACTATTATCTATTCAGAAGTTCCGTTGTCTAGCATCCGTCTCCATCATGAGACCACCTCCATGGTACCATATTATTGCATTGTCACCAAAGTTACATATGTATTCCAAATTTCAGCTCAATCGGTTGAGGGGAACGGGTTTAAAATTCAGTTGCAAGATTCCACCCGGACAAACATACATACATTGCAAGTTAATAAAAAGTTTGTAAAAAATATTAGTTTTTAGGGTTCCGTACCCAAAGGGTAAAACGGGACCCTATTACTAAGACTCCGCTGTCTGTCCGTCTGACTGTCTGTCTGTCCGTCGGTCTGCCCGTCTGTCACCAGGCTGTATGTCATGAACCGTGATAGTTAGACAGTTAAAATTTTCACAGATCATGTATTTCTGTTGCCGCTATAACAACAAATAATAAAAACAGAATAAAATTAATATTTAAAGGGGCTCCCATAAACAAACGTGTTTTTTTGCTCGTTTTTGCTCGATATTGATAACGGCAACAAGGTGCTTGAAATATTCGCTGAATATTAAATTATATATTCACTTTAAAAATAAATAATTAAAATAAAATAAAACAAATATTTAAGGAGCCTCCCATACCACAAACATGATTTTTTTTGCTCGTTTTTATAGATAATGTACGGAGCCCTTCGTGCTCGAGTCCGACTCGCACTTGGCCGGTTGTTTCGCTTTTTCTGAAGCCTGATTAAGATATTTTTTTTCTGGTGGGTATATATATATATATGTATATATAAGTAATAACTAACAGATCAATCAATTTTGGTAGTGGATTTATACTAAATTATAGGGATAAAGTTTTTTGTTTGCATGTTTGTAGGGTGCATCTCTGAATTCTAAACCAATTGATGTAGAAAATGTATGAAAATGTGTGATGTAGAAATCTACACCATCCCTAAGTGCTATAGGCTATATTTTAATCTGGTAAAAATCCGTGCGAAGCGAACTAGTTTTTCATGTGACAAGTTGTAACCTTCGTTTGCTTTTTAAAGTTTACCGTTCATTCTATTCTTATACTAGTTTAATGAGTTCAAATAATACCTTTTAGTAGTAGATGTTAAAGGTATTTCTTAATAATTCGAGAAGAGTTTATGTACCTGCATTCTGAATGTTGATCAGCCGGTTTTTAATAGATAGGTTTATTTTTGTCGGAATAAAAATAATTTAATAATATGAATAAATTACTTGTAAGGAGTCCGTGACATTCTTAGGTATATTATATATCTTATAGAAAAAGGATAAACATTTATCATATGAATGTTTCCGAAACAAATGGTGTCTACTAATCTATACTAATAATATAAAGAGGTAAAATTTGTATGTAAGTATATAATGAGTAATCTCCGGAACTACTGAACCGATTTTGAAAATTCTTTCACTGATAGTAAGCTACACTATCTGTGAGTTATATATAATTTAAATTGATAACAATCGTTGCGAAGCCGGGGTGGGCCAGCTCAGCTAGTATATTATAATTCAAGTGGATGTGCTGGCCAGGGTACTTGCGTATGCACCATACTTGAAGATACAATTTATTTGAAGATATACATTTGACAATTGTTTATATGGTATATATTAACGCATTTTAAGTATATTGGAATGGAAAAGTTATTTTAAACAGCTAATAAGAACGCGGATATTATAAATTTTCATTGAACCTAAAACTCAATGGCATTTACCTACCTATCTACTTATTTATTCGTTTCAATTCCGTGTTAATTTTACCGATGCGATGGTACATTTCAAATCGAGTCCTAAAACAGCTATTATTGTAACATTTACCTGAAATATTATTGTTTTCATAAGCTTTTTATTATCTTGCAATGTATGTATGTTTGTCCGGGTGGAATCTTCAATTTTAAACCCGTTCCCCTCAACCGATTGAGCTGAAATTTAGAATACATTTGTAACTACGGTGACAATGCAATAATATGGTACCATGGAGGTGGTCTCATGATAAAGACGGATGCTAGACAACGGAACTTCTGAATGGATTATAGTAGGCTACTAGTGTTTGGGCTCATTTGAATCTGCTTGCGGTTCCGATTATGAAATAAATAAAAGCTTGTTTTGAAAAAGTAATTATTCTACAAAAAACGTATTATTATCGTCTTGATTTATTAGATATTTTGTTTTGATTGTATACAGAATTAACGGAAGAGCGAGACCCTCTAACACAGGTATTTTATACTTAAAAGAGGGTCCCAAACCCATCAAATGTATGTATATAAATTAAGTTTACTGAAATAAATATATTTGATTTGATTTGATCGTTTATTTGTTTGATCGTTTGACATCTCGTGATGCTATTCCAAGCCTGGCTAGCCGGCCTATGCGAAGCGTGTGTAGCGGAGTCTGAACTGCATTCCGAAGCTTTGCTCTTTTTAACGAATACTCCTCGTACATCCAGAATCTCTCACAAAACTCAGCATCGCAAAACGCTCACATTACTAACACAATCACCGGTTATGAGTCGTCAGAGACAAGTCAACAATGAGCGACATTTAAGTTGAGACATACAGACATACTTAGTAATTTTTTTCACACTAATCAGCATCTCACTTAATTTCATTATTTGACCGATAATAGCAAATTGTTATGCGCGATTTACGACGTACGTTCATTCACCGGAACGGATGGTATTGAGACGTCATCGGTGTTCTCAAAAGAAGATGATTGAAAAACTTGAAAGTATGAAAAACGTACTTATTGCGTGTTTTGTTTTGTGAATGAGCGGAAGGCTGCCCGGCTTCTGCAGCAGCTCTTGCAGCTCCGGCTGCGGCTCCATCTGGTTGCTCTTCGACTTCATCGTCAACGTCTTTCACTTTCACTCTTATTGTTTACAGTCGATTCTCATTTTATCACAGAAAGTGTCACTTATATTCGCGGTGGGTTCGTACAGTTATTTTTTGTAATTAGTGTAAGGTTGTTCTGTATCGTTTTCATTTATCCGGCGGAGGCATCGTCCTGTACTGCCGCTGCGCGAGGAGGTGCAGGCTTTATGTGGCGACGCGAGGGTACAAGCACAGAGCCGCGCGCGGACTGACTACTGACACCGGTCAAGGGTACACGCGGACGCGGACGCGGCTGGACCATGCTGCCTTCGCGATTTACCTATAATAGTACCTATTCTGAAGTGCTGGTAGCACGCCCAACTTAATTACAGTATTGTTCGTACAATATTAGCGATATTTATAGGTAATTCATTGTTTCTGCGAAGGTTTCTGCTCGCGAACGCAACTTATAAATGTGAAAGTACCTAAAATGATCTTGAAATGAGGTTCTCATGCATAGGTCTGAACGTCGTCCGCGTTATTTTGCAATGATTAATTGATAAAAAAACTAAACCGTGTTTACTTTAGGAACAAGTGATGAGCTTTTGTATCTAAGTTCTAAGCGCTGTAGCTTACAGGCTTGGTAATGTTGAGTTGATCTTGCCGACTTGACTAGCATGCAATTACAAAGTAAGATCGAAAAATAATGACCGCCAATATAAACTTATTGTAGGATTTATAAAGAGACGTGAAATATTTGTCTTACATTTTAAATTAAAATAAATATATATTTATTTTTTACCGGTTTAAATTTTGGTGGTCATTCACTTTTTTTGGTATTAAAAAGTATATTTAACTATTTCAGGTAACAAAATGTATATAAGTATTCTATCAGTTACTATTTGCTTAGTTAGGGGCTAGATAGCGCTGTGCGAAATATCCAGCATTATTTATTTATTATGTTAAACATTTAGGGAAAGTAAATTGTAATAAGCCAGTGACCATACCGACTCCGCCTTTGGTATCTACTCTCCCGTTTTCCTTTATTTTTTTTACGTAAATATAATTGTAATATATATATATATATAACCGACGACCTCCGTGGCGCAGTGGGCGAACAGCCGGCTGAGACGCAGGAGGTAGTGGGTTCGATTCCCGCCGCTGAACATTTGTTTGCATGATCTACAGATATTTCTTCCGGGTCTGGTTGTTTTTCTATATATTATAAGTATGTATATACAAAAAAGTATATAAGTATTATATTAGTTATCTGGTTCCCATAGTACAAGCTCTGCTTAGATTGGGGCTAGATAGCGCTGTGTGAAATGTTCAGCAATATTTATTTATTATTAAAAAAAATAGATTTGTGTGTGATGATAAGTGATAACATTAAATCGAAAGATTTTGTCTAAGCTTTGTACATTGGAAAATAGGAAAACAGTGCGATAGGTTTTCCGTTTAACAAATAATATCCAATTGGTTTTACCTGAGCGATGTTATGAGGATGGACCTCTAGACTAGACAATCATCGTAACGTCATCGTCAGTAGGAAGTTATATAATAAAGTACGTTTTAATATAAGTCGTTTACATAATTAAAATTATCGGAGACATTATTACATTGAATCTAACCTTTTGAATTTGGTTGCGGATCTCTAAATCAAAAACGTAGAGAATTTATCTGAATCCTGCCTGCTATAAAACCAGACCTTATTTTTATTTTGTTGACTCGATGTCCTTGAATCCTGAAGCAGTTCTATTCATCTTCAACATGGAAGTATACCTGCGTACCTACCTATAGCAGAATTGATAAACGACTCGGTGCTAATATATGATTTATGAGGCTTACATGCAAAACACTTTATAAGCATATTATTGTGTGTTTTTATATCATTTTTTATAGACGTCGAGTGATGTACGCAGAAAATGTATGACCCATAACGAAGACATTTTTTAAATAAGAATATTTTTAATTAAAACATAATGTACACGCGGCTAAACATCAAGCTATAAATTTCTAGTATAAGCTGACCTCTCATTCTACGAAAAGACTACACAATGCGAGGTCAGCTTATACTGGATATGTATATCTTGATGTGTAGCCGTGTGTACCAAGATATTTTGTAATTATACAATGTTGCATACTTTGTACCCCATCAGGCCATCACACAAGACCTTGTTCTTTATTAAATTTAATATAGATTTATGCATTTTATACATTCTTACTGCATAACTATAAGATAGGAAGGTACTACAGAACTACACCATCATTAATAACAAAATGTACTTAATAAAATAAAGCAATATGCAGGTAGGTATACATTGCTGCATTGACAAATCCTAACCTTCTTTATATTCTCAGAGTTACTAATTATACTACTATACTACTATCCTGGCGTATCAACCCCGAAGCGGGTCTTGGCATCCGACACTAAAAGACGCCACTGGTCCCTATTCTGCGCCACTTCTTGCCAGTCTGACACTTGAAGAGCGTAACGGTCTTTCAGCGATCTTTCCTCATCCTTCCAGTGGCATCTGGGTCGGTTCGGCTGACTGGTCGTCGGCCGGCTGGCATTCCTAGGTAGGCACGTTTGGCAGCACGATCGTCCCCCATTCGCTCAACGTGACCGACACAGCGTAATCGATGAGATTTTATTTCGCCTATTATGTTGAGAACTAATTATAGGCAAAATTATTTTATACTGAGAGCTTGCAACCCCTTTAATTCATTGTCTAAGGCAAATATGGAGATATGATATATTCAACACAAAAACGAGTAAGCTTGAACGCTTATTTACTGACAATTATTTTAATACATAGATTAGGCACTTTACCGATGTCGCGTATGTGTGTGTGTGTGTGTTTGTGTGTGTTGCTATTTATATTGCCTCTATTAAATTTCTTTTCTGACTTTAAGTACCGTCTATCGACTGTTTATATATTACCTATCATCTCTTACCTTGTCTGCGGTAACTTTTAATTGGCCTTCGTATAATAAGTAGCATTTATTTTTATCTATTCAAATACCTTTTCTGTAACCTAGCTGTAAACTTTCCTAAAATTCTAAACATAAAATTAAATATTTTTTTATTGGCTGTTTAAGAACGGAGATGAAAAACTTATTTTGATAGTACTTTGTAATAAAGTGTTGCTCAAAATATCAAAATTGGTCCAGCCGTTACGGTGTGATTGAGTAACAAACAAACAAACATCCTAACTTTCGCATTTATAATATTAGTGTGATGTGCTTTAGAAATAATTCTAGGTTTTTTGAATACTAGCGTACTCGAGCACTATGACCAAAAAATATAAAAATTGAACCGACAACGTTTTCTGCAGTACTTGGATTTATAGAGCAGTTTTCTCTGCCTAGCGATATCTTTCCTGCTGCGGAACTTTATAGTCGTACTCGAACGAAGTCATACACATAATTATTGATTAAAACGGGTATTTCTCGCGTAGGTATGTACCTTTTTTATTTGTTATCCCGACTTTTCGGCTGTGTTGCAACAGTCATGGTCTCGGGTTGACTGGAGTACTTGGAGCTACCGTCGGGTAGTCTAGGTAGCTGCAGCAACTACCCTCACTTGGTCTTCAGAATTAGAAATGGCTCGTTCATATTACGACACACTACACTAACCGTATCTACGCACTGAGTCGACCGATCACGACGCGCACACCTAGGTAATAATCACCGGGTTCCAGGACGCTGAGAGTATAGCCATCTTCTGTGATCTTCCCGATTGAAATTTGAAAATTTCTTAATTTCAATCGCTTCACGAACCATTCTCTTGTAATAATGGTATTCACTAGAGATAACCTTACGATCATGAAGTTCAATTCAATGATTCGGTCCCGAGTCTACCAGATGCTCTGCTATCGCTCACCTGACTGCAGCTATCCACACTTCCCGACACCCGAAACCTCGGAATAACAAAAAAAAAAGGTACATACGCGATAAATACCCGTTATGTACAGTGATCGCGAAAGGTTGAAGAAGTCATAGACGATTGCTAGATTAGCTGATCTATATATATATAAAAGAAAGTCGTGTTAGTTACACTATTTATAACTCAAGAACGGCTGAACCGATTTGGCTGAAAATTAGTAGGGAGGTAGCTAAGAACCAGGAGAAGGACATATGATACTTTTTATCTCGTTCCCGTCGTTCCCGTAGGACATCAAAGAGAATACAATTCACTATAAAAACGTCGTATAACAAAAACGCATCTGACATGGAATAACAAAACAGCTATGCCAGCAAATGACAGCTAAACGTAATTTTGTCTATGGTTAAGTATGGTTGTATAATGATGACCGGGGACAACAATTGACAATTCTACCAGGGTGACGTTTAATGACAGCCCGCGTTATATGCATGTCAAGGCGGTACGAAGTTCGGCGGGCCCACTGGTACCTAGATATATTATGAATGGACTTGAGACATAGGATACACTTTACGCGACTGCACAGGAGGGTAATGTTTTATTGACAAACCACGTGTACGAAGCCGCGGGCGGGTCAGCTAGTGTTTTATAAATAACTTATATTCATAAAGTGCATATAAGATCAATTAAACTCCGAAGCTAATGAATGAATGAATGTGGTAGGTAATTAGTGGCGCTATTGTATTAAATCCATATAATTAGCTCCAATATTTGCGTGGAATTCGTGTGTATTACACAATCTTCCGTGAGGAATGGTAATGACTCGATGCAAGTCGGCGCAGATCACAAGGAAAAATAGTTTAATTCTTCTGCATTATAGGTATCCGTGTGTATCAATGTGTATTTACCTATTTTCTGTTACCTATCCATGTCTCCAACTACAGAAAACGTATATATCGGTTTAAAGAGTTTATTCTCATAAGAACAAATTACAGTTCACTTAAAATGAGCTTAAATATATATAACAGTAAGTTTAGGCTAGTGTACAAAGCATGCATTCATCATGTAGGTATTTAGTTTAAAACATTGTAGACACTTGTAAATCAAAGGTTTTCCAAAAGTAGGTACCAACACACTCAAGCTTTAACGATTTTAAGTAGGTTATTGAAATTAAATTCTATTATATTATATATACTGTGAATAGGCATTACCTAACTTAATTTAATCGTTAGATATAAACTAGTGGTTCGCCCCGAACTGAGACTCGCGAACCATAAAAACGCTACCATAATAACAAAAAAAATATTATTCGTAATCTTTGACTATCAAAATAGTGCCACGAAATATAAAACCATATTACTTGACCTACAGTTTCATTCAAAGTACAGATAACAAGAGTTTATATTAAATGGTAAATCTTTTTGGGGATACTAATTGCAGTTATTTTGGATTTAAGACTTTTGCCTATATTTGTGATACTTAAACTACACGCATACCAAATTACAGCACTGTGGGGTCACTGGTGTACCCTGTGAATGTTGTCAAAGTTTTGTTTTTATTATGGCTAATAACTCAATAACTACAAGAACTTTACTAAAAATAAAAACGGGGTCGAAATGTACTACTGAAGATCATTCATTTGCCGTCTCATTTGACCTTATAGTCTCATTTTTCATTTTTGTACCCCTCTTGAACCCCAATATCTCAACAACCTCCCAACATTTTAGCTCATTAGTCACACCAAAAATGTGCCATAACTACCTATGTATCAATTTCACGATGAACGGATCAACGCTTCGAAAGTTATCCTCGGGAAAACAAACATACAGACATAGGTACAACGCCGATTTGCCCAAGTTGATTTGGAGATCTCGCTTCGCTCTATCAATTCATCATCATCATCATCATCATATCAGCCGTAGGACGTCAACCGCTGGACAAAGGCCCTCCCTCAATGATCTCCAGGAACTGCGGTTGGAAGCGGCCTGCATCCAACGCCGACCTGCGGTTCTTACCAAGTCGTCTGCCCATCTTGTAGGTGGACGTCCTACGCTGCGCTTGCCAGTCCGTGCCCTCCACTCGAGAACCTTCCGGCCCCTTCGGCCATCTGTTCTGCGTGCCATATGGTCTGCCCATTGCCACTTCAACGTGCTAATCCGTCGGGCTATATTGGTGACTTGAGTTCTCCTACGTATCTCCTCATTTCTGACTCGATCCCGTAGAGAAACCCCGAGCATAGCCCTCTCCATAGCTCGTTGAGCGACTCTGAGCTTATTCATACGGCCAATAGTGAAGGACCATGTCTCGGTTCCATATGTCATCACTGGTAACACACACTGATTGTAGACTTTCGTCTTAAGGCACTGAGGTATGTTGGACGAAAAGACGTTGCGAAGTTTCCCAAACGCTGCCCATCCGAGTTGGATTCGACGATTGACCTCTTTCTCGAAGTCAATTATCAATCTACTTTATCAATTAACTAATAATAATTATGTTTTTGAAATAAAGGTTGCCTTAGAATTTTAAAACATGTGGATACAACTTTTCTAAAATAGTAGTCTTAGTTTTTATTGTGCACTTATATGATTATTAGGGTTCCGAATAGTATCCGTTATAGTTTCGCCTTGTACCTACCTTATACATAGTATGTCTGTCCATCCGCGGTTGCAACCGATTTGTCACTGACATAAATAAAATTACACACGGTGACATATCGGTAAAAACATGTAGAGGACATGTTTTTTATCTCGAGTACCTCATCGTGTATAGGATATCGTCAGATAGGTCTTACAAAAACATTGCACCTACTGTTACCTATGGAATCCGTTTACGAAAAACGAAGCTCCAAATTGCCCATTCGTAATAGTAGTGCCTTGATGAATGTGAAGAAACCACATAATTTTAAAGAAGGTATTTCGATTTCTGTGGCCTAGACTGACCAGCCAAGCATTGAAAATTTATGATGAAAATATTGTTATAGTTGGATCATATTTCGATCTCATTTTACTAAGAAAAATACAAACAAAACAGGTAAGTGACAATTAACCGCAATATTTATTTAATTAACCACTGAATAACTTTGGTTTTCATTTGAACCAACATGCTCATAAGCGGTAAGGGCGCGCTTTCGGGGAATTGAAGGTAGTTTACAACAGACTCGGATATTTTGACTCAAACATAAAGTATCTATTTATTTGGAGAGATTTATTTAACATCATTAAGCGGAGAGGTCAAACATGCAAATAACATATCGGTAGAATATTCTCAGATTTTCTTCAGAGTCTCACCCCAAATAGTTATTGAAATAAGAAATTTATTAAATAAAAAAAAAGAAATGTCTATTGAATGTCATATTTATATACTCAATTCCACACACCAACTCATTTTCAGTTTGCGTTGCCTTTAAAAATATCTGAGACTACTTTCCTTTCACGTGGTACGAGAAGTTCAGTTGAACGACATAAGCGATGCCATAAAATATGTAAGAATTAGAATTGTCTTGATTTTGTTGGGTTTTGCACCAATGTCTGAATAAACAAACATATATAGCGTAATTACAAAGTATTCGCAATTAATAAGTTATGGCATAGTCTTCCTAACGAACCCAGTAATGGTACTCGTATGTACACGCATCGACATTAATAATAGTCCATGGTACGAATTAATCGATCCGTCAGGTAAGATCGTTTGTGTTATTAAAGTGGATGATCTGGTTTTATGTGTACCGACACCTACGCATTGCGCAATAGGAACTTTTTAGCAACATTAATGCAATCTACTCTACCGAAGTTTTTTTACCTTACAAAAGATGTATGTTTTCGTATATTTAATTCGACGTTTGGGCACGCAAGCATCACATGGTAGCTTATAAGCTAGCACTTATCTAGACACGCGGTAGCGTGTCAAGCCAAGTTCAACCTAACGGAACTGGCGAGCGGCACCGTGTATAATATTACACGAACCATTTGGAGCCACTTTTGACCACCTCATAACTCAAAAACTATTTCACATAAACATGTCAAATTTGGCTCATATATTGAGACTTGCGAGATACATATGTGCTCCAGATCTCATAAACACACCTCAAACGGTTATTTAGATATTAACGTCCAAAAATCGACATTTTTATCACTGACTGACTGACTGACTGACCTCAAAACTCTAACCCAGTTCCAGATGACCTAGAAAGTTCAAATTTGGCATCCAGATAGGTAGTTGGGTGAACACAAAGGAATAAAACAGAAACTAGTAAATTTTTTATAATTTTATTATAATTTTTCAATTCATTGGTTCTATTAGGAACACTTACTTATAGTGCCTGTAATATAATAATCAGCAATCAAAATTGATTGCTGACAGAAAATAACACAAAAAAGACAATTATACCACGTAAAAGTAGGAAAATACAGAAGATTAACAAAAACCATTTGGTATTTTTTATGTACAACTAGCTGACCAATCCGCGGCTCCGCACGCGTGGTTTGCCAATAAAAAGTAGCCTATGTGTTAATCCAGGTTATGATCTACGTACGTACCAAATTTCATCGCAATCGGTTCAGCCGTTTCGGCGTGAAAGAGTAACAAACATCCACACATACAAACTTTCACGTTTATAATATTAGTAGGATTTTATTATGAATAAGTACCTACTAATAATTTTTGTACAAAAAGTAATGATATCCCATCAAAAACAAAAGTGTGAAATGAGAGCCAAGTTCAATATTGATTAATATGCCTTGGTTGTTGACTTCAACGACAAAAGAAGTGAGATTAAATGGGTGCCAAGTTCAGTGGTCAGTCCTGAAATTTATTTATAACAACTTAAAATATGCTATGGAGAGGGCTATGCTCGGGGTTTCTCTACGGGATTGAATCAGAAATGAGGAGATACGTAGGAGAACTCAAGTCACCGACATAGCCTGACGGATTAGCACGTTGAAGTGGCAATGGGCAGGCCATATAGCGCGCAGAACAGATGGCCGATGGGGCCGGAAAGTTCTCGAATGGAGGCCACGGACCGGCAAGCGCAGCGTAGGACGTCCACCTACAAGATGGGAAGACGACTTGGTAAGAACCGCAGGTCGGCGTTGGATGCAGGCCGCTTCCAACCACAGTTCCTGGAGATCAATGAGGGAGGCCTTTGTCCAGCAGTGGACGTCATACGGCTGGTATGATGATGATGATGAAACTTAAAATATTCTATAATTCTTCTATTAACTCAGGATAATATATTGAAGCCTAAGGTGAATCTGACTTGGCTAGTTTTCATATACGAATCATATGCCTGCGAAAGTTCTAAAGCTGTAAGTTCTCATTTTATTCTTCCGGAAATTTGGCTTGCTGGTAGAAACTAGCCATCGAACATACGGCTCTTCCATTACTGTTTTAGACTTTTAGTAGGTACTTAATAATAGTTCGTATACGAGAACTAGCCAAGTCAGACTTTAGCCTTCAAATTGCACTCACCCTGATGAAGGTTCACGAATTGAACCGAAACATTGTCGGTCGTAACACCGAAAAACGGTACGTGATAAATCACGTATTTATAAACTGTATACTGTTTATTCCACCGGGATTTCTTTCCAAACCGGTAGGTAGAATAACTATTTGTTTTCTATTCAAATGACGATGATCGTAACATTTATGATTCAACGAGTCTCCGGTCAAACTGGTGTCCAGATAAAAATATACTCACGTGTATGGGATATGTTTTTAGGTAAAATAGAAAACAAGTGGCGCGTTCGGTTTCCCATTCGTGTGGCCTAAATATTTGTACCTCTACCTCTAACTCTCTCTATACAATTATGAAGACAATCGACGCTATAAAGAAGTCCTAAAAAACTTTTGACCTCCGAGCGCGCGATTCTCTCATATAGCCTAACTGCAAGTTTATCGGTTCAAGCAGCTAATTCTATACAGGTATTCTATCAGTTATCTGGTTTCTATAGTACAAACTTTGCTTAGTTTGGAGCTAGTTAATCAAAGGTTGTTGAATGTTCCTCTCAACATCTTTTACTCAAGACGCGTGACCATAAAACTTCTTTCTTCACTAACTCTTTCACTGTGACTGCTATCTGCTTGTGGAACTCTCTTCCAGTGGAAATCCGCAAGGCTGCCTCTATGGGAATCTTCAAATCCAAACTCTTTAAACACTTTATCTCTCTTCAAGATACCCAACAAAATTGAGCACGTTATTTAGATATATTTGTGTATTTCGTTTATGTATGTGTATTATTATTATTTTTAATTTTTGTAAGTTTATTTCTAAGCTAAAGTTTGTTTATATTTCCATTCTCTGGCACTACCACTTTCTCCACACTACACAAAAATTAGCTGGAAGAAAATGCTAATTAGCATTAAGTTCGCCTATGTACCTATCATTTTATTAGTGCAATAAAGAATTTTCTAATCTAATGTATCAATGCGATCTTTCAGATGAATTGTGCTTATTCTGAAGCATCCACTACCTAATATGTACAGTGGCAATTTACATCTATTAACTTGAAGTTGATATAGGACCTGGATACGTTACAGTACTAGTTGGGGGGAAGAACCCAGGTACTGCGGGGCCTGTACACGAGATAATACAGATGATTCATAGCTAGAAGCTACTCCTAATACAAATTAATACGCTACGCCACCGCAACGCCTAGACCTTTTAACAGAAGGCACACTCACAAAATGTACAGGTACAGAAGCTAAGTTTAGTACACAACAAGCGAAAAATGATTGCGAGGATCTCCGCCCTCGACCGACCTGTTCCGTGATCCTGGTACGCGCGCGTCTATAGGTGCGTGCGCCTGTTTTCGCTCCTACTAAACTTAACTTCTGTACCTATTTATTTTGTGGCGCAATCGTGTTGGCATCTACCTTGCCTACCCGTATTTACGTATTTTGTGGGATTTACCCACCGAGTTAATGATATTCATAGCGCATGCGTGTTCCACTTGTAAAAATATAAAACGTCCTTTCCTGCTCATCAACTTATTCAAATGTAGTAAAAGGGGTTTTTAAGCGTGTAATTATTTCTAGATGACGACCGATGCTGGTAGACTCTTCTACCATTCTAATGTAGGTATTTACTTTACGATAAGGTACCTACTTGCCTAATATTTGACAGATTTCAATGAACAAGGCGTCATTAAACTCGTCATAAATAAATAAATATAAATAAATATTGCTGGACCTTTCACACAGCGCTATCTAGCCCCAAACTAAGCAGAGCTTGTACTATGGGAACCAGATACCTGATAGAATACTTATATACATTTTTTTTTTAAATACATACTTATAATACATAGAAAAACATCCAGACCCGGAACAAATATTTGTAGATCATGCAAACATTTGTTCCGCGGCGGGAATCGAACCCGCAACCTCCTGCGTCTCAGCCAGCTATTCGCCCACTGCGCTACGGAGGTCGTCATGATTCTGAGATTGACATAATGTCGGATCCAGACGTCTAATCGTGAAAACGCAACAAAGAGACAGAGAGACAGAGAGACTTTACAATTTATTTTTAACACTTTTTAACAAAAATATAATATAACCGACTTCAGAAAACAGAAAATCTAAATCTGTTATTTTGATTTTTAAACCAAACTACAAACCGATTTTGATGAAATGTCTATGAGACCCATCTGAAAGTATATCCTTTCAAATATAAAATGATTTTTTTTAAACTATATAGATCTTCGTTTGACCACAACACAATCTCACCTGATGGTAGGCGATGATGTGGTCTAAGATGAAGCAAGAAGATCTAGATGAAACCTATTCACTCTTACCTTAAAAAAGCCCGGATTGTATTCTTTAGGAAAAAACAGACGACGGCAAAGTGTTCCATACCTTAGCTGTGCGCATCAAGAACGTAGAACCAAAACGGTGTGTGCGAATGGGTGGTATATCAACTATATACGGATGGTACTGAGCCGTGCGCCTGCTTGTCCTTTGATGGAAAGGAGATGGCGGAATCAGATCGTAAAGTTCCTGGGCACATTCCCCGAAATGTATTCTGTAAAAGATCGATAGGCTTGCAACTTTACGGCGGTGTTCGTGACTTTGGGTCTTAGTCTCCGCCATATATTGCTCACCCATAAGCCTAAAAGCCCTACATTCTATCAAGTCTGGTATTTACTAAATCGATTGAAAAATTGTTTATTGTTTACTATCTGATACAAAAAGCTGGTAATAGTTCAATGATCTAGGTTTGTCCAGACTCCAGGTTCTAGATAACGATATAAATGACGGAGTTATGAGGTAACAATAACAAAAAAAATACAACTGAAATGAGAACCTCTTCCTGTTTTTGATGTGGGTTAAATGAAGGACATTCGGTAGGTGGTACCATTTGGCAACCCTGTGCTGTGACTGACACTGCAGTCGGCCTCATAGTAGCCTTGTAAGCTAGTTGTTACGTAATGTAGACCTATTTGAGGTACGTTATACTTAAAACAAAGCGAGTAAGTTTTAAGTTATTCAAAATAGGTACCTGTTCAACAATAAACAACCTATGCTCAGAGTCATTCCCAAAACAGAGAAGGTTCTATTTAATCCCACTAACTAATCCATAAACGCGAAAGTTTGTATGTATGGATGTATCTTACTCTTTCACGCCGGAACGGCTGAACCGATTGCGATGAAATTTGGTATGTACACACGGCTACACATCAAGCTATACAGTACCAGTATAAGCTGACCTCTCATTCTAAGAAAAGCCTACACAATGCGAAGTCAGCTTATACTGGTAATGTATAGCTTGATGTGTAGCCGTGTGTACGAAGATCATAACCTGGATTAACACATAGGCTACTTTTTATTGGAAAACCACGCGTGCGAAGCCGCTGGCAACAGCTAGTTAACTCATATGCGAGTAAAATCCGATTCAAATCGTTACTTACCTACGTATATTGTATTTTGTATGGTACCTACCTTACGCACCACGGTAGGTACCTACTTTTACATCTGCTATAAATCGGCGATTTAAGCTGACATTCATTGAATAAGCCGAACTTCCTACCTTGGTAAGTGTAGTAAGACATCCTATGGCTATGAATATGATTCACTAATGTAGAAAATACTTTAGGTAGCTATCGATTTTTAAATTAGTTATAGGTAGTTCAATCTGATTTTTATGAAATGATGTTAATTTTAAAGGGCAGAATTCTTCACCTCTTCTTTCACCTCTCCTTTGACGACCTCCGTGGCGCAGTGGGCGAATAGCCGGCTGAGACGCAGGAGGTCATCATATCAGCCGTAGGACGCCCACTGCTGGACAAAGGCCTCCCTCATTGATCTCCATGAACTGCGGTTGGAAGCGGCCTGCATCCAACGCCGACCTGCGGTTCTTACCAAGTCGTCTGCCCATCTTGTGGGTGGACGTCCTACGCTGCGCTTGCCGGTCCGTGGCCTCCACTCGAGAACCTTTCGGCCCCATCGGCCATCTGTTTTGCGCGCTATATGGCCTGCCCATTACCACTTCAACGTGCTAATCCGTCGGGCTATGTCGGTGACTTGAGTTCTCCTACGTATCTCCTCATTTCTGATTCGATCCCGTAGAGAAACCCCGAGCATAGCCCTCTCCATAGCTCGTTCAGCGACTCTGAGCTTATTCATAAGGCCAATAGTGAAGGACCACGTCTCGGTTCCATATGTCATCACTGGTAACACACAGTGATTGAAGACCTTCGTCTTAAGGCACTGAGGTATGTTGGACGAAAAGACGTTGCAAAGCCTCCCAAACGCTGCCCATCCGAGTTCGATTCGACGATTGACCTCTTTCTCGAAGTTGGACCTACCTAATTGGACTGTTTGTCCTAGGTATACATACGCGTCGACAACTTCAAGAGCCGAGTTCTCAACCATAACTGGGGCAGGGACGACATGGACATTCGACATGATTTTCGTCTTGTCCATGTTCATTTTAAGACCTACCCGTTGGGAGACTCGATTGAGGCCTTCGAGCATCGTGCTGAGCTCTTCCATCGACTTTGCCATGACCACAATATCGTCGGCAAACCGAAGGTGAGTGATGTATTCGCCGTTAATATTGATGCCCAGTCCTTTCCATTCCAGACGCTTGAAGGCATCTTCCAATGCGGTCGTTAACAGTTTCGGAGAGATTACATCTCCCTGTCTTACGCCTCTTTTTAAGGGAATCGCCTTCGAGCTCTGTTCGTGTACTCGGACTGACATAGTGGCGTTTTTATACAAACACTTCAACACTTCGATGTACCGATAGTCAATACGGCATCGTTGGAGAGACTCAAGCACTGCCCATGTTTCGATCGAATCGAAGGCTTTCTCATAGTCCACAAACGCGAGACATAGCGGCAAGTTATACTCTTCGGTCTTCTGTATGACTTGCCGCAGCGTATGTATGTGGTCTATGGTACTGTAGCCTTTACGGAACCCGGCTTGTTCGGGAGGCTGGAAGTCATCAAACCTGCGTTCGAGACGGTTCGCGATGACCCTCGAAAACAGCTTATAAACATGGCTCAAAAGCGAGATGGGTCTGTAATTCTTAAGCAAGGTGTTCTCACCTTTCTTGAAGAACAGAACCACCACGCCCCCGTTCCATGCTTTTGGCGTCGTACCTTCAAGCAAGGCGGAATTAAAGAGCTTCTGAAGGACTTTAAGTACCGGTGATCCACCCGCTTTCAGAAGCTCTGAAATGATTCCGTCCTCACCCGGCGCCTTGTCGTTCTTAAGCTGCTTCAAGGCCATCCTGATCTCATACAGGCTGATGTCCGGAATATCTTCGGTATAATGTCGGGTCAGTTTGGCTCTTGGGTCGTTGGCCGCACTGCAAACAGGTTTAGTGACCGAATCGTAGAGCCGTCCATAGAACCTTTCGACTACCCTTAACACTTCCGCTTTACTTGACGTTATGCTGCCATCTTCCCTCTTCAGCTTCGTCATGCGGCTCTGCCCAATAGATTTATCTCTCGCGAACACTTTGGAGCCTTTATTCCGCTCTATCGTATCTTTAATATCGTGCCGCAAGGATTTCCAAAACTTTCTATTGAGCTGCCTATGTGACTGAGCATCATCGGGAGACTGCAGATGCAAAGAACGTCGTTTAGCCATGAGGTTAAGGGTGTCATCAGAGAGTTTCTGAGGTTTATTGGTACGGGGGTCTTAAAGAACTGGGACCCCACCGTATGGACGGTTTCTACGAACCTGTTATTGATCTCGTCCACTGATGCATCTACTTCTAGACAGTCAAAGCGATTTGCAAGTTCGAGTTGAAAGCTCTCGAGGTTTTGGATATGTGCGCGAGTGGGTCGGAGCGTAGATTTCATCAAACGGGACCTTTCAAGTTTAACGTTCATATTCAATGTGGCTCTAACAATTCGGTGATCACTGCCGGTTTTCACCCTGTGAATCACAGAGACATCATTGAATATCCGTTTCTTGTTGGTCAAGATGAAATCAATCTCATTTCTCGTGGAACCGTTGGGACTCATCCAGGTCCATTTCCTGTGAGGCGGCTTCTGGAAAAAAGAATTCATCATAAAGAGTCCTTCTTTCTCCAGAAAATCGGCCAGCCTCTGTCCCCTGGGGTCCGTTGCCCATATCCAAATTGCCCCACTCTCAACTCATCATCGCTTCTCATGCCTAGCTTTGCATTGAAATTCCCCATAACAACAATAAAGTGAGTTTTGTTCGTATGTATGGCTCTACTGATGTCCTCATACATAGACTCTACTTCTTCATCTGGGTGTGAAGAGGTCGGCGCATATACCTGAACGACCTTCAGCGAATATCGCTTAGATATTCTGAGTGTCAGGTACGCGACCCTGCTCGACACACTGTCGATGGTGATAATGTTGTTGATGAGCGACTTGTGAACGAGAAACCCAACACCACCTTGGGACTGTTGGTCGCCCTCCCGGTAGTATAGTAGGTTACCAGACTTAAGGGATATCGTGTCCTCGCCCTCTCTACGGACTTCTGATAACTTCAAAATGTCCCAGTGTAATCTACTAATTTCTTATTCCAGCTCAACAATCTTTTCGTCTGTCCTCAAAGTGCGGATGTTGTGTGTTACCAGGGCCAGTGGTCGTCGTAGAGTTTGGGGGTTGTTGCCATACTCGCCACGCTTGGCAGGCGGGTTGGCGAGCGCAGTATAGGTATTGAAAACACGAAAAGACGCTGCTGCCCATCTTTCGGAGGTATCCCTTAGCAGACTCCTACTGCATCCACGGGCAAGAGCGGAGGGGAAACATTCTATTGCCGGCGCCCCACGGCAACGTGGCTACGCAGGAGGTAGCGGGTTCGATTCCCGCCGCGGAACAAATGTTTGCAGGATCTACAGATATTTGTTCCGGGTCTGATTGTTTCTCTATATATTTTAAGTACGTATTTACAAAAAAAAATGTATATTGATATCTAAGTAGGTATTCTATCAGTTATCTGGTTCCCATAGTACAAGCTCTGCTTAGTTTGGGGCTAGATAGCGCTGTGTGAAATGTCCAGCAATATTTATTATTTTAAACATACCTACGGGGTATTTACTACCATGACTTTGAGTGAGTTTTCGTGACCATTGCGCATGCAACTGCGTCGAAATATCGCGGGACACTCAAAAAACCACAAACCATGGTAAATATCCCGTTTTTATTGATTTAGTTTTCATAACCATGATAGTAACAAAAGTTGCGTTATGACTATTGTCTAGTTTTCCTGTAAGAGTCATTCCTAGTCTGATAAGGCGCCTCATTGTATTGATAGGTGGTACCTATTTACCTCTACAACCACACGGGTGGTTTTCTCTCTGGTTGGTTAAGTATATTGTCGTACCTACTCATACATATTAACCTCGTTGGTGCCTTATTTATTAGCTACATAGGAACTGTTTAAGAGGCAAGAAGTAGGGTTCGATTCCCCGGAACATATTTCATCTCTAATGTACTTACCTATTTGTGTGTGAATCTGGGTATATTAAAGAGTGTATACAAATGAAAGGGTCACTGGGGAAGCAGCAATATAGGTATGTAAACGCCTTTTCATACAAAAAAGGGGAAGTTTTTCGACTCCTAAATAGTTTTAGCCCAGAACCCCATCGCATATACCTAAGCAGTAAGAGTACCGTTCTACAGTGGGAATTACCATACTCATTTATTCAAACTATCGGGACACAATTAGAACACGTAGTTACGTCAATAATAGTACATAATTAATTACATGTCTTTATCTAAGTAGCTCATCGCCCCATAATTTTGGAGGTGCCAGAAACAGACAAGCATTTCGTATACATTTACATTTATGCATCTAAATACTGATTAATAAGTATGTAGGTACTTAAGATTCGAGATGCTGTAGAGGGGCATTCTCAAAGAATTGTTTTAACACCTTGATATCTAAATTTCTGCGTATGTCGTAAGTAACAATAATTATAAATATTGAATTGCATATGCGATCTCTTCCAGACAACCTAACTAACTATTTAATAAATTAGATAATGATTTGCGTGAAATGGACTATGCCATATACAAAATTAAATTAATATTAATTAAGAAAAGCTAAAATTAATATTAATTGATTATATTTTATGGAATATCTTGACATTCCATAAAATATAATCAATTGATTATATTTTATGGAATGTCAAGATATGCATTTTTTAATGTCAAATCGTAGCTGCTGTAAAAGGGCATTGTCATCTTACCTTAATAATGAATAACAAAAAAAATGAATATACTTAATTTCTAATATCACAGAAACAACAATTCAAAATAAATAATACATACCTACTATCAATTAATTTCCTGTGAAATGGAGTCATCCTTGAGAGCTTCTGTCATGCTATATGTAGGTAGTAGCTTTTCTTAATTAATATTAATTTAATTTTGTATATGGCATAGTCCATTTCACGCAAATCATTATCTAATTTATTAAATAGTTAGTTAGGTTGTCTGGAAGAGATCGCTTTTAGCGATAAGACCGCTCATTGTACTAAATCTATTTGTAATAATTATGTTATGTATTTTACCTTGGTGTACAATAAAGAGTTATCTTATCTTAGTTTCAATCCATTACAAAGAAAACTCTTTGAAAGTTTAGTCAACCTAATAGTTGGGTGTCGAATGCTGCCATCGTGCCTTATTTGGTAGGAATGGTTAGAATTCCTTACGGGACACTGCGAACTTAACCATCACCTCTTGAAGACTGGGGCCACGGACAGAGGGCTTTGTCGCAGATATCTTCAAGAAGAGACGGTGGAGCACATGATACTTCACTGTACGGCCACTAGCGATGCCAGACTGAAAACGGGGCTGCAGGAGCTTATCGAATCCTCATCCGCCAATATCATGACAACATTCAAGGGGATCTTAGCAGGCTGCCATCAATCCAGTCCTACTGCGTTATTTCAAGGAGTTATGATGGCTGGGGTCATATTACCAGGGGGGGATTGCACAATACACCCAAATGCAGTCAGTGCAGATCTTATTTCCTCCAACATATAATTGAAATCGTACTGAAGTTTAGCTAATTTCAGGCGGATCTATGGAAAGACCCATTTTCTCCAAATTGAGACGAGTATTTACGACAAACTTAATAATTCCAAGAATAAGGTGCCTAGTCATTAAAGATAATGGATTCTATTAACACATGAATTCACTATTCATTATTCCAATTTCAAGTACTTACCTTATTGAATAACCTCACTACAAATTGACCGAACGAAATATTTTTTTTCCTCAAATGGAATGTTTTTCTACAATATTTGCATGATCTACAAATATTGGGCTGGGTTATGTTAAAGTACCATGACACTAGTAGTTTTTAAGATACAGGAATTTAGAGCCTTGTGACTATCGAGTGTTAAGTACCTACATACATATTTTAATAACAATTAGGTATGTCATGAAAGGGCTATGCTCGGGGTTTCTCTACGGGATCGAATCAGAAATGAGGAGATACGTAGGAGAACTCAAGTCACCGACATAGCCCGACGGATTAGCACGTTGAAGTGACAATGGGCAGGCCATATAGCGCGCAGAACAGATGGCCGATGGGGCCGAAAGATTCTCGAGTGGAGGCCACGGACCGGCAAGCGCAGCGTAGGGCGACCAACCACAAGATGGGCAGACGACTTGGTAAGAACCGCAGGTCGGCGTTGGATGCAGGCCGCTTCCAACCGCAGTTCCTGGAGATCAATGAGTGAGGCCTTTGTCCAGCAGTGGACGTCCTACGGCTGATATGATGATGATGATGTCATAAAAATATTAACACAATTACAAAAGTTATAATAACACACACAATTTGTTAATAGTAACCTAAGGGCAGCGGTCCGTTTAAACCAGCCTACCGTGACAGTAGGAAGTTATACCTTAGCAGGTACTCAGCTAGTACCAACTACTTATAATATCAAGGATGCAAACATTGCGCCCACACCGCGCGCGTCCATGTCACGTTTACTTTTACTACTCACTTCCTACTTTTGGGGATAAAGTCATATGATAATGTTTTTTTGAATACGTAAATCGATGGTTCATTTTCGAATCGGTTTTTAACATGGTTATAGTACCTATGTAGGTATTATAGTTACAAAAGAATATGAGGGCCGCGCCCAAACATATCCTTTATCAGTCATAAAAATGCGACAGTAATATTTGTTAGCCCAACTCCCAGAACAGCTAACTTGATTTCAATAAAAGCAGCATCATCATTAAAATATTAGCCGTAGGACGTCCAATACTAAACATAGGCATAAGATTTCCAGAGCATAATCTTTAAAATTTTTAATAAAATGAATGCAAATGTAATGTGAGATAAATCGATAAATGACGAGCGAATCAGTGGACAAATTCTTAGACACATTTAATGACCATTCGGTTTAAGTAAATAAAGGTAAGGTCAAAACATGTGATAGAGACAACTAATGCAACTTCCATTAGGTTATTGAGGTCGATTATAAATAATAATTCAAATGGGAAACAGAACACTCAAACATTAATTATTTAATAAATTAGTAGGCCCTTGACTTTGGTGATTGGAAGGTAGCTAGTGCTTACTTCACCACCAAGGAAGTAAGGTAAGCGCCATTGTCACGAATAAATCGATGGCCTTTTGATAATATTATATCTGCTTTAATATATCTAACTAGTGGTTCGCCCCGAACTGTGAGCTCGCGAGTCTCCCATAAAAACAAAATAATATTATTTGTACCTAATCTTTGACTATCAAAATAGTGCCGCGAAATGCATAACCAGCCTATCTGATTAACAGTTTCATTCAAGGTAACGGGAGTTCATGTAACTTGGATACCTCTTTTTTGGGGTAGAAATTGTAGTTATTCTGGATTGTAAACTTTTCCCTATATTTGTGTCACTAAAGCTACACACATACCAAATTTCAGCACTGTGGGGTCACTGATGTACCCTGTGAATTTTATCAAAGTTCAGTTTTTATTAAGGTTAATAACTTTATAAAAAAGCGGCCAAGTATGAATCGGACTCCCGCACGAAGGGTTCCGTACCAATATCTATAAAATCGGCAAAAAACACGTTTGTTGTATGGGATTTATTATTAATGGTGAGAGAATTTTTGAAATCGGACCAGTAGTTTTTGAGTTTATCCATTACAAACATACACACAAAAATACAAATCTTTCCTCTTTATAATATATGGTATAGATTTGTCGTTATTTCTCTACCTACTTAAGTTATTTTTTATTTCCTCTTGCAGATTAATATACTTAACTCTTTTTACCAGTCCTTACAGTTTGCGAGATTATAAAGGGGAAGGTATTTAGGCATTTAGTAACATAGGTAATACCTACCACTACTAAATATACGAGTACCTACTAACTAAATAAAGCAGCAAGCACCAACTACAATAACAAACTAGGTACCTAGTACCTACTACACTAGACATTAAGATTATTAAAAACTAGCCGACTAACTAGCGTAGTTTCTCAATAAAAACATTACCCTCCTTCTGTGCAGTTGGGTAAAAAGTAGCCTATGTCACCCGGGGATAGTGTAGGTTACCAACAGTGAAAGAATTTTTTAAAGTCCATTAGTTTCGGAGCCTATTCAAAACAAACAAACAAATCTTTCCTGTTTATAATATTAGTATAGATGATTAATTTATATGTTGGTATATTTATTTTTACTTAAATATTGCGCAATCTTATGATAATTCATGAGCCACTCACAATAACATATGAGCTTAGCTCTGTCGTTGCAGGTACTTTATGTATTCTATTATATCGATGGTACCTGCTTACCTAAAGTCGTGATTAAACAACTATAAACTACTAGATGCCGCCCGCGGCTTCGCACGCGTGGTTTCACTATAAAATATGAGCTTAGCTCTGTCGTTGCAGGTACTTTATGTATTCTATTATATCGATGGTACCTGCTTACCTAAAGTCGTGATTAAACAACTATAAACTACTAGATGCCGCCCGCGGCTTCGCACGCGTGGTTTCACTATAAAATATGAGCTTAGCTTTGTCGTTGCAGGTACTTTATGTATTCTATTATATCGATGGTACCTGCTTACCTAAAGTCGTGATTAAACAACTATAAACTACTAGATGCCGCCCGCGGCTTCGCACGCGTGGTTTCACTATAAAATATGAGCTTAGCTTTGTCGTTGCAGGTACTTTATGTATTCTATTATATCGATGGTACCTGCTTACCTAAAGTCGTGATTAAACAACTATAAACTACTAGATGCCGCCCGCGGCTTCGCACGCGTGGTTTCACTATAAAATATGAGCTTAGCTCTGTCGTTGCAGGTACTTTATGTATTCTATTATATCGATGGTACCTGCTTACCTAAAGTCGTGATTAAACAACTATAAACTACTAGATGCCGCCCGCGGCTTCGCACGCGTGGTTTCACTATAAAATATGAGCTTAGCTCTGTCGTTGCAGGTACTTTATGTATTCTATTATATCGATGGTACCTGCTTACCTAAAGTCGTGATTAAACAACTATAAACTACTAGATGCCGCCCGCGGCTTCGCACGCGTGGTTTCACTATAAAATATGAGCTTAGCTCTGTCGTTGCAGGTACTTTATGTATTCTATTATATCGATGGTACCTGCTTACCTAAAGTCGTGATTAAACAACTATAAACTACTAGATGCCGCCCGCGGCTTCGCACGCGTGGTTTCACTATAAAATATGAGCTTAGCTCTGTCGTTGCAGGTACTTTATGTATTCTATTATATCGATGGTACCTGCTTACCTAAAGTCGTGATTAAACAACTATAAACTACTAGATGCCGCCCGCGGCTTCGCACGCGTGGTTTCACTATAAAATATGAGCTTAGCTCTGTCGTTGCAGGTACTTTATGTATTCTATTATATCGATGGTACCTGCTTACCTAAAGTTGTGATTAAACAACTATAAACTACTAGATGCCGCCCGCGGCTTCGCACGCGTGGTTTCACTATAAAATATGAGCTTAGCTTTGTCGTTGCAGGTACTTTATGTATTCTATTATATCGATGGTACCTGCTTACCTAAAGTCGTGATTAAACAACTATAAACTACTAGATGCCGCCCGCGGCTTCGCACGCGTGGTTTCACTATAAAATATGAGCTTAGCTCTGTCGTTGCAGGTACTTTATGTATTCTATTATATCGATGGTACCTGCTTACCTAAAGTCGTGATTAAACAACTATAAACTACTAGATGCCGCCCGCGGCTTCGCACGCGTGGTTTCACTATAAAATATGAGCTTAGCTCTGTCGTTGCAGGTACTTTATGTATTCTATTATATCGATGGTACCTGCTTACCTAAAGTCGTGATTAAACAACTATAAACTACTAGATGCCGCCCGCGGCTTCGCACGCGTGGTTTCACTATAAAATATGAGCTTAGCTCTGTCGTTGCAGGTACTTTATGTATTCTATTATATCGATGGTACCTGCTTACCTAAAGTCGTGATTAAACAACTATAAACTACTAGATGCCGCCCGCGGCTTCGCACGCGTGGTTTCACTATAAAATATGAGCTTAGCTCTGTCGTTGCAGGTACTTTATGTATTCTATTATATCGATGGTACCTGCTTACCTAAAGTCGTGATTAAACAACTATAAACTACTAGATGCCGCCCGCGGCTTCGCACGCGTGGTTTCACTATAAAAAAAGGAATGTGCTTTAGACCACACGACTGCAGTAAAATTTCTTTTTCAAAATATTAATTTATAAAATTGTACAATTACAAAATTGTCCACGCGTCTGTAGGTCGATCAGTCTATGTTAATCCTGGACAGACGCAACTCGCACTCGCACATTAACGTTTAAAAATATACGAAACGTAACTTTCTACCTACGGGATTTATCACGTACCGTCTTATCGGTATTTCGACTGACAATGTTTCGGTTCAATTCGTGAACCTTCATCAGGGTGAGTGCGATCCGCTCCGAATAACGTCTCGCCTCGCACTGAGCGGATCGCACTCACCCTGATGAAGGGTGAAAGATATCCCCAGATTAAATTTTCGTTTAATTATTGGTGTGGAATCCTAGGAAGCAGGAATTTTATTCATAAAAATTTACAACGGCACTTTAAATGCTACGAAGTACCTATGTCGAAATTTTAAACGACGTGTTTGAAGAAATAGCGAATTTGCCACTAGCCAGGGATACGGGATCTGTATTTCCTGCAAAACAGGGCCCCAGCTCATAACAACCGTGTGGTGAGAGAGATGCTAAAAGAAACTTTTTGGGGATAGATGGATTGGCACTCAGGTCCGGTGAGATGGCCGGCAAGATCATCCGATCTTGCACCACTTGATTCATTCCTATGGGGATACGTCAAGAACGAACTTTACAAAGCTCGTTACGAAATGGTTGAGAGCTTACAAAGCTCATTGTTTGATATTTTAGAGGATAAATCCTGTCATGGATCAAATGCAGTAGTATTTAGAGAGACGTATAAACTTATGCATTGCAATCAATGGAAACCATTTTGAGCAACTTATTAGTTAGGTGAAATTAAGATATTAAAAGTAATTTGTAAAAATTTGCTAGTTTCTTTCATTTTTAGTAATATATTTGTTTGCAAAGATTGATCCTTATCAGCAAGAGTATATTTTTGAACAATCGTTCGGGTTGATTTCCGTCAAATGTAAAAGATTAAAAAAAACACTAAAATATGCAGTTATTGTTTTCTTATAAATCGAGGGCATTACTCCTTTCACGACTTTTCTCTAATTCTCGTGGTTTCGGATTTCGCCATCACCGCCCTTCTCAAAAAACCACCCCTGTAGAGGTTTACTCAAAATATAAATTTAAAAAAGTCGCTATGGCGGTTCCTTCACTGTCCATCGAGTCAACCTGTGGAATTCTCTACCACACTATCCGCGCAAATCCATCACTAAGCACTTTTAAGCTTAGAGTCAAAGAACATTAAGGGGACACCGGAGGGACAATCGCCCATACAACACGTACTACCAAGATCATTTCTAATTGGAGCATATTTCTACCTTAATAAGGTATTATTTTAATTTGAATAGTATTTATCTAGGTTCCCAACTATATATTAGATCAAAATACTTACCTAAAATGAAATAGAAGCGTATCGCATTCTGCATGTTTTTACGTCATAAAATACCTGTTTTCAACCTAATTGTTTCGTATTAAAAACAACATCATCTTACGTATCCTAGTCATGGGAACATAGATTATATTGTCTAGTTACAGAATAACAACACAATGAGAAAAATACAACAAGTTTTTAGTCATCATTATTGGTATTACGGAACACGGTCAAAATCTAATCAAATTTAGAATCGTTCTATTGCTATCACTGTCGCTCTGCGTGGCTAAACTTCGTCACTAAACAAGGATAGCGATATTCAGGCCGAAGTTTTTGACGCGGCCGAATTGAAGTTGTGCTCAGGGTTCGCCGGCGCGTTAAGTCCCTGTCCTTGTAAACTTTTAGGTTATAATGTATAAGTAGGTATATTATTTATATTTTGTATAATGTATTATGTTTATCTATAATGTAGGTATAGTTTATAGGTATTATTATTTATTTAGTATGCTCAAGTGTTGTATTTATTTTAGTATATATTATATATTAGTATTTTACTCCAATGTCCTTCTCTGTGCACGTACCAACCACTATAATCAAATATCTCTATCTTCAAAGGTTTGCTGGAAGAAAACTTTTATTAGGGTTAAGCTCGCCTTTGTACATGTCCATTTTGTAAGCTATTTTTGTCTGTAAATCTATTTGTGTACAATAAAGAATAAAAAAAATGTTGCGTTTAAATGTATACTTGGGATGTCATCAGCCCAAAAATAAATCTTGGGTCACTCATACATACCGTGCTCATGTAATAAGATTTAAAGTTTGTTAAATAGATACCGCGATAATGCAGAACCGACCGACTGCCCCAATCCGCACTTGACAATTATTTCCTAATCGTAGAAATACCTACATTCAATTTCTAATTATTTGGCCATATTTGAGCATAACTGTAATTATACCTACGGTGTATAAAGTAAAAACATCCTAAATTCAAAAACTTAATTAGATACTAACTTAATTAGATACTAGTGGTTCGCCCCGAACTGAGAGCTCGGGGCTCTCAGATTAAAACAATAAAATATGTATTATACCTATGTAATCTTTGACTACCAAAAAAGTGCCATGAAATAATTAACCAAATTACTTGACCCACAGTTTCCTTCATATTACAGGTAACGGGAGTTCATGTATTGTGGTTACACTTTTTTGGGGTACAAATTGCAGTTATTCTGGAATTCAGACTTTTGCCTATAGTTGTGTCAGTTAAGATACACGCATACCAAATTACAGTACCGTGGGGTCACTGGTGTACCCTGTGAATTTTGTTAAAGTTCAGTTTTTATTATGGCTAATAACTCAAAAACTATAAAAAATTTACTAAAAATAAAAACGGAGTCTAAAAGTACTAATAAAGACCTTTCATTTGACGTCCAGTTTGTCCTAAGTCTCATTTTATTTTTTTTACCCCTCTTGAACCCCAATATCTCAACAACCCCCCGAACATTTTTAGCTCATTAGTATTAAAATAACTCTTTTCAGAGCATACTGCCAATCTTTTTACTCGAGCAGCCTGTGGAGTCGGTACACGCAACGAGCCTACAACGTCCTGCGTGTACAGTATAATAACGCCTTCAGAATGCTGTTGGGATTGCCGCGATTGCAGCGCGTCAGGAATGTTCGCGAACGCGCACGTCGACGGTTTTCACGCGTCCATGCGGAAAAGAATCGCGTCTCTTTTTGAGATTGCGCGGTAGTCCCAACAGTATTCTGAAGATGATTGCTGGTCGTTTTGATTGCCTTTTCAGAGGCACTGGGTGGGGATAACTACTGGCAATATAAAACACTTTGGTAATTCATTAATTTATATTTTTGTGTTGTTTATTTTAATTTGAATTTACCTACTATATTATAACAGTAGTTTGACCTGTAGGAAGGTAGTGTTCGACCAGAATGGCGTAATTGCTTAATAAAGATTTTACACATAATAAACGCATTATGTAAACGTGCAAGTAATGAGCATTTAAAATCGCAAATGAAATCTAAAATTGTATTAAGTATCATAATTTTACCACATTATTTTGAGTCATGCCAAATTTCATTATGTGCGAAACCTCAGTGTCTAACGCGGGCTTTACAGTGCAATATTTAGTACACTATACCGCATGTCAATTTTCAATGTAAAATTAATGTGTCTAACTGACTAAGTATCTTAACACTGCAGAGCCTTTTTTAGGGTTCCGTACCCAAAGGGTAAAACGGCACCCTATTACTGAGGCTCCGCTGTCTGTCTGTCCGTCTGTCACCAGGCTGTATCTCATGAACCGTGATAGTTCGACATTTGAAATTTTGACACATGATATATTTCTGTTTAACAAATACTAAAAACAGAATAAAATAAATATTTAAGGGGGGCTCCCCCACAACGTGATTTTTTTGCTTCATTTTGCTCGATATAGATAACGGCAACAGGTAGACCCTTAAATATTCACAGAATATTTAGTTATATATTCACTTCAAAAATTTATAATTACATTAAAATAAAACAAATATTTAAGTGGGGCTCCCATACAACAGACATGATGTTATGCCGTTTTTATAGATAATGGTACTAACATAATTTTGTCTCTCGTGACCACGGCCGATGTAACTTGGCCGAAACGTCGAGGTTAATCAAAATTATGATTTTGATATAAATCTGTGCGCGAAAAGACCCGTTTTGTCTTAAAAACATGAGTATAGTTCGCGAAAATTTAAAAAGTTCTAAACAAACATATTTACATACAACGCCGATTTGGCAAAGTTGATTTGGATATCTCGCTTCGATCTATCAACTACCATTAGGTGGTTGGACTATAAGAGTAATTATGACAATTGTTTTCTGATTTAGAGGCCATACTGTTATTTTGTTTATAAATTAGGCGCGCTTTTTCAGCCTCACTTTAATCAGCCAAATTCTTCTAATTTTACTAGAATTGGGAGTTTAGGATTATTTTTATTGTACAGGGTATCATTAATAGCAATTTACTTGTTTGGCATGAAATAAGCCTTAAACACATAGTACGTAAGATCTGCCCATAACATTATTATTTTTCCGAGTATTATAAGCGATCAGTTTTACAACTATGAGCAAATTGTTTGTGAGTTTTGTGTCGGGCAGAATGCACTCCTATATCTCACTCTTCATTCTTTTCAGTCACCAAGAAGCATGGCATCTTTTCTTTTCAGTCGCTTCTTATAAGAAGGCTTTGTGAGTTGTAATATTAAATTTAAGCAAATTTTGTTGCATTACGAACTGAAGAATTAAGCTTTTAGTTGCGTCAAATTTCGTACTGACTTACATAGACATTAACTACGTATGATTTAACTACGGGAATTAACCTTCTATCCAATCTGATACAGGCCAAGAAAGAAACAGTGGCACTATGGGCTACAGAGCTATACAACAAATGTGTTTGAAAGTGCCAACAGAATAATTCTGAAGACCTCCGTGGTGAAGTGGGCGAATAGCCGGCTGAGACACAGGAGGTAGCAGGTTCGATTCCTGCCGCGGAACAAAAGTTTGCATGGTCTACAGATATTTGTTCCGGGTCTGGTTGCTTCTCTATATATTATAAGTATGTATTTATAAAAAAATATGTATTTAAGTATTCTATTAGTTATCTGGTTCCCATAGTATAAGCTCTGCTTAGTTTGGGGCTAGATAGCGCTGTGGGAAATGTCCAGCAATATTTATTTATTTATTATGTCTTCAAAATGAATACCTAGTGTATGTAGGTAGGGAATGTGTGTAACTAATAAAACAAAATAGCTACAATACATACTAAATTCCTTTATTCTGGTGTCGCTTTTTTGGCCTTCTTGGCCATTTTGCTCTTAATACGCATCTGTTTCTTTTCCTGTGGCGTTTTCTTCAAGCCCTTCATCTTGCGAGTCTGGATGCGACCTATCTCCTGTTTGCCGATGTGCACGCGGCCGAGCTTAGACCCAAATGCATCCCTAGAGATGTTCTTTTTCTTGATAGTTCTGGTCTCTCTAGGTACCTTGCAAGCTTCCTTAAGCAGATCTGCGGATGCTAGCTTCGTTCTTCTTAGCTTGAAGTCTACTGATGGCCCTGAAAGAGCAAAAAAATAGATTAGATTTATACTGCACTAAAATAAAATAAAGAACATCATTGTTTACAAATTTATTTAGTACTAGCTGACAAATCCGCAGCTTCGCACGCGTAGTTTTTCAATAAAAACATTACCCTCCTTCTGCGCAATTGGGAAAAAAGTAGCCTATGTCACCCAGGGATAGTGTAGCTTCCCAACAGTGAAAGAATTTTTTAAATCGGTCCAGTAGTTTCGGAGCCTATTCGATACAAACAAACAAATCTTTCCTCTTTATAATATTAGTATAGACAATGGGCGGTCTTATCGCTAAAAGCGAACTCTTCTAGACAACCTTTGCATGGCCAGAATAATACAGAATGACAAGACATCATTTTATGTATCTACATAAACAATAAAAACCAACATTATATATACATATATATATATATACCCTATCTATAGCGGCGGCAGCAGCAGATGTTTTTGCCAAGGCGAGGCTGAAAACCAGCGTAGCTGAGCCCTCGACCTATTTACCACCCCCTTTTACCTTAGTGCTACCACAGACTAATATAATTTAAATAGACTGACAGTCTCAAACAAGATAATGTAACTCGATATTTGATTAACTGCTAGGACGCGAGATGTCGCTAAGAGTTACAAATTGTTAAATATATGCCAACCACATGCCAACCTTTAGCTTACTACCGCTCATAATGGTACGAAGAAAAATAGATGGCGCTATTTCCAATTACACGTGCGCGATAATATTATTGCGATGTTGTGACCTTTACGTTGTGCGAGGTTGCCGCTCTTCAGTTTCGTTAAAACTTTAGTCTCTAGCAATTTATAGAGATTTGCGCACATTTTCTCAGAATTGCCAGAACATGAAAGTTTCCGTCGAAATAGGGATTTTTTTAGGAAAGGAAAGATATCATTTATTCATTACATACGTCTATGATCGTACCATTATCACTTAAATGCGGAAATACCTACATATTTGTAAAATAAAAATACATATTTATAGTGATGTACAGATAAGTAGAACACTTTTTTGAAAGAAAATAAAATTAATTTGTAAGTACCCGGCAAATGCATACCTACTACAAGATAATACGTTCTATTAATTTGAACTGGAAACATAACTACTAAAATAATGAACTCAATACGTACACAATATGTACATACATTATGTACAACAAAATATCGACTTACTAGTCGCGACTTTTGAGAAGTGAGGTTTGGCAACACAGCATGTAACAAAATTAGGTGCAAAAAGCGTGACTTTGCTTGCTTCCCGGCTGTCAATGTCAGTCAGTTCACGGTTCTCTTTCGTTCCCTTTGTTTCGGACTTTGTGTTAATTTTGCAACTCCATCTAGGTAAAAACGATGTGCTACCTTCCCACGCCATCTGTGATTATTAAGCATATGAAAGTGGTAAATCATCAATATAAAATAAAATCGTTAAATCTTATTTTATGGACAATATTACTTATTCTAAAACATATTGAAATATTTTGGTGTTTTAGTAGAAGTTTATTTTTATTTGTTGGGTGCAATGGCCGCTATGAAAGTTTCCAAGCTATGAGACAGCGCCATCTACAAATAATACGGGATTTTGAGCTTTTTGCGGGCTACGATTTCTTATATGGACATTGACAGTCTATTGATATTACTAGTCTCTGGTGCTACCTACAATAATTTACCTACTAATGTTTCTTAGAATTAGGCCTACTGTTATACCTACCTAGCTTCATTTAGTACTTACTTGCACCTATCTACTTCTGTTAGCATTATAGGTGTGTGTGTAAATAAATGCCGTTAATTATTTATTTATTACAATAACTAAAATATTAGATTAATTAAGAAAAGTTGTAGGTAATAATAAAAACAATTTTTTAACAGAAACATGTTGAAATTTTAAGTAAGTTCTTAATTGTTATCATAACTACAACAGAGACTCATTACTATATTAATCCCTTTGAAGAACAGTCCTTGGCTTCTCTTCGTATTACTCAGTACACACACCCTTGAAGGTATTCCACCACAGTGTATTCCACAAGCAGATAGTCAGTGGTAAGTACAAACATTATGTTTGAACATGACCATTTCTCGTATGGTAGTTAGCTCTTATCTTAATCATTTACTAATGATGACATAATGTAACACATCTGCTCTAGTTGGTTATGCCATGATGTACTACAATAATTGATTAACGATAAAGGTTTGATTCTGATGCATGCTAGTTTGAGAAATATACAATGGAACAGTTCCTTTCAGCTACACAGTTGTGAAAATGTGCCCTTTGTGTCCGAACACCTGCACGATGGAGGACCTAATAACTGCCTCACCTATAGTGTGACCATTAGTGCTGTGCACTCCCTGAGGTATGCGCGCGGCGAGACGGGGGGGATGTGTCGGCCGCTCCGATCTATCAGTCTGCCGTCAACGCTCACGGCGGTAGGTAGCTTTTGTACCGGACGGTCTATGTCAGACGCACACGGGATAAATATTCAAAGATGGGTCGTGCGTTATCTCGTGATATGAAATGGAAGATGAAGTTGAAACAGAATCTATGTCAGAATAACTTTCGTTAGAATATATAATTGTTTGTAAATATAAAAAATGTTCAATAAAACAAGTCCTTTGAATCATAAGTTTAGTTCTTATTTATCACCTGCATATTTTTAATAAAATATGAGTATATTTAAGTTACATTTTAATCAACTAAGTAAGTATAATATATTACAGATAGATAGCCTCCGACCATTGTCCCGCCACAAGTCTTGCCTTAGAAATGCAAACTGATATCGTAAGATATGTCCGACATGTATTGATCTCATGTGAACTCATGCAGTTTTTTCTTTGCCTCCTACCTCGCCGCGCATACCTCAGGGAGTGCACAGCACTAATGGTCACACTATAATGCTATTGTTGTGGCCAATCACCTGTCCAACATACTAAAAATGAAAACGTAGAACTCTTGACACGTTAAGAAGAAGTTGTGAAAATGTTTTGTCAGCTAAACAACAGATGTCACATCTAAGCTGATAACCTGATGGTTTTTTATCTTAGACTGATAGACAATAAAATAACTGATTTTCATATTGCCAGCACTGGTCTCTAAAAGTGGTCTTAAAGATTTTCTTAAAAGTATCATATTGTAAACTAACCTATCTCTTCTAGTTCAATTCTAGGTGTTCGCTGGCCACTCTTCTTGAGCTGTATCCTATAGGATCTCAGGTAGATAATGCCATCGTCAGTCGCTGTGAAACTCAGCACATGCTCCAAGCCTTGCAGTCGGATAGTCTCAACCTGTAATCAAATACTATTTATTTCAACTAGTTGCCAGCACATAGTGGTCAAATTTAGAACGTAATATTTATTTTTGTTTTATCTCAAATTTAGCATTCCGGGTGAATCCTTCACATAAACTTTATTACATATAAACTTTAACTATGCCATATCTTACATTCCTTCATGTGTGCAATAAGCTTAATAAGGGGTACAAAGTGTTCACCCTATTATACATAAACACTGGCGCTGGTATTAAAAAAAACATATGCCTAAACTAAAGGTTTGCCTATACCACTTTTCTCAGTTCAGAAAACACTAGTTAGTCTAGAGAGTGTTTTCTGAACAGAGAAATGTGGTATTAAATGCCTGCTTGTGGTATGATGCATAAAGATGCAATTTGATAGAAAACTAGCTGACCTGCTCGTACGTTCATCAGCACCAAGCATTGCCTTGACATAAATAAATAAATAATATTTCTGGACATTTCACATAGCGCTATCTAGCCCCAAACTAAGCAGATCTTGTACTATGGGAACCAGATAACTGATAGAATACTTAGACACTTTTTTTTTAATATATACTTATATAGAAAAACATCCAGACCCAGAACAAATATTTGTAGATATTGCAAAACATTTGTTCCACGGCAGGAATCAAACTCGCTACCTCCTGCGTCTCAGCTGGCTAAAGACCCACTGCGGCACGGAGACGTCACATGATTTATAAATATTGATATATCATACTAAAACTAGCTCATATCAAAATAAAATAAAGGCACACAGGGTAGTGCAGCTTTCTATCAGTGAAATAATTTTCAGAATAGATTCCAGTTTCTGAGATTACATCCTATTAAGGTTGGTTGCGCTGTTAAAATGTCCATCCATTTGCTGCATTACTTGTGCCCTTGTGTCTCTGTCGGCAAAAGTAAAACATAGCACTCACACACAAGTTGTTTAGCTGCCTATGTTTCGAGCTCAATTTTGTTTGAGGCTTCTGTTCTGTGTGTAAATTATTTTAAGATTTTTACCTTTTCTCTGTGGAAGAAATCTGTAAAAAGTGATTTCAGTTGATTCAGATCCTGATTTAACTCCCATGCAGGTCCATTGAATAACAGACAGGGTTTTAAACCTGGCATCACTTTCATATTCTGAAACTCTGACATAGCTTTGTAGCTTTCAGCTCCAAGCTCAATCATATCTAGTATACCATAGTTGGATGTACGTCCAAGTATTATATTGTGTGGTCTTTTTTTGGTGTGTGAACCGACGCCAAAGAGTGCTGCTTCTTTCTTATAACATAACCTGGAAAATGTGTAATGTTTGGTTAAATTTCATAGCACTTCCACAAAAATATAGTTGCCTACTTTAAACGTGAAGATTGTGTACCTACTTTTCAATAAGAGTGGCATCTTCAAATGGAACAAAATCATTTTTGCGTGTAAGATACACCGCATCAGGTTTTTTTAAATTGTACATATCTTTGAGAATTTCTCTTGTGCGCTCTGAAGGCTTTCGCCCTTGCATAAACATGCATTGTTTTGGCCCTTCTACTGGCTTTGGGTCCCTTGAAAGTAGCGCCTTTTTGCCTTTACGTGTGGTTGGCTTCCTGAAACGCAAACCAAGATGTAAACATATCGTTTTACAGTAAAACTTAAACATTTAGAGTGCATATGTCGTTGAACTTACTTTAATCTTTGAATTACTGCAGGCATTTCCGATACTTAAGTTTATTTTCTCGCTGTAAACACAACACGAAAAATTAATGTAATGAACTCGCTTGCTCCTTCCACTGTACAATAGAAAACACGTGTTCTAGGAAACATCAAATCAAAATGTCGTCAACTGTCATGTGAATGACAAACGCTATAACGCTGGCAGATGACGTTGACAGATCATGATTACAAAAACCGGAAGTAAAGTTAACAAAAATTATAGAATATTCGAGGTCACTGTTACATAGTTAGGCATCGAGATATTTAAAAACATTTGTATTCACCAAAATTGATAAATTCTTGCCTGCGTTTTAGAATTTTAGTTCTAAACATTTTTACCAAGCTATTTAGTTTGATTTGAACTAGTGTTTCGCCCTGAACTGAGATCTCGCGAGTCTCTTATATTCATAAGGCGACTCGCGCAACCACGGAACAGAAATTCCGTGCGCGCAACGATGTCTAAATGTATTTAGTGGCTAAATATGATTTATGGAGTTGTCAAATCATACAAATACGTACAATTTAAACATGTTTAGTCGCTAAATACGTTTAGGGATCGTTGTGCAAGCCGGCCTTATCATTGACCAATAAAACAGTGCCACGAAATGAGTAACTAACTTACTTGACCTACAGTTTCATTCAAATTACAGGTAACGGGAGTTCATGTAATGTAGAATAACTTTTTTGTGGTACCAATTGCAGTTATTCCGACTTACTTAGACTTTATTAGACTTTTGTCTATATTCGTGTTGCTAAAGCTACACGCATACCAAATTTCAACACTGTGGGGTCACTGGTGTACCCTGTGAATTTTGACAAAGTTCCGTTTTTACGGTTAAAGAAACTTTATTCTCAAAAAAGAATTATGCATTCACTTAATATGAGAACTTTTATACTTTTTTAGTTTTAAATACCTATTTAGTTTTTTTAATGAGAACTTAAAAAAACTAAATAGGTATTTAAAACTATGACAGTATGCGAGCGCATTAAATTAACAATAAAATTAAGAAGGTACATTATTTCTGTTTGTTTCCTTCAATATTTGTATGGAGTTTTGTATTACTCTAACAAAAACACACCACTACGTTCTGTGATGAAATTTTTAAAATTTTTAAAATTTTTTTATCTCAAAAGCTATTAGAAATTTACTAAAAATAAAAACGAAGTCTAAATGAAGACATTTGACGTCCCACTTTACCTAATAGTTTCATTTTCTTTTTTTTTACTCCACATCAACCCCATTATCTCAACAACCCCCCAACATGTTTAGCTTATTTAGTCACACCAAAATTGTGCCATCACTACCTACCTATATATCAAATTTCACGATGATCGGATCAACGTTTCGAAAGTTATCCTCGGACAAACAAACATACCTAGATACATACATACAATGCTAATTTGTCCAAGTTGATTTAGAGATCTCGCTTCGCTTGATCAAATATTTCGTGAATGTGATATAATTAAACTTTTATTGATCGATGTCCCATTTGACCTAATAGTCCCCTCTTGAACCCCATTATCTCAACAACCCCCCCACATATTTAGCTCACCTACTTAGACATGGGACACACTAAAAGTTTTGCACTTCTAGTAAAAAAAAAAATTGGCGCAAAATCATTTGTCAATTGTTTTCACACCACACATCAAAGTTCTACGTACGCAACGAAAATGGAATAAAGTCGAAAAGATTTTTGAGCGATGATTTTTTATGATTTTAAAAGTTCTCTCTCTCCGCAAGACTGTGCCGCTGTGCAAAATGCTTTTGGGAAAGAAGCACCTTGTTTGAGCACCGTAAGGCGATGGTTTGCTGAATTTGAGAGAGGTTGGGTTTCTTTACATGACGAATTTCGTGAAGGGCGGCCTTCAACTGCCGTCAACGAAAATAATGTGGCTACTGCTAAGCGGCTAATTGAAGAAAAACCGCGGATAAGAGACAATTCGAGGACTATTCGGGATTAGTATGAGCCAAATTCAGAAAATTTTACACGAAGAATTGAAACTTTCTTGTCGTTGGATCCCTTATGAATTGACAGCGGAGCAGAAGCGGTAGTTTTGGGTTGTTTTCTGCTCGAATTTAATTAAAATTCCTTCTGGAGTACCACGAAGTTCCATTTTAGGGCCTCTTTTATATGTTTCGTATATGTATGATATCAGCCACTGTCTGAAGCACGCACGGTTTCTTAAGTACGCTGACGACACCAAAATCTATATTAAAGTACAACAACAATCGGATTGTCTAAACCTACAAGCTGAACTAAATAGATTGTCAATATACCATATAGTAAGAATGAAGTCAAAAAGCGCTATAGGTCCTGACAACGTGCCACCTTACATAGGTAAAGCCTTTATCAATTATCAAAAAACCCAATTATCAATTCCTTTGGCTCATATTTTTAACCTGTCCATTAACACCAGCACGTACCCCACAATATGGAAACAATCTCGAGTAACACCCATCCATAAGTCAGGTGACAAGACGCTTGTTGAAAACTACCATCCCATAGCGATATTATCAGCGTTCGCCAAACTCTTAGAAAGCATTTTGCACATTAATATTTACAAACAAATAACGCCATATCTAAGTGATTCACAGCATGCTTACAGAAAAAGTCGATCAGTTAACACAAATTTGCTCACTTTGGTTAATTACATCTCAAAAGGACTGGATAACAATACCCAGGTAGATGTCATTTATTTGGATATTAAAAAGGCGTTTGATCAAGTCGATAACGACGTTTTACTTAAAAAGCTGAGCTCTTACGGGATGGCTCCGAAACTTTTACGGCTGTTCGCCAGCTATCTGGGTGACAGAAAACAGTTTGAGTGACTCGGATGTTATGACTCCCCTTCTTACCACACCCGTTCAGGCGTGAGTCGAGGTTCATCGCTAGGTCCATTACTGTTCACTATCATGATTGATGACCTGGCTAAGTGTATAACTAAAGTGAATTGCCTAATTTACGCAGATGATGTCAAGGTCTTCACTAGCATTAAAACGCCAAAAGACTGTGATGATCTGCAGAGTGAAATAAATGCAATTCAAGCATAGGGCGACGCAAATCGACTCCATCTTAACATGTCCAAATGCGAAGTAGTAACCTTTACTCGGTCATCACAGTATACGGTTGCAAAGTACGAGCTTAGCGGTGAGACGATCAAACGGTGCTATTCGGTTAAGGATCTTGGCGTAGTATTCGACACTGAACTAAATTTTCCATATCCGTACACTTACTGTCTCTTGTTTTAAAAAACTAGGTTTCGTATCCCGTAATTGTAAAAACTTTACCAATGCTAATGCCATTAAACTTCTCTACACTTCTTTAATCCGATCCAAAGTTGAATCTAGTGCATGCGTTTGGAACCCGTATGAAGTCACATACTCACTTATGTTAGAAAAGGTTCAAAAAAGATTGTTGCGTTTTTTATATAAAAAGCTTTACGGATACTATCCGTTTATGTACCCTACAAGGTTTTTGCAAGGTACCTTGGGATGTAACTCCCTAGAAACAAGGCGGCTCTATGTCCAAATCATAACTCTGTGCAGGTTGTTGAAAGGTGTTACTGATTGTCCCACTCTTCTCACTGAAGCCAGCCGGCTTTGCGTGCCCAAACAACGTGCCAGATTTCGATCAGGCCGAGTGCGTTTGTTGGAACCAATGCGAGCACGTACGTTGCACTGCCAACAGTCACCCATCTCCCGTGCGCAGCGCAGCTTTAGTGAGCTTATTAAAATCCATCTTCATTTTGACGTGTTTGCACACTCGCTCGATCGTCTTCCAGTCATCCGACTGGAAGACGATCGAGCGAGTGTGTACAGATATTGCGAGAGTATTTAATTAGATAAGTATACCGATGTTATGTTAGTTATGTTTAGTCCCCTATTGAATTTGTATATCTGTTGTGTTTTTGTGTGCCTTTTTGACCATAAATATGTAAGTTTTAAAATTAATGTACCTATATTATAATTTGTATTTTTTCTTGTAGTAGTTTTAGATATAGCGTATTAGATTAATTCTGTAAAGTTATATTTAGTGTATATAAACAAATTTTAATTTGAATTTGAATATATTACACTAGGAAGGAATCGCTTAGATATTAATATTGGTAAATGCTCATTTGTTTCGGTCACACGGAAAAAGCGTCCTACGCATTTTGATTATCACATTAATGGTATTAAAATAGGTAAAATGTATTCTCATAAAGACCTAGGAGTAACCATTGATGCAAAACTTTTATTCTCTGAGCATGTACGTGATACAATGGTTGATAAGGCCTACAAAAGCTTGGGCTTCATATTAAGGGTTAGTCGTCCATTCTCTGATATCGGTTGTCTAAAGGTTTTGTACTTTTCTTATGCTCGAAGCATCTTGGAGTATTGTAGCTCGGTGTGGAACCCGCAGTACCTAACATATAATTATATTCAAAGCCAGTGGCGTAGCGTGCCTTGTCGGGGCCCCGTATAAAAATTTTTTTGGAGGCCCTTATATGGGGGTAAAGATTTTTCACAAAAGAAAAAAAATATTGTGAGAAGTAATATTTATTTATCACATAATTTACCCATTTTACAAATAAAAATCGAATTTTAAATATTCACTCTCCTTGCCTTTTTATCGGCAAACTGATTTATTAAATCATTTATGGCTGATGATGATTTTAGTTTTTCTAAAGTTTCTGCCTCTATGGACAATAGTGAGATGTCTGACAGCCGTTCTTGTCCCATCGAAGTTCTTAAGTAATTTTTTATTAGTTTTAATTTTGAAAAACTTCTTTCTGCCGTTGCGGTTGTAACTGGAAGGGTCAAGAATAAAAAGCATGCTGTGATTACCTCGGGAAAACTGGATGCAAGACTATTGAATTTTACTAGCAATAATTCAATGAGTTCTTTAATGGAATAATTTTTTTTAATTTCAGAATTTAAGCATGTTTTTAGAGCCTTTAATTGGTCACTAAGATTAAGTGAGATGTCTTTACTGTATTTAGCAGACAGTTTTCCGGAAGCGTTTAATATCTCTTCGCTTGAAGAAGATAGGAGTTTCTCCGGTTGTAATATTTCGAATATACTACTCAGGTTGCAAAGGCTCTGAAATCTTTCTTTAGTTTGAGAAATTAATATATCTAAACAGCAATAGTATACATTGACTTTGAAATAGGATTCCGGGTCGGAAATTCTCTCATCTTGTGATAACTCATCAAAAAAACGCTTCGTTATCTTTCGCCTACTGTTTTTAAAAACAGTTGTTACCCCCCACTTTTTTGCTAAATCTTTGGATTCATTTAGCAAACTATTAAATGAATTCTGATTTCTTAATTGGCACAGTCTATTTAAAAGATTACTTAATAAAATACTAGATTTCTGTAAGTCATTATTTTCATGCTGTAGAGCTTTAGAAACAGGATTAATAATTTCAAATAGTGAAGAAAAAAATGTAACGAGCACTAAGAAATCAAAACTCTCTAAAATATTAATTATACTTTTACATTCTTCACGTTCATCTTTTTTATTTGAAATTAAATTTAGTTGGTACAAAGTTTTCATGATTAGTAAAAAATTTTTCTTTACTGCTAATAAAGCGTCGTTCCTAGAAGACCATCTGGTAGGACATACCTTTTTAAGGGTAATCAAATATTTTTCAGATGAATCGTCACTTAGCATAGCCCAGCGTTTTATACTATTGCCAAAAAAAGTATATATTTTTTCTAAATTATCGAAAAAAGTCGATACTTCACGAACATGTCTCGCAGCATCGTTCAAAACCAAGTTTAAAGCGTGCGCAGCACAATGAACATAATCGGCATTTGAAGCATGCTCTTTTATTAGGGTTTGTAATCCTCCATACACACCCGACATAACATTTGCTCCATCGTATCCCTGTCCTCTACATTTAGTCAAATCAATTCCATATTCTTTAGTCAAATTTAAAATGACAGTTTTCAGACCTGCAGCACTGCAATCGGTTACTGCTATGAATCCTAAAAAGGACTCACAGATTTTTATTTCTTTAGGCACATTATCATCATTTTCTGTAACCGAGATATATCGAAAAACTACAGATAGTTGGTCAATTTTTGACAAGTCTTATGTTGTATCCAGAATTATTGTCAGAAATGGAGCTTTTTTAATTTCTGAGATAATACTGTTCCTAACGTTAGTACCAAGCAAACTAATAATTTCGTTTTGAATCGTAGGGCTTAAATAATTTATTTCACCTTTCGGTTTTAGAAAAAGTTCTTTTAAAGTTGCATCATAGTTAGATAGCAGGCGTGAAATTGCCATAAAATTGCCAGAATCAGAATCATGCCCCCTCAAAGGTAGATTACAAGATACTAAAGTAATTATAACATTAATTATATGATGCAGTACATCTCTCCAGAATGTAATTTTACTATCGATTTCACTTTTCAATAGAGTATCGATGGTATTTCCTTGCAACCAATTATTATAAGAGAGTGAGGCACTAATATGCTGCTGTGACTTTTCATGGTCAAGAAAAGTTTGTGTGAAATTGCTTCTAACCGAAACACCGTTAACCCAAGCAGAGGAGTACGATTTGTTTTGACGATCTGCTAATAACCAACAGAAGTGACAGTACGGTTTGTTTAAAACGTTAGAATAACATAACCATGGTCTTATAATTTTTATGCCTGCCTGATTGAAATATGAATAATAATAAGCTGAAAAAGGTCGGTTATTTTCTGAAACTTTTGGAAATGGTCCTTGTTGTTTAAATGGACCCAATTTAAAAATTATTTTTCGTTCGCATTCAGTTAAATTGTCACCAAAATTTCCTCTATCTGATGAAATTATATTACAATCTGCATTATCTGCAGATATATCAGAATCGTTGACTTGGGGTTCCTCGATTTCTGGATGGACATCCGATAAAGTATGTGCTTGGCTTTCTTCTATTTCCGGATGGATATGTGACGAAGAACATGCTTCAGAAGAATCTAAAAATAAACGAGTAATTGTTAAAAAATAAATACGAATGCTTTGATACTAAACTAAAAAGAGTTATATATAAATAAATAACGTTACTAAGGGTCACAGTTAGAGAGTGTTCAGTTCAGACGCACACAGATTCTATGCGGATTGTGCTCGTACCTATTAGTAGATACAAAATCATCTGCAGCCCGTCCGTGCATTACTATACACCTGCGTGCTATTTAAACGCAGCGCGTAGTGTAGTGGCCATACAAAACGAGAACCCGAAAGCGAGTCTGCACATCTGAAGTTCTCAACACGCAATTAACGATACGATACGGACTGATAAACAAACAACAAAACAAATCGATCCTATAGATAAGTTAGAATTTTGTTTTTTTTAATCAAGGCACGGAACCCTAAAAACAGTATAATTGTGAAAATCGAGGGGGGAGACAACTTTTTGTGACGGACAGATGGACAGACCGAAATTAAAAGATTTCCTTGTTTATCACTACGGGCCCCTAATAAATGGGTTGGGTAGTAGTGTAGTACTTACCTTTCCAATCTAAATCACTCACAGTATCTTGTCTCTGAAAAAATGAAGAAATTTTGGGCACTTTTTTTATAACCTCGTCCCTTTTCTGTTTAATTTTTCTTTTCTCAGCGCCGCTGGGATAATCTCTTTTCCTTTCACTCATTTCTTTTACAAATCGTTACTAATACTGCTAAACCAGAAGAACAATATTGTTTGTACTGAATTACAATGTAATGCACATTTATATAAAGCGCGTAAATAAACAGTGCACTGCACTCCGTGGTTTAACATCCAATGCAAAGTACAACAACGTACACGTACATCGCGATATCGATGAAGGATTCCCGGGGATTCCCCGCTGAGTTGAAGATGAAGTAAGTAAAACGGGGAAGTCCCGCAGCCCGCCATAACGATGTAGTGTTGCCAACTTTTGAACGCACGCTTAAGGCGGGAAAAAAAGGAATTGCTTTATAGAATTTTGTCATTTGTAAAATAAAATAAATTAGAAAGTTTTTATTCTTTTTCCTTACACACTTTGGGGGCCCCCGTGGCCCGGAGGCCCCGTATAATTGATACGGCAAATACGGCGGTAGCTACGCCCCTGTTCAAAGCATAGAGAGCATACAGAGCAAGTTTATAAAACATCTTAACTATCGATGTCATAGTGGAGTTGTGATCGACTATCAAGAGTCGTATCATCATCTTACAACCTTAGAAAATCGTCGTAGTTTAGCGGACATGTCACTTCTACACGATTTATGCAACGGCTACATCGATTGTACAGAGCTCACATCAAACATTTTACGATTTTGCGCGCCACTAAAGCGAACGAGACATACAAAACTTTTTGCTGTCTCCCACTCTTTTACTAACTATGCCCAAAATTCACTCGTCAGTCGGTTGCATAGAAGCTATGATAAAACATTTAGTGACATTGATATTTTAAACACCAGCAAATTAGAGTTCAAGCGGGAAGTTCTGCAAGTTCTAAATAAACATCATAACTAAATAAACATACCTACTTCTCTAATGCTCACACAGGCAGTTTAGATGTGGACGGACTATTTAGGTGTACACTACACTACTCTTACTCGTACTTAGGTACATTGAATAGTTTAATTAAGCCCTATAAATAAATGGACATCATTTATTTATAGGTGTATAGGTGATGTATAAATGTGTATCTTGTGTGTATGTATGAATGTATATCTTTAATGTTTAGTGTGCGTGTGTGGTTATGGTTGTTGTGTAAGTTATACTTAAGATTTTTTTTATATTGTAAGTCTTTATATTTAAAATCATGGTCCTATTTAGCGCGATAAGTGATTTACGTCGTCAATGTATAAGTATTTGAATTATAAAATGTAAATCCTTTATTGGCTGTAAGTTTTCACATAAGATACACCTGTTATATACTAAGAGCTGTGGATTTTGTTTGATATAAAATAAAAATAAAATAGAAGCGGGTTCGCGTGGAACGGTGCTCACAGCAGGTGCTCACAGCAGGTGCTCACAGCAGGTGCTCACAGCAGGTGCTCACAGCAGGTGCTCACAGCAGGTGCTCACAGCAGGTGCTCACAGCAGGTGCTCACAGCAGGTGCTCACAGCAGGTGCTCACAGCAGGTGCTCACAGCAGGTGCTCACAGCAGGTGCTCACAGCAGGTGCTCACAGCAGGTGCTCACAGCAGGTGCTCACAGCAGGTGCTCACAGCAGGTGCTCACAGCAGGTGCTCACAGCAGGTGCTCACAGCAGGTGCTCACAGCAGGTGCTCACAGCAGGTGCTCACAGCAGGTGCTCACAGCAGGTGCTCACAGCAGGTGCTCACAGCAGGTGCTCACAGCAGGTGCTCACAGCAGGTGCTCACAGCAGGTGCTCACAGCAGGTGCTCACAGCAGGTGCTCACAGCAGGTGCTCACAGCAGGTGCTCACAGCAGGTGCTCACAGCAGGTGCTCACAGCAGGTGCTCACAGCAGGTGCTCACAGCAGGTGCTCACAGCAGGTGCTCACAGCAGGTGCTCACAGCAGGTGCTCACAGCAGGTGCTCACAGCAGGTGCTCACAGCAGGTGCTCACAGCAGGTGCTCACAGCAGGTGCTCACAGCAGGTGCTCACAGCAGGTGCTCACAGCAGGTGCTCACAGCAGGTGCTCACAGCAGGTGCTCACAGCAGGTGCTCACAGCAGGTGCTCACAGCAGGTGCTCACAGCAGGTGCTCACAGCAGGTGCTCACAGCAGGTGCTCACAGCAGGTGCTCACAGCAGGTGCTCACAGCAGGTGCTCACAGCAGGTGCTCACAGCAGGTGCTCACAGCAGGTGCTCACAGCAGGTGCTCACAGCAGGTGCTCACAGCAGGTGCTCACAGCAGGTGCTCACAGCAGGTGCTCACAGCAGGTGCTCACAGCAGGTGCTCACAGCAGGTGCTCACAGCAGGTGCTCACAGCAGGTGCTCACAGCAGGTGCTCACAGCAGGTGCTCACAGCAGGTGCTCACAGCAGGTGCTCACAGCAGGTGCTCACAGCAGGTGCTCACAGCAGGTGCTCACAGCAGGTGCTCACAGCAGGTGCTCACAGCAGGTGCTCACAGCAGGTGCTCACAGCAGGTGCTCACAGCAGGTGCTCACAGCAGGTGCTCACAGCAGGTGCTCACAGCAGGTGCTCACAGCAGGTGCTCACAGCAGGTGCTCACAGCAGGTGCTCACAGCAGGTGCTCACAGCAGGTGCTCACAGCAGGTGCTCACAGCAGGTGCTCACAGCAGGTGCTCACAGCAGGTGCTCACAGCAGGTGCTCACAGCAGGTGCTCACAGCAGGTGCTCACAGCAGGTGCTCACAGCAGGTGCTCACAGCAGGTGCTCACAGCAGGTGCTCACAGCAGGTGCTCACAGCAGGTGCTCACAGCAGGTGCTCACAGCAGGTGCTCACAGCAGGTGCTCACAGCAGGTGCTCACAGCAGGTGCTCACAGCAGGTGCTCACAGCAGGTGCTCACAGCAGGTGCTCACAGCAGGTGCTCACAGCAGGTGCTCACAGCAGGTGCTCACAGCAGGTGCTCACAGCAGGTGCTCACAGCAGGTGCTCACAGCAGGTGCTCACAGCAGGTGCTCACAGCAGGTGCTCACAGCAGGTGCTCACAGCAGGTGCTCACAGCAGGTGCTCACAGCAGGTGCTCACAGCAGGTGCTCACAGCAGGTGCTCACAGCAGGTGCTCACAGCAGGTGCTCACAGCAGGTGCTCACAGCAGGTGCTCACAGCAGGTGCTCACAGCAGGTGCTCACAGCAGGTGCTCACAGCAGGTGCTCACAGCAGGTGCTCACAGCAGGTGCTCACAGCAGGTGCTCACAGCAGGTGCTCACAGCAGGTGCTCACAGCAGGTGCTCACAGCAGGTGCTCACAGCAGGTGCTCACAGCAGGTGCTCACAGCAGGTGCTCACAGCAGGTGCTCACAGCAGGTGCTCACAGCAGGTGCTCACAGCAGGTGCTCACAGCAGGTGCTCACAGCAGGTGCTCACAGCAGGTGCTCACAGCAGGTGCTCACAGCAGGTGCTCACAGCAGGTGCTCACAGCAGGTGCTCACAGCAGGTGCTCACAGCAGGTGCTCACAGCAGGTGCTCACAGCAGGTGCTCACAGCAGGTGCTCACAGCAGGTGCTCACAGCAGGTGCTCACAGCAGGTGCTCACAGCAGGTGCTCACAGCAGGTGCTCACAGCAGGTGCTCACAGCAGGTGCTCACAGCAGGTGCTCACAGCAGGTGCTCACAGCAGGTGCTCACAGCAGGTGCTCACAGCAGGTGCTCACAGCAGGTGCTCACAGCAGGTGCTCACAGCAGGTGCTCACAGCAGGTGCTCACAGCAGGTGCTCACAGCAGGTGCTCACAGCAGGTGCTCACAGCAGGTGCTCACAGCAGGTGCTCACAGCAGGTGCTCACAGCAGGTGCTCACAGCAGGTGCTCACAGCAGGTGCTCACAGCAGGTGCTCACAGCAGGTGCTCACAGCAGGTGCTCACAGCAGGTGCTCACAGCAGGTGCTACTGAACTACGACCACGGACAATCTAATGCTGTTTATGACATTGTCACAGGAGACGAAACTTGAATTTAATGTTTTGAATGCGAACAAAACAGCAATCTTGTGATTGGGTGTTTGAAAATGAAAACAGGCCAACAAAAGTGAGGCAGGCGAGAAACGTTGGTAAAAAAATGATCGCGTTTTTTTTTCTCAGCTACGGGTCCCATCTGCACAATTCCACTTGAAGATTAAAAGAGTGTATGCTGAGTGGTATTCTACCATTTGTTTACCCAGAGTGTTAGAAAAAGTTCGCGAAAGACGACCAAAAAGCCGCGTTCTCCTACATCATGACACACGGCCAACAAAACAAAGTCATTTTTAGCTTCCGAAAAAGTACAACTCGTCACCCATCCTGCACATTGCCCCGACCTAGCACCATGTGATTTCTGTATTTTCCCCAAAATCAAAGATTTGATGAGAGGTTTCACTTTTACCAACTCCGAAGAGGCAGTGATAGCGTTCAATCAGCACGTAGAAAACATGCCTTCAGATCATTATGTGGTCCTCCTGTTTTAAAAAATGGTTCGATCGCATGAAAAAATGTTTAAAATGTAAAGGAGAGTATTTTGAAAAGCAATAAAGACATAGAAATAGATATAGACAATCATTTATTTGCCAGATAGCACACATAATACAAAGTCAAACAAAATATTTGAAATAGATAATCAATATAAATATAACCAATAGTCAGAACCTACCACATGCAAAACAGACACAAACAAACAATATAATATAACTATTAAGGCGTATATACATAGTAGCTGATTGGTCTTATTTGGAGGCTTTCTCCTCAGAGAGGAATCAGTTCTAAGTGCTCAAAAAAATATATGTCATTCATTGACCTTTTATCTGCAAAGTGAACATACAAAAAAGTTCTACCTGTTTATTTACTATAAGAAAAAAAATAACAAAGTGTAGCTGTTTTCAACTTTCAATTTAATTCAACCTCTAAACGAGATAACATTTTGTAATTTTTCTTTCACCTAAATGTGAGCAAAGACTTTACCTTCAAGTTGAACATGTGATTCTGTGCTGCGACGGCCTTTCACGTGGCAATTATTTATTTGAGATTTTTCCGAATAATAAGTGGGCGTAACCTTATAAGGTGATCGCGCAGGTGACGGGCGGCAGTGTACCGAAAAAAAATAGATTCGCTCGCCGGTCCTCGCACCGGCAACACGTCTGCTCCGCTCCGCTCGCGCGCTCCCGCCGGCCCACGTGCCGCCCCGCGCCCCGCGCCCCGCGCCCCGCGCCTTACGCCTCGCGCCGCGCGCCCCGCGCCCCGCGCCCCGCGCCGCACTTGGCATCCGCCATTTGCTCTGTTGTGTGCGCTCGCTTGCGAGTACACCTCAGAAGAGTCCTTTATTGGACTTTGTCCTTTTCAGGGCAAACTCTTGTTTCTTACCATTAAGAGCCCAAATCCACGTTTAGTGGTCGGTCTGGTGGATACCTTGCGGTGTTAACACAAACCAGACTGGGCGTGGACCCGGAACGCCAGCTTTCCTCTCCTGAGGAACGCTACATCCGGCTGGGCTTGGTACCACCGGCCTTGGGGGCTTCCCTCGCCGACACCAAGTATCGGTTAGGACACACCCCTCATACCCCGTAAGAGCGGTAAAGGGACACACTTTAGGTAGGACACTTAGGCCTCACCCCTCCTGTCTATCCCGACGGGAGGATCACGCACCCCCTCACCTCTCCGGGTGTTCCCCCCCGGAGAGTTATGATGGACATCGCCGGGGACGACCTCGTCCAGTTGCCGGGTTCCGTAATCCGGTTGCTGCTCGAGAACGTTCCCGACAATGTCCGACACCGTATTATGAGGGAGCAACAATCGGTTGCCTCCCTCCCGCGTCTAATGGATGTCGTCACGTCCACTCCGGCCCCTCTGGCCAAAAATGTGGCTCGGAAGCCCGTGCCGGCCCCTCTGGCCTCCCCAGCGGCTCGAAAGCCATCCCCGGCCCCTCAGGCCACTAACGAGGCCCGGAAGCCTCTGAAAGCCCCTCTGGCACCCCCGGCGGCCCGCATGCCTGCCCTGGCCCCTCAGGCCACTAACGAGGTTCGGAAGCCTCAGCAAGCCCCTCAGGCACCACCGGCGGCTCGTAAGCCTGCCCCCTCCCCTCAACCTCCTGCCTCAGCGCCTCCCTCGTCGTCATCAAAAAAGCCCGACTCTCGAGAGGCCTCACCTCGCAGAGTCTTTTTAGACTCTCCGGAATCTCCGGACCCACCCTCCCCCGAGGACGATATGGAGATCGACCTCCTTCTACGCCCCGCGTCTTCCGCAGAGGCATCAAACTCCTCTTCCTCCGACTCGGAGGAAGATTTCACCCTCGTCACGGGTGGTAAGAGGAAGAAACCCTCTTCGAAGAAGACCTCTTCGTCGAAGAAGGTTTCCTCCGTTTCCCCCCCAGCCAAAAAGGCAACCCCTCCCTCGGCCTCGCAGCCTGCCCGCCCCGCCTCTCCCCCCGCGGCTTCCACTGCCGCGAGGAAGGAAAGGCCTCCCCCGCCCCTTTTCATCCGCGAAAAGGGCAAGTGGGACAGAGTTTCCTATCTGTGTAATGAGAATAAGATCTCATTCACAAACGCCCGCAACACTAAGGACGCTATTAAAGTCCTACTCCCCACTTCAGACGTCCATCGTCGTCTCACTTCCCTCCTACGTCAAGAGCACATAGGCTATCACACCTATGCTCTCGAAGACGAAAGGCTCCTTCGAGTTGTGATCCGCGGCCTCCCTGCGGAGCACTCCACTGACTCCATTAAGTCAGATTTACTCGCTCAGTCCTTCCCGGTCAAGGAGGTCCACCGTATGCATAACGGTAAGACCACCTACAATCTAGTACTCGTAGTACTAGAGCTGTCACAGGCAGGGAAGGCCATCTTCAACCTGAAGATGGTCAACAACCTCTCCGGCCTCCGGGTTGAACCCCCCCACCGAAATGGCACTCCTAGTCAGTGCCATAGATGTCAGCTGTATGGCCACTCGGCCAAAAACTGCCACGCCCGCCCCCGTTGCGTCAAGTGCCTGGGTGACCATGGCACCTCTGACTGCAACCGCACTCGAGACACCATCGAGCCGCCAAGCTGCGTGCTTTGTGGTGCCGTGGGACACACCGCGAATTATCGTGGTTGTCCTTCGGCGCCCAAAGTCAGCAGGGTGGTGGCTCGTAGGAGTCAACCCCGACCTTCTCCGCAGTATACCAAAACAACTTCAAAGTTGACCATGGTACCCTCGCAGGAGGCGCAACCTCCCAAAAGCTCAGCATGGGCCAAGCCCTTGCCATACTCAAGCCTAGCCCTTAAGGCAACGGCCCCCCCGCCGCGCTCTTCTGAGCCAGCCCCCCCTTCTAAAATGGGCAAGTCGGACTTTGCTGCCGACTTGGCTCTCATCATAGAGTTCTCCTCCATCGACCTTGCCGAGGTTCGCGTGCTTGCACAAAAACTTAGGCAAGCAAACTCCCCCCTCGAAAAGCTGATTGCCCTTGAGGCGCACTCAGCTCTTCTCGCCGCCGTTAAGGCAGCTTCGTCCTCCTCCAAACCCTTTTAGGCCCCAAAATGGTTGTACAAAAGGAAAGGAAAAAACCGCGCTCTTTATCACTAGCGTTCTTCAACGCTGACGGTCTTTCAAGACAGCGTTCTATTATCCAAGATTTTCTAAATAGGCACCAACTTGATATCTTGCTAGTACAAGAGACAAATTTAAAGCCCGGTCATCGGGACCCAAAAATCCCTAACTATCAAATTGTTTGCAATGACAGACTGCTAGCTCAAAAGGGCGGCACTGTCATTTACTACAAGAAGGCTCTACACTGCATGCCTCTTGATCCCCCTTCTCTGTCTTACATAGAAGCCTCCGTCTGCAGGCTAGCAATGACCGGGCATTCCTCGGTCATTATTGCATCCTGCTATGTCCCTCCCGGCAAGCCTCGCTCACCTCAATTCGAGAGTGACCTGCAAGCCCTGTTCAGTCTAGGAAGCTCCGTCATATTGGCGGGTGACTTCAATTCCAAAAACGTCATGTGGAATAGCACCACGACGAACTCTAAAGGCAAACAACTAGAAAGTCTAGTTGAACCCCTTAATTTCGACATCATTGCCCCTAGAGGCATGACTCGCTTCCCTACTTCCACTCCCCCCGAGCTCCTTGACATTGCACTTCTCAAAAACGTAGCCCTTCGGCTACGCTTAATCGAAGTTATTCATGAGCTCGATTCCGATCATCGACCGGTAATGCTCTTACTCGGCCCTCCCACTGACCAGCCCCCTGCCACCAAGACTGTGGTAGAGTGGCATAAACTTGAGAAAGCCCTCAAGTCTGCGCACTCGACTGATCTAGATAAGATCCCTTCTGTCATTCGGACATCTGGTGATATTACGGTAGCGGTTGACGCCCTTACCACACATATCACAAACTCAGTCAGAGACTCATCAAAGCAGGTGCCCGTAGTGGATGACCACCGGGGCCCCCTGCCAGATGATATCAGACGGCTGATGACTGAAGCTAACGCCGCAGTTAGACTTCATAGTCGCTGCCCCACTAACGACAATCGAGTCTTAATGCGCTCCCTGCACCGTGAGGTGAGAGAGCGCATTAAAGAACATCGCAATCGTGAGTGGGAGAGCCTGCTCTCGGGGATCGAGCCTAGCCATCTGGCCTACTGGAGGTTAGCTCGCTCCATGAAAGCAGACGCTCTCGCTCCGATGCCTCCCCTTATACGACCAAATCACCCTCCAGCATTCGAAGACGAGGAAAAAGCCGATTTCCTGGCTGAAACCCTCGAATCTCAATGCTCGCCCAGTCTCGAACCCGTCGACCCTGTTCACCTCCATACGGTGAACAGCGAGGTTGACCGCTTAGCCTCCCGACCCCCTACTTCCCCACTTGATCCGATTGAGCCCTCTGAAGTCTTTGACACTATCAAGGCCCTACACCCAAAGAAAGCCTCCGGCCCCGACGGCATTTCTAACAGAGTACTCAAACAGTTCTCTGTTCCCCTTATCCATATCCTAGTCTGCATCTTCAATGCGGCTATGGAAACTTGCACCTTCCCTGATGCTTGGAAGGAAGCCAACGTCATTGGCATCCGAAAACCCAGCAAACAGGCAAACGATCCAACTAGTTATCGTCCCATTAGTCTACTTAATAGTCTAGGCAAGATATATGAGCGTCTTCTAATGAAGCGCCTCTGGGCTCATGTCAATGAGTTCAAACTCCTTCCCGACGAGCAGTTTGGCTTTCGAGCCCAACATTCATGCCCACAACAGGTGCTCCGCATAACGGAGCATGTCCTCTCCAACTGGCAAAGTACCTGGCCTTCAGATACTGGTGCCGTCTTCCTCGACGTAGCGAAAGCTTTCGACAAAGTCTGGCACAACGGCTTGATCTACAAGCTATTCAAACTCGGAGTCCCAGACAGACTCGTGCTCATCATACGAGACTACCTACAAGGTCGCAGCTTTCGCTACACCGTGGAAGGCACTCTCTCTAGTCCTAGACCAGTCAGAGCAGGAGTCCCTCAAGGCTCCGTTCTCGGCCCCCTCCTGTTCACGCTGTACACCAGCGATATCCCCCGCACTCCTCAAGTGGAAATAGCCCTATACGCAGACGACACAGCCTTGTACACATCCAATCGGAATCCTGATCGGGTGGGTATAAGGCTGCAGGCTGCCCTTCATTCATTAGCCACTTGGTTCCGCAAGTGGCGGATCGAGGTAAACCCGTCGAAAAGTACAGCAGTGTACTTCTCACGGAGAAACCTCACTCCCAAACCGATCTCTCTATTTGGCCAGCCCATTCGCTGGGCCCCATCAGCCAAATATCTGGGTGTCATCCTCGATAGGCGTCTTTCCTTTAGGTTGCACATCACTAAGAGGTGCAACCAAGCAAAGTTCACCCTAGGACGATTGTCCTCACTTCTAGGCGCGAAAAGTAAAATGTCCCTTAAAAATAAGGTGACTCTTTACAAAGCGTGCATTCGCCCCATTATGACATACTCATCTGTAGTATTTGCCCACTCTCCTAAAGTTGGTGCCATTCAGGTTATTCAAAATCGCTTCTTGCGAAAAGCCTCAGGCTCGCCCTGGTATTTTCGCAATAACGACCTACATCGCGATTTGAAATTAGAATCAATAGCCAGGTTCATGAAGCTCGCTTCCAAGCGGTTTTATGAACTTGCCTCTAATCATCCGAACCCTTTGGTACACACCATTCCGGTTTACCCGTTGGATCCGCCCGCCAACAAAATCCTCCGTCGTCCGAGACACGTTCTCGGAGACCCGGATGACGAAATCACCTCTGCTAATGCGGAAGGTGAGTCATCTATATCAGACAGAGCAAACACTTCACAGAAACACCGACCTCGCCGGCGAGGTCGACGAGTCCCTTCAGTCGCCGCTTATACGAGGTACAGACATGTACCCGGGCGTTTCTCTCCTATCCCCATCCCGGCAACAGCCCAAGCCGAGGTTCGTACCTAAGTGGTGCCCTTGCGCTAGTTGCCTAAAAAAAAAAAAAAAACTTACAGGGCTGAGCGCCATCTGCGCTCGCCAAAAGTTCGGTTAAGCTGTCACGGCCTCAGAGGCCAACAGCGAGATTAGTCCATCCGAAAAAAAAAAAAAAAAAAGGGCGGCAGTGTACCGACTGTCGCACTGGAGGGTTGTGCTCGTATGCCTCGCGGTCACCGTTTTTACGTGTCGGCTTAATGATATCTTATGTTATTCGCACAGAGCGATTTATTTAGTATTATAAGTTATCCGCGCATGGACGCTTTATTTAGTGTAATAATTATAAGTAATTCGCGCATGGACGCTTTATTTAGTGTAAGATACGAGTTACGTAGATATAGTTACGAGATACGTAGTTTGTAAATGAGCATAAAGTAATAATTTGTAAGTTGCGCATGGACGCTTGTACTATTTTTGTACAGTGTTTTTAACACTTTTCCCAGCAAATTGATCCTAATAAATAAATATAAATATTGATGGACATTTCACACAGCGCTATCTAGCCCCAAACTAAGCACAGCTTGTACTATGGGAACCAGATAACTGATAGAATATTTATATACAATTTTTTTGTAAATGCATACTTATAATATATAGAAAAACATCCAGACTCAGAACAAATATCTACAGATCATGCAAATATTTGTTCCGCGGCGGGAATCGAACCCACTACCTCCTGCGTCTAAGCCGGCTATTCGCCCACTGCGCCACGGAGGTCGTCACTGATCTTCGCTGTCCTCTGTAAAGATCAGTGACTATTAGGTCGGTAGGACTAGGATTCCGTCATGCTGCCCTACTTCCGAAGAGTGCAGTAACTGGTGTTTTTGACGAAATTGAGTTATGTACATATTCGGAATCACCAAAAAAATATCTATATTTTGTTCTTACTCACGGATCAATATTCCTGCAGGAACACTAAAATTCAGGAAGCAAAACTGCAGTAACTCGGCGTTTTGTAATAATTTTCTTAATAAAAATGCACCAACTTTATTTACTTCATTCTCGAAAAGTCAAATATTAAGTAATTGTAGTTAATAACGCAGTATGTATAGATAATAAATTTATTTAATTTGTATTAAAAAAATATAATGATCCAAAAACTAATTATAAGTGCAGTATATATGAGCTGCTGCAGGTTTTTGCTGTAAATCGAACACTATTTAAAATTAAAATTCTTATTTAAACCGTAGTAACTTAGTGAGAAACTGCAGTTATGTAGCCCCTAGACTCCTTGCAACGCCGAGCCGTTCGTATAGTCGACGACCCAGTAGTATCTAAGGATCTAGAGCCGCTGAGTCTGCGCCGTGACATCAGAGCGCTCAGCGTTTTCTATAAAATATATAACGGCGAATGTTCTGAAGAGCTGTTCAATTTAATTCCTGCTTCCCATTTCTACCATCGAACCTCACTCAACCGGCAACGAGCTCACCCACATATTGTAGATGCGTGGAAGTCTCACACGGTGCGTTTTACCCGGTCGTTTCTGCAACATGTGGTATGACCTTCCTCCGGAGGTTTTTCCGGTGGCCTTCAAAATGAGCGCCTTAAAGAGAGGTGTAAATAGGGTATTAAGTGCTAGGCAACGCGACTGCGGTACCACGAGTGCTGCAGGAGTTTATAGGCGGCGGTGACCACTCAACATCAGGAGGCCTGTCAGCTTGTGTGTCTACAAGTATCATAAAAAAAAAATGTTTAGTAAAAAGACATGAAGCAGTGTGTGCAGGGAGGTGTAATTTGTTTGCAAATAGTCTGGCTCCTATCTTCGCTCGTGCTTCGTGTACGCATCAAACACCTCTGAAAATGGAACCTATTAACAAATTAGATGCTACTACCGAGCAAAATATGGTATTTTACTAACATAAACATTACTTACATAACATTAGCCTAAAGCGTCAAAGTTATTAGTAGATTTTATTTGCTGAGGGCAAATAAAATCTACTAATAATTTTGACGCTACTCCCCCGCAAAACATGAGGTCTTCCCAGCAAATAGAACTAACCAATAATAGAGGTGATCAGTCAGTGCAGCTACATTTGAGATGTTATGAGACGATGATTTCTTCAGATAAAGACGAATTATCAACTATCAAATGTGGTATATTTGAAAACTCTGACAAAAGTGTCAAAGATAAAAATTATGATCCCAACTCCTCGGATTTTGATTCTGATTGTTTAAATATACAGCTTTGTAGAAAGTTTATTTGGTGCCAGTTGATGTACACTGTGCTTGACAAGAACATCCAGGTCCTAGAAATACTCAGCGATATGAATCTGGTGCAAATGAAGTACAGCTTGCTAATACTACTAGAGAGGCTTCCAACAAATCATCCAAGATGTTGTAGAATCGGATAAACAGTATTGACAGTGAAAAAGAATTCACGAAAGCAGATTTACCAATGAAATTTGAAGAAAAGTTGGCAGAATGAGTAAATCAGAAGAAGGAAAAGGAAATTGAAATGCTGTTTTTGAAACCTCTATGTGGTGTAACCTGCCGAAAGCAATGGTTAAACAAAATTTACTGAATAAATGAGGAAACTAAAACTAAGAATAAATCTAAACTGGAAAGGAAGAGGATCATATACGTTGAATGTGACCTAATCATCCTAACCGAATGCTGGCTTGCTATTCATAATAATAACTTGTCTATAATGGAAGGTAATAGAGCTCATAATACCACTAATAGTCACAATTAAAAAGATGGAGTAGTAGTTTATGCTAGAAACTCATTATACAACATATCTATAGAAGAATTGACTGTCATTGACATCTTGGACTGCACATGTTTGTTGGTAAAAATTATTGGAGCAAGTATTGCTATTTTAGCTGTGTATAGATCACCTTCATTTAATAATATAGATTCTTTTCTTGATTCTCTGCACTCCCATCTCCAAACACTATCGTCATTTAAAAATAATGTTATAGTAGGCGACATTAATAATAATATTCGCTCAGGGTTTTGTGACGGAACGGCTCAGGAGTACTTAAACCGCTACTCTTTCAGTGCCTTACTTCCAAGACTCACACTACCGACACATCAAAGTGGCTCCTGTTTGGATCATATCATGCTAACGACTTTTTTGTTAACATTGGTCGAAAGCTAGCAGAAAAGGTTCGAAACTTGTTCTCGGCGCCTATTATAGACAACGTCCAGTCACAGAATATTATTTTTGTGTTACTGGATATTGACGTTCCGTTCTATTAACGATAATTTATGTAACTGCCCTGTCATCTAATTTACTAATAATATTAAGTACCTTGGCGTTATAATAGATGAAAATCTCTCGTTAAAAAAACATGTAGAAACTTTAAGTAATAGAATACGAAAATTAATATTTGTTTTTAAGAAGTTACGCTGTATTGCAGATTCAAAGCTAGTTATGCTAGTATACCTTGCTTTATGTCAATCAATTATAACCTACTGTATAACGTCTTGGGGAGGAGCGTGTATAACCTTTTTATTAGCCGCAGAAAGGGCACAAAGAGCAATCCTTTATGTATCTTATGTATGTTTTAACTAGTTTTATTTTATTTTATATAATTATTTTAATTGATTTTGTTCAGGTGTTATTAGTACTTAGAACTTTGTAATTTTAATATTGCATGCCGGAAAGGCAGAAATGTATTGATACCAATTTACTTCTGACATCTTTGTAACATGACATATATTTCAAGCAATAAATACATTTGATTTGATTTTGATTTGATCCACTTTTCGTCCCTTTCTCTATCCAACCAACTTATTATATAAGTCGTGTAAAGTTCTAACAGTTATTTATACTAAACATAGTTTTAAGACAACACAGAACACTTCCCTATAGCACTGAAAGTACTAACAAAATACGAAAAGATATCGTCCGCACTAACAACACCCCAGTAAAGCATGCTTTTGCATCCAGATTTCTAATGTTCCTAGGACCATTGCTATACAACAGGCTAAATCGTAAATTGAGCATCCACTCAATGAACTTCTCAAACTGTAAAAAAGCCTTACAGTCTGCTCTATCGAATCTATCACCTCGAAACTACGAAACCACACTTACTATTTCTCACGGAGACGCAGATACAATGCCCTTCGGATACAGCATACCTCACATACCCAGGCTACGCACTGGAGCACAAATTTAAATCAAAAGCTGGTATATGTTTGTTTGTTCGGGAGGACATTTGTTGTCTGCGTCTGCGTGATCTTGAAGAGCCCAACCTGTCCGTAATGTGGATTCTGGTGGACACCGGCTTAAATAAAATAATCTATGCTGGTCTATATCGATCACACACTGGTGACCAGGAGACAACCAGGTTGTTTAATTACATCTGTGAAGTGGCGGATGTGGCCCAAAGACGATATCCTGACGCCCAACCGGTAATTCTGGGGGACTTCAACGCCCACCACCAAGAGTGGTTGTTCCCATACCAGAACAGTGATCATGCTGGAAGAGAAGCCTGCAAACTTGCACTCACACTTAATCTAACCCTAGCTGGTTGGCGAAGCCACCAGGATACCAGATGTCGAGGGCCACAAAGCCAATTGCCTGGACCTTCTGCTAACAAATGAACCGGATCGCCACTCAGTGTCAGTGCTACCTCCCTTGGGCAGCTCAGATCACTGTGTGGTGAGGTATGTATCGTCATACTCGCCTCCCGATCCCTCTCCCAGAGGATGCAGGCAAGTTTGGCGCTACAAGTCAGCAGATTGGGATGAAATGCGTCATTTCTTTGCGTCTTATCCTTGGCGGCAAACTTGTTTTTCTTCTCTTGACCCAACGGTCTGCGCTGATGCCGTTACGGAGGTGATTAAAAAGACAATGGAATATTTTATTCCATTCTCCGACGTTTCACCTTCAGGCAACGCTCGCTCATGGTTTAATCCCGCGTGTGCCAGCGCAGAAGCGCAAAAACATGAGACGAAACAGCAAAGCCTCGGATGTGCGGTCAAAGAAGAAAGCCTTCAACAAAGCCGCCAAGTCTAGCATGAAGGTGATACGGAAAGCTCACTTCGATCGGATTGGCCGCATGGGGTCTAAGCTTGCCGCCTACCCCGCGGGAAGTAAAGATTTTTGATCTCTGGCTAAGTCGGTGGAAGCGAATTTCAACCGCCCTTCACTCCCTCCACTACTGAAACCGGGTGGTTCCCTAGCCCACACTGCTATTGAGAAAGCAAATTTGTTTGCAACTCAATTTGCGGAAGCTTCACCTCTGGCGAAACACCACCTAGCCTTCCTCGATGCGAAGTGTCTATGCACGAAATTCGCATCCAGCAAAAAGAAGTGCTCAAAACGCTGCGTAGTCTTGACGTGAATAAAGCTAGTGGTCCCAACGGAATATCAACCATAGTGTTAAAAAATTGTTCCCCTGAGTTGTCTCCAATACTGACAAGACTTTTCCGCTTGTCTTTGTAAACTGGTTTAGTCCCCAAGTCATGGAAGCTAGCTAACGTGCAGCCTGTGCCCAAAAAAGGCAGTCGTGCCGACCCGTCAAACTACCGCCCTATCTCGGTCACATCCTTACTATGTAAATGTATGGAACGTGTGCTGAATAGTAAACTCAAGACAATGACCGCCTTAGTGACCGACAATATGGGTTTCGCAGAAACGGTCTACTGGGGATCTTCTTGCGTATGCTACACATATCTGGAGTGAAGCCATCGAGAAGTATGGTAGCAAAGGCTGTTTCACTAGATATCTCGAAGGCTTTTGACAGGGTTTGGTATGCCAGCCTTATTGGCAAGCTTCCTTCATACGGACTTCCAGCACTGTTCTGCTCTTGGCTTGCAGACTTTCTGAGGGAATGATCCATTCGGGTAGTCATTGATGGCCGCTCGTCTGATCAATTGGCTATAAACGCCGGGGTACCTCAGGGGTCAGTACTCCCTGCCACACTGTTTCTGCTGCATTTCAATGATCTGCTTATGCCCAGTATCATTGGGTACGCAGACGACAGTACAGTTGTGGAGTGGTATACCTCTAATTCTCGAGCCAGCAGAGCTGAAATTCAAAAGCAGAGAGACGAGATGCTGCAGCGTTTGAATTTGACACTCAAGGCTGTCTCTGACTGGGGCGATGCCAATCTCGTCAAATTTAACGCTTTAAAAACGCAAGCATGTCTTTTCTCGGCGAAATAGTGTCAGTTTTCCCAAGTTCCCATTTTCCGAGATGTACCGGTATCTGTAAAAGGTCACCTCGAGCTCCTAGGGATTTCGCTCACGCCTACTCTCAACTTTAGCACAATCGAGTCTAAGGCAAAAACAGCTGCCATGAAGCTGGGCATCCTCAACAAGGTCAGGAGATACTTCTCACCAGGACAGCTTCTTAGTCTTTACAAAGCTCAAGTCCGGTCTGGTATGGAGTACTGCTGCCACCATTGGGATGGTTCGGTCAAATACCAGCTCGCTAACTTAGACTCGATATAACGTAGGGCTTTTAGGCTTATAGGTGAGCAACATATGGCTGAGACTAAGACCCAAAGTCTCGAACACCACCGCAAAGTTGCAAGCCTATCGATCTTTTACAGAATACATTTTGGGGAATGTTCCCAGCAACTATAGGTACGATCTGATCCCTCTTCCATCAAAGGACAAGCAAGCGCACGGCTCAGTACCATCCGTACCTACTCGTAGTTGATATACCACCCATTCGCACACACCGTTTTGATTCTACGTTCTTGATGCGAACAGCTAAGGTATGGAACACTTTACCGTCGTCTCTTTTTCCTAATAAATACGATCTGGGCCTCTTTAAGGTAAGAGTGAATAGGTTTCTTCTAGATCTCCGTGCTACATCTTAGACCACATCATCCCTTACCATCAGGTGAGATTGTGGTCAAACGAAGTTCTATCACGTTAAAAAAAATCTATCTTACGAAGAAACTGAGGAGTTACTAACCGTAATAAAGTAAGATTTTAAAGATTGTATAGTGCGTAAACACATACCTTCCATGTTTGCACTTAGTTTATTTAGTTATTTTTATTTTTTCATTATGTAAATAGATTCTAAGTTGTGTAAAAGATTTTAAGTTTTGTTAATTTGAGTATTAATAAGTTACCCCAGTCCAGCCTTATTCGCCTGAGATACAGGTTTTCCTAGTTTAGGAAATGTATAAAATCTCACCTATAAGTAGATATTAATCCCTAATGTTAATCTTAGCAATATGAAAAATGAATAAAGACTTATTGTTTAATTTCATTTATATATTTATATCAAAGATTATGTGAAATCTGAAGTAGTAACAGTAAGAACTACGGGCAAAGGAAAAAAGTACATTAGTTTGAATCAGACTGACGATGACAAAGAATCCATATACTTTTCTGTAAATTTGCAAAAAGTAATTACGCTTCCTAGGATGGACCAAAACAAAGCGGCAATATTTTGTCCTTGAATAGTAGCTTTTAATAAACGATTTGTCCCATTGTGACCTAGCAAGAATGAAAATGTACCATATGCTGTTCTCTGGAATGAAACCATTACTGGAAGAAATCAGGAATATAATTTCAGCTAGCATATTATTTCTAATACATAAACGGGATAGTTTTATCTTGTGGGCGGATAACTGCGCGGCCCAAAATAGAAATTGCGCCTTGATGAGTTTTTTGTTTTTATAAATAGTGAACTGGTTGCTGCTGAATTGATCACAATAAAATTCTTCAAAATAATTTATTAAGCTATTTTAGAAAACGGTCTTAAGCTAAACTAACTTCTTGTCAAAAATTCAGTAACAATGTAGTTACTGCATGTACCTGAAGAAACTTGCATAATTTCGAATTGTGATTTGTAAATAAAATAGCAATAAGTAGTTTTTTCGAATGATGAGTGCAGTTACTAAGTTACTTGCTGCACTGATTGTTAGGAAGATCAGCTTTGACACCATAGCAGGTACTTAACATAAATATATTTTTTAAATAATATCATAAACTAACTACTTAAATAAACAAATTGTTAACATCACAAAAACCAATTTTTTATTCATTCTTTTAACGTATGTTACGTCGCTTTAACTATCATAGTTAAAAAGCTACAACAAAAACAATCTTATTTTCTTTAGGTGATTTTTTCTCGAAAACATGTTTGACATTCTGCTTCGCAAAGACGGCAGCATGGGTATCAAGGATTATATTTAGTCATGTAACTTACTACCTTGGTACCTAGGTAGTTAGGTAGGTACTTACCACAACACCCAGACCAGGTACACATATTTGCAGATCATGTAAAAATGTATGATCCCGTAGTGGGAATCGAACCCGCATCTCGCGTTTTAGCCGTCTATTCGTTTACCATTCCATGGATGACTTCAATTACGGTTTACGTTACGGGCGATAACTATTTCCCGGCCGGCGCGGTGGCGGCGGCGGCGCGGCATGCGTGTGTCGGAAGGTGCGGCTGGTGCGGGGCCGAAACAATAGCCACGCCCATTCGCTCAAGGTCATCGGCTACTGTATGCGCCTTAACTTTAAACATGAGGTAAGTATGTATGTTGTGTGCTATAGCAGCACAAGGGCCTCGACTCAGCATTTTGTCAACTGGGTTAGCAGTTGACGCTGTATAAACATAATATTTTGGTTATAACATGTTGTTTTTCTAAGTTACGCAAAACTTTTAGTGTGACCTACGTATACCAAATTTCATGATTATCGGATAAACGCTTCGAAAGTTATCCTCGGACAAACAAACATACATACATACATACAATGCCGATTTGGCCAAGTTGATTTAGAGATTAAGAGAGTTGTCAAATCATACAAATGCGTCAAATTCAAATAGACTAAACAGTCGCCAAATACGTTAAGAGATCGTTGTGAAAATCGGGCTTTAGGAAAGTAGGTATTTCCGGTTTTGCTTAGGAGCTCTGCTATATACATACCTACAATATGGCGAGCAATGGGGCCAGAAGTCGAATTTAGTCTTCTTTTTAAAACTCGAGAACGACGCAATAAAGCAATAGGTATTATTCAATGCAAAAAAAAAACTACAGATAGACAAAGAAACTAGTTATATTTTTAACCGAACAGAAATTTAATTATATATAATTTTTAACTTCGCAGATCTCAATACTTTCTGAGACAGACCCAACATTTTTTTTAATATTTAAATTGCTACACTAATATTCTAAAATGTTAACTACAAACTTCATAAAATTAAGTTTTATTTATTGAGAAATCAAAAGAAACCCGCAAAATGAATAAATTGTCCTGCGCAGACCAAGAGAATTGAAAATTTTGCTACGCGATTTCAATCCTTTTGTTCTGAACGACACTTCTCAATTTAGTTGCGCAAGAGAAATCAGCCGCCCGGCCGGCGGCCGGCCGCCCAAGTCAGACGGCCTGAGGGCCTCGTCGCGAGTAGATTTGCACAACTTTTTCGCGCCAACCGGCGATCGACGTGTACGCAAACATATAATAAAAATGATAGGATATACCTAAGTACCTAAAATAATGAATACATAGAACCAAAAAGAATTAAATATTCTCGAGGATCTGTGATTTTTTAATGCAAAACATTTTGTATATAAGACTAATTGCCAATGAATAATCCACTCTAAGACGATTGCTTAAAGCGTATATCAGCGTGCAAATAAGAAAATAGCTCTTCTGGCTAGCTCATAATGATTAATTTCATAGTTCTGTAAAATGTTGTGATCACAATAACTATTTTATTTGCCTACGTTCTACCTCCGTTGCAAAAAGAAGGTGTTATGAGTTCAAAGCCTTTGTCTATCCGTGTGTAGGAATTTGTATATTTGTAAATGCTATTGTGGGTAAGGGGGACAATCCCGAAATGTCTTAACCTCCGCTGCAGAAAGGTGTTATGTGTTTAAAGTCTTTGTCTATCCGTGTGTAAGAATTTACGTATGCGGGAATTAAGGCTGGGAATTTATGTATCTAAGAACAATGCGGGTAGGGTAGGGAGCAATATAATATAATATAATATGGTATGTTATGTTATGTATGGTACTGTTACGCCGAGGCTGTTACAGAATAAGTAATAGGTACCTCGAAGTTATTTATACCTACCGTGTCACAGAATAGGTAATACTAGGTTGATTATAGTTACCTACTATCGTTTTTATCTACACTTGCACAGAATAATAAATAGTAGTCTTGTGGAATGCCTTTCTAGTTGCTATCGGAACGTTCTCGAACGTTCTAATAAGTTTCTAGTAAAGTAACTGGGGTATAAATATGGCGTGAAAGGCCCGAAGGAGGCAGTCTGGATTTGGCTATACGTGCGAACATTTCGGTGACTTTTAGTGGTTTATTGTGCGATAGTGTTGTGAATTAGTGTGTTGTGATTACTTGTGATTAAGTTCGTGTATTTATCATCTCAGTGTTGAATAAAAGTGTTATTTTGGTTAGATTAATTTTAATTATTTTATCCCGAACCCTCAGCTCGTAACAGTACGTTATGGTATGGTATTGTATTGTATTGCATTGTCTTGTATAGTATATCCAAATTAATTTGGGAAAATCGTCGTTGTATGTATGTACATACATACAATATGATGTAATATAATATAATGTATTATAACGTAATGTGATGCAATGTGATGTAATGTAATGTGATGTGATGTAATGTTATGTAATATCATGTAATGTGGTGAAATGTGATATGATGTGATGTAATGTAATGTAATTTAATGTAATGTGATGAAATGTAATGTGATGTGATGAAATGTAATGTGATGTAATGTAATATCATGTAATGTGATGTGATGTAATGTAATGTGATGTAATGTAATATCATGTAATGTGATGTGATGTAATGTAATGTAAAATAATATGATATAATGTAATGTAATATGATGTAATGTAATGTGATGTAATCTAATGTAATATAATGTGATGTAATGTGCTGTGATGTGATGTAATGTGATGTAATGTAATGTGATGAAATTAAATTAAATGTAATGTAATGAGCTGTCATGGAATGTAATGTGATGTAATGTTATGTAATGTGATGTGATGAGATGTAATGTAATATAATGCCATGTAATGTGATGTGAAGTGATGGAATGTGATGTGATGGAATGTGATATGATGTGATGTGATGTAATGTAATGTGATGAAATGTAATGTTATTTAATGTTATGTAATGTGTTGTGATGGAATGTGATGTGATGTAATATAATGTAATGTGATGTAATCTAATGTAATGTAATGTGCTGTGATGTGATGTGTTGTAATGTGATGTAATGTAGTGTGATGTGATGAAATTAAATTAAATGTAATGTAATGGGCTGTCATGAAATGTAATGTGATGTGATGTAATGTTATGTAATGTAATGTGATGAGATGTAATGTAATATAATGCCATGTAATGTGATGTGATGGAATGTGATATGATGTGATGTGATGTAATGTAATGCGATGTGATGAAATGTAATGTTATTTAATGTAATGTGATGTAATGTGATGTAATGAGATGTGATGAAATGTAATGTGATGAAATGTATGAATGAATGAAAACACTTTATTGTACACAGTATTAACAAAAAAAAATACAAACAAAATAGAAAATATAAGGCAAATAGTACAATGGGCGGTTTTATCGCTTAGAAGCGATCTCGAAGCGATCGAGAGGATTTTGTTTTAACAAAGATAATGGTCAGAGGTGTACATTTATGGCCAAACTATTTATTAAGAGAGTGCGTCTAATACCAAAATAAAAAATATAACTAGATAATACATTTTAAAAATAAATACTAATAGAAATAGAACATATGTACTTACATTATATATATATATGTACATATAGAATTTAATAAATACATATTATTATACATACTTAATATAACAATATGGTTTATAAAGATAAGCTGATAAATGCGATTACATATATAAATGAGTTGTGCGATACTACGACCGACGTTTCTGACAAATACAAACTTTTAACCCTGGATTTAAATATGGCTAGGGATGGGGCTTGCCGTATTGTTACTGGTAACGCGTTCCAGAGGTATACTGCACGGACGGTAAAGGATTTGTTGTAGAAGTCAGTACTGTGCACTGGAGTTTTCAGCAATAGATTTTCAGACGACCGGAGTAGGCGGGGGTTGGAGGAATGAAGGAACTCAAATCGCTCCTTCAAATAGGAGGGGGTTAAGGGATTTTGGAGGATGTTGTATAATAGGGAAAGGATATGAGCATTCCGGCGAAGACGAATAGGTAGCCACTTGAGTTTGAGACGAAATTCAGAGACATGATCGAATTTCCGGAGACCGAAAATAAATCTGATGCAGAAGTTTTGAAGTCGCTCAAGCTTGTTAAGCTGGTTCTCCGTAAGGTCCAGATAACTGGCATCAGCATAATCAAGGACAGGGAGAAGAAGAGATCGTGCAAGCGCAATTTTTGTTGCGGTAGGTAAGAAGTTACGCAGTCGTCTGAGTGAGCCCGCAGATGCATACATCTTCCGACTCACAGCATCCAACTGCGGACCCCAAGACATGGAGTTATCTACCAGTATGCCCAAGTTCTTGACATGTTTGCTAGGCAAAACAGTGACACCATTAAATTCTATGCTAGGGAGAGACGACCAGTCGATTTTTGATAGAGAACGAGAGCTACCTACTACGACCACTTGGGTTTTCGTGGGGTTCACTTTGATACCGGAAGCCTTACTCCAGTCCCGAATACGATTAAGGTCACTGTTCGTGCGATATATTGCACCAACCAGGTCCTTAGGTGGAGCTGAAGTATAAATTTGGAGATCGTCTGCATAGAGATGGTTGGAAGAAGTAAGTTGGTGTGATATTGAATTAATAAAAAGCGCAACTAGAAGAGGAGATAAAACGCCACCCTGGGGGACACCGGCTGATGTGAAGCACCAAGATGAAAAAGATTCATTAACGCGAATCCGCTGCCGGCGCCCGTGCAGATAACTGCGAAACCAGTCAATCACCGATGGAGATAATGTTAATAGAGCGGAGTACACCAAGGAGGATATCGAAATCAACAGTGTTAAATGCATTGCTGAAATCTAATAACGTAAGGATGGTGAGTTGTCCGTTTTCCATACCCAGTCCTTTGTCATCAGTGATTTTCACAAGAGCGGAAACCGTACTATGACCAGGTCGGAAACCGGACTGGAGAGGATTAAGTAAATTTTGTTGAACAAGGAAAGAGCTGAGCTGATTGTGGATCAGTCGTTCAAGGACTTTGGATAGGAATGGGAGAATGGAGATAGGACGGTAATCGGTAAAAGAAGATGGCTTAGACTTTTTAGGAAGAGGAATTATGTGTGCCTCCTTCCAAACCGTAGGAACGGAGCCAGAGGAAGCGGAGAAATTGAGTAGGTGACAAATCATAGGAAGTACTTCATCCATGATAGGAATAAGCATATTCCGACCGATGTTGTCACCTCCCACAGCGCTGGATGTAATGGATAGGATGCTCTTCTTAACATCACATGCGTTGAATTGACTAAATTCATAAGGTGGGTAATTAGGAGTTGGCAACGAAGAAAGATAAGTTAAAAAAGTGTTAAGTTTGTCATACGAGTCCATGTGCGTTGACGACGAAAAATGAGAGTTAAGAGAATTAATGTCGAGGTCTTTAGTGATAGTGTCGAGACGAGACTTGCCAACTCCTAGTGTTCTTAAAAATTTCCAGACTTTAGCAGGATCGGTGTTTGTTACGGAAGAATGAATATGGCGACGTTGCGCATCCCTATATACTCTATTGCAGCGATTCCGGGCTACAAAATATTTATCTTTACTCGCGTGCAGCCTTTTTATTCATCAATGTCTTGATTTCATCTGTAAGCCATGGAGCCGGCAGATGCTTCATTTTGATTGCGCGGATTGGAGCATGGATATCAAAAAGCTGCGTTATCGTGGTATTAAAGATGGAGATTTTATCATCGATGGTATCAGCAGCCATTACCGGAAACCAATCTATTTTTTGAGCGTCGGCTCTTAACCTTTCCACATCTTTTGTATGAAATGTGATGTAATGTAATGCGATGTAGTCGATGCTAGGTTTACTGGAGAGACATTCGGAACGTGCCTGTAATCCGCCGCACTATCCGCTATAATAATGCTGCTGGCGCACCGATAGACTTGGCTTCAACTACGGAAATGCCTACATAGTCACCAAGTGTGGCACGGGAGTAAGAACTATATTCTCTTAGAAAACCGACACTGAATGAATGAATGAATGAAAATACTTTATTGTACACTTCAAAAGAAACAGACTTAAAATAAAAAATCACAAAGCAACAAGTACCTACAATGGGCGGTCTTATCGCTTAGTAGCGATTTCTTCCTGAATTGCAGAGTGCAAATCTCTTTGATGCCCTATGTATAGTAGTGGACATTCTATGGCTGATTTAATGATGATGATTATTGATAGGTAGTGATAGATGTTTTGTCATTGTTGATATAAGCACATACCCATTTTCGCATCACTTTGTACCTAATATTACTTTATTGTGAATAATGAAATGAACAAGCTGTTATAGCATGAGCTGTAAGAGCGAGACGGCGCGGCGCGACGCGGCGCATCCTCGGATAGACGCGTCCCGCATGCACAAAATCTGAGTAATACCTGGCCTTAAGTAGGTACCTAGGTAATATGACTCTACCACTCATAAAAACGTACTTCCTAACTCTACCTACCACATCACATTACCATTATGTCGATCCGCAGCGAACTTTACAAAAAGTATAAAGTAGGTACAAAAATAACATATAAAAAAAACTTAACTGAAATGAGGTTCTCAGTTTGACCTACTTATATAAAGAACCTCTATGGAGACAGAAAAAGACAGCAACATAAAAAAAACTTTTATTGAACTCTTTGGATAGAAATACTCACGGGGAGCCGTGTTGATAACAATCAAATACCTAACAATGCTTTAACTACGTAGGTGACTACAAACTGTCTATCGAGATATACTTATTTCTGAATCCTTGACTTCGCCATCTCAAGTCAAGTCCCGTCGTAAATCTTCCATTTAGTTAGACACAGTGGCGTAGTTAGGTAACCAAAGGCACTGGGGTAAAAAATAAACTGAGTCCCAACTAAACTATTTAAAACCGTTTGTTCGGTTTGTTCGGTTGACGTACCTACTCCAGATTTGTCGTAATTACCTACAGTCGACTCCATTATAAAATTAAAAACCAAATGCAAATTGTAAGTTACTCCTGGAATCTGGTTTATTTATATTCCGAAAGTGGGAGAAATTTTCACTAGTTCAACTTAGGTATAGTTTGTAAGTTTGAGTCCGAGGGGCCCCCTGAGCTTGGGGGGCCTGGGTCACTGCCCCGTCTAACCCTGCGGTAGCTACGCCACTGGATAGACAATAACATCATTGAAATCCCCTCACACAAATTCCACACAGTAGGTATAATCTAGGTACCTAATACAATGCTGCGTCTTATCAAATCTACGATCAGTTACTGGGGTGCTGCTTGAAGACACTTGCGTATTTTACATACCTGTAAGGTAAATCCCACTTAAAATAAATACAGCACGGAAAACCTGTAATTTGAACTAGTCAATTATATTATATGACGGTCTTATCAAACCTGTTTACGCGCGTAAATGACATTTCCTAGCACCAACATTCTTAGATTTTCCTGTCTAAAGTTTATATAATTAAGTAGGTAGGCATACCAAGTGTATGAGGCTTGGAATAACTACACATAGAACAGAAGTTTTGAATAAATTTCCGACCGAAACGTAAGGCTACAAAAAATCAATAAATGTGTGCGTAAGTGCCGTGTTTTACATTTGCCGACAAGCATACAAGTTGAGCCAAGCAGTTGTGTCACGGGGAATAAACGCACACAAGCGCACGACGACACGAGTAATGCAGCTAACGGATGGACTTATCTTCTATTACTTACTAGTGGTTCGCCCCGAACTGAAATCTCGCGAGTATCCAAAAACAAAAGAAAATATTCTTAGGGCGACTCGCGCAACGATACCTAAACGTATTTAGTGGCTAAATATGATTTAAGGAGTTGTCAAATTAAACAAATACGTAAAATTTAAACATGTTTAGTCGCTAAATACGTTTAGAGATCGTTGTGCAAGCCGGCCTCTTTGACCAATAAAATAGTGTCACGAAATACGTATCCATAATACTTGACCTACAGTTTCATTCAAATTACAGGTAACGGGAGTTCATGTTTTCTGGTTATTCTTTTTGGGGTACAAATTGCAGTTATTTTGGATTTCAGACTTTTGCCTCTATTACTACTACTAAAGCTACACGCATACCAAATTTCAGCACTGTGGGGTCAGTGGTGTACCCTGTGAATTTTGTCTAAGTTCAGTTTTTATTATGGCTAATTAATAACCCAAAAACTATAAAGAGTTTACGAAAAATAAAAACGGAGTCTAAATGTACTAATGCATACCTTTCATTTGACGTCTCATTTGACCAGTTAGTCTCATTTTTATTTTTTTTTACCCCTCTTGAACCCCAATATCTCAACAACCCCCCCAAATATTTTTAGCTCATTTAGTCACACCAATATTATGCCATCACTTCCTACCTATGTATTAAATTTCACGATGATCGGATCAACGCTTCGAAAGTTATCCTCAGACAAACATACATACATACAACGCCGATTTGCCCAAGTTGATTTAGAGATCTCGCTTCGCTCAATCAAAAATAGTAAACAAAAAGTTGATAAAATGTTTGTAGATGGAGCTGCTGAGACAGGTCACTAACTTGCCGCAGGTTAGTCAAGGAAAAGCCATTATAACACCTTGGCACCAGCGGGTAGCAGCTGGTGAGCAGCACCAGGTACGAGCAGATGCTTGATTTTTTTCAACATTGTCGTATCAGTTTATCGTAGTTGCCTTTCCGAAATGATATTTTAAATACTAATGGCGACATTCAAATAAAATTTTGTATTTATACCCTCAATGAGTGTCATAAACTAATGAGATAATTTAATTACCCTCATCATTAGTATCTTACCCCAATACCGAGAATACATTGAACTCCTCTCTTAGGTAAGTGTGAATGAGTTAAAAAAAATATTACTTTAAAAAATTCAAATGCCTGCTGTCTTTCTGAGTGGGCAAAACTAAATTGTTTTAATGATGAACTCAATTAAAACAAATTGAGCTCATCATCATCACCATCTTATCAACGACAGGATGTCCGATAGCATACAATCCGGGCCTCTTTATGGTAAGAGTGAATAGGTTTCTTGTAGATACTCATGCTTTATCTTAGAGCACATCATCCCTTTCAATCAGGTGAGATTGTGGTCAATATAGACCGTTAAAAAAAGCATATCCCTCCCCAGTAGATTTCCAAAACGACCGATCTTATGCGGCCTGCACCCAACGGCTCCCACCAACCTGTTATTCCGTCTAGTGGGGAACCGTCCTACGCTACGCTTTCCAGTGCATGGTCTCCACTACAAAACCTTTCTACCCCAACGGCCGTCAGTTCCACGAGCCATGTGCGCCCACTGCCACTCGCTAATAATCCGATTGAATTGAGTTTTTTGACAATACCACCATTTGTGCCGTTTATGCCATTTGTGGCATGCGAAAAAACATTTTTAGAAGCCTCTAAAAACCCTCGTTCAGATTATTTTATCTATGACAGGACAATACGTTTTCGGAGTATTTTTACACCCTGGTTTTCTCAATAGTAACTACTTCCATAAAGTTAGATTATCTACCATAATACTCAGTCATAAGTCGTCAAAACACTTGCAAGACTTAAATGTACCCACCTATCTACCGAGTTCAGTGTTTCACCTACTTGTGGTAAATAATTAATTTTTTGTACAAAAAGTTGGTGCTATTTTCGGATTCTTCCACGTGGTTAAACTTTTTAGTCTAGCTGACTGGGTAATGTTAGAAAACAAACCGTAGTGTTTTGTTATAAAAAAAACCTTTTTTTTGTCAAGTTTGCCTACAAGTAAAATAATTCTTGTTGGACCAACCAGTTATTCAATGTGACCACGAGGAGGAAGCTTTGTTTTTGGTGTCTCTACGTTTAAGTTTTTATAACAAAAAAATACCTAAATTAAAATTATGATTTAATTTATTTTGATTGTACTTCATTTGTTTTAACATGTTGTGATTATGGATAATAATTATCTGAAATAAATGAATACAATACAATACAATACAAAAAACAAAGTAGGCAGTAAAAAACTTAGTTTTCGATACTTAAAAAACCTGTTTTCATCTTGTTTGAGGAAAACTTAATATTATCGTCTTGCAAAATTTAATCTAAAATGAATTTGCATAAACAGCGATTAATGAAAACTAGTAGTGGTTGAAAACTAAATTCTATTCTGTAGTACGTTAAGTTCTAAATTCTTGGAATTAGATTTAAATCGTACAAGCCAGTTCTTAAAGAGTGCCGATCTAATAATAAACTTGACAGCATCGCTATAAAGTTTATATTGGTTTGAAACTTCTCTGATTACGTGCGAGCTTTTAGTCGGTTTTTCGCGGAGCATGTCGTCAATGCAGCACTATTATATCTTCTGTGTGAAAGAGTCTGCTGCCTCTATATACAGTTACACATAAGTTCGTCCGTCAATCCGTGTTGGAGCGCAGCGGAGTCTGCTGAGGCACACGATTTGAAAGCCGATACGGAATCGCTTTAATCTAGCCGTTTTGTGTGAAAGTGTTTTCGAGTTAGGACTACATCACTCAAAAGTAAGTTTTTTTAAAGAACTACTTGTTTAATTGAATAGGCCAGAATTTAGTGTTTTACCTACTCACACATGTAGTTTATCAGTTTTCCGTACAGTAATATATAGGTATATGTGTAACAGTGTAAACTTAAATATATTTAATACACGCAATCCCAGCAATCATTTTGACAACGCGGTAGAGAAATGCTTCTTTAAGCTTGGACGAACTATACAGTACTATACTAGTCGTATTTATTTAAATAATTAATATTAATTTGTAAATATGTAGTATAACATGGTGGAGTTATATAACAACATGTGCCCGTATCTTAGGACCCTATAACTTCTGAACAAAAGAAAGTCGTAGAACAATATATAATTCGAATTCAAGTTCTCTGCCTATCTATGGTGTTCATATTGGGAACTATCATTTGACACTCATTTCTGGGAGTCCCTAGAATGTCCGATAAACCTATCGGGTAAGAAATAACGATCCCTAATAAATATACATACATATTGGATGTTTGCTTATTTATTTGTTTGTTTGTTACTCAATGACGTTGTATCGGCTGGACCGATTTCCATGAAATTTGGTATGTACGTAGAATATAACCTGGATTAACGCATATGCCACTTTTTATTGACAAACCACGAGTGCAAAGCCGCGGGCGAAAGTTAGTCCCTAAATAATATAGCCTAAAGATGTCATCAGTAAAGTATTTGTTATTATTATTACGTACGAAATTATAATTGGTCAAGTTGAATAAAATATTAGTTAGGTACCGGTTTAAAATATTAGTTAGGTACCGGTTTAAAATATTAGTTAGGTACCGGTTTAAAATATTAGTTAGGTACCGGTTTAAAATATTAGTTAGGTACCGGTTTAAAATATCACGACACAGATAACATGTAAATTAGTACATCAATTTATAAATATTAGCAGCATATAATTTCTGCTAATTTTGATTTGTAAAGGCGGTAGCAATTTGAGTCAAGAGTAAATGGTGTATATGAGTAGATAACGACTAGTGTAATGTATATTATTACTTATCTAATAGGAAGGTAGCAATAGATAAGAGATAACAAATCAATTCAGGGTATATTACCAGGCTAAATCAGACAATTGAGTCTACTCTAGCTCGGATAATCCTTACAACGAGAACGTAGACAAGGTGGACTGGATCAACGCTTAGGATTTGAATCGATTTGATGGATTTGCTTTGAACGATAATACGGGGAACATATTCACAATACGTTCTCGTAATTTTAAGTTCAGTCATCTTTTGCATTAAATAGGTACCTAATTAATTTAATTTATTTATTGACTTATAACGGCCTTGGCAATTATACTAATTATAAAATGGAATAATTTTTACAAATAATTAATATACCTATGTCAATGTTATACAAAATGTCAAAATAATAAGATTACGATAAATATTAATTATATTAAGCAACTAGTTGACCCGCCGAACTTCGTACCGCCTTGACATGCATATAACGCGGGCTGTCAATAAACGTCACCCTGGTAGAATTGTCAATGGTTGTCCCCGGCCATCATTATACAAACATAAACAAAATTACGTTTAGCTGTCATTTGCGTTGTATTATTCCATGTCAGATACGTTTTTGATATACCTACCACGTTTTATAGTGACTTGTATTCTCTTTGACGTTTTATGTCACGTCACACGGGAACACGGCCGAACGAGATAAAAAGTATCTTATGTCCGTCTCCTGGTTCTAAGCTACCTCCCCACCAATTTTCAACCAAATCGGTTTAGCCGTTCTTGAGTTATAAATAGTGTAACTAACACGACTTTCTTTTATATAATATATAGATATAGATAGCTATGTAATGGGGCAGCACCAGTATCGAGATCAGATCGTATAAAATAAGTAACGAGAATTTCTAATCAGTCTTTAGGATTTGGCGATCGGTTACTAACAAGAAACATTTATTATTTATATAATGACTTAAATATAATTAAGATTTCTAAAACCATATAATTTTTCTGCCAAAATAGCTAAATCCTCAATAATTTATTACTATAACACCACCTGTAAAAATTCTTATATGAGCATCGGAAAAATAAGCAATCAAATACTTTAAATCAACTTAACAAGAACATTATACTGTCCCATTGCTTGGCAAAGTTTTCCCCTATTTTCTTCCATTCCCTGCGTTCTTTAGCTGTCTTCGGCCAGTATGGGTGGATCGAGATGCCAATGTTTCTATGGTCTGCCTTGTCGTCATCCTCTAGCTTGCCAATTGATGAAGATCCACTTCTCCACCCACAGCGATGGTTTAATCACGCATCTTAACCACAAGGAAACTAGCGACCTGACGAAAAGGTGCAAGTTGTCCTCGCAACTCTCAGGAAACGGAACAGTTTCCGCAAATAATGCGAATGTCAACTTCTTTCTTTTATTGCATCCATCACTTCCACGTAGGTACAGTTTATTGCATCCATCACTTCCACGTAGGTACAGTTTATTGCATCTATCACTTCCATGTAGGTACAGTTTATTGCATCCATCACTTCCACGTAGGTACAGTTTATTGCATCCATCACTTCCACGTAGGTACAGTTTATTGCATCCATCACTTCCACGTAGGTACAGTTTATTGCATCCATCACTTCCACGTAGGTACAGTTTATTGCATCCATCACTTCCACGTAGGTACAGTTTAATAATTTGGTGCGACTTGCGATTTAACACCTCTCCCTTGATCGTCATTTGACCTTTGTCAAAATATTTCTTCGAATAAAATGTGCTTTTTCCATTATCTTGAAAACCATAATGCTTTCGTATTCATTTTTTTTCCATATCGACTCTAAAGAAAATATTCAGAGTATTTTTCTACATAAATAAGCTCGCACATTCCTTTCGTACAAACTCATCATTTATATGAAGGCTTAACACTTAATACTAGGTTGTTTGTGAAACATTAAAGTCTTCAACACTGCAAATTATAAAACATATTTTTCCTTGATTTTGTTAGTCTGGGTAGACCAACATAGTCTCAATAGATTTTGTACCAATGTGCAATGTGAATCCCTTTGTTATCTCTTATTTTGAACATTCAAGTTTAATATGAAGTTTCATCACCTGAAAGTTGCTTGTGTGGTTTATTTTGTGAAAATTGATTTTTTTATGATATTTCATCGGACAATAAATGGGTGTAGGTAACCTTCATATTAATAAATCAATATCGGAATCTGATCCATTATATCTAACGACAAAACTCAAAGGTAAAAAATAAAATTAAGGTCAAAGAATCGAATGATCTACTCGTACTAGGCAAATAGAAGTGGGTGCAAACAATCACGTCTTATCTTAAAGTGTAAGTAAAATTGTTTGATCAACGATTTTAATAAGTCTGTACTGTGCATGAGGCCTTTAGGCGTAATATCAAGAAGGTTGCTCTTATTATTATGTAATTTTCTCTCTAAAACTCGAGGCACCAACTTTCCAAGCACTTTTATTATTTATGAATTATGTACCTAGGTATTTATAATTTGAAAGAAACATAATATATATTCAACTTCATTATTACAATACTAAATACTATGGTAAATTTAATATTTATAACAGCGGTTTTTCGATATCTTCAAATAACTTATACAAAAAATACTTAGTACTTATAAAAATAAAGTAAGTACCTAATCTAGTAACTGCTAGTAAATATAATAAGTAATGCTTTATCCGTCTCCAGGTCGTATAACAAAAATAAAAGTATCGTTATGATGATGCTCTTTGTAACTATGCACATTTTTATTTTCACTGTCAACAAATTCTAAACAACCCATTAATTGGTACTTCCGTGTATATCTTAGTTATTTATAAGATATTCTTTGATAACAGCGATGATGTTATTACATCACGAGAGAGTAACCGGGGCGCGTCCCTTTAATTTTTTTTAAACGAAATATATTATCTATCTAATTTAACATCCAGCCGGCACTTCTATTTAACATCCAGCCGGCACTTCTATTTTTTTCAACGTAGCCTTCTTTATTACTACGCATACATACATATACAAATGCGTCTACACGCAAAGGTAGTTTTGGACTCTTCAGCTTCGCCAAAGCCTTTGTGACCGGTGGTCAAAAGCCAGCAACAAGTTCAGAGTTCGTATAGAGCGGCTTATTCCTATATAGGTACTCTGCGTGTGTGAGTCAGATTGGTTGCACCCTTATTATGCAGATGAAATTGCAATAGACAGGAGGCTCGATTTCATTACTCGATATGATAGATAAGCATATTGATATCATTGTCCCTACGACGACGCGCAGACTCCGTTGATACCGGTGTCATCAGAGGTCACGAACAGTTTTATTCGTTTTGATAAATATACAGAATGCTGGCCGCAAATCGGGTACAAAGTTTAATTTGGTAGATTTTTTGTGTAGTAGAGTTGTTTTCGCAAAAACAGTACCTTCCCAAATTTATCGCTAATTTGGCTTCAGTATATTTTCGGTCGCATTACTATGTGTAGAGGCGCGAAGCGTTGCATCAACAAACATACTCATCGAGATTAGATCTAAACTGAACTTTCTCGAAACGACATTGTTTATTTAACAAATTCGTCGCGAAACAAATGTTATAACAAATGCATTATCTACAGATATTTGCTCCGAATCTGGGTGTTTTTATATATATTAATTATTCTACGTGTATCTACTATAAAAAATGGTATATAAATACTCTATCGGTTATTTGGTTCACATGGTATAAGCTCTGCTTATAGTTTTGGGGTAGATAGAACGATGTGTGAAATTTCCAGCATTATTTATTTTATTTCACAGTTTTCACATGGTTGAGCTCAGGTATAGTATAAGTATAAACACAGTTTGAAAAAAAATATTTAATTTTGTGACTGTAGAAAAACAAATAGTATACTTGCAAGATTTTGTCTTTTTATATCTCTACTATCTCTCCGTGAGCAAGGTAGAGATATTTTTTTTATCAAAAAAGGTTGAAAATTGACGTACCTACATTTTAATTCGTAAGATTTTACATAATGCATTGGATCAGTAGATAAGTTATACGATTTAAACATGTTCGTATATAATACAAGCAAACGGACGCGACTCCAGATACTGATATTATAAGTAAATGCGTAGATATTGCACTTCACGCATCTGAACCTTACATCCCGTTCCGATATTTTATACATACTTCCCTTTTATAAAAAGCGGTGTCCGTCACCGCTACGGAGAAATAAGAGCGGGAATTGGACATCTACTTAACATCTTTTCTTTTGAAGCAAATAAAATGTATGGATATTTAAGAAATGTACATAGTAATAGGTCATGAACATATCTATAGGAACAAAAAATATGCTGGTTTTGTTATCTCTTCAGTCTTTAAAATTAGTAAATAGAGTGCTGATTTTGTTATAGCACTGTTATCTCTAGTCAGTAAAACTAGTAAGTAGAGGGTAATCGTTCACCAACAAATCACTCGGATGTAATATTGGAACACGTGATATCACCCTCACCAAGACACATTCATTATCCAATTTTAACCAGTATCTACAAGTTGTATAGACTCTCCCTCCATTTCTTAGGTATGTATTTATGAGATAGAATCTCACGGTATCATTTGCGCTGTGGACATTCACAGATCAACCTCTTTACCATACACACCACTAGTCTTTAGCACGCAAATGTAATATTTTTTGCAAATATAAAGTGAAGTGTGATTTCAAGGTTTTCAAAGATGGTTACTAAAACCGATTTCAAATTGAATAACGACAGTAAATTCAGTAAGTCTAAATGTTATAATTTGGAACGGGTCCAAAAAGTACATATTATTTTTGAACCGGAATGTTACGTAGTTTTTTATCAATACAAAAAAAACGTGCATGTGTTTTCTGTCTATTATTGCTAGCGACGTAAGAGGCAATAAAATATATCTACATAAAAAATAGCGACTTTAAAATAGGAATAAGTAGGTGGAGTTCGTACAAAACAAAAAGTTACCAAAAACTCGTTTCAAAACAAATGAATAATTAAATAATTTGTCTTGTTTTGCTAACAATATTAAATCTTTTTTTCAGTGTTGGAGAATGAAGCCAAAGACGTTGAAAATCAAAAAACCGCTGAAGATCCGCTCACAAAAGCTATTGGAGCGATCGGAAAATGGCAAATATGGGTTTGCCTCGTCGTATTCCTTGTCAAATTTCCAGTAGCATGGCATCAAATGAGCATCATCTTCCTGGCACCTCCTATGAACTTCACCTGCTCGGAAGCTGATGAAACAAAGATGTTTGACAGTGTTTGTCAGGCCAACTGCACGCATTATGAATATGACCACAGCGTCTTTCAGGAGACCATAGTGTCCGATTGGGACCTCGTATGCGATAGGCACTGGCTGAAGAACTTGACGCAGACTGTTTTTATGCTTGGGATACTCGTTGGAAATATGATGTTCGGCCATCTTTCTGATCGGTAAGATTCTACTTTTTACACCAAGAACAAGTTTATAGGCTTTATTTAAATAAAACTTTCTTAGATACCAGTTACAGCCTATGGCGGCGTACTCAAAACGCTGATCGCGTCATCGCATCAGCACTAAATCATAACATAACACTGCTCCGCCACTGCTGGGCAAAGGCCTCCCCCTCATCTCTCCACTTATCTCACTCTTATAGCAAACCCCGCCAGTCCCTATAAAAAGCATCCAAAACATCGCGCTAACACTTCTTAGGCCTTCCACGGTGTCGCTTTCCATCCACAGGGATCCATCCAGTTAACATAACATAACATTGAATATTTGTTAATCGATCCACAGCAGTCAGCACATATTCTGCTCCCAATGCTGGCTCAATGCACAAACTGGACGAAAAACAAATCAAACTTTCATCACCTAGTAAATTGGCACATCCTGGAGAGCAAGACTCGACGCATCTCCGAGTGTGATTACTTTATTAGGCGTGGGTACTATAAATAGGTATTGGGGAATTGACCACTTTGTTTCGTATGATGGCCCCCCTATCACCCTAGTAAGATCAGATGTTTACAAACGAGTAGAAAAATGTGCACGTTTAATACATGTGTATGTGTAGTCTAGAGTACGTAGATCTCTCATTAAGCGATAACCTCATAACGAATAAACTTGAACGAGTGAACTTAGAACTCATTTCCTTCCTACAATTAATTAGATACGCGCATATGATGCAACTATCTCTGCTATTGGTTTTATTATGACGCGTGGTAACAATTTCAAATAACTATTTTTATTGTTTTTAGATTTGGACGCCGCTACCCCTTTCTTGCTGCAGTGTTTCTGCAACTAATATCTGGTGTGGCCACAGCATACTCTGTCAACTGGTACATGTTTACTGCGCTCCGATTCCTACTAGCAGTGGCAACTGGGGGAACTATGGTCACCAGCTTTGTGCTTACAATGGAGCTGATCGGAGCAAAATACAGAGATACAGTGGGGATCCTCTACCAAATACCTTTCAACCTTGGTCATCTGACTCTACCATTATTCGGATATTTCCTTCGTGACTGGAGTTCTTTTCAGTTGGCGATATCACTGCCTTCTATAGTGTTTTTGAGCTACTATTTTCTGTTGCCTGAATCACCAAGATGGCTTCTTACAACTGGAAAGTCTGAAAAAGCTGCTAAAATTATGGAAGTTGCGGCTAAGAGGTAATTATTTTAACTTGAACTTTAAGCTTTTGCACCTACCGATAATACTTTTATACTCATAATATTTACTTGTTAGTCATCTCTGCTCTATATTGTTTTAGAAACGGCCTGCCAACTGTAGGCATAGCATCAGCGACTCAGAAGTTGGCGGTTGAGATGAGCAACAAGCAAGAGGAGCGTGCTTCGTTCCTGGCACTCTTCCGCACTCCTCGCCTGAGAGCCCGCACTATTGCCATCTGTTTCAACTGGTTCGTCTGCGGCTTGTGCTTCTTCGGAGTCTCTCAGTACATCGGAAACGTTTCTGGGAACATATTCAGCAACGTTGCTATCTCTGCTTCTATACAGGTATACCTATGGGATTAATGTACATCCTGTATTATTGACTAATATACCGTTAGGTAAGTAGTTATGTTGACTAGTTTAAAATTACGTAACCATGAATACTGGTCTAAAGTATATCAATGAATATCTCAAAGAAGTTATCGTTTAATTTACCTTAATATTTACATAACTGTTAAAAATTACTTATTCAGACAAGTTTATCGGTAATATTATAAGGAAATACATTGACCTAAATTACTTTGAAATCGTTATCTGTGAGACTGTGACCCAAAACAAACGGTCGTGATGATTACTACTGGTTATCATACCTACTGTGTATAATTATTTGACATCATCCTCTGATTTCAGGTCCCTGGCACACTGATCTCCATCTACGCGAACAGAGTCCTAGGTCGCAAGATAACCCTGATCAGCGCTAACTGTGTGACTGGCATTAGCTGTTTACTCATCATCGTTATCCCACATTCTGGAGCGAGCAATTTGACCCTCGGTTGCATCGGTCTCTGGGGAATGAGCATATCTTTTGCTACAGTTTATTTGTACGCAGGAGAACTGTTCCCAACTGTCGTGAGGAACTCCGGCGTTGGTTTATCGTCGACTGTAGCTAGATTAGGATCTATGCTTGCACCGTTTGTAGCTACACTATCTCACACTAGTCCATTGTTGCCTCCTCTAGCATTCGGAATAGTGCCGTTGATCGGTGCAGCCCTGTGTGTCTTATTGCCGGATACCCGGGGTAGGAAACTACCTGATACACTAGAAGAAGGTGAAGCGTAAAATTTAGATCTCATACCGATTGCCGAGGCTAGCTTAGATTATAATAAAGTATTCGAGACATTCTTTGTATTGCTAATTGTAAAGTAGTGTTTAATCATTTAGGCAATAAGTGAGATTGTGCAAGTGATTTTGAGTGAATAGGCAGTAGCTTATATTGATAGAGAGACTATTAAAAGTCTATTTAAATAGGCTGTGATAATTAAATATTGTAATCTAGTTGTTATTTATATTGTTTATTAAATAATTTTATTAAATGTCATGCACTTTTAATTTACTGAAAACTTAATAAGAAGCATTAAACGCTATGCTTACTATTAAGACATTTTAGTTCAAATACTGAGATGAACCTACAATACTAGATATTTTATTAAGCAATTTATAAGAAAGGCTCTTACCGACCTCAATAATTTGTATCTGTTTATTTCGTTCCAACAATTTAGTTTAAATGTACCTTCTCATACATTTCGGCGTCCTTACACAGCGCGGTTCATCAGGAAGGGTCAATTTTTAATCCAACATGGATGAAAAAAAATACAATATATTATACTAAGTACGTGCATTTTCACTGAACCATTTCACTCTTTACAAAGTAACCCTGTAAGTATTACCATAATTCGTACCGTAGGTATTACTTAAACTTTTGGAAAATTAGTATTTATTTATGTCGTCAAGCCATGTTGGAGGATTTCACTAGCTCATACAAACTAACACCCATGCACATTGCACAGTGCCGGTTTAAGCAAGCGATATGCTACTGTCGATAAATTAAATGAAGCAAGAATTATTAGCGGCTAATTAAGTTAGGGTAGATTTAGCTTCGCATGAAACTGTCTCTCGGGAATTCGCGAACGAGGGCTCGTAAGTGTTGGTCGTATGCGAGCTACTGACTCTAACCACGTGGTTTTGAGCTGTTAACTTTAAATAAGTGCTAAGAGATTGTAACGACTAGGAAAGTGAAGAATATAAAGTGGTAATTGAAAGGGCAACGGGAGTTTTATGACATACAAATCTCTGTACAAATTTGCCAACCACTGTTTTTTTTAACCCAAAAAACTCGTATTTTCACAAAATATTTTTTTATCTAATCATTCGCTAATAGTTAATATTTTTATTAACAATATAATAAAGATGATTTACAAACAACATAAACCTAGTCTATAAGTGTATGTTGTAATAATGTGAAAGTTAGGTGAAGGTTTTATCCACTTACGTTTTTCAAATAAAAATGTAGAGGCCAACCAACCCATTGAATGAGACAGCTTGGTAATTCTAAGCCTCTGCGATAGATATTCATAATCTAAGTCAAATACGATAATGTTTTGGAGTATGAGATTGTGACCGTGAATTGCAAAATTCTGTTTTGCAGTTTATAGCAGTTCATATCCGTACATTCCGAAAGGCAGACACAATCCAACGCGAACTTGTGTATACAACAGTGTTCTTAGTCTAGTGATAAAAATGTTTTGAAAACTACATGTGTTAAATTGCTGGTATTGTAATTAAAATGACTGAAAAAGTATCACAGGACCCAATAGAAACACTTATTGGTCGTTTCGGGAGATACCAATCATGGATTCTATTTCTTGTGACCATAGGACGTTTACCAACAGAATTTCAATTGACAAATGTTGTGTTCGTGATACCTGGCGTGGAATACACTTGTTTGGATGAAAATGCAAACAACGCAACGAATTTCTGTCCATGTGGCAAACCCCAGTACGATGAAAGCGCAGTTGTGAGTTCAGTGACAAGTGAATGGAATCTGATATGTGGAAGTGTATCTCTGGCCAGCCTGGCTCAAGCAACGCTGCAAGTCGGAATACTAGTCGGCAGTCTGATATATGGCCATATCGCTGATAGGTAACAACATTTAACTTTTTTACTTATCAGTAATGAAAATGTGCCATGAAAATGACACAACTGGAATTCTGTGTTATGACTTTATTTGGATTTTTTTATAATAACAAAAAACTTATTATGTTGTGTCATGTTATTATCGCATCATTCTCAAGTGGCTCCCTATTCGCCTTTGCCGTGATTCTCATATTCTGTCTCTCCTCTATTCTATTCTATTTAATCCTTTCTCCCCCCCCCCCTCCCCCCCCCCACCGCTATATTAAAGAAAGGTTTGCTTATCTCCATTCTTCCTATACTTTTTCTCTCAGATCATCGGAAAACTTATCCCTCAAAACACCCGTACACTCTAGTTCCTTCTACGGAAAATCATTCACTGTCGGAGCAGTGCGCCTTTGGAATGCTTTGCCTGTGGAAATTAAACAGGCTCCTTCACAGCACTCTTTTAAGCTGAGATTAAAGCAGCATTACCTAAATGCCTAGCTTCTTGTCATTTGAGTTACCTATTTATTTATTTATTATTTATTTTAATGTTATTTTCCTCGTTTTATTAGATTTCAAGAATATAGATTTAGGTTATTAGTTTGGTATATATTAGTCTATCTTTAGGTATTTATTTATGTATTAGGGTTATAAGTATTTCTTTCATTTGTAAATATACTCTGTGCACCGCTGTCCATTACTACTTCGCTCTTTACTTTCCATCCAAAGGTTGCCTGGAAGAAAACGCTTTAAGGCGATAAGGCCGCCCATTGTACTATATTTAACATAAATTAGTTTTTTTAAGTATTACTCGTGTACAATAAAGAATTATTCTATTCTATTCCATTCAAAAATGTACATACTACCTGATGTGATAAGGGGTAACAGTCACCAATTAAAAGCATTTATTCGTAGGTATTTGAGATATCATTCGTCTGGTCAAATTAAAATAATCAGTCTTTCCAAGATCTACCTCATAAAAGTTAAAAGCTATCATCTAATCTAACCTACCTATTATTGGTTTCCAGGTATGGACGTAAACAAGCTGCATTACTTTCCATGTGTATGGAGGTGCTTTTCATAATAGTATCTGCAGTGGTCCCAGAACTGTGGATGTTCCTGATCTGCAGATTCCTGATTGGTACCTCTGTCGGAGGAGTAATGCTCTGCTGCTATGTCCTGATTGTAGAACTCAGTGGAAAATCCTTCCGTCCCTATGCGATAGGACTGCAGGAAATATCATTTGTCCTAGGGTACTTCACCCTACCCATGATAGCATACTACGTCAGAGAATGGAGACATCTGCAACTTGTGACATCAGTCCCTTGGGTGCTAACTCTGTCATTTTACTGGCTAATACCGGAGTCTCCTCGATGGTTAATCACTACTGGAAAAAAACTGAAAGCAATTGAGCTATTGACACATATTGCTAAAAGGTAATGCATCGACCATCAAAGGCGGTTTTCTCTATACATTATAATTATCTTTTAGAGACGAACTTATATATTTTATTTATTTCACAGAAATGATCTTCCAACGCATAATATCGAAAATGTTGTAAACGAAGTATACGAAGATTGTATAAAGGATATGGACCAGGACCAGGGCGCTACATACTTAGACCTTTTCAAAACACCAAACATGAGATTGTATACAATATTGATTGCATTCATTTGGATGTTCTGTGCTTCCGCGTTCTTCGGCGTTAATCAATTCATTGGTCACCTGGAAGGAAATTTGTACATCAATGTGATGATTTCCGCTGCGTGTCACGTCCCTGGAATCGTTTTTGTTATTATTGCCACGCTGCATTTCAAGAGGAAAGTCAGCATCATCAGTAGTTTCAGTGTAGCAGGTTTATCTTTACTGGTGTTCATATTCGTGCCTTACTCAATGGGAGCTGCGTATTTTGCGTTTGCTATTATAGGACTAATAGGGGCGTATATGTCGTTTATGCAAGCATATTTATATTGTTCAGAAGTATTTCCTACTGTTTTGAGAAATTCCGCAATGGGTATTGCCTCAGTGTTCGCAAGAGTTGGAGGGTTTGCATCTCCATTTATTGTGAATATACAGGTCGAATGGGCCTCTATATTAGTTTTCAGTGGTATGGCTTTCGCTGCAGCAATTTTATGCTGTTTCCTTCCTGAAACTAAGGGTATTGTGCTACTTAATACTATTGAGGAAACAGAGAAAAGCAATAAAACTAAACCAGAACAAACGGAATTATAATAAGAGTAAAAAGAATGTTAAAATGAATAATTTGACAAGATTAGGCAATATAGATTGTATCTATCAATAATTAATCTAACATAATTTACCTCATAATGTGATAACGTGTTAAATTGCGATAATTAAATAACGATTAGTGGTGAGTAAGACACAATGTGTAGTATATTTTTATTTCTAAGTGAAACTAAGCAAAACATTACGTACAAAAAATTCAAAGCAATACAGCGTGAGTGGGCTGATCGTTGAAATAATAAACACAAAAATTGACATACCTATTTGAAACTTGGAATAAATTCAGTTGATAAGTGTTAAACTTGTTGCAAAGTAGTACTTATATAAATATTTATATAATGAGCACCGCCGACGAGGACCCAATTGAAACACTGATTGGTAGCTTTGGAAGGTATCAAACCTGGATAATGTTCCTCCTAACAGTTGGTGCATTTCCAACTGATTACCAACTAAACAACGTTGTGTTTGTTATACCTGGCGTGGACTACACTTGTTTAGATGAAAATGCTAATAACGCTACAAATTTCTGTCCTTGTGAGAATCCTCAGTACGATGAAAGCGCAATAGTGAGTTCAGTGACAAGCGAATGGAATTTAATATGTGAAAGAGGATCCATGGCCAGTCTAGCTCAATCAATTGTACAGGTTGGAGCATTGATAGGCACTTTGATCTATAGCGCAGTATCTGATCGGTAGGTGCTCATACTCAGATATTTTTGTGTCAAAATTTTACACAATTTTTTAAGCATCTCAATATTAAAAGGTACTTAACTTTGTTTCCAGATACGGACGCAAAAAAGCTGCAATAATACCCATGGCATTACAGATAATTTTTGTAGTCTGCTCTGCAGTAGCACCAACCTTTTGGATGTTTCTAGTCTTCAGATTCTTAATCGGAACATCAGTTGGTGGTGTGATGATCTGTTCATTCGTTCTGCTTATTGAAATGAGTGGAAAGTCATTCCGACCATATGCGATGGGTCTTGAAGAAGTGTCCTTTATTCTAGGATACTTCACGTTACCTATAATAGCATACTTTATAAGGGACTGGAGATACCTGCAACTAGTGACATCAGTTCCATGGGTGATTACATGGTCATACTTTTGGCTAATACCAGAATCTCCTCGGTGGCTGATAACAGTTGGGAAAAAACAAGAAGCGATACAACTTTTAACATACATTGCCAAAAAGTAAGTAGAAAAGAAACAACAAACAAATGACACGCGCAGCAAATCAGCCTACAAAAGTAAATGTTCACAATTTTTATTTAATTACAGGAATAATCGACCAACCGATAACATCGAAATTGTTATCAACAAATATTACGAAAAGATGATAAAAGACAAGAAACAGCAAGAGGTATCATATCTAGAATTGTTCAAAACTCCTAAAATAAGACTGTACACAATCGTATCCGCTTTCATTTGGATGTTCTGCTCTACCACATACTACGGTATTAGTCAATACATCGGTCTTTTGGAAGGAAACCTATACATCAATATAATAATCGCAGCTACCATGCACGTGCCTGGAATACTAGTGGTCATATTTACCTCTAGATATTTCAAGAGGAAAATCAGTGTGATCACATGTCTGGTGGTAGCTACCATATCTTTACTCGTCTTTATTTTTATGCCTTATTCTTTGAGAGTGTTATACCTATCCTTTGCTATCATCGGACAGATAGGGGCCTATGCCGCATTTGTCAACATGTACTTATTTTCTTCCGAAGTGTTTCCTACTGTAGTGAGGAATACAGCGTTGGGGTTTACGTCAGTGTTCGCTAAGGCCGGAGCCTTCGTTGCCCCATTTATAGTAAATATAGGAATAGAATGGGCGTCTATATTAGTATTTAGTTGGTTAGCACTATTTGCTGCAATTCTGTGTATTTTCCTTCCTGAGACAAAAGGTATTGTTCTACCTAATACTATTGATCAAACAGAACATCTCAATTCAAAAAAACCTGTTACTAAATGACAAAATATACTGTTACTCTATATTTATCTGTCTTTGTTCTATACATTTTTGGCATCAGTGGGAATTCACGTATTATACATATAACAAGATGTACCTATCTTACCTAGCTACATACTTTTCTTAATTCTATTCATAAGTTTATACTGAAGATGGTGAAAACCGCCAAAGTACCACGTTACAAAAATGAACAATATAGTATGATACAGAACCCAAAATCGGAATATAACACTAGTATACACAGCGTAGGCGAAGAGAGCGTCTACTATACTCCAAAATATAAACGCTATTTTTGCTAACAATAACGATCTTGGTGCTCTGTAGATTGGACATTTACTCGTCATAGAGTCTATGAAGTTACCTGAAAAGAAAAACTGATTTTATAATACCATTCCCTAAAACTTACTAGGTATTACTTATCACTTTACTTAAGTAAGTTTATAACCACACAGGACCGTCTAGTGTCAGTAGTTTGGTTGTTAGTCCGGTTGACCGAACTACTGATACGTTTCCGCGTCAATAGTCCAGTTGAACAAAAAAATGGTTTCTTTTTTTTACAATAAAATTACTACCCTAACCACTAGAGCCACTAGAGGGTATTAATAGTTCGTTTATTTGTACCAACCGGACTATTGACACCGAAAAGTATCACTAGTTTGGTGAACCGGAATAACATCCGAACTACAGACGACGCAAAAAGCACATACCAGGTACAAGTAGATAATTGATTGTGTTATTTTGGTGGCGGTTTCGATTCCCGCCTGGTTCATAACTTTGTTGAATAAATAAATATAAATATTGCTGGACATTTCACACAACGCTATCTAGCCCCAAACTAAGCAGAGCTTGTATTATGGGAACCAGATAACTGATAGAATACATATATACTTTTTTTTGTAATTACATACTTACTCGTATAATATATAGAAAAACATCCAGACCCGGAACAAATATCTGTAGATCATGCAAACATTTGTTCCGCGGCGGGAATCGAACCCGCTACCTCCTGCGTCTCAGCCGGCTATTCGCCCATTGCGCCACGGAATGGTCTTAGAATGTCGTAAGTGTGAGCAAAAGTTAGTATGTGTTATGTAAATAATAAGTTTTACCATCGTTATGAAACTTGCAAAGGCTTGCTTCTTTCTCTCGCCACCGATCGTTAAGCCAGCTCCTAAGAGCGTCTTCATCACCGGAAAGTTGTCCAATTGAGTAACTGTAAAATACATCATTTATTACTTATACGTTTTTCATCTTGACTGATAGGAAGTAGAATAGATTTATGGATCGAGCGGAGCGAGATCTCTAAATTAACTTAGGCGTTGTATGTATGTATGTTTGTTTGTCCGAGGATAACTTTCGATGCGTTGATCCGATCATCGTGAAATTTAGTATATAGGGAGGTAGTTATGGCACAATTTTGGTGTGACTAAATAAGCTAAAAATGTGGGGGGGGGGGGGGGGGGGGTTGAGATATATAAATTAAACTATCCGGTGAAGTGGCGCGTCTCATAAAAGGTCTTTATGAGTACATTTTGCCCTGTTTTTATTTTTAGTTTAAACGTAGTGTTTAAGCTATGAGCCACAATAAAAACTGAACTTTGATCAAATTCACAGGGTACACCAGTGACCCCACAGTGCTGAAATTTGGTATGCGTGCAGCTATTGTGACAAAAGTATAGAGAAAAGTCTTAAATCTAGAAATACTTCAGTTTTAACCCCAAAAAACATAACCAATTTACATGAACTCCCGGTTACCTGTAGTTTGAAATGAAACTGTAGGTCAAGTAGGTTGGTTATTCATTTCGTGGCACTATTTTGATAGTCAAAAATTAGACACAAATATTTTTTTTAATGGGAGAGTTGAGAGATCTGAGTTCAGGACGAACCACTAATATATCAGTTGAAAGAATAGGTAAGGTCTACGATTGGTGTAGTTATAAAGAGAGCGCTACGGCGTAGGCTGTCTACGACGTCGACGTAGCAATTCTGTATCCTTGATATACGAGGTCTACGGTCTCAGAAGAACTTTTGTCCTTCCCAGAAAGTTCAGTTCACATTCAGGACAAATATCTCTCTTTTTAGGAAATTAAAAATAATTTTCGGCTCACTTTAGTATGTAAAATATATTGAATAATACTCGTAATTCATTTTTTAATTAAAAAATGAACCATTATTCTAAATGTATAAGCTAGTGTGAAGAAAGCGACACAATTGAAGATGAATAAAAACTGGAATAGGAATGTATGTTTAAGTTTTCTATGCCGACTTACCGCTTGAAATGAAAGTACACATTCCTGGGTAGCCTCCCCCTTAGCATATCGGCTTCAGTCTGCGCGGGAGTATCATACGCGACTGTGACGTCATACACTGACGTCAGACCTGAATGTCGCAGCTTGGAACACAGGACTGCCCAGCCTGTGGTGCGGGGGTGAAGCACGTACTCGTACTGCTAAAAGGTAAAACATGGTGCCTTTGTAACACTGTTTTTAAAAATAACACGTATTCATACTACAACGGTCTAAATCATTGATTCCCAAAGTGGTCCAGGTGGATCCCAGGGGTCCACGGGAGACCCGACGGGGGTCTACGTTGGCTTGACAAAAAAATGGGGGTTCACAATTCGTAAGCAGGGGTCCACGAAAATTTATCTGGTTTCGATAGTGAAGAACTAAAACGTGGCCTTGACTTCACCTATCAGTGTAGGCAGATAATATTTTAAGAACCTCAGCGACTGTTACTTGTAAAAACTTGCATATTCCATATTTTTGGGGAGTTTTCTAAATAAAATAAGTGAGAATTTATTGGTTCCTTGTGGTGTGAGTAGATGTCAAAAAAGTAAAGTTGGATGGAATCACTTTTTTGATTGGCCAACTTTACTCTTTTGACATCCATTCACTTCAGACAACACAATCAATTAATTAGATAACTAATCAATTTTCACTTTGTTTTTTTCTAAAACTGTTAATTTGTGGTTGGAACTCAGCCGCAACGCAAATTTCCATAGTTAAATCTAATCTTCACATTTTTTGTCGACTGGGAATATGGTAGAAATGTAGCTGCAGGGGGTCCACAGGAACCAGCAAAATTTTGAAAGTGTTCTATGAGAAAAAAAGTTTGGGAACCTCTGGTCTAAATTCATCATGGGTTTGTAATAAAACAATAATAGATTGAGATTGATTGGACGCAACTGTGAATCCATCACAAATTTTGAAAAAGGATATGCAACAAACTTTGTTTGCAAACTTTGTTTCTAACGCCAAATATAAATGAAACCAGCCAAGTGCGAGTCGGACTGGACTGGACACGAATGGTTCTGTACCATTATCTATAAAAACGGCAAAAAATCACGTTTGTTGTGTGAATATTTCAAGCGTCTACCTTTTGCCATTATCAATATCGAGCTAAAACGAGTAAAAAAATCATATTTGTTGTATTGGAGCCCCCTTAAAAGTTTATTTTATTCTGTTTTTAGTATTTGATGTTATAGCCGCAACAGAAATACATCATTTGTAAAAATTTCAACTGTCTAACTATTACCGTTCATTAGACACAGCCTGGTGACAGACGGACAGACAGCGGAGCCTTAGTAATAGGCTGCCGTTTTACTCTTTGGATACGGAACCCTAAAAATAACTAGACTAAGATAGCATTATCTCTACAAACCTTTAGTGGTTTATAAGTGCTATTTTTAAACATTACTGTGTCCAAAAATTTTGAGAAACAAATTATTAATAGTATTAAGAGCCTGCAGGGCAAACGCCTCCCTTCCTCCTCCTCTCCTCGCCTTCTCTCCAGTCTTCTTTATTTTGGGCTATTGTGGACCAATCCTGTAAATGAGCATCAACTTCGTCCCTCCATCTTCGCCGCGGTCTGCCACGAGAGTTTCCCGTTTAGAGGTGTCCACTCTGTGGTGGCTTTAGCCGCAAATCGCGGATGTCGGGCAACAAGCGGGTAAACTGAAGTGGGATTGGGCGGGCCACGTCTGCCGCATGTTGGATGCGTTAAGTGACAATAAAAATAAAACCAACAAAAAAAATATTTTTTCGTGGGCCTGATGAAAAATTTAAAGCAAATTACTCGGAGCTTTTATGGAATTGCTCGCATCAAAACCGAAATCGGTAAAAAAAACCTATAACATAGAGTCTGGTATTAAAGAGCAATAAGTCAATAATCACTACGAGCACAAAATAGATAGGTAAGGTACAGTTTGTAAGAACGTGTATGAGGTTCGCGGAACGATCTCGGTCGAACGTTCGACCGACTTGATCCGAGATCCTCGAACGCGTGCGTCTATGTGTGCGTGCGGCGGTTATCTAAACATTACTTCTGTACCGATCTATTATAAACTACGTGCTTTAGTTACCGGCATGTTATAAGCAGCAGCGAACTTATCACTTCTCTTTTTGTTATTATCGCTTAAATCCGTGCCTTCAGGAAACAGTAGCAACCTGCATTTGTATCGCAGCTTCTTGTAGTAGTCCACGTATTGGGAGACACTGATCTCGTCTTCTCGCCAATTCCTCTTCACAAAGAGGAAGTAGTTCAATTGCATTATCCAGCCTGTAAAATGTAACAATGATTGTTCATCGATTTACTGGTTGTAAAGTTGACAAATGGCGCTAACCGTGGCCAATGACCTTGAGCGGATGGGCGTAGCTATAGTTTCGGCCCCGCACCTACCGCCATACGCATCTAACCAACCAGCAAGAAGGTGAGTGCGAGGCAGACGAGCACAACCCTCCCGTAGGACAGTCAGCGGTACACTGCTGCTGGTCGCCCCTAGCCCGCGCAACCACCTTCTAAGGGTACACCCACTAATTTTTCGGAAAAATTTAAAATATATAATTGCCACGTGAAAGACCGTCGCAGCACAGCATCATTTGTTCAACTTGAAGGTATAGTCTTTGCCCACATTTAAGTGAAAGAAAAATACAAATTTTTTACGTCGTTTAGAGGTTGAATAAAATTGAAAGTCAAAAACATTGTCGCGTGCCAATTTTAGCGCATCGAAAACAAGCTATATTTCGTTATTTTTTTCTCATAGTAAATAAACAGGTAAAACTTTTTTGTTTCTTTACTTAGCATATATAAGATAACAATAAGGTCAATGAATTACATTAATTTTTATGAGCACATAAAACTGATTCCTCCCTGAGGAGAAAGCCTCCAATTAAGACCACTCAGCTACTATATTCGCCGTAGTAGTAGTGGGACGCACAAACTACTTACTACTATGAAAATTACCATTTTAAATCTGTATATTTTGTTAACAAACTCTTTGTTCAAAAAAAGTACTTTGGTAAGACCCATTTTATAATCGTGAAAATATTTTTTTTATAGTTTTATTCCATAACTTACTAGGCGTCAGTAAAATGTATCATCATGTCAAACAGCTTTACAGCATTAATACAATATGTAACAAAAACCCTGTCAGATCCACGAAGCGCGTATTCTGACATACAAATTCAAGTCGGACAGATGTTTAAAAACATCTATATCAATAAATTGAATAACTTGAATAACTTTCGAGAATAATCTAAATTTTACCCCAAAAATAGGCAAATTTTGTGCGTTGTACAATGTCGTACGAGGGTTATTGACCTGGCGCGGCGCGTAGCCCCGCCGATGTTGCCAGAGGTAAGTTTTAAGGTTTGAGCGCCAAATAATCAAATTAGTCGGGTATTTTTTTTTTCTGGTACACTATTACATGATTGCGACCAAATATCGATAGGTAGGTACTTTATTACATCCTTAAAGATCTGACAAGGTTTTTATTTATTATTGAATATTACAATGTACAACGGCTGTATAGGACATGTTGAAACTATAAGGGTTCCGTGCCTTCAGTTCAATAGTTTTACTACGGAACCATTTAACTTTCATGCTACCTCGGACTTACCTAAACCAGGTCCAAACTTTATCTCATCCTTCAAAACAAATTTGATCTTTGCTCTCCCCCCAAGATCCAACCAACTACTGGACTGATTTGAACTGTCAAAATTGGAGCTTTCTCTACAAATACAGTGGTTTCCAGCGTTCGGATCTTGTGTGGCGTGGTACAGAGCAATCCATACATAATTCCAGTCGACCCTTGTTCGGTGGTTCATCACAATTATGGTGTTCTCATCAGGATTCACATAATCGCCGAAGTGGTGAAGTTCTGTGCTACAACAACATTGAAATAATCCCTGAAAAAGCTTATCACTTTATCGGTGTATTTGGTATTTAAATACTAACACAGTTACTAAGGTACTAACAATATATAATTACACTAGCTTCCGCCATCGGCTTCGCACGCGTTGTTTGTCAACAAAAAGTAGTCTACTGTTTGAATACAGGTCCTAATCTATCAACACACCAAATATCATCTAAATCGGTTCAGCCATTATGACGTGATTGAGTAACAAACAAACAAACATCCAAACTTTCACATTCATAATATTACTGTGATTACTACAAATGCAAATGAAGCCAAGCTATGTAAAAAAACCTTTGCAAAGGCTCAAGAGATAAAAGGTTTATTTTTGGGTATTTATTTGTATGTTTAATTTTGTTTGGTGTGCAATAAGGAGTATTCTATTCTATTCCCCAAAAACTGCCTGAACTAACTGAACATATTCAACCAGTGGCGAAGCGTAGCAGGGGCGGCCCGCCCCGGGCGTCACCTTTAGGGGGCGGCAAAATTTAACAATAAATAATAATAATATCTTGTAAATATTTAAACCATATCATGTTTTTGTCGCATAAGCCATGCCAGGCTGTGACAGAAATTATTGAAAATTTAAATTGATCAAAAATTACTTAAAGTACTATCTTGTTTATTGAGCAAGAGTTATGAGGTGATATAGACATTGATAGTGCAATAAAAGACTGCTTTTAAAAAAGTAGTCGAATAAAGTTTTAGTTAAAGACAGAAGTTTTGTTTTCCATTCTAACAAGTACATTAACTTTGAATAAAAAAAAATATTAACAGTATCGTCGTAGTTTTAATTGAAAGTTAATTTACGTGTTATATTCAACTCACTAATAACTTAATGTTGATAATCGTCGAGGTGTAATCATAGTGTTCTATACCTGTTACATCAATGTAAGTGGCACACGTGTATGAATTTTTCTAATAAATGTGATTATTATTTGATTGTAAAACATTTTGTTTTGTAAACTGTACAATACACAATATTGATGCCTGTTGTTGCCGAAAAGTTCTCTAGAATTACTGTATATTGTAGTCTATTACATTGAAATATGTACCTAAATACGAGGGCTGCAAAGTTTTCTTCCGCCCCGGGCGGCTGACACCCACGCTACGCCACTGTATTCAACTTTAATTTATCAATGCTTTACTTAGAAAGATATAGCAGATAGTCTTACCACTGGGTAAAGTTCCCACAGGGCAAACAGTGCGTCCACAACCTTTCTATACAGTTTATGATTAATGAACATCAAGTACAAAACCGGACAGTAGAGGACGTAGAAACCTGAAAAATAAATCCAAGATTATCTCCTTCAGAGTTCTGTATTTATATGGCGTTTATACAGAGCGGATTAAAGTTATTAGAAAATTACATTTACAGTCAGATATGAACTCTGTAGGTAAGGGTATTACAATATCATATTACAATATCTAGTTATATAGAAGGTGACCGATTGTTCAAGAGTAATTTGTGTTGTTTTTCAGAAAATTATCGACGATAAACGACCATGGCTTTAGAATTTCACGCATCATCAGTTATGTAGGTCTGACGCTATTGTTGAAATTGGTTATGAATGGATTGACAGAGATGAGGAAAATTCATGGATTGCATAACGTAAGTACCCACACCAGTATCCTTGTATGTGAGTAAACACTGTATGTAGGTACCTATTTTTCAGTTTTTTAGAGCTCCATACCTCAAAAAAACGATTTAGGATCACTTCGTTGTCCGTCTGTCTGTTTGTCCGTCTATCAAGAACTCTTTTCTTAGGAATGCGTGGAAGATATCAAGTTTAAATAAATATCAAACATATTATGATTTGATCAAATAATTCAAGCTTAAACGCAATCATAAAATATATGGCAAGTAGTGACGCCTAATTTGCTCGCAAATAAATCAAAACTGATAGGATACTTCCCGTTGACCTAGAATCATAAAATTTGGTAACTAGCAAGGTCTCACGGCACATGTAAAGAATAAATAATAATAATATATAAATAAATATTGCTGGACATTTCACACAGCGCTATCTAGTCTCAAACTAAGCAGAGCTTGTGCTATGGGAGCCAGATAACTGATAGAATACTTATATACGTTTTTTTTGTAAATACATACTTATAATATATAGAAAAGCATCCAGACCCGAAACAAATATCTGCAGAACATGCAATCATTTGTTCCGCGGCGGGAATCGAACCCGCTACCTCCTGCGTCTCAGCCGGCTATTCGCCCACTGCGCCACGGAGGTCGTCGAAGAGTAAAAACACTTTAATTTGTAGTTATATCGTAAAACATCCTTACCTATTTTTAACTTACGCACCCCTTCTTGTGGGGTGTCGTTGAATAGGTTATTTAAAATCATTATAAGGATTGCTTAATATTTTTTGATACCCCTTTTCTAAAATATAGAGCTTCGAAATTGCCATTATCGTATTAGTCGTGTGATCTCTCCCTCCCCCCTCCCAGCCAACATGCTATTCTTGTATCCCTAAAAAGTATCCTCCAAGTATCCCAAAAGTAAGTATTAGTACTACATATATCTACATAATAGTTTGGGGAAAAAGTCTTTTCGCATTATAGTATATATGAACTTGTAATAAAATCTCTTTGGCTATACTATTTTTATCTGGCTGGTTTTGATATCATTCAAATTTTAAATTTTAAAGAAGATAATTCCAAATTCAAATTAGGAAAAGGTGTGATTTTTATTTGTTTTTCGTACTGTAAAGATGAGTGAATCTAATGAAGAGATTCGATACATTTTGAAATTTTACTACAAAAAAGGTAAAAATGCAACGCAAGCCGCGAAAAAAATTTGCGATATTTATGGACCTAGTCTGTGAGAGTAGCACACATTTTGTTTAAGCGTTTTCAATCTGGAAATTTTTATGTCAAAGATGCACGTCGCTCTGGTCGCCCTATTACGGATAATATTGATGCCATTTTTGAAAAAGTGGAGCAAGATCGGCATACCAGCGACGTAGCTGAAGAACTGGGAATTGACCACAAAACAGTTTTGGCGCATTTAAAAAAAACTTTGTACACAAAAAAGCTCGATATTTGGGTACTCCACGAGCTCACTGAAAGAAACCTAATGAACCGTGTACTCATTTGTGATTCTTTATTACGACGTAATGAAACCGAACCATTTTTGAAGAAGCTGATAACTGGTGATGGAAAGTGGATCACGTACGACAAGAACGTGCGAAAAAGGTCGTGGTCAAAGGCCGGTCAGGCTTCACAGACTGTGACGAAACCCGGGTTAACTCGCAACAAGGTGATGCTGTGTGTGTGGTGGGATTGGAAGGGCATTATTCATTATGAGCTGTTACCACCAGTCAGGACAATCTATTCTGAACTCTACTGCGAACAACTGATGAGATTAAAGCAAGAAGTTGAGAGAAAGCGGCCGGAATTAATCAACAGAAGGGGTGTGGTTTTTCATCATGATAACGCTAGATCTCACACATCTTTAGCCACTCAGCAAAAATTAAGAGAGTTTGGCTGGGAGGTCAATGCATCCGCCGTATAGTCCTGACCTTGCACCTTCAGATTTCCACCCGTTTCGATCTCTTCAGAATTCTTTAGGCAGTGTCAGGTTAACATCACGAGAGGACTGCCAAAACAACTAGTCGCGGTATTTTGATCAGAAGCCCCAAAATTTATATAGCAATGGGATCATGTCCCTACTTACAACATAGCAAAAAGTTATCGAATAAAATGATACCTACATACTTTAGTTAAATGTAAATAAACTATATTAAAAAATGTTTTGAATTTTCTTAAAAAATGCGTAAAAACTTTTTCTCCAACCTAATATATTGCAGCTGTAAGAAGAATTATCAAAGCTTAGACTAGCAGTAGTAAACGGTTTATACAATCTGTTTTGTTATGAATGACATTAATTTAAAACACACATCCGGAATCGTATTAACTGTTTTTAGTGGTGGGTTTGAAACCGGTAGATTGAATGTTTATCCAGTAATCGATACATTTCCAATAAACAGTTAATAACGTTTGCGGCGCGGCGCGTTTGCGACGATGCCGCTTAGTCAGTTTAACAAGTACCTACTTACATGATGAATGAATATAATTTGTTTGCCTATTTTATACATTGCTAATTAAGGACATGATTGTTTGAAAATTTAAAATGTTCTATGGTAATTTAATAATAAGATATAATAATAATAATAAGACCTTTGCCCAGCAGTGGGACGAGATAAGTTAGGAAAAAAATGGTAATTGATTTGATAAACCCTAGTTTACAATAATACTGGCCTTTAGCCCTACCCGCGTTTCTCATGCATAAAATACACGTAGTATGATGTTCATACAAAATGGCAAAAATCAGCTGCAAAATTAACTTTGTGTTTGAATATGACTAAGATACAGCCGCACTACGGAACCCTTCACTGTGTATGGTTCAACGCGCGCTTCACCAATTTATTTGCTAATGTATTTATCACACTATAAGGTATTTTGGAAACACGACCGAGTTTTCTTCAGGCAAGCTAAGTTGGTACTAAACTACTGGGGTTCCATTTGGGAAACTCATGTTATCGGGATACGCGTTTCGTTTTCTAGTCGCTTGTTAGTAGTTAGTTAAAAAACTACAATACTAACCATCTGCGTCATTTTAATTATACTAGTGGTTCACCCCGAGCTGAGATCTCGCGAGTCTTCCAAAGCTCAAAAAAACTATTCTTAGGGCGACTCTCGAAACGATGCCTAAACGTATTTAGTGGCTAAATATGATGTTGTATGGAGGTATGGAGTTGTCAAACCATACAAATACGTAAAATTTAAACATGTTTAGTCGCTAAATACGTTTAGTATAAAATAGTGCTACGAAATGGGAACTAAAATACTTGACCTACAGTTTCATTCAAATTACAGGTAACGGGAGTTCATGTATTTTGGTTGTCCGTTTTTTGGGGTACAAATTGCAGTTATTCTGGATTTCAGACTTTTGCCTATATTTGTGTCACTAAATCTACACGCATACCAAAGTTCAGCTCTGTGGGGTCACTGGTGTACCCTGTGAATTTAGGCAAAGTTCAGTTTTTGTTATGGCTAATAACTTAAAAACTACAAGATATAAACTAAAAATAAAAACGTGGTCGAGATGTACTCACAAAGACCTTTTAGTAGACGTGTCACTTGACCGGATAATCCCATTTTATTTTTTTTACCCGTCTTGAACCCCAATATCTCAACAACCCGGGAGGGGGGGTTGTTGAGAAATTATGGGTGTTCAAGAGGTTCCTTCTTCCCCCCCCCCCCCCCCCCCCCCACATTTTTGGCTAATTTAGTGACACCAAAATTGTGCCAACACTACCAACCTATATACTAAATTTCACGATTTAATTGGATAAACGCTTCGAAAGTCATCCTCGGGCAAACATACATACATACATACAACGCCGATTTGCCCAAGTTGATTTAGAGCTCTCGCTTCGCTTGATCAATTATTTGACCTCTTAACTTTATGTGTTTTTTTAGAAAATCAGTCCTCGGAATACAAAGTTCACGTACCGCAAAGTATGGTGTAGTACCAGGCCGCACAGAGCAGCAGCCCAGCTGGCATGGCGCCGCGACACTGCCGCCAACACGGCGAAGCCCCATCACCACCAGATTAGAACCCCTACAAGCTAAACCCTATTACACGACACCTCCAATTTACGCTTATCTTATTTTAACTTTATAAATAGCTGGAAGAGAATTTACTCAATACTTATTAAGTTTAATAGGTCAACAGTTACATAAAGTCGATACTTAAATAAAGATAAGTAATAGAACATTGGCGATGTTAGTTTGCTCTTTATTCCACTATCCACCATAAATTATTCCGTTTCAGTGGGTTGTCTAACTGATGGTTTCTTTCCAAGAGCCTCGCCCTCTTCAATGGTCATCAAGAGTTCACAACCCTTCGTTTCCGGCAGTAGGAAACACAAGCATGCGGCGATCATAGGCAGTATTCCGAATCCTATCGGAGCACACCACTGGCCATATGGTCTAAGGCCAGCCGTGAACGGCGCTATCATCGCACCTACACGGGCCATCATCGAGCAAATACCAACTGCTGCATTGCGGACCACTGTTGGAAACATCTCTGTACAATAAAGGTAAATAACAATAAACTCGAAGTAACTGAAAAATATTCCAGCGCAACCGAGTACAACGGACCCGCTACCCTCAGGAATAAAGGCGATGATTAACAAGCAGACGCTACATAATGCGTTTCCGAGGATGGCAATGGTTCTTCGTTTAAATTTTTTTATCACCGGAATGGAAAAAATGCACCCGCATAGACAGACGCTGCCGCTTGCCAATGTATTGATGTACACATCTCCAGTCAAATGGCTGATGTAATAGGTCATGCCGTAGAAACAATAGCTGACCGCAAGCCAGACAAATGCCATGAGCAGAATGTTCTTTCTGATATTTGGAGTTCGAAACAGATCAATAACGGTTCCACCTTTCTCTTGATTACTTTTGTGCTCTAACTGATAGAGGTCGACCTTCGCAGCAATATCTTCTGTTGGCAAACCGTTTCTGAAAATATTAATAGAAAATTTATCGAAAAAATAGTTAATTATAACAAAATCTCATCTAAGATACAGTTGATGTAGCTAATGTTGAAACGTACATTTTAGCCACGCGCTCCAATAAAGCAATAGCTTTAGCATTTTTAGTCATAGCAAGTAGCCATCTTGGCGATTCAGGTAATACGCAAATGTAAATCAATAACACAACAGTTGATGCTGATATAACCAGCTGGAAGTACATATAATCTCTTATAAGATACCCTAAAAGGGCCAGTAGCATATGTCCTAAGGTGAACGGTACGTGGAATATCACCGACACGATATCACGATGCTTATTCCCAACATATTCCATGCTGATGACAAATCCAATGACCATCACACCTCCAACTGCGAAACCGATAATCATTCTCACGATAGTAAAACTCCAAAAATCTGGGAGCATTGATGCAATAATTCCCGAAAAAACTTTCAGTATAACTGCTGTGATCAAGGTAGGTTTCCGGCCGTACCTAAAACCAAAGAACTCATAAATGGTATTTATCCTATTTCTTTATTTATCTAGCTAGGTGTATGTAGAATAGTAACTGACATATCAGATGCTATACCGAGTAATAGACTCCCGCAGAGAACACCAAACTGAAATATGGTTTGGTGTAAATCCTTCAGCCAGCTGTTCTGGCATATCAAATTCCACTCCATCACAATAGTCTTTTTAAACACTGTTGTATCGAACACAGGGTTTTCGCAACAAGTAGAATTGGTGTCAGGGCATCGATGTTGCGCAGGCGGAGCCAAAAATATTATTGCCATTATATGAAATGAGACTCCAAACTTGCTCATGAGTATGAGGAAACACACCCATATTTGATATTTCCCTAGGCTGCCAATCAATTCGTTGATCAGTACCATTCTGTGACTTTTATAGAAATTCAAAATTAATTCCACAAACACTGATAGAATACGTATTAAGATATCATCCGGTAAAATTAACAAATTTGGGATCAAATTCAACTTCGCTAGAAATTCCGATTGTCATTTGGCAATTGAAACGAGTAGGCTGTGATAACTTGATAAGTCATACGTTATGTTTCTTTTTATTTCGCACGCGTAGTTTTTGAATAAAAACATTACCCTCCTTTGCGCAGTTGAGTAAAAAGTAGTCTATGTTACTCAGGGTGAATGTAGCTTTCCAATGATGAAATAATTTTTGAAATCGGACCATCGGTAATTTTTGAGTTTATTCATTACAAACATACAAAAATACAATTCTTTCCTCTTTATAATATTAGTATAGATAGTATAGATACATGCAAAATAGAATGTATGCTTAGGGCCAATTACAAATTTCCACAGATAATATAGATATACTGGCTACAAAACCCTTCACTGTGCGCGGTCCGACACGCGCTTGCCCAAATATTTATATTTTAATTGTATCACCTCGTATATAAAAAAACACTCCAGAAAATAACGGGTCGAATTTCCATTTAAAAATATTTTTAGTAATTTAAGTACAATCTTAAGTTGTTAAGTTCTCAAATATAAGTTGTATGTATGTATGTTGTATTGTTTGAAAACATCTTTGTTACGGTAAAAAAGATTTTTAAGTTTTTCACGATTGAATTTTATCAAATTAATAGGATTACATTATTGAAGAGAAGTTTAATGTGATAACCATGTTTTCCTTGTCCTCGCTAACCAAGGTATTCTTCACCACGGGCAAGGTTTACCTTATAAAAGGAATTCAACCTAGGATATGTCTTATCTCTTGTAAATTATTAAAATATTTCAATGTGTGGGTAGCTTGGTGTACTTTTTGAACAGGTACAAGTTGTACGTAGTATATTATTGCTCTGTGGTATAAATTATTGGAAACCCTTACAAAACTGACAACCTCCGTGGCGCAGTGGGCGAATAGCCGGCTTAGACGCAGGAGGTAACGGGTTTGATTCCCTCCGCGGAACAAATGTTTGCATGATGTACAGATATTTATTCCAGGTCTGGATGTATTTCTGTATATTATAAGTATGAATTTACAAAAAAAGTATATAAGTATTCTATCAGTTATCTGGTCCCATAGTACTTATAAGCTCTGCTTAGTTTGGGGCTAGATAGCGCTGTGTGAAATGTCCAACATATTAATTATTTATTATTGTTATAACTAAAACTAAGATAGATAAATAGATGTGTGCACTATGTTTGAGGCATAGTTTTTACCCGAATGCAAAGGTTATATAATTTTGTTTGGGTGTATGTATGGGTGAACGTATTTATATATGAGTAAACGTATGTATGTCTGTTCATTTGACACACCGTGTAGGCTAAACAGTTTGACGGATTTTGACAAATCAGAATCATCTAAATCACGGAGTGACAATAGTATAAATAGGAAACAAAAATCGATCAAATCAAAAGACCATTTCAAAAATATATAACATCTGTCGCCAAAAAGTATCAGTACAGGAAAAAAAATGTAATTTGTTGACGAACAACATATGCTACATAGCAACATATGCTACATAGCAACATATGCTACATAGCAACATATGCTACATAGTAACATATGCTACATAGCAACATATGCTACATAGCAATCTTAAGCAATAAATAAATAATACCTAGTTTAAATAAACTAAAAAACACGCTCTTGTAGATAAACGAACTAAAACGGTGTTACTAATTTTCAATAAATTTAAATTAAGAATAGTGTGATTAACAAAGAAATGTACTTGTAAGTAGTGTTATTGTTTTAAAGCGCGGGCGGGGTGCGGGGTGCTTGATGCCAATTGTTTTAAATATTTTATTGACAGGTATTGGTAAAAGTAGATTCATTTTGAAAATATCTTAAAAAGCACCCCAGGCTTTTTAGGGTTCCGTACCCAAAGGGTCAAACGGGACCCTATTACTAAGACTCCGCTGTCTGTCTGTCCGTCTGTCACAAGGCTATTTTTCATGAACCGTGATAGTTAGACAGTTGGAAATTTTCACAGAAGATGTATTTCTGTTGCCGCTTTAACAACAAATACTAAAAACAAAATAAAATAAATATTTAAGGGGGCTCTCATACAAGAAACGTGATTTTTTTGCTCGATATTGATAACGGCAACAGGTAAACGCTTGAAATATTCACAAGAGAGATGCCGGTTTTTTTAAAATAAAATCCTTTTTTTGTTAATCACGCTATTCTTAATTTAATTAAATTAAAAATTATTTTTTATTTTTTGGTTCGGCTAACTACAGTAAGCATTTTTTAAATTGAGTTATAGTATTGTCATCGGTCCTGGATAAGTGTGCAAAATTTCAATTTATTTCTAGGTTACCTACACATTTAGTAGTGTAACGCGCACGAAGACGCGGGCAACAGCTAGTCTGTTATAAATCCCTATCAGATGGCAGTGTCTCCAAGGCATTGGCTGCATTGCCACGTTGAATTGCAATAATCTGTTTTATTTTAGTTGGTAACCTTGGTAAAATGAACGCTGGTAACCTCTTACCAGCGTTCATTTTTGAGGGTAAACAGCTCATTTATCATAATAAAACAAGACGTGTTGGACGAAGAACAAAGGACGAATCGAAGAGTGACTCTTCGATTACCCAAATTCCTATGCCGCATATAGTCAAGGGTTTTTACGCTACCTTCTTGGAACTGAAAAAAACCAGTTCTGTTTGGAATATATATCCAGTTTGGAAAAGCGCAGCTTTAAACATGATGATAAAGCTTTATGCATGCATGCATATCACATGTTATAATAAAATGATGTACTTCATAGTGACAAACAGAAAATATAAATACGATAACAATAAAGGGGTCAATATTCTTATAACTACTGTCTACCAATAAGATAAACAAGTTGTGTATGACCTTTCCAAGTGTATGACCTTTCCAAGTGTACGAGTACAAACAATCTATCTATATGGAATAAAGATATTTAGATTGGATTTGATTGTGGGTAGGTTTTGTTCGTTATTGTTTCTAATAGGATTATAATTTCATAGTTTATTCATGTTACTCAATAATAACTCTTACTATCTTGGATAATTCTCAACCATCATTAACCATTTAGCCATTTTGCATGATTTTTTTTATACTAAATATATTTTATAAATTTTAAACGGTGGGCACATGCCAAAATCCAAACACATTTCAGCCTTTACTTAATTTATTTGTAAGTTTTACGTTTAACATCGGCTTAATTACACGTGGAAACCCCTTTTTTCCATCTTACTCTACTCAGGACTTCCTAGTGCTTCGATTCGCGTCGTGCTCGCGCATTTTTTCTCATTCTTCTGTTCATTTTTTAAAATCAACCCACCGTTGCCACCCGCGCGCCACAGACCCAAAATATTATGTTCCGCCGCGTGCCTAGCACGACTGGAACCGAACTCCAAAAGAAACAAACTTCAACATAATAGTATAATATGATACAAGTGAGCTAAGTCGCTCATTATACACGAGGATGTGGTTTGCAGCCCGAACCGTAGGCGAGGGCGTAAATCAGCCGAGTGTCTAGTGAGCTAGTTGCTCACGAGTTACATACGCACTTTTTCAACACACTTGCTAAGGAAAAAAAGCATGTATTACATAAATCGTTTAGTTATTTAATTTAATTTTCAAAACGATATTGGATTGTTTTTGATGGCAATTTCACAGTTTGTCTTACATTGGTACTTGCCACTTCTTTAGTACCTATCTTAGAATAGAATAGAATAAAATTATTTATTTGACACACACAAATAAACATAGAACGGATCACAAACTAAATAGGTAGTAAGACAGAAAAATTACAAAACAATGAGATTAAATTAGACTTACAGCTAGAACACATACGTACCTACCCCACCAGTAGGTAGTAGGTAGGTGCACTGCACCAACTAGTCCCGCTCCGTGTCACGCGTGCCCAAACAGGCTCTGCCTCAGCTTTATGCTTCTTTGCAATAAATGATGCAAAGCAGCGCTGGTTTTCAGGAAGAGCCTTATGTAGGGTGACGTCACAAATTTAAACATAATAAGACGAATTATACAAAAATAAACATATTTATATAATAAATAAGCAATGATAACAATATTAATAACAAGTACCTACATGATATACAAAAACAATAAGATGTTATATATAGGTAGGTACATATATATTATAATTATTTAACATAACAGAGGAGAGGAGAAGGGTTAGTTTGTGGCTGTTTGTAAATAGAGTCTCCTGAAAGTGATGAGCAGTAAAAAGTTAAAAAGAAATTAGAAAGCACCTTTGTTTGTAAGCGTACACGCATACATCACACATCCAGACCCACACAACTACCGCAGCCGAGCAAGTTACCCAACGGCTCACACGTAAGCTGAACGTGAAATCTGTGTAAAGTACGACTTTATGGGAGGGATAACATTTCGAAGCAGCCAAGGACAAAATTCTGAAAAACTCCCTTCGTTGCTCGTTCTGGTATGTATGTACCTACTAAACGTTAAGCTGGAAAGATAGAAGTAGTCTTCTATATATTAATCTAAAAGTATTTATCGTTTTTAGAGCATGGAGTGGTGGGGGAATGTCATTCCCACACTGAGACGCAGCAAATCTAAAAGAACCACGAAAAATTACCAGCCTGTGTCTCGGTGTTACGAAAACGTGGGTGCATTCCCTTTTTATATATCTAGAATACTCTTGTAGGTACCCATTTTAGCTTTTGGAATAGGTATTCAGGTGTTTTATTTTTAATTATCCCTAACAAAAGGGTAGCAAGGTGTAGGTTCCTACGCGCTTTCATTTTAAGCTTTCATCTTCATTTACTTCTTGTGTAAATGTCAGCGACATAGGTAAATCACACAAATTACTGGAAGGAGAGGGCATCAAATAACTCATGCTACGAGATGTACATGGTTGTGAGTTACAGTACGTTTTGATATCAACACAATGTTTGAGCTTAACATGGAATAGATGCACCACAGGGAGCTGGGTTTGTATGTATTGGCGAGTTCAGAGAAATACGCTTAAACACATTTTCAGAAAATGTCTAGGTTTTTTTGTTGCTTTTCCATTGTATGAAACTATCGTAAGCAGCTAAGTACTTTGCTCTAGATTTTCATTTAGGCTTTCATTTGCATTTTGTGCTGCATTTAGTATTTCTGGCGGGGTTAAATCTATCAATTGTTAATCTTCTGTACTAAAACTTGACATTTTTACATTTAGTTACCACACAGCAACAAATGCGATACAAACAAAAAAAATGGGAAATGGTGCGCAAGTTTTTTTTAGCACGCGACAAATGTAAGTTGATTGATTACATATAGCCATACAGCCTACTTCAAAATTATAATTTTAGTGATAAAATACAAATATTTTTTAACAAATTATTGTGAATTATAAGTAATTTAATAACAATAAATGTTTTTTCGTCTTAATTAGGGATACATTTATTTATTCCAAAAATGTAATAGGATTTTCAGCGGCATAAAACCTCTTAAACAGTTCTGTTTACTCGCATATAATTTGCAGTTAGGTACTAACTTAACTTTGTAGGGATAATTCTATTATGCACTAGTGTGTTATATTATTACGCACGCGTGTGTTATAGTTCGGTTTCAGGCCCTTATAACGATGTACTATGGCTCACTTTATGAACAAGTGTGTTGAACATTGAATAACGTTAAATGCTTATTTTTAACACCGAATAACAAATATTTATAAATAATATTATAATTACCATCACATAAGGAACTGCTCTGAGTAATGTGTTTCCGTATTTGTGAAGTCAAAATGTGAAATGTATTTTACACATGATTTCATTTACATACATGAGTGGGTATGTATACAAACTATATAATATAGCAAAAGAGCCCAGGACGGACAGGCCTTCGTTACTTTATAAAAGTTGAAATTTTTTCTGTGCATTTCCCCTATACAGGTAAGAACGACCAGCGACTATAGAGTTTGGGTTGTGGTTACTTGGCCAGGTAAATTATAGGTAGTAAAGGTGTATAAAATAGTACCTAAAATTCGTTAAAGTATAAAGCTCAATTGTTTTATATTTTCTTCGGGATAACTTTAGAAAATATATGTTACTTGGGGACCTATAAAAAAATCAATAGCCGAACACTTTTAATGGTTTTTACATCTTGCCAGACACATTGAAAGTCCGCTGTAGGTGTGAGCGCGAATTACGATCTTTTAACATATCCAATAAAAAATATATTACGTTCATAGCCATGTTATATAAAGCAAAAAAGTTATTTTAATAGCATAAAATACAAAAAAATATGATTACAGGTAAAAATAAATTATCATTTATTTAATTTTCATCATTGTCGTCGATATTTTCATTTCTTCGTCACCACTACTCCAGTCGATGGCATGACCGTCGTCAATATCGCCTTCTCCGTCAGTTTCTGAAAAAAATAAGCAAGTTTATACAATTGAGGCCTATGCCCAGCAGTGGGATGAGAAAGGCTGACAATGATGATAATACAATTATGAATAATTAAAAAATTATGTACAGTAATTTGTCATAATAATTACATACTTGATTGAGTTTTGAGCGAATCACTAACATAACTTGGTAGTTGATCCCTTTCAAACCATTTGAACTGGTATTTGTCATTTCAATACCCAGCCGTTATTGTCTGGTTGATATGTGGTTGGATTTTTCAGATGAGCATTATTCCAAATAGTACATAATTTGCTTGCAGAAATTGCTGCAATAGCTCGATTTTGCAAGGCAGTAGGTTGGTAGCGTCATAATTTCACAACTTCTTTCGGTCAAAAGCTTCATTTACATCGGAGACTGTATAGGAGTCGATGAATATTTGAATTCTAGCGGCATCCACATCAATTACATTAAAGATATTGTAAACATTACATATAAATCTCTGAATAATATTAAAGATGTTTTGTTGATGATCAAAATTTTCAATTAATTCGCTTTTGCCGAAGTTCTTAAAAGATACGCTGGATATTATATGGTTTTAATTTTTCTTTTCTGAGGAACCCAGGATATAAATCACAACCTGTGATGGCATGAAATCCAGGTAAGGTCTGACAAATTAACAGTCCCAACTCCACATGTATTTTAGTTAGGCCTACATATCTTAAATTATTGCCAGTACCCGTAAACATCCGAACAACCGAATCAATTTTAAGGTGATGTATTTTACCAAGCATTATAGCCGCAATATCGGTATTTCTTCAGTTCTTCGGCATTTCTTACTACTATTTCTGCTGGATAGTTGATGTTACATGCATGGTATACTATCTTCGTATCTGCTTCCTCGTGTGCTGGGTATGACAACTCTTCATCAACCCTTGAGAACACTGTTGGAATTATCAACAGTGGAACAGTGTTAGCAGTGAAAGAATGACATTTTCTGAAATTGATATATATCGTTTTGTTGCCAATAAACGGCACTACTTCATCAGTAGCCCAAAGTGAAATAAAAAAATTAAACAAAACTTGTTGAAAATTGAAATTTTTTAACACTTTTGCGAAATCACTTGATCGAATTTGTTCCTACAGCGGACTTTCAATGTGTCTGGCAAGATGTAAAAACCATTAAAACTGTCCGGCTATTGAGGTAACATTTTTTTATAGGTTCCCACGTAACAGAAGGCGATATTCACGACGATCATGTCATCGACTGGAGTAGTGGTGATGAAGAAATGAAAATATCGACGACAATGATGTTTCAATAATGCCTTCAATAATGTTGATTTTGACATTCTTCTGGCTGTTCTCCGATCACTTAACATCTCTCCAATGGCTATTGATTGGTTTCAAAGTTATCTGTTTGGGCGCCGGCAGCGTATCCGTGTTGATGACAATTATTCGTCGTGGTGTCATTTGACTGCCGGTGTGCCTCAGGGCGGCGTTCTTTCTCCTCTTCTCTTTGCTATTTTTATAAATTCAATCTCGCAAGCGATCTCTTCTTGGTACCACCTTTATGCAGATGATCTGAATCTGATATACCAGATTTATACACAAGCACCGGTCCACAATCTACACGTAGGTTTCCAAGGAGTAAAGCATACGGTCTCAAAGGTAATCCAACTAAAACGCAGGTCATTGTTGTTGGTAGCTCCAAGATGACCGCTAAGATCAACTGGCCCAGTCTACCTCCGATTCTGTTTGATGGTATGTGTATACCCATAAGCTACTGTGTCAAGAACTTGGGCGTGATTATAGATAAGAACTTGTCATGGGGACCCCATCTCGCCGAATTAAGCCAGAAGATATATCCTTCAGCCGCCTCGTTGAGAAGGCTACGAAATTTACTGCCGACATCCACCAAGATTACGCTGGCTCAATCCCTCCTACTTCCTAATCTGGATTATGCTGACGCCTGCTATCCGGATCTTACCGAGAAACACCTCGATAAACTAGAGCGCCTTCAGAATGTCTGTATTAGATTTATTTTTGCCTGCGAAAATATGACCACGTCTCTGATTTTCGCAACAAGCTCAAGTGGTTACCCATTCGCTGCCGCAGGAATACGCATATTCTCTTTCTCTTGTACAGTATAATGTTTAACCCTTCTAGTCCTTCTTATCACAGAGAGCGCTTTGAGTATCTTCATCAGTCAAATCCTCGAGACTTGCGCTCCTCTGAGAACTTGCAACTTAAAACTCCTGTACACTCTTCTAACTTTTATGATAAATCCTTCACTGTACAAGCTATTCGTCTATGGAACTCTCTTCCTCCACACATTAGAACTGCCAAATCCCTTTCCATCTTTAAAACAGTTCTATTCAAACATCTGTCTGCACTACAATGTTGATTTCTCATTTTCTTATCTATCGTTACGCTACTCCTGGTTTTTTATTTCACCCTTCTATTGTACACCTATATGTACCTACTTATAGTATTTTATATAATATACCTTTTTTATTATTAGTATGGAATATTTATGATAAAATATTAGGCACCTTATTTATTTATTTATATATTTGTTTATATATTTATAATTTTTTTTTCTTATGTAAATACACTGTTTATTCAATATTCAATTATTTTTATTAATAGCTACCGTCCTATAACGTTCTTGTGAAATCCAGTCCATCCAAAGGTTGTCTGGAAGAGATCGCTTTTAGCGACAAGACCGCCACTTGTATTTCTGCGTGTATTGTTATTTTATTTTTTATATTGTTTTTTTTTTAATTTAAGTATGATTTACAAGAAAGCGTTATCTATCTATCTATCTAATGATGAAAATTAAATAAATGATAATTTATTTTTACCTGTAATCATATTTTTTTGTATTTTATGCTATTAAAATAACTTTTTTGCTTTATATAACATGGCTATGAACGTAATATATTTTTTATTGGATATGTTAAAAGATCGTAATCGACTAAGCATTCGCGCTCACACCTACAGCGGACTTTCAATGTGTCTGGCAAGATGTAAAAACCATTAAAAGTGTTCGGCTATTGATTTTTTATAGGTCCCCAAGTAACATATATAAAATTTAGCTTTTATACTATAACGAAAGTATAAAAGTTTAGGGGTGTCTGGCAGGAGGGGGGGGGGGGGTAGCAACTGTCATAAGTGTGATCCGGCAATGGATTACGAGATTTCTAAAGTTATCCCGAAGAAAATATATATGTAGGTACTATTTTATACACCTTTACTACCTATATTTCCTGGCCAAGTAACCACAACCCAAACTATATAGTCGCTGGTCGTTCTTCCCTGTATAGGGGAAATGCACAGAACAACTTTCAGCTTTTATAAAATAACGTAGGTCTGTCCGTCCTGGGCTCTTGCTCTAATACCTATTACACGCGCGTGAAGGCTTCCTTTAGATAAGTTGTGTCAACCGTGGTTTTAAATGTGAATGGAATGTGTAAATAAATTTATATTATCCTAATAAAAAATGTATTAGGGAGATTGTTGCAGGTAGGTAACTACAACTACGAGTACGTATAAAAGCAATCGTAAAAACCGTTTGTCTTGAGATTAGTTTGGTTTGTTTAATCATTGAGATTAATCAAAGGTTACAAAATAGCTATGTATGAATCAAAACTTTGCAAATCGCTCAGACCTCACAACCACACCTAAATGTATTGGTGTGATCCTTGACGGGTTAATCATATTCGATATATATTAGGTAGATAAGTATTAAATAAATTCAAGTCAAGGGTCTTAGGTATGGTGTCCGCTCGCGACTTTGACTATGTTGGTCATCCACCCATCTCGCTATCGGATCAAATTTCATAATCAAGATTCCAAAGCCTCAAAGTCGCAAGCTGCCGATGGATGAGACCAGCGCAGGATTATGGTGGATGGCACACACTTAGGGAGGCCTATATTACCCACCAGTGGGTGAATTCGGGCTGTGGACGATGATGTTGGTGTCACAAAGTTGATATTCAAAGCTGAGTGTATTTTTTGTGCATCAGCATGAATCGCGTCTTTTGTAGGAATATCCTATTGGGAATGCGTCACCAAATCTTCAAATGAACACTCTCATACATGGCCATATGTTTGAGTTGACCGCGCAACGCGCTTTGGTACTACGTCCAGTAACAGCTTTTGATTGATCGAGCGAAGCGAGATCTTCAAATCATCTTGGGCATTCGGCGTTGTATGTATGAGTATATGTATGTATGTTTGTTTGTCCGAGGATAACTTTCGAAGCGTTAATCCTGAAATTTAATACACAGGTAGGTAGTGATGGCACAATTTTGGTGTGACTAAATGAATAAAAATGTTAAAAATGTTGGGGGTTGTTGAGATATTAGGGTTCAAGAGGGGTAAAATAAATGAAAATGAGACTATTAGGTCAAGTGGGACGTCACATGTAAGGTCTTCATTAGTACATTTTGATTTATAGGTACATTTCATTTTTATTTTTATTAAAGTCTTTGTAGTTTTGAGTTATAAGCCATAGTAAAAACTGAACTTTGACGAAATTCACAGTGACCTCACAGTGCTGTAATTTGGTATGCGTGTAACTTAAATGACACGACTATATGCAAAAGTCTGAAATACAGAATAACTGCAATTTGTACCCCAATAAAATCAATTAACATGAACTCCCGTTACCTGTAATTTGAATAAAACTGTAGGTCAATCTGTTGGTTATTTATTTCGTGGCACTCGTTTGTTATTAAGAAGATTACGAATAATATATTTTTGTTTTTATGTGAGACTCGCGAGATCTCAGTTCGGGTTCGCCCCGAACTGAGTATAAATGCGATGAATGAAGACGCGAATTATATTAAGTTATATATATTGGTGGCCAGGACACAGCCAGCTATATTTTTTTTAATCTTTATTTAATCTTTATGTCAGCGTAGAAGAAGTTGGAATGGCTCTAAGGCAACTTAGAAATGGAAAAGCCCCTGGTGATGACGGAATCACATCCGAGCTTCTGAAATCAGGAGGAGCTCCAGTGTTAAGTGAACTGCAAAAGCTGTTTAACTCTGTCATACACCGTGGGAGAACTCCGGAGGCGTGGAACAGAAGTATTGTAGTCCTTTTCTTTAAAAAAGGTGACAAAACACTGCTGAAAAAACTACAGACCCATCTCACTCCTGAGCCACGTCTATAAGTTGTTCTCAAGGGTCATCACAAACCGTCTCGCTAGAAGGTTCGACGAATTTCAGCCCCCTGAACAGGCCGGGTTTCGAAGCGGCTATAGTACCGTAGACCACATTCACACAGTGCGGCAGATTATACAGAAGTCTGAAGAATATAATCAGCCCCTGTGCCTAGCATTTGTGGACTACGAGAAAGCCTTTGACTCCGTCGAAACCTGGGCTGTTCTGGAATCTCTGCAGCGATGCCAAATAGACTATCGCTATATCGAAGTGCTGAGATGTCTCTACGAATCAGCCACCATGAGTGTCCAAGTACAGAACCAGCAGTCTAATCCCATCTATTTGCATAGAGGAGTGCGACAGGGGGATGTCATATCCCCGAAACTGTTCACCAACGCCCTGGAGGATTTGTTTAAGACGCTGGAATGGATAAACATGGGCATTAACATAAATGGCGAGCACATCTCGCACTTGCGATTCGCAGATGACATAGTCCTGATGGCGGAGTCGCTGCAGGAGCTACAGGTCATGCTGGACGGCCTAGCTGACTCCTCTCAACGAATTGGTTTACGGGTGAACTTGGACAAAACCAAGGTTATGTTTAATGTTCACATACATCCGGAACCGGTCGTCGTACAAGGTCATCCACTCGAACTTGTTCAAGACTACGTATACCTCGGCCAGATAGTGCAAATGGGTAGACACAACTTCGAGAAGGAGGCCAAGAGGAGGATCCAGTTGGGCTGGGCAGCATTCGGGAAATTAGGTCGAATCTTCTCGTCACCTATACTACAATGCCTAAAAACTAAAGTCTACAATCAGTGCGTCCTACCCGTAATGATCTACGGTGCTGAGACGTGGATGCTCACGGTAGGACTAATCCACCAATTTAAGGTTGCGCAGCGAGCTATGGAACGGGCTATGTTTGGAGTTTCTCTGGAGGATAAAATAACGAGGTTATCCGACAGAGAACCAAAGTTACCAACATAGCTCAACGGATTAGCAAACTGAAGTGGCAGTGGACTGGCCATATATGCCGGAGAACCGACAACTGTTGGGGTAAACGAGTTCTTGAGTGGAGACCGCGTCTTGGAAAACGTAGTGTGGGGCGTCCCCCGGCTAGGTGGAGCGATGACATAAAAAAGGTGGCGGACAGAAATTGGATGAGAAGAGCCGAAGACCGGGCTCAGTGGCGCGTATTGGGAGAGGCCTATGTCCAGCAGTGGACTAATGTGGGCTGATGATGAATCTTTATTATGCACAAGAAAATATATATAAAAAAATACAAAAACAGAGGACATGTACAAAGGTGAGCAGAATTTTATTTCAGTGAACCTTTAAGGCTAGAGAGAGAGAGATGGTTTTAAAGGTGTACAAGAATGTACAATGTAAGTACAAAAGTAATGTACACACGGCTACACATCAAGCTATACATTTCCAGTATAAGCTGACCTCTCATTCTACGAAAAGTCTAAAACAATGCGAGGTCAGCTTATACTGGAAATGTATAGCTTGATGTGTAGCTGTGTATACAAGAAATTATAATATTCTTATTTTATAACGAAGAAAAAAGTTTTAAAAGATTACTCTACGATAATAAATAAATAAAATATAAATAGATAAGCCGTTTATTCAGATTTTACATTTTTAAACTTAGCTACTTAATTAGGTTAGATTACTAAATGTTGTCATCTGTGTGCCCCACTCTCAGAGTGGGATAGAGGCTATCATAATATATCTCAAGTATACAAAAAAGGCTTACGGCTATTTAATAACCAGGTAACTGAACAAAACTAACAAATAAATATATATAATAGAGAATTTGAAATTTTTAATATTTAAGTTGTAATTTTGACATTATTCTTATTTTTTTTTGTATGAATTTGACAGGTTTGAAATTATGTTTTATCATTTTTTATATTTGTTTTCAATTTTATCGTAGAGTTAGACATTTTTATTTTTTATTATTATTGTTTGTATCTTAGAACTTCGCACGCCTTGATGAGCCAGAAATCAGAATGTAATTGAATCCTATTTTATAATTGACATACGAACTATTGTACACACATTCATGCGAATAAATCATTATGATTAAAAAATTCAACCTCAAGTGATTTCCACAGATATCACCATAGGGGGTACCTATAACAAACCAGTACATAAAGTGACCACTTAGGTAAATCATTACATACTGCATGTTTTGTATCTTCGTATACAAAATTGCTATTATTTTACTGTAACTACGTACCTACCTACCTTTACCCTCTTCTAAATAAATAAGAGTAAGTAAGTAAGTGTATTATGTTTATCTCTAATGTAGGTAGGTATAGTATAAATATATTTTTTTAATATGATTAAGTGTTGTATTTATTATAGTATATACTATATATTAGTATTTTACTCCAATGTCATTCTCTGTGCACGTACCCACCACTAAAATCAAATATCTCTATCTGCAAAGGTTTGCTGGAAGAAAACTCTAATTAGGGTTAAGCTCGCCTTTGTACATGTCCATTTTGTAAGCTATTTTTATCTGTAAATTTATTTGTGTACAATAAAGAATAAAGTAAGTATAGTAATAATATAACAGTCCCGAGCAACAATCTAATCAACTCACTCTAAAACATGTGAATACCATTCTATTGGAAAGATGGCAGCGAGCTATAAAGAGGCCTGAATGCTTGGATTTTATCTGCGAGATCTAATCAGAAATGGGAAGGTTCGGAGAGCAAGGCCACCGACATAGCCCAGAGGATAGTGTGAGCGGGCACGTACAACTGCCGGCCGTTGGGGCAGAACATTCTCGAGTGGAGACCACACAATGAAAAACGCAGCATAGTACGGACCCCAGATGTAAAGACTACCTGATAAAGGTTGCTGGGAGCCGTTGGGTTTAGGCCAGACAAGATCGGTCGCTCTCAAATCTTTGGGGAGGCCTGCGGTCAGTAGTGGAAGTTCTACGACTGATATGAATGATGGTGATGATGAAGAATTTTAATATAATTTTACACATTATAATGTAGGTCCCCACTACTTCATCATCACTACTTCATCATCACTACTTCATCGTGACGAAACCAAACAATCTTTATCTGTATTGCACCTAATGATCATCACTTTACATTCATTTTAGGAGTGAGTGAGTACTGAAGTGCGATGTTGGCTTCTAGTGGCATATGGAAAAAGAAAACATTTTATGTTTAGGCCATGTATTAAGAGATAAGGACAGGGAAATGGTGATGTTGAATGAGGATCGTTTTGAAACGGTTGTGGAGGAGCACGCAATTTAAGTTAGTTTGAAGTGTGTTTGTGAAGTAGTGAGAAGTAGTGTTTGTAGTAATTATGGAGAGTAGGTGCTGCTCCATATATATTTACTACAAATACGTATTACCTAATACGAGTAACATTTGAGTGCAACATATTATCTACAGCGACTGCTTGTACTCGTCATTTATTATATTGTTATTGTAGGTACATTTCTAAGATCAACCGTTTACGAAGATAAACTTAATCAAGTGTACGACAAAGCTTCAAAATGCACTTGTGTATGATCAATATTAGTCTTTAGAAGACAAGATAGTATGTAACCTATGATACTCGAAAATAATCTGAACACGTAACCGATTAGATTATTCTGACATAACTTTAGTTCTGCTGATAGGTAAGAAGACCAGTTCTGATAGGTAAGAAGACCAGTTCTGATAGGTAAGAAGACCAGACCTCTCAGCGTATTTGGAAATTGTATTAGTAACTTATTTATTTTCATATTATTTAAAGAACCTATTAAGTATAAGTCACTATCGGTAATATTGATCTATAATTTATCTATTTATATCTACAGTTAATAAATATCACTTGCAATAAATTTGCCTACACACTACTTCGTTGTATCCGATTTGTCTTTTTTGCCAAAGTTTTCACCCTCTTCTATAGTGGTCATCAGCTCACAACCTTTCGTTTCCGGCAAGAAGAAAGTAATACCACATGCGATGACAGGCAATATCGCGAACACTAGTGGTGGTAGCCAGAGTGCCACGCTCCGCAAGTCTATGACGAAAGGGGCCAGCATGGAGCCGACACGAGCTGCCATAGACGACACTCCTACAGCGGCGTTCCTCACCACGGTCGGGAACAACTCCGTAGAATACAGATACACAGTCACGAACACAATAAAACTGGAAACCACACCAACACTTGCGAACACTACAGAGGCTACTCCCTCTGGTACTATCGCCAGTATGATCAAGCAAACGGCAGCTATGAAATTGAACACGATCACTATAGTCCTCCTACCGATAAACTTCAACAGTGGTATAGATACAAAAGTTCCTAGCAGAGTTACTCCAGCACTAGCCGCCACATTGATGAAGGCGTTACCACTGAGCTGGCCCACGTACTGAGAGACTCCATAGAAACAGTAACTACACGTCAGCCAGTTAAACGACATGCAGATTATATTTTTTCTTATATTTGGCGTGCGAAAGAGATCCAGTATATTTCCTTTCTTTAACTGATTTGAAGATAACGTCGCTTGATACGACTCCACAACAGTTCTGATATCATTTGTTGGCCGTTTGTTCCTGTAAACATGAAAGTCACTTTAGACATCTTAAACGATGAGAACGTATTTAAGTTAGACAATTTTAATAATAATATCAAATAAAATCACAACCAGGTATTAAACTCTGTAAGGTGATGTACGTAGGTAGGTACTTAGTTACTTACACTGTAGCTACACGTTCCAAAATTTTTATTGCCTCATCTGTTCTATTTACTGCGATCAGCCAACGCGGCGTCTCTGGCACTAAGACGAAGTAAGCCAGCATGATTACCGCGGGGGCTGATAGAGCTAGTTGGAAATCAGAATAATCTCTGAAGAAGTAAGCGATAGCCGGTAACATCATATGGCCCATATTGAAGGGCACTTGGTAAAGGGCGCTTGCCACTTCTCGGTATTGCGAACCCATGAACTCCATCACGATGACGAATCCGGTGACCATGGTGCCTCCGACTGACATTCCCACAAAGAAGCGCAAAATCGTAAACACCCAATAGTCCGGTACATAAGCCGCAACTACTCCAGCAGACAGCTGTATCACGACGGCCACTAGCAAAGGATTTCTTCGTCCAAATCTGAAACCAAGCAAATACAAAAACTATTATCTAACTAAAGGAAGTGCTGAATAAACAAGTAGTTGTTAGTACCGGTGCCACCGGTTTGTGAAGTAATTGCAATGTCACCTGTCTGCGGCTATTCCAAAGAACACGCTGCCCAGTAACACGCCAAGTTGGAACAGAGTTTGGGTGAAGCTAGTCAGCCATTTCTTATCGCATATCAGATTCCATTCCATAATGATGGTTCTGTTGAATATGGACGTGTCGTAATGAGGTTCTGGACACGGACATTCTTCAATTTCTTCCGGTCCGCAGGTGTATGAAATCTTTGGTGCCAAAAATATGATGGCCATTTGGTGGAAAGCTACGAAGAATTTTGATACGAAGATGATAAGACACAGGAACAGTTGGTATTTTCCGAAAGCTCCTGTGATATTTTGGACCATGTCTCCGGTCGACTCAGGAGGTTTGGAACCTGAAATAATCAAATGACAAAAGTGAATGAACCGCGAAGTGTCTCAAATGCATTATGTAAATAGAATAATTCAGTGAATTGCGACAGACTGTATGTATGTATGTATGTATGGGACGCTTCACCTATTAGTAGACGATCGATCTTCTATTACAGGCTAAGAGAGAAGTTATGATACCAATATGTTTCCTTACGAAACCTTGAACAAGCTGGTTAGTGTTTATCTATTTTCATATGTTACGATAAATTGATAACGCAAATCTCTCGCCTGAAATGAGTCTACTAGTAACTAGTAAATCTATTGACAATTACGCGCAAAAGGTGCACAAGTAGGTCCGTTCTTACAATAAAAATCAATCTAATTTCGAGTTTCTTCATCAACTGGCCGTCTGGAGATATTACGAGAGCTGCTGCAATATACATTCTCAGTCATTAATATACTTTCTCGATATAGCAGCTACGAACCGGGCTTACTTACTATCAATCAAATAAATACGAGTATTTGTCATTTAATTTCAATCTGTGGAGCTCTACCACTCTACCAGAAAGCAAAATATTTCAGCGCGGTGAGATCACAATGTAAATAACGTAACAGCTATAAAACTGGAGCATTTTTACAGTAGCCCACTAGAGCAGCACAAAAACACTAAACCGCACAGTTCATTACTCACTTTAATAATTGCTAATTTTTTGCCTTACCACTTGCCTACCCACACAGACGTCATTAACTATTAACATTGACAGAGTTATACTTTGAAGGCTACTTCTCTGTCCTAGTTACAATCCTACTCTTACCTGTTTAAAAAATGTAACAAATTCTAGGCAATCTCACATCGCGATCGGTGGTAGGACGACTTTCATTTTGCACAGTCCTTCTGCATTGTCAATGCCACATACCGCTTCGGGGTCAACACACTAAGTAATACTCACTCTCACATTTATTGAACTTACCGTTAACGTCCTTTCTGTTGTCCATCTCCATTACTTTTTATTTTTTAACGCGCGTATATTTTTATTTGTTTGCCGACAACAACCACCAGTGCGACCGGTAACAGACAGACTGGCTAACGATTGTAACTTACAATAGTTACAAGCGCGTGCACCGATGCTGCGCGCGCGCTGGCCCGCCGCCGCCGTTCTCTTGAAATGTGTCATTATTAAAACGTGAGGGAATGTCAATTTTATCGATAACTGCCGCACGAGACAACATCGAGATAATGAGACAACAGTTCCGCTGGCTTCTTATTAAATGTTGGTATTAAACTAGGTTCAGGAGGTAGGAGCAATTGCTCGAGCGAAGCGAGATCTCTAAATCAACTTGGGCGAATCGGCATTGTATGTATGTTTGTTTGTCCGAGGATAACTTTCGAAGCGTTGATCCGATCATCGTGAAATTTGATACATAAGTAGGTCGTGATGACACAATTCTGGTGTGACTAAATTAGCTAAAAATGTGAGGGGATTGTTGAGATATTGAGGTTCAAGGGCCTCACAGTGACCCCACAGTGCTGAAATTTGGTACGCGTGTAGCTATAATGACATAAATATTGGCAGAAGTCTGAAATCCAGAATAACTGCAATTTGTACCCCAAAAAAGGATAACCAAATAACATGAACTCCCGTTACCTGTAATTTGAACGAAACTGTAGGTCAAGTATTTGTTTAGGTATTTATTTCGGGGCACTATTTTAGTAGTCAAAGATTACAAATAATATTTTTTTTTGTTTTTATGAGAGACTCGCGAGATCTCGGTTCGGGGCGAACTAATAGTTAATTTAATTTCTCAAATTCGACTCCACACAGATTATATATATTCGATGTATTCCTGTTGTCCCCATTAACGCTGTCCCCATTATGGGGACAACAAGAAGTCATAAAATTTCCTTCCAGTTGTCCCCATTGACGCTTTATCGTTATGGGGATAACGGGAAGTCATACAATTTCCTTCCTTTTGTCCCCATTGACCTACGCATAGTTTATATACACACAAATGAAACAAATTTACAAGTTTAATGGGATTTTAATCAAATGTGAAAAAATCTAAGAAAAAAAAACTTAAACAAATAAACAACCTTAATGTTGTAAAAGAGTAAAAATATCACAATCATTTATTTGTATCGCAGAATCAACATTGTATATTAACGCATAAACTCCATTTCCAAAAAAGTCTTTAAGGATCACCATTTTAACTCTTGCCTCATCAAAACAAAATATAATAATACGAATAATATTCTCTATAAGTGAATCTTAAACCAGACAATAGCCCGCTGGTACTAATTTTTCACATTTTGGAGGTATTTTCACATTCTTAATATCATTAAAAACAGCTTTAGATACCCCAAATGTGGAATTTCTATGGTGGTAAAAAGAAGTTTTCTTACTTTCAAATTTAGGAAGCTCAATTACTTTGTCAAGCCCCGTGTCTTTGATTTCTGGCATAATTGTATTGTTAGCTGTCGGTATGGCAGGTACATCCGCTGTGGCGATTTTTTGTTTGCAATCTCCCATGTAAGTGTCAAGCAGGTTTTTATTGAAATCCGGTGTACAAGTATGTTAGGTCTCCTTCAAAATATCACCTACTTAAAAATAAATGAACGTTACATGAATGATTTATCGAACATACAAATCAATTATCTAACTAAAATATGAATGAAACTATGATCAAATACACCTTTATATACAGTATGTCCGGTCAATAGTAGGTATTTAAAAAGATACATACGCAGCGATGTCATTGGCGGCCTCTTGTTAGTATATGCGAAATCGACATAGATACCTAGTATTTTACTTTTAAAAATACTTACTTTATCGTTATTGTACCCGCGCATTTGCTTTTTTTCGCAAGTCCCACAAAACTTCTCCGCTTTTAAAAGTTGTCTTTTTCGTAAACTGGTGTCAAGCATGTCAAAGTATTGTGCCGCCCTTTCTGTATGTATTTTAATTCACTACCTACTCCCGAAGGCCTAAGAGGCTATTGTTGATAACTATTATGAAAAGTGAAATATTTTTTTTTACAGTTTATTGTAAGTGCGCAAGAAATACTAAGAAAAAATAGAACGATACAACCGATTCGCTGCTTATTTTTAAATAGATTTTTTTCTAACAGCTGAAGACTGTACAGTAGAATGAACATACATAAACTATAAGTAGTAACTAGTGCTTGTAGGAGAAATAATATTTTCTTATAAATTGTAATGTATACTAAACGTATGTTATTTTATTTTTGCATAATATTGTCTTATTATACGCCGGAAATAGCAAAACATGTTTTAGGTAGGTAGTTCATGTTAATATACTTACTTACGTGAGTTCTTCTACACTTTCACTTACAACACTACTATTCACCACTATATTCACACCATATTAATACAGGACAACTAAACTAAGTAACTCCCAGTTACAAGTTCCTTTTGTGTTAAGTATTTTCTGGAGTGGAGTGTAGCATAAGCCAATGAGATCTTTGCAAAAACAATGTTATCTGTACGCTTTTGGTCCCTAGATGCATCGCATTGCGCCTCGGCCGCCACCAGCGCATCTTTTGACGCTTGTTTTACCATAGTAGTTATAGAATTTAAGTTTAGTATATAATATAATTTAGTAGTTTTATCATAATTCGTCTAGACAACTAGGAAACAAATAATAAACTATTTTACACCGTAACATAAGGAATGTGTATTTTTAAGCAAAAGTAACAACAATTACCGAGTAGATAGGTATTTAATTGATAAACCAGTGTAAACTCCATATAACGTCGCTCGATGTAACGACGAACTTTGATTATTTTATCGAGTTTCCGTCAATGGGGACCACAGGAATAAATTTTTCTTATTTTATTGAGTTCCGCTGTCCCCGTTAACAGGTACACCGTCAATGGGGACAACAGGAATAAATTTTAATTATTTTTATTTAGTTCCGTTGTCCCCATTGAATGGGGACAGCGTCAATGGGGACAACAGGAATACATCTTCAAAGGTTTATTTTTATTTGTAGGATTATTTGTCGAATCCTCTATACAGCTGTATATATATATATATATCTGTATACAGGCAGTAAAATTGACGTTTCAAAGTGATCCTTGTGATTTTAATGAATAAAAGATTTTGACTTTGTCTATCACTATGTTATTATTAACATTTAGATGTTTGCTTTTATATAACTTGACTAATCCCAACTTTTGAATAAATGTATGTTTATTACTACGTCAATCCTTCCGTACTATTTACTATATAATAAAAATGCGAAAGTAACTCTGTCTGTCTGTCGCACTTTTACGCATAAACTAGTGAACCGATTTAAATGAAATTTGGTACACAGATAGTCTAGCTAGAGCATGAGACAGGACATAGGCTACTTTTTAATGCGAAAAAGGGTTGTAAGGGTTGAAAGGGGGGATGAAAAGTTGTATGGAAGAATCGTCATTTTAGGAGCTTGAAGTTTGAAAGTTATTTTTTAGGCTGGTGATTCGATATAAATAAATATGACATTAAAAGTTTGTAAAAGTTTTACCCACAAGGGTGTAAAATAACAATAGGGAATAGGGGATAAAAGTTTAAATGGTTTAAATATGCAAGGTTTATGTGAATGTTTTATAAGTTTGCGACAAGAGACAAAATATTAGAGCTATTCTGATGTACCTAACATTTACGGGGTCATTACAAAATGTGAAACTGAAGTTAACGCGAGTAAGAAACTTGCCAAGCACCGCGCCGTACACAATCAGCGCTGCTGTGCAGCGTATAAATAATTTAATAAGCTCTATAAAGTGAAACACTCCAAATACCTCATTAAAGTGTTTATACGTGTGTGTCTTATTTGTAAAATAATTAGCCTAAATAATTAAAAATGCTACCCAAAGACACTATTCCACACGGACGAAGTCGCGGGCACAGCTAATGTACTAAATTTTTAACAATGCCCATAGGAAGTAAACAAACAACAAATTGTGATAAACCACCATAATGTGGTAGGAAGCTACTTACTGTTATTTGCGTACATAATGGCATCAAATTGTCGAGTATATCAAATAATAGGTACTTATCTAATTGTGACGACCTCCGTGGTGCAGTGAGCGAATAGCCGGCTGAGACGCAGGAGGTAGGGGGTTCGATTCCCGTCGCGGAACAAATGTTTGCATGATTTACAGATATTTGTTCCGGATCTGGTTGTTTCTCTATTAAGTATGTAATTACTAAAAAAAATGTATATAAGTATTCTATCAGATATGTATCTGGTTCCCATAGTACAAGCTCTGCTTAGTTTGGGGCTAGATAGCGCCTTGTGAAATGTCCATCGATATTTATATATTATTTATTTATGAATACATATCTCGCGTTATCAATTTTCAGTGGTGGAATAAATTGAGTCCCATTAGTGCCACACGCCATTCATAAATTGGTATTTGTCATTCCATGAACTTTTTTTTCCGTCGATTCAATTAATAGGTACATTTCAGTGGGAGCTGTAACTGGACACGTCCGGAATCTTTACAGTTTGTCTGAATTTACGCAATGACATGTTGTACATTGTACACACGGCTACACATCAAGCTATACAATGCCAGTATAAGCTGACCTCGCATTGTGTAGGGTTTTCGTAAATTGAGTGGTCAGCTTATACTGGAAATATATAGCTTGATGTGTAACCGTGTGTACACGACGAACCCGCGCTGCGTACAAATAAAGTACCTAGCACTAAAATTTACATTAGTTAGTTCAGAGTTTCGGTCTTGGTCTTGTCGTTGCAACTGATAAAATGAAACTCAGTCCATTTGTATTGTTATAAGGCGGTTTCTTTTACCTCTATAGTAGCTTACCCATCATAAAACTAAGCATTAGCTTAATAATTATTAATAATAATTCTATTGGGCAGAGCCGCATGACGAAGCTGAAGAGGGAAGATGGCAGCATAACGTCAAGTAAAGCGGAAGTGTTAAGGAAAGTCGAAAGGTTCTATGGACGGCTCTACGATTCGGTCACTAAACCTGTTTGCAGTGCAGCCAACGACCCAAGAGCCAAACTGACCCGACATTATACCGAAGATATTCCGGACATCAGCCTGTATGAGACCAGGATGGCCTTGAATCAGCTTAAGAACGACAAGGCGCCGGGTGAGGACGGAATCACTTCAGAGCTTCTGAAAGCGGGTGGATCACCGGTACTTAAAGTCCTTCAGAAGCTCTTTAATTCCGCCTTGCTTGAAGGTACGACGCCAAAAGCATGGAACGGGGGCGTAGTGGTTCTGTTCTTCAAGAAAGGTGACAACACCTTGCTTAAGAATTACAGACCCATCTCGCTTTTGAGCCATGTTTATAAGCTGTTTTCAAGGGTCATCGCGAACCGTCTCGAACGCAGGTTTGATGACTTCCACCCTCCCGAACAAGCCGGGTTCCGTAAAGGCTACAGTACCATAGACCACATACATACGCTGCGGCAAGTCATACAGAAGACCGAAGAGTATAACTTGCCGCTATGTCTCGCGTTTGTGGACTATGAGAAAGTCTTCGATTCGATCGAAACATGGGCAGTGCTTGAGTCTCTCCAACGATGCCGTATTGACTATCGGTACATCGAAGTGTTCAAGTGTTTGTATAAAAACGCCACTATGTCAGTCCAAGTACAAGAACAGAGCTCGAAGGCGATTCTCTTAAAAAGAGGCGTAAGACAGGGAGATGTCATCTCTCCGAAACTGTTTACGACCGCTTTGGAAGATGCCTTCAAGCTTCTAGAATGGAAAGGACTGGGCATCAATATTAACGGCGAATACATCACGCACCTTCGGTTTGCCGACGATATTGTGGTCATGGCAAAGTCGATGGAAGAGCTCAGCACGATGCTCGAAGGCCTCAATCGAGTCTCCCAACGGGTAGGACTTAAAATGAACATGGACAAGACGAAAATCATGTCGAATGTCCATGTCGTCCCTGCCCCAGTTATGGTTGAGAACTCGGCTCTTGAAGTTGTCGACGCGTATGTATACCTAGGACAAACAGTCCAATTAGGTAGGTCCAACTTCGAAAGAGGTCAATCGTCGAATCCAACTCGGATGGGCAGCGTTTGGGAAACTTCGCAACGTCTTTTCGTCCAACATACCTCAGTGCCTTAAGACGAAAGTCTTCAATCAGTGTGTGTTACCAGTGATGACATATGGAACGGAGACGTAGTCCTTCACTATTGGTCTTATGAATAAGCTCAGAGTAACTCAACGAGCTATGGAGAGGGCTATGCTCGGGGTTTCTCGAATCAGAAATGACGAGATACGTAGGAGAACTCAAGTCACCGACATAGCCCGACGGATTAGCACGTTGAAGTGGCAATGAGCAGGCTATATAGCGCGCAGAACAGATGGCCGATGGGGCCGGAAAGTTCTCGAATGGAGGCCACGGACCGGCAAGCGCAGCGTAGGACGTCCACCTACAAGATGGGAAGACGACTTGGTAAGAACCGCAGGTCGGCGTTGGATGCAGGCCGCTTCCAACCGCAGTTCCTGGAGATCAATGAGGGAGGCCTTTGTCCAGCAGTGGACGTCCTACGGCTGATATGATGATGATGAGTTTAATAATTTAGATAAACCTAAGTATTTTTTATAAATAAGAATCTATGTATTTATAGCAAGGTAACTAATGGCTCTGGTCCAAAATTGTCGGATGTCGTAATCTATCTATAAGTACCGAAAATTTCATCGAAATCGGTTCAGGCGTTACGACGTGATTGAGTAACAAACAGCCAAACTTTCGCATTTATATTATTAATGTGATAAATATCGTGATGAGATTATTGGGATAGTGTGATTAGTAGGTACCTAAGTAGGTATATTTCAAAGTTTCGCGATCACTGTACATAATTACTGATTAAAACGGGTATTTATCGCGTATGTATCTACCTTTTGAGTGAGCTGGCCCATGTTTAGGAGGTTCTAAAATCCAACGGATATGTAAGTAGACGGCAGTCAAGACGCACGAACAGAGAAAACCTTACTGACACCAGTAGAAAGCCAACGTTTTTGCCTTACTTGAAGGGGGGTGGGTGACGGATAAAATTGGAAATGTGTTGAAGAGGTTTTCAATTAAGTCGGTCTTTACTCTCTCAAAGATGGCCAAGCATTTACGGACTCCAAAGGATGTTATACCTCTGCAGATGCCTGGTGTTTATAAGATAGACTGTATCTGTGGCCGCTTTTAGGTACATCGGGCAAACCAAACGTACCTACCTACGTCAAAGAGCATATCGCAGCTGTCAAAAATCACCAGGTAAACAAGTCAGCGATAACAGAGCATCTTGCAGACTCGGGACCGAATCATTGGATTGAACTTCATGGTCCTATGGTTCTCTCTAGTGAATACCATTATTACAAAAGAATGGTTCGTGAAGCGATTGAAATCAAGAAATTTCCAAATATCAATCGGGAAGATGGCTATAGACTCTCAGCGTCCTGGAACCCGGTGATTGCTAGGTGTGCGCGTCGTGATCGGTCGTCTCAGTGCGTAGATACGGTTATTGTAGTGTGTCGTAATATGAACGAGGGCATTTCTAATTCGGAAGACCAAGTGATGGTAGTTGCTACAGCTGCCATTGCTTCTCGACGGTAACTCCATTATAGTCGTGAATTAGGTCCATTACCTACTATTAGTTTTTTCCTGAACTTACCGGTGCCCTTTTTATTCTCCATCTTGTTTTTTTTTGGCAGGCGACAACAGTCGACTTTTCGACGTTGAGCGTAACGAAGGGTCGGGGTTGGAAATTGTACCAACTAATACCACAACCAAAAAATATAATTCCTTCACTGTTCACTATTGGTTGTATGGCCTCTGTGGCTAGTTGTTGCCACAATTATGCCAATGTCAAGTTGACTGGTTAAAAACGGTAAAACGATGGAGTTCCGAGTATTGAAATGGTTGGTCAGTGTTTTCAGAGGGAGACTCAACCAGAATTTAGACTACAAGGTAATTTATTTATACCTAAAAAGCAGAGACAACACAATTAAGGACATGCAAAACACAAATAAATATGTATATGTACAAATACAGAACATCTAAACTTAGAATTAGTGGGTCAACATATTTACAGTTTTATTTTAACTCACAGTTTTATTTAATTCCAAGTTTATGACAGTCAAACAGAGCTTCACGAATTTTAAGAATGACAGGAAATCTGGATTTGGAACGAAAAGGGTTGGAGAGAATGGATTGAAGGGAACTTTTAGAGTCAGAAAAAAGTATTGAGTTTTGGAGATTGTGCGCTTTAATGTACATAATAGCTTCTAAAAGAGCTATTGACTCACCAGTAAAAATAGAAGTAACTGATGGACATTTAAAACTAAGAATAATTTTAGACGGAATCCAGACAGCTGCACCTACAGGGCTAGAGTCATTAAGTTTAGAGGCATCTGTATAAGTAAGATGCCAACCACTAAAATTCCTAGCCATCTGTTCATTAAATATTTGGCAAGCATAGTGAGAGCCTTTAACAATATCAAAATCTAAGATTATGTTGGGTCTGAATACTAATGCCTCATATGGGGTGGAATACAGTAGGTCAATTTGACTCTGAATGACAGGGTGTGGGAGGCTTGTGTATTTTCTGAAGCTACGAACTAGACAAGGAATTTTATTTTGATAAAGGTCAATGTGTGGTTCTAAAATTTTAAACAAATCGTTTAATTTTTTGTGACTAGAATTTTGGATAATTTTAAAGAAAGAACGATCTGCAAGGTACCTATTGTCTTCGAAGGGAGAGGGGAGGATCGGCGCACTCCACCTGCATCGCATTTATAGGGGAGGACTTCATAGCACCAAAAATTATTCGGAGGAATTTAGACTGGATTCTGTCCAACTTTCCCAGAGCCATTTTAATACATGGATCCAAAAGAAAAGAAGCATAATCCATATGACTGCGTACTATTGCATTATATAATATTTATTGACAATATGGATGAGAACCTGGTGGGGTTCTCATCCATATATGTATATATATAACGCCAGATAATGAACGCAGAATATTGTCATTTTTTTCTCATTATTGTGAGATATAGTTGAAGTGGGGAACTCCTGTTAATCTAGAATCCAGCTTAGCACCCAAAAATTTAGCACTATTAATCTGTTGATCAGCTCTCTGCCGATATACAGGTCAAGAGTAGGAAGGGATCTTTTCTTTGTAAATACCACGCAACTACTTTTAGAAGCCGAAAGAGATAAACCGTGATCAACTAACCATTCATTTAAGAGAGTCAATGCAGTATTTAAGTTATCACGTGCATCGACAATGGAATTCGATTGAACGTACAATGCCAGATCGTCTGCGTATTGTAAAACTTGACATAAGGGGGAAATAGGTTGTTCTAAATCATGTGTATAAAAACTATATAATAAAGGTCTGAGAACCGAGCCCTGAGGTAACCCCTTCCAAACACACGTAGCTGGTAGAAAATTGCCTTGGTTTTTGATCAATATTTTCCTCTCTACCAAAAGGTTATAAACAAAACGAACAAGCATCTCAGGAATGCTCAGCTGACGAAGTTTATTCCTGAGCAATGGAAGCAGGACGTTGTCATAAGCAGCTGCAATATCAAGAAAACAGCAATCAAAAACCCTTTCTTAGCTAACGCAATACGGATATCAGTTGTGATTATACTTAAGCTGTCATGAGTACTCATGCCTTTCCTAAAGTCAAAGTGTGATTTCGCCAAAATATGTACCTTTGCTCTCAACGTATTATTCCAATCGAAATTTTAACAAGTGTTCCATAATCTTGGCCAGAACTGATGACAATGCAATGGGCCTATAGCTTGTTGAGTCAGATGGCTTTTTTCCCAGTTTAAGAATAGGGATAATTATCTGAGTCTTCCACTCATCCGGAACGACTCCATATTAAAAAAAAAACATTAATTAAATTTAACAAGTATTCTTTGACGCTATCAGGAGATTTAATTAAAAATGAGTACGGGATGCCATCTATACCCGGAGATGTATCCGTTAAACCATCTAAAGCTAGTAAAAGTTCATGAAAAGAAAATTTATCGTCTATATTGGAAACAGAAGGAAGAGATGACAGGGGAATAGGAAGGCAGTCAAGGTAAGGGACAAAGTCGGGGGACAATCTATTGGCAAAGGCATCAACCCAAGAAGAAGGATCATTGGAAGACAGGTTTGGGATGTTACATGAAGGTTCTAAATCGTTGTATTTGCTTCCAGACTAACGATGGAGGCGCTCTAGGGGATAAATTTTCACAAAAATTCATCCAGCCCTTTTTTTTGAGAATGAAAGAACTCTCCTAGCTTTTGCAGCCATATGTTGATATTGTATGAAATTTTCGTTAATCATGGAAGCATTATAGGCCAACTCTGCACTTTTCCTCATTTTGACTGCCTGAGAGCAATCAGAATTCCATCATGGGGGGGAAATCTTAAAACGAGAACTGGCTGGTTTTTTAACAGGGATATTTTTATTTGCACATGAAAGTAGAGTATCTACAAATTTGGAATAGGCCGAAAGGTAACTGTCAGTATTGTCTGTCTGTATAGGTAAAGATTGACCGATAAGTTTTCTAAGTGAGAGGAGAAAGAAGGCCAATCGGCGTCAGTAAGTCAATATTTTAAACTGGGATTAAAGTTATATTCAGGGGAGACACTGTTTGGGATGGTAATGAGGATAGAGAAGTGATCGCTGCCATAAGTAAGAGGCAGAGTTTGCCAGGAAAGAAGAGAGGAAAGGGAAAGTGAGCATACAGTCAAATCAATAACACTCAATGGGTCTTGTGAAGGCAAAGATCTACGGGTGATAGAACCGTCATTTATGACACAGATATTGGCCTCGTCAAACATCTCTAATAGGAGACGACCAAATACATCACAGTGGCCAGAGCCCCACGAGGTGTGATGGGCGTTAAAATCGCCTAAAAGGACAATAGGAGAGGGGACGGAAGAAATTACAAGAAGAATATCTGGTATTAGAGCAGAATAGGGGTGAGGGATATAAATAGAAATAAAAGATATATCAAATACTCTAACAGCTACTAGGTTGATGTCTAAGGAATGAGAAGGAGGAGGATTTGAGAGAAGGGCGGGTACGCCTGACTAACAGGGCACCACCTGCATGCCCGCCTGACCTGTCATCTCGGATACAGGAGTAGCCCGGGTTCCGAAAATTGGATCCAGGCTTCAGCCATGACTCCGAGATGGCAATGACTGACGGGCAGAATTTAGGAATTAAGTGAATGAGTTCAGATTTGCGCGCTCGAAGACTTTTCACGTTCCACTGGACAATGGAGACTGGATCCATTGTTACCAGTTAATGCAAAGATCTGGGACAGTTTTTGGGCAACGTTGGATGGTAAGGATGAGTTGGTTGATGAACACAACTCGATTAAAATGTTCAATAGAGTTTCAATGAGGAAGCTTTGACGGTTGTCCGACACTGGGGCCGGGGCTTGGGACATAATGGCATGGCCATTAAGGAGGGATGAGGATGGAGTTGAGATTATTCCTTGGTGGGATGCTTTGTCATAGGATTTACCCAAGGGTACTTTAGGACGAGGTTTGGCATAAAGATTTTTAACATAGGAACGGTATGTAGGAGAGTTGGTTGAGGTGGAAGGATCTTGTGGATCAAGATTAGTGGAAGAGAACATAGCCTGAGCAACCTCAGTATATGCTCTTCCAACCTTAGGGAAATTAGTCGCAGCTTCCTCATACGAGATTCCATTCTAAGACAAGCATTTTAATAGAGTTTTGCCTATCCTGTTCAGGACAGACCCTGCTAGTTGTATAATGTCGGCCTGAGCAATTGAGGCAAGAAGCTTTAGACTCTTCCAAGTCACAGCTTTCACCCGTGTGTTCTTTAGAGCATTTAAAGCAACGGGGCTTAGAGCGGCACTGAGCTTTTACATGACCAAAACGACAACAGTTAAGGCATTGAATTGTTGGGAGCTGGTATGTTTCAACCGGTAGTGAGGTGTGGTATGAAAATACTCTTTGAGGCAAAACTTGACTTCTAAATGTGAGAACTAATGATTGAGTTGGGATCCAGGTCACTTTGCCATCATCATTTGATTTTCTGTTTAACCTACGGGCTTTGACAACAAATCCACAACCATCTGGAACTTCCAAGCTGGTTGCGAATTCCTCCATTGACATATCAACCGGGACATTTCGGACAAGACCCATTCGAGTGATGTTGAATGTCGGTATTGATGCAACATACTTGTACTGGGTAAGGAGAGTTGTATTATCCAGGAATTTATTAGCATCAGTTGCCGTGCGGAATTCAACGGAAATTCGATTTCTGCCAACTTGTTTAATTCCATCTGAACAAATGTTAGACACGTGATGATTGCTCAAGAACTGTCCAAATTTAATTGGGCGGATTGTTGTTCCAGCTGACGGGTCGGGTTCTACTCTAGCAACATGAATAACGAATGGACCTTTGTCTGCGGTAGAGTATTCTTTAACTCCAATAACCATAATAGCGTGCAGCCAAATTGTTTGGATGGAAGCAGCGGCCATGTCCGGGGATGTGATGGTTTTTTTGTTTTGGGGAATAGGTGAACTTTCACCATCTGACACCATTCTACGTTTTGAGCCTGAGCCTGAGCGATTCTCCTCAGGCATCACAGGTGAGACGACCATCTTATCTGGCGGATTCGGGGGGGGGGTCCGGAGGAACAACCTCCATCTTCCCGCCGAAACCCACTAAAGTGTAAGAGTTAAAAACTAGTTAGTAAAACACAAAGTTACAACCTACCACCAATGCACCAACCCACCACCACTAAAATGAAATAAATCAACTTGGGAATGAGCAAGTGACTCAGCCAGAAAACAATTATAAAACTCAAAGGAATCTCGCTCAGACGCTTACTGCTCCAGTACCAGAAGTCAACCCCTATAATTCCTTCGGTCTTGCGTCCTTTTAACTCTTGACAACTAAAGCCCACCATTCAACGCGCGCCCATCCGCCGACAAGTCCACGGACATGTCTGCGTATAAGGGTTCGCGGTTCGACATTCAACTTTCACACATCCTTGCTCTTGAGGATCACACGCAGGTTTGTCCGGCGGATGGGCTCGTGTAGTGAATAGTGGGCTTTAGTTTCTGTGGTTGCTGGTCATCATCAGCTGGCCAAAGAAGTTTCTATTGGTGGGCGTAAAGTACGTCACACACCATAAAGATGCTATGTAATTAACTAATTACATAAGAATGAACAACACACCAGTTCAGAGTCTGGTAGGGACACGTGGAAAGTGGAACAGACGCATAATTATCCATAGTACCTACTAATTTATGAATTCGAAAGTAGCTCTTGTCTGTTTGTTGTTTTCAGGACTTAAACAGCTAGACCGATCTTGACCTACTGTGTATCGTGAGAACGGAGAAATAACATATGATATATTTTTTTTAATTATGATCTTTGGCATTAAATATTGAAAATTAATTAAACACTTGCGCCATAGAACAGATGGTCACATCTGGAAAGTACAAAATTAGCATGTTGATATAACGTAATGATAATAAAATGAAAAACAATTAAGAAACATTTTACGCGTTTATTCATTTATACAATCTGTTTTAGTTTTTCTGTCTATTTACATATTATAATTTCTACAGAAATAATATGTAATGAGAAAACAAATAATTTGTGTCTCCTATTTTATATATTATAAACTTTCATAATTTTATATACAGAGCAACAAATGAAGTATTTTTAAAATGTACTCTCGACTGGAACCTATAAGAATATGACTAATTATACCATGTTATATAACACTAACATAAAACAAGTAGGTGTGGCCTAAAACCTAAACTCAAATGCCTGCATAATACAAAATGAGCTCTATGGGCAAAGGAACTCAACAATTATTAAGGGTCACTTCAGACGGGCGACCAGCAAACCACAGCGACAAAAATGTGGTTCCATTCACACGTTTTTGCACTCGTACACACGGCTACACATCAAGCTATACAATGCCAGTATAAGCTGACCTCGCATTGTGTAGGCTTTTCGTAAAATGAGAGGTCAGCTTATACTGGAATTGTATAACTTGATGTGTAGCCGTGTGTACACAACTTGACTTACTTCATGGTTCCCATTCACACAAGCTACTGCCCGCCTACATTTTTATTATACCTACATAATATATACCATAATAAATACAATACTTATACATATTTATAATAATACCTATAAACTATACCTTTATAGATAAACATAATACATTATACAAAATATACCTACTTATACATAATAAACTAAAAGTTTACAAGAAAAGGTAATTTTTGACGCTGTGGTGTGGTTGTGACCCGTCTGAACAGGCCCTAAGCTTCACAAACTACTGTGAACTAAAATTACACCATCACTTTTGAAGTCAAATATACAGGATTCACTGAAAACAAATACACCCATGTATTCTAATTAATAATATAAATTCAAAAGTAACTGTCTATCCGACTGTCTCTCTGATCTCTAGGTCTGTTTCTGTATCCGCCTGTCTGTTAGTTACGTTTCCATAAGGCTAGACTGATTTCTATGTAATTTTATAACTGAGATTGAGACAGGCTGCTTTTTACTCGACTGCGCAGAATGTAGGTAATGTTTTTTTTAAAGGACGCGTGCGAAGCCGCTGCGTAAGTTTGTTTTTTATTTTTTAATTATTAAGCTTTTTCCTATGGTCTGTTGCGAATCATAGCTATATTATTAATATAGTATATATTTAGGAATATTTACACCAACAAATGAAGCTACCTCTAATAGTTGTCATGTAAGAAACTTAAATTTAAAAATCACTAAAAAAATATGATCTATCACGCTAACAGACAACATTGAATATCACATGATGAAATGTTTAAACATTATCATAATAACACTTGCAAATGGCAAATTAAACGAATCGCTAGAACAAAAGCAAACCAACAAAAATACCTCTTTCGTGAACCTTCGACAGGACGCTCAACTACATACAATACAAATGTATGAAACTAGTTATATATCTATTCCAAGTCTATTTCACCTATTCAGTGTTTTATCTTCATTTTGATATCGACACTAGAAAATGATAAAACGACTAACTAAAATAGGTATTATAAAATGAATTATAAAAGAGAATAACCGAATATCTTAACAAACCTATTTTATTATGAAATGTTTGCCTATAGGTAATTATATCTGTATACTTTGACACTTTGTCAGAAAGCAAGCCATTTATTAAGTTAATAAGATCATTATTAGAACATTTCTTACCCGTGTGTGATACCTTAAGAAACTATAATTTAATAACTAAAGATATTGTAACATAAATATTATAACATATTCACCGTGTGTGATGAGCGTTATTTATAATCACTTGGCAAATCATCTTAACTAACTTAAGTTATTAAATTATAGTTTCTTAAGGTATCACAACAAGAGTAAGATATGTTACAAAAGGAAAAAAAATATTCTCTTGAAAATCTATCAAACCTGTATACAAATTTTGCGTATTTTAAGATGAAATATCCGCATCGCTCCATACCATTTAATAACTTCGCCGTGTGTGCCATGTAAGATGAAAATATATATTATCTTTGCCGCGTGCGATGGTCCATTAGATTGTATGGCGAGCGATATTTTATCATAACATAAAATATTATAGTATCTTCATCGTGTGTAACTAGCTTAAGGGAAGAGAACACATCGCGTACTTTACGACATGAATCAACCAAACTCGGGAAAACAAAAAGGTATTTACATAACTTAAAATATAGCCTTTGATACCTATTCTATGAATACTCAAACGTGATTAAGGTAGGGTAGGTGATAGGGGAAGGAAGATACATAACAGAATTATGAGTAACGTTATAGGTAATTAATACTATTATACTTTACTATATAACGTCCCATTTAGCCTTTGCCTGTAAAATGCATGCGTAAATGGACAACATTTGATAGTACATAAAATATATAAGATTATTTTACACTCTGTTATTGCTGTATTTTAGACGACATCTGCTTATAAGGCATTATCACATCTCTCACTATAAATGTAAGCTTAATGAATATTTATTGAAATCAGTATCCATATAAAGTCTAGTTTAATTTAGTTGCAACATTTAACAAATCTGTGTAGTCTTTAATTATTTGTATATCGGGACACTTTAAGTACAATCTATGAATAAACTTTGCAAGGCACTAGAACCTAAACTACAAATATATTTTTCACACCACCTGTTCGACAATGTCAAATTATATGTCATCTAAACCTCACCGAAAGCAGGTGATTAAATCCCTGAAGTTGTACTGAATTTGTAAAGTTGAAAATTTGAATTTGGAACCTCATCTGTATTTAAATTTGAACCAAAGAGACCCACACAATAAGAACTTATTCGTAAATCGAACTAACCTCTGCACAGAACGCATCACAACCTAGATTTGGTTTTTATTGTCTCGCAGAAAGTGTGAAAAGTAGAGCATTCTCCTCGTGGATAAAGTTGGCTGCGTCTTGGGCGAGCTTATATCCCACTATGCACTCAAAATTCTAACTCTAGAAACCTTCGTTAAGTTCGGGATTCAATATAGGGGCAGTGACGCAAGACACCGCTTTATCCCCTCGTTTAATAATCTACTAATACTCCCGTACTTAAGCAGACTATATATTATACGAGCTGAATTTGGAAGATAAATAATCGTTAGTACTTATCTCAGGCAATAGGTTCACGCGCGACTAGCCAATATAATGTATTACTCTCCGTCATTTCACATAGCATCCAACTTGATATAATTAAATTGAAATATGTTATATCAAGTGTAACCAGTGTCTCGGTACATTTGTAAACAGTCAACAAATCCTGATAAACTGGCTGTCCGTGATCCAATACAATCATCTGTGCTTATTTAACTTTATTTATCCATCATTCCTGTCACATCAAGTTGACAGTGCAGTTTATACTGCACTGTCAACTTGATGTGTCAACTTGATTATCAGGTTTAAAAAACACATATTAAACTTCAGAATTATAGCCAGAGCTGCAATGCAAATAGCGATACTTGTGAAACACACATATTGACATTTAAATGTGATGAAATCGTTAAATTATCTCGAATTTACCGATTTTTATACGAACTTAAAGGTGTCGTTTGTCGTTCGAGAAATACCGCACTTGCAATGCTGTTTTTCAAAATGAGACGACTGCCTACAAATTACCCTGCTTACAATAGTCGTTGCACCAAACAACAGAAACCGATATAAATATATAGTTTTTAAATTACACTCTATTTTACCTAAACGATAAAAACAACGTACTTATGTACTATTTTTATGGAAATACACGCAAATGAGCACTAACTACATTAAATGCAACTTTACTCATTCAAAATACTTATTTACATGACTATGCTATACATTTGAAGGCCGATTTACATCAGACGAGCGAATGCTCATTCTATCCCCACTCTAACAAATAGGTTTAGTGTAAAGGCGTGTTTAAACCAAATGAACATAGAGCTAGAACAAGAGCATTCTTTCTCGATCGAACGCGGACAAAACAACGAAAGAATGCTCTACGTCTGTTCACACTAAAACAATTTGATAGAGTGGGGATAGAATGAGCATCCGCTCGTCTGATGTAAATCGGCCTTTAGAGGAAAACTGACTCAAGTCTTATTATTTCTTGTATGGAGAGGTATTGGAGTCCATATTGGAGTTATGTTTGTATATTAGTGGCAAGCACTTTGACATCATGTCAATCATAATCTACGATCATAAATATCTGATTAAATAAGTGTACGCTGTGATCAATATTAAAGTAGTGCTAATATAAATAGTGCGTCGAACTTTACATCGGCCTTAATGACTGCTTTTTGGATTCCATGGTTCAAGCTAAAATTTGGTATACCTACTAGTTAACAACGGGAACACTAAGTATACCAAATTTTAGCTAATTAAAAGCATTAACAGACCACCCAGTCTGGCTGGAGGCAACCACTCGATGTGACGTCACGTACATTATTGCATTATAGCTGATCGGGCGCTGTCAGACCAACCATTCCATTTTTGAAGTAAAACTTCTTTACGCACGCTTGACTTGGGCAGTAAACTGGTGAATGCGTGACGAGAGCGTTACGAAAAGTGTGACCGGGCGAGGCGAACGGAAGTTGTGAGGGAGATATAAGATAGTGAAGATAAAAAAAGAGAGAGAGAGAAAGAGTTATGTTTCGTATATTACTGTAGGGGCACGGCAGAAAGGTGCGAGAACATATTTTCTTTCTCTCATAGCCAGTTACGTTTCGTATATAATGTAAAATGTAAATGTATTATTGTAAAATGTAAATCCTTTATTGGCTGTAAGTTTTAGCATAAGATATACCTGTTATTTACTAAGAGCTGTGGATTTTGTTCAAAATAAAATAAAATATCTAAGACACAAAGCAGGCATATTGTCTGTGTCGCACTGTAGGCGCAAGAGAGAGCAGTGCGCACGCACATTTTCTTTCTCTCTTCCTCTCATAGCCAGTGCATGAAATATATATTATATATAGATATATCTCAGTCAGTAGTTCGTTTGCAAGTTTGCTAGCGTTACACGAACGGAGATTTTTGATAATTTTTGTAATTTCATTGCTTTCATAAACAATTTTATAAATTAATATTTTGAAAAGATGTTTTACTTCGTTCGTCTGGTCTAAAGCACACTCGTTTGTTTTTTACGGGTTGGGTGGTCGGCTCGACATCGGGTGGTTGCGTCCAGCATGTACCAACCATTATTGCATTATGGATGGTCGGGCGCTGTCGGACCAAGCATTTCATTATTTTTGCTGGTTGTGTGGTCGGGTTGATCGTTAATGCTTAAGTTCGTCGCGACCTGTACTCTACATACTGGAGTTAACATAAATGTCAAGTTAATAAATGAGCAGAGATTCTGAGGACAAGTGCCATCTAAAGCGGAAACAGTGACTGTAAAACCTTACAACTAGTTGAAACTTAAAGTTTCTAACTTTGAGATAAAACATATTATAATTTAGGTGCTGTAATGCCTGCGGGTCTTTATTTTGGAAACAAGATTGCATATCTTAAGCGCCGGCCCTAGTTTCAAACCCATGTACTTCATCATCATATCGGAATTCAGTAATAGTAGTGCCTTGCCGTCGATTTCCTGCAATTCAAAACAATATTATAAACTATAGCCTTTCGCTTTTTATTGCCGCAGCTGCCTCCATATATTCCACAATAACCCATCGCTGGCCCTAAGAGTCCACTACCATTTCTGGCCAGTCGGCATCGTTTAAAAGAGCTACGGGGAAGCGGCTCAGAAGCAAACATCCTCAATTAATCTAATGTATCTAAGTGTTAGTTTTAAATATAATCCTATTGCGTATGTTAGGTATTTATAGATATGGGCCATGTTGTACAATTTCTTTATGTCCAAATAGTTGCTTGAAATTAACGTTTGTTATTTATTTATGAAGTATTATGACATTTTCTTAAACAAGATCCCGTTTACGAAAGATACAGCTTCAAAGTGGCCATTTTCCTCAACAGTAATATGGCTGTGACCACGGACGGGCAGATGGATAGCGACGGACGGACATAGCGAAACTTTCAAGGGTTCTCAGGCAGATATAACCGAACCCTAAGGCTCAATTTACATTGCCACAGAATGGAATGGAAGCGATTGCAACCAAATAAAAAAAAATTCATTACGTAATTCTTACAACTCACGCGATGTCTTTCGACCCTCTTCGATCTTCCCTCTTACAAATAAATAGCGAATAACAAGTAACTTTTTAACGAAAATATAACCGACTTCATATAACAGAAAAACCAAACTACCGAACCAAATTTGATGAAATTTCTATGGGACCAATCTAACAGAAAGTCATCCTTTCAAATATGAATTTTCCAAATCGGTTTATTAATGACAGAGTTCTGAGGTAACAAATATAAAAAAAAAATACAGACGAATTGACCTCCTTTATTTATAAGTTAACGAAATAAACAATTTTATTATTATTTTTGAAGTCGATCAAAAATGTTGAGCATTTCTATCGTGTTTATAACTTATAGTAAACTTACATGCTTCCTAAAGAGATCCGCGTGAGCGGCTCCTGATCCGCGTGCGCGATGAAGCCAATGACGTCCTCGACCGACCAGTCGACGAGCAGCGCGTGCGGCGCGGGCGGCGGCGGCGCGCCCGTCGTCGACGACGCGGACTCCGGCCGCTCGGCCGACACGCGCGCCATCTTACTCGAACTTTTTTATATAACTTATAGTAAACTTACATGCTTCCTAAAGAGATCCGCGTGAGCGGCTAGCGCCTGATCCACGTGCGCGATGAAGCCAATGACGTCCTCGACCGACCAGTCGACGGGCAGCGCGTGCGGCGCGGGCGGCGGCGGCGCGCCCGTCGTCGACGACGCGGACTCCGGCCGCTCGGCCGACACGCGCGCCATCTTACTCGAACTTTTTTATATAACTTATAGTAAACTTACATGCTTCCTAAAGAGATCCGCGTGAGCGGCTAGCGCCTGATCCGCGTGCGCGATGAAGCCAATGACGTCCTCGACCGACCAGTCGACGGGCAGCGCGTGCGGCGCGGGCGGCGGCGGCGCGCCCGTCGTCGACGACGCGGGCTCCGGCCGCTCGGCCGACACACGCGCCATCTTACTCGAACTTTCGCCGGTGCCGTTTGTGCCGCCCGCTGTGGCCTCATCTGCGGTCTGTTCAATATTTCCTTACCGTTAATACTAAAACTAGTACAGATGCCTCATACAATGATACTCAACCGGTTAGGACGCGTTCAAGTATTACGTAACGCAATCCCCCCATGTAGCGCACCGTAACGTTTTTCTGTACCCCTCCCCCTCTCCCCCTTCCAAAACGTTACGTAACATCCACGTGACCATTTTTACCTCAAAAGTCACAATTATGTTCAACTTGGAAGAACAAAATAAATAAAACCGGCCAAGAGCGAGTCAGACTCGCGCACGAAGTGTTCCGTACCATCCTACTAATATTATAAACGCGAAAGTTTGTATGTATGGATGTTTGTTACTCTTTCACGCCGGAACGGCTGAACCGATTGCGATGAAATTTGGTTTGTACTTAGATCATAACCTGGATTAACACATAGGCTACTTTTTATTGGCAAGCCACGCGTGCGAAGCCGCGGATTGGTCAGCTAGTTATCTATATAAAAAGTTTCTCCAGGTTGTCACTATGTTTCCTCGCTATATGCCCACAGTACTCAAGGACTCGTTGGAGGCAGATGGTAGATAGCCGGGTAGATATCTTGAGTTCCTTGAGTATTGAAACGTTAGTTCTTCAGGCCGTCCAGGGAATTCGCAGCATTCGTCTCCAGTACCACATCTCAAAACGGTCTACACGTCCGCGATCCTTCGCTCTGAGAGTCCACGTTTCTGCACCGTATAGGAATATGGAGAAGACTAGTCTTCGGATGAGTCTTATCTTAGTGTTGTTGGATATTTTCCTGTCTTTCCATAATCCCCCAAGCCGGCTCATCGCGCTTTTAGCCATCTCTATCCTTCTACGCACTTCGGGTTCACAGGAGCCGTTGTAAACAATAGTAGATTATTAAACGAGGGGATAAAGCAGTGACTTGCGTCACGGCCGCTATATTGAATCTCAAACGTAACGAAAGATTCTAAAATCCTAAGTGCAGTGAGGGATATAAGCACGCCCAAGACGCAGCCAGCTTTATCCACGAGGAGAATTTACTCTATTTTTCACACTTTCTGCGAGACAATATAAACCAAATCTAGGTTGGTGCATTCTGTTTACGAATAAGTTCTTATTGTGTGATGTGGGTCTCTGTGTGGTTCAAATTCAAATCGCTCGCGGGCATAATTAAATTCATTACAACTTTACTCCCGGCTTAGCTGTAGGGATTTAAACACCTACTTTCGGTGAGGTTTACATGACATATAATTTGACATTGTCGAGCAGTATCCACAGAACACAAAAAACAATAGAAGTCGTAAGTAGGCGGAGCCCGCGTAACACCAAGTACGCGGAGTACCGCGCACTACAAGCTTCGCTCACTTCAGTCGTGTTTCAATTACTGTGAGGTAAACTTACTTCAAAAATATATAAAAATGCCATATTGTGCCGTTTTGGAGTGTAAAAACGATAAGCCGAACCAAAAATTTAACAAAAGGGGGCATATTGTATCACCGGTAAATATTGTTTTTTGTTAGTTTTGTTTAAAATGCAAAATCGTCAAACAAAAATAGATTGTGAATTATACCGTTTAAGGCCGCGTCTCTCTTAAACCTCAACTTAAGCCACTCAATTAGGGATGTAACCCCAATAAACTGATTAATGTCTTTTCGATATCTTTAATTAAAAGGTTTAAGTTTTAGGGCGTTGATTTCTTTTGTTGTTTTATTGATGATTTTCTGAATGTACTTTAGACCTATGGTGCCCATTGAAATAATATACGTCTTATGTTTTCAGTTTCCCCAAGGCGCCAGACATAAAAAAATGGATCGATGATCGATGGTTTCTTACAAAAACAAGCACAATTTGCTCTGAAACATGTGATTATGTTATTAAATAAAGAAAGAAAAGAAAAGCTTTTTATTTCGACCACCACACATATAACCTGACGCACCTATTCCGTTATCCTTCGGTAGGTAGGTGGTAATCGATATCGATACATTCGTCTTGTATCCTCATAGGTACATCACTAAGGGAGTAGCAATGTTTTTTGGGCAAGCGAGTAACAGCCAATGCATTATCAATTGATTTGTTTTGTGGGTAATCAAGTAACATTATCAATTTTATTTCTAATAAATAGAGACTAATAAAAATATTACTTAAGGCGCCATATTTTGCTGAGTAGACGAAGTAGACTTTAATTTTTTATTCCTGTTTATTTTATTGAATTTTAAACCATGTTCCCTTTGTCCCTAAGGTTTTATATCCGTAAAATTAGTTTTATGGTTGTAGGTCTTTTTGAACGTTCTCTTTCAACCAATTATAAGTTTTATTTCCAGTTTTTACATGTGTGAGTTTAACTACACTGGTTCTCTTAGTAAAAAGTCATCATGCTAGTTCTATTGTTTTTTTTTGTTCTGTGAGTATAACCAATGTGTCCTGCCAACAATGACATACGGTGCCAAAACATGAGCGCTAACTAAGGAGACTGTACAGAGTAACGAGTCGCACAGAGAGCCATGGAGCGCGCCGTGCTTGGCACAACCTGCTGGATCGAGTTCCTAATAACGGAATTAGACGCTGCGTCGGAACAAGGCTGGTGGAACTCAAGTGGAACTGGGCAGGACACTTGCCTAGACAAGGTGATGGCAGGTGGAGTAAATCTTTGTCCGAATGGTGACCAAGAACAGACCTAAGAAGTCCAGGACGTCCGACACCGCGGTGGATAGACGACATAAAGAAAGTCGCGGGCAACTCCTGGTGGCGATTATAAAGGAAGGCCTAAACCGAGCAGTGGGTACTTATGGGCTGTGGATGATGATGTCGAGCATGTGGTGTGAAAAGTAGAAAGTCTGACTAGTTAAACATTACATAGGTTTTAAGACATTAATAACTAGTGATCGGCGTAGGTAGTGCTATTCACGGGAATTAGTGACCGTTAACTTAACATGGATATACCTTCTAAATCCCGGGAAATATATTTTTAATTTATTTTACAGGTTTTTAGGAATTCGTATTTTACATAGTAACTATTCAGCTTTATGCAAATACATGTTATATTGGTCAACAAGTCATCCCTTTCCCTCACGCTTTTGTAGCTTATCGCGGGTGAGGTGAAGACTCTGATATGTCGTCGGGCGTGCTCATGGTATCTTAAACTGTTTAACTTCATTTACATCGACATTCAGAAAAATATTCCCGGGAATCGGGGAATAAATCCCGGGGCATATCTATATTAACTTATCGTTCAGGTTCATTGACCCAAAATAGCACTACCTACGCCGATCCCTATTAATAACCATAACCTGTAAGTTTTGCAAGCGTTTTGTTTGTTGTTGTCTTCTCAAGTTTAAAAATTGTTTGGTTGTAATTGGTTATTTATAAATAAGGGTAATATAATACTTACACTATTAGACCTCTTGATCGTAGCTGGCGAGGTCGCGTTAGAAGTGGACTCGCTACAGAGCGTGCAAAGCCTCGCCGCGGCCTCGCCAGAGTCTACCTCGATCATCCCGAGGCAGCTGCCTAATCCATCGCACACACTCTTCAACCAGCTCTTCAGGTCATCTAACGTCAGTTCCGATGGTACTTTTGCTGAATAGTTTTTGTTTGATACTGAGACCTGAAAGCATTATATAAACTTTGTTATTTATTCCAAAAATGAGAATGTTGTTTATGAAAGTTGGATGGTGCTTGCTTATTAATTTTGCAGCCAGAATCTTATTGGCTTAATTAATGTTGCCGACTTTTAACATGCGTCAACATCAAAGTTGTCTTAGCTGCATACATAACATAACCAGCTACAATGTCGCACATACTATATAGAAGATTCTGTCATAAGGGACCAAAATAATGTATTGAGGGCGAGAGCGATTGATTGAATTCAGAGCGAAGCGAAGGATTCTAAAGTTCAAAGTACGTAGTTCAAGGTTGAATAATTTTGGTAACGTGTGGCACACTCTGCTTTTCATCAGCATTTTTTTGAGAAAATTAAATAATAGATGCTTTTAGTAGCGACGAATATTTATATTTACTTAACCAAATTCATATGAATATTAGATACGTTTTCGCAATTTTGAAAGTTAGCTGTTTTGTTGGGTACAGAAAATGTCGTCGACTTATTTATCACTTGGGTATTCGTAATAACTTCAGACGCTGGTTGATGATCATGTTGAGTCAATGGTGACATTTCACGCTGTTTTGAATTTGTTTCTGAAAATGACTGCTTCATTTTCATTTTTCCATGTAATTATATTTTCGTTGGCTTTTAGATATTTTTCTCTCGATTTGTTTGGTAGCAAACTGTTTATGACAGTTTCTGTGATTAATTTTACACTTAATTATCAACTTTCATGTAATTTGTGTGAACCAAATTAAAATTATATGTAATATTTTGATAAAAGTAATAAATAATAAAATCGGCCAAGTGCGAGCCGGACTCGCGCACGAAGGGTTCCGTTATCTATATAAACGACAAAAAAATCACATTTGCTGTAAGGGGGGCTCCCTTACAACAAATGTGATTTTTTTGTCCTTAGATATTTGATTTGTTTTAATTTAATTATTTATTTTTAAAGTAAATATATAATTATCTATTCTGTGAATACTTCAAGCGTCTACCTGTTGCCGTTATCAATATCGAGCAAAAACAAGCAAAAAAATTACGTTTGTTGTATGGGAGCCCCCCTTAAATATTTATTTTATTCTGTTTTTAGTATTTGTTGTTATAGCGGCAACAGAAATACATCATCTGTGAAAATTTCAACGGTCTAACTATCACGGTTAATGAGATACAGCCTGGTGACAGACAGACAGCGAAGTCTTAGTATAAGGTCCCGTTTTACCCTTTTGGTACGGAACCCTAAAAACCGGCCAAGTGCGAGTCGGACTCGCGCACAAAGGGTTCCGTATCTATAAAAACGGCAAAAAAATCATGTCTGTTGTATGGGAGCCCCACTTAAATATTAATTTTATTTTAATTTAATTATTTATTTTTAAAGTGAATAATATAAATCGATATTCTGTGAATATTTCAAGCGTCTACCTGTTGCCGTTATCAATATCGAGCAAAAATGAGTCAAAAAATCACGTCTGTTGTATGGGAACCCCCCTTAAATATTTGTTTTATTATAATTTAATTATTTATTTTTAAATTGAATATATGAAGCATCTTCTAGTACCTGTTGCCGTTATCAATATCGAGCAAAGAAATCACTGTTGTATGGGAGCCCTCCAAATATTTATTTTATTCTGGTTTTAGTATTTGTTGTCATAGCGGCAACAGAAATACATCATCTGTGAAAATTTCAACTGTCTAACTATCACGGTTCATGAGATACAGCCTGGTGACAGATAGACAGACAGCAGTCTTAGTATTAGGGTACCGTTTTACCCTTTGGGTACGGAACTCTTAAAAACGAAAAAGAAGTTCCCGCATGTTTTTTTTTTAATTTGATTAAACAATGCCGCGTCGGCAGGCGCGCTATTTTATTACCGGCCAGCACTTTATCGAAGCGCATTGCGTTCAAACTTTTTAATTAGTGTTCAAAATTTATAAGTCATTTCATTACTGTAACTACTGTAAGTGTAAGTGCGCCGGAATGACCCATTTTGCGCGCACTTATCGAGGAACCCTTCGCCTTTTTTCGAATAGATGTTTTGAAAAATTTATTTTATAGGCTTTATAGGCACTTTAGGTGTTTTATAATGCATTTCAGCTCCTATAAACCAATAACCATATCAGATCACAGGTCACAGCACAGATAAGATATTATTATACTAGTCTCGCCTCGTACAAGGAAATTCGAGTGTTGTTGCTAGCGAGCTTTAATAATTATTAAACAAATAAAATAATGAATGCTTGGCTTGGAAAGTCGCTAGATGGCGCTCCTAGCACTATACGATTTTGCCGTAAATCATAGGATGTGGTTGCACCATAATATATGAAAATTTGATCAATGAGTTATGATTATGATTTGAAAATTTGTCTTTCTAGTGTTTGAGATATATTTTTATTGAGAACAATCATTTTTGTACTTAATTTTGTTTATTTCTTAGTTTTACAAGAAAGTCAATAACCGATCAATACCTGTAATTAGGGAGTGCAATCTCGGTATACCGAGATCTTGCACGAATTATGCAAGATTAATCTTGCACCCAAAATCGTGCGCGATCTCGCAAGATTTGCAAGATTGCACAGCAACGTATTCCACGGTTTTTTTTTTCGAACGCTTTATTTACCTACATCGGACGGCATTATTCGGCACGGACCGAACGCACGGATGGTAGTCTACTTACTTTTTGGACGGGGATTTCCCCAATGTTGTCGTTTGGTTGGTTTATGTTTTGGTTGAGTTGAGTGAGAGGTTGAATTCGAGATTCGAGTGAGAGCTTACTTACATGACAATGAGAGTTCGTTTTTGAGTGTGTTTTTCCATACAAAATCTTTAGTAGCCACAAAAATACCTACTTATCTCTCTTGATGAAGAATTACAAATGATTTTGAAAGCCCGCCCACAAGAACGTCCTTCACGTGCAATTGGTTCATTTATTGATAAACTTGTTCGACAAGAAATGAATCTGTTCGAATCAGGCAGGGCAAAAGGCCAGCACCTGCAGTCAGTTTATCAATGCTTATCATCACTGGTGCCGACCAGCGTGGAGGCAGAACGGGCCTTTTCTGCTGCTGGTTATTTGGCACGGAACATCCGAAGCCAGTTGGCAGACGACACTCTAGATATGTTGTGTTTTCATTGGAGTTTTTTTCAGAATAATCTGTAGTTTTTTTAATAAATGATTCAGTATTTTTGTATATTTGTATATGCTTTCATTATTTCGCCCATAGAACAATAACTTTACCAAATTACAATAAGATACTCATAATTATTAAAGAGAATTCCTAGATATGCAAGATCTTGCAAAATACCGAGATCTTGCAAGATTAGGCCTCTTGAATCTTGCAAATACCGAGATTGATGATTTTTCTGCAAGATTGCACTCCCTACCTGTAATGCCATCTAATAAGATTGGATTGAACTAATTCTCTTTTTGTTAAAAAAACAGCCTGTTATTGTATAGGAGCTAAATTGAAAGCATGCAAGAACAATTGAAAGTAGAAGAATAATAATTACCTGCACATTAGTAAAGTTAGAAAAACTACTAGATGCACTAATAAAAGCCCTCGTTAATAGTTGTGGGTCAGGATGGACACTAAGGAACTCTTTGACAAGTGCCTCAGCCACACCGGCCGGTCCTAATCCTATAATAGCTGCTGGTAATGAGTCACTGCCTCCGATACAGCTGCTGCTAATACGCAAGCGAACTGTTGGAGTCGCTGTACGAGTTATGCTGTTTGAATTACTGCTTCCTGTAGACCCTCCCTCGGGTAAAGCAGGGTTGGTCACAGTCGTATGACGTAACTTAAACCTGGAATGATACATTACACACTTAAAGGGGTTTCCGATTGAAAAATATCACAAGCAATAAGATATAAACAGTTTAGATTAATTAGTTCTATCTCACACTAAGAAGTGGTTACATGATCATCAAATTACCTAATCAAAACTAATCCAATATGTTCCTAATAAACTGTTTATAGTATTTGTCTTTCTGCAGTGTAATTAGAGTTTTAGGTAATTTTTTAATAAATCAAACTGTGAATTTAGATAAGACTTTACCACTTGGGCCCCAAGTAAGGAAGTGACTTATTCATTTTGAAGTCCTGAAGACTTATTCAGTTGGGGACTTTAGGGGGAATGAGTCAATAATTTAATTGCATTGCATTGCTAGTAAAATTCTTACTTCGAAGGTGTAGCACTCTTTTGTCCAGGTGGCTGCAATGGGTGTCCAGCCCTTGCACACCAACCCACAGGAAATATATCTCTGGAATCATATCTACAATAATAGTCAAATGCTCCTCTCCAGCCATCAAATGTCACATGGATCTGATCATTCTTCACTGCCCCCACTGTTGCACAGCAGATCAGTTGAGGGTTCTTCTTATCTACAGCCTCTAATTTTTGACCAACAACAAACAAATTTGACTTGGCCGTGGGTGGTTCAGGCTGAAACACCTTGGCCGGAGCCATCTCCGCTCCGTTCAATGTCTTTAGTAAAAACATAGGCCAACTGCTAGCATTCATTCGAAAACCAAGAGGTGGCTGCAACATTCCATCGTTCTTTTCACAGTAGCCAATTGGATGAATATCCCCAGCATCCACGAGTCTCCAGAAATCATTTTTGTTATCACTGCCATCTAGTCTTAGTCTCAGTCTTGGCCCCAGAACACCTACTACTGTAGCGATGCAGGTTGACGTCAGATTTCTAGGATCTAAAGCTTCTAACTTCATTCCTACTTTGAAATCATTCACTGGAGGCAATGGTGCCTGTTTGAAACATTCCTGGGCTGCCGGTGTGCTGTTGGTTTCTTTCATGTAATCAGTCCAGTCAAAAGATTGGAAAATGTCGTAAAACAATCCTGTAGAATTGTTGTTGGAATGATTCTCTGTGCCATTAGCTCCATTACCTGACTGGGGAGATGAGGTTCTCTTTTCATTTTTCTTCTGGTATTTATTGAGACAGTATGTGGAGCAAAAGTTTTTGCTACTAGAAGGAGCGTTGCCTCGAATAACATTATCGCAGTTGAGGCAGGCGCCCTTACTATACGCTTGTCTGAACTCAGAGAGACACGTTTCTGAACAAAACTCTTTTTTTCCGTTCTCCGTGGGTAAAACATACTTGAGGGGTGTTTTACTTTCAGCGCACCATGTGCATGTACGCTTCGGAGGTCTCCCGGGTCCACGTATTTTGCCGGGAGCTGGCCCGGACGAACCGACTGTATTGTTTGACATCGTACCAAATAGCGATTTCAAAACATTATCAAATTACTAGTCAATTCACAAATTGTAGCATTCACATTTTATTAACACTGCATCTAATTCATTCTGCTAAAAAAATGCAATTTATATAACAAAATGATTGAAACTTGCGCAAATATAAACAACGTCAGAAGTATTTTTATGACGCGCTTCCACTTCCAACCGCCATATTGGTTTTTGTTTGAGCTAGGGTCAGTGCTACCAACGTCTCTGACTAATGTAGCTAACTTCACCTCAAAAAGTGGCTAGATTCCCCTAATTTGGTTTTGGAGTTCGGTATTTTTTTAACATTTATGTAGATGATTAAATCATCTACATAAATGTAAAAAAAATACCTAAAAATAGCAAGAAATTTTCTTGTGAAAACCCCCAAGTCGTAGTTATAGCACATTTTGATAGTATAAGCGTTTTTAAGTTCATAAAACCGACTCCAGTAAGTGTGTGAACACCGAGGCCAATCATATAAATTCCAAATATTTAAAATGAGTTCCTTATTCCATTACATCAATGAGGGCTTTCATTTTTGATTTAAAAATATAAAACAACTAGCGTAATAGATGGTGCTATCTGGAGATACGCCTCCAAAAAATATTTTTTATTTCCAGTTCATCGGACAGAGCACACATTGAATGAGCCATGAGGGGTTTTCACGGCCATGTTATTATAATTGCTAACAGGTAGCGTTGCTCTGTCATGCTCTAATTAACAAAGGAAAGTGAATTGTTAATGTCAATTGCCGTGTCTTCATTATTTTCCAAAAAACTTGAAATAAAAAAACATACATTTGTGTTTGTTTAATGAGAGCTCTCTTGTTAATTCTCGATAAAAAAAAAGTAGTTACAACCAGCGTAATAGATGGCGCCGTCTAAACAAGCACCCAAGACATGCTCCGCTAGAAAATATAGGTATTTCTAAACTTGCCACACATCATCATGACAACATCAAAATTTCTAGAGAACATGCTCATTGATGCTCACTCCATTTTGGTTTCGTCTTGTGTGTGGTAATCAATGTTTTTTTTTGTGATCGTATTATTTTTCAGACCTGTGTTAGTCTAATGGAATCTGACTAATCGATACACTGTATCTTGAATGGATGTTGATAATTGTTCTGGAGAAGATTTGTTCCTTATGGACACTGAAGATATCACAGTTTTCTTCAGTATTCTTCTGGCAGTATCTTTTAAAAAAAAGATTACTTTTAGGAAGAAAAATTATAAGAACATAGGTAGATAAGTACGTAAAATATCGCTAAAATAACTTACGGTAATTATTTCAATAGGATGGGGTCACAGATAAATTAGTTACACGAAAGTGAGCTGAACTTAAGAGTTGACTATACCTCAGCCCAAACTCGAATTTCACCCCCGCTTCAATGTGCGCGCCGCTGCACGTCCTATTTCGCCGTGGTTCATGTGTTTGCCGGTTTTTTATCATTCAGTCCCTTCATTATCTTGTTGTGTTTATTTCTCATTACTGCGTCTTTACAAATACCAACTAAATATAAATTCTACCTAAGAATTACGTGTTAGTTTGGAGCGTCAAACGTCAAGGGTACCCCGTCTGAAAGCCAAGGCCAGACTGAATCGCGGAACGGGCGTCCGGAACGAATGGTTTCATTAGTGCAAAACTTAGATATTTTCATTTTATGGTAAAATCAAAAGGTATTTTGAAAATTTAAAACACAGGTGCCCTTATTTATGTTGTGTAAAATTACTGTATAAAGTTTCAAGATAGAAATTGTAGTATTCATCGCATAAGAATGGTTTTAAGATAAATTTGGAGTCATCTTTGGATTTTTTTTTCCATCGAGAAAAATTTACGGAATCGTGTTTTCACAACACAGGCGTTCTAGCACGTATCCTTAACTATAACATATATGAATTACAAATTGAAAGCACACAATTTGTTGAAAAACACACTTATTGAGAATAAGCGATTTAACGTCTCCCCAGTCTTCTCTATTAAGGGCGCACTATACGTGCGCCCTTAATAGAGAAGACTTCAATATGGACGAACTAGGGTTTACATGTTTAATTGTTTGTATCCATTTTGTTTTGCGAACTCCATCCTTAGAAAAACGGTGTCTGCTGTTGTTTTCGCAATAGGAGACAACTTCTTTTGGACACAGACACTAGTTTAGGTTACTAGGGGGTTCGCCCCGAACTGAGATCTCGCGAGTCTTACAAAACACAAAAAAAAAATCTTAGGGCGACTCTCGCAACCTATGCCTAAACGTATTTAGTGGCTAAATATGATTTAAGGAGTTGTCAAATCATACAAATACGTAAAATTTAAACATGTTTAGTCACTTAATACGTTTAGGGATCGTTGTGCAAGCCAGCGTTAATCTTTGACTAATAAAATAGTGCCACGAAATGTTCCAACTAAGGAGAACGGGCATAAGTGTATGGAAGCTGGTCTACCTTGCAATAAAAATGAGTCATATGTCAATATAAAGGTAATTCTATGTATTTTCATATGTAGAAAGTCGCATTTCTCTAAGTATTGTCCGATCTGAGTTCTACTAAAAATTGAATCTGATAATATTTAGTGCCAAACATTGAATATCGTGGTAATTAAAAAAACATTTTGTGTAATGTAATGATTTTATTTAAGTTAGGTAAGTAGTAGATAGATAGATAGATAGATAGATAACTCTTTATTGAATTACCACACAAACAGAAATAATAAAAAAATAAGTACTGGGTTAAAATAAATAAGGCAATACAATGGGCGGCCTTATCGCTAAAAGCGATCTCTTCCAGGCAACCTTTGGATGGAGCGAAATTTTTAAAAATTACGGAGTGCGGTGTACTTTAGCGGATACATTACATTTACACATAATATATTCTAAGATATAATAATAATATGAAGTTTTAATCCTAATACTAAATATACTTATAAAATAGACTAATATATAGGTATATACATATAGCAAACTATACTAACAGATAAAATAAGTACATAAATAGTAAATAAATAACGCTAGGAAGATGACATCGTCAGGTAATGATGTTTCACCTTCAATTTGAAGACGTGTAAGGACGATGACCGTCTTACTTCTTCGGGCAGAGCATTCCACAGCTGAACAGCCTGGACAGTAAAAGAAGCGCTGTAAAAGGAAGTGCTGTGCGAAGGAGTTCTGAGTATCAAGTTTTCTGATGACCTAAGAGTATAGTTATTTGAAGAATGGAGAAATTCAAATCTATCTTTCAGATAGTGAGGAGAGAAGGGATTGAAAAGAATAGAATAGAGAAGAAAAAGGATATGCGTATTCCGACGAAGACGAATCGGAAGCCATTTAAGCTTTGAACGGAAGGGAGACACATGATCATATTTACGGAGGCCAAATATAAATCTAATACAAAAATTTTGTAAACGCTCGAGCTTGTTAAGCTGTTCCTCAGTGAGGTCCAGATAACAAGCATCGGCATAGTCTAGTACGGGATGTAAAAGCGATTGTGCAAGCGCAGTCTTGGTGGACGTAGGCAAAAAGTTTCGTAGTCTCCTTAGTGAACCAGCTGACGCAAACAACTTCCGGCTGGTTAGTTCAAGCTGAGCCTTCCATGAAAAGTTGCGGTCAATGATGATACCTAAATTCTTAACGGTTTCGCTGTATGGGATTGCTATTCCGTCAAAGACAACTTGTGGGACAGTGGACCAATCAATTTTGCTAAGCGTTCTTGAACTACCTACAATAATGGTTTGCGTTTTGGTAGGATTAACTTTCAAACCGTGGAGCTTGCTCCACTCTGCAATACGGCGTAAATCGCAATTGGTAACGTCAACAGCATCAGCAATATTACTGAGCGTAGCTTGATTATAAATCTGAAGATCGTCTGCGTAGAGGTGAAAAGACGAAGAAAGATTAAGAGAAATAGAGTTTATGAAGATTGCAAAAAGAAGAGGAGATAAAACGCCACCTTGAGGTACACCAGCAGACGTATTACACCACGAAGAGAGAGACTCCTCGAGTCGAAGACGCTGACGGCGCCCGTGCAAGTAATTGAAAAACCAACCAATCACCGCTGGAGATACGTTAAAGGAGCTAAGTATTGCCAGGAGAATATCAAAATCTACGGTGTTGAGCGCATTACTGAAATCAAGTAAAGTCAGCACGGTAAGTTGCCCATTTTCCATGCCCACTCGTATATCGTCCGTGATTTTGACTAGAGCAGTGACAGTACTGTGGCCTTTACGAAAGCCAGACTGCAGAGGATTAAGGAGACTATAGGAGGAAAAAAAAGAGTTTAATTGATTATGGACCAAGCGTTCGAGAACTTTGGAGAGAAAAGGAAGGATAGAAATCGGGCGATATTCAGAAAAGGATTTGGGATTAGGTTTCTTAGGAAGAGGAATTATTTGGGCTTCCTTCCAAATGGAAGGGAAGGTACCGGTCATTAGGGAGTGGTTCAAGAGATGGCAGAGGGTAGGTAGAATGATATCAAGGATAGGAATAAGCATATTGCGGCTGATACCGCATAGTAGTAATACAAATAAAAACAACATCTTCTTAAAAAATCAAAACAATATGTTATTAAACATTATCATCATCATCATCATCGATGAGAATACTGTTAAGGAACAATGCAGGTTCATTGAACCCTTCATGACGGGCATAACCTACGTACCATATAATTGACAGTACATGGGCACAACTACCTATAGTACGTCGCCCTGTCAAGCAGGTACAATAATATTGTGTAATATTGTTATTAATATTATTGATTAATATATAACAAAAATATTTCCTGGCTCGGACATGTCGAGACTGTATACGTCCACGTAATAGCCAAGCCTCTTCGTTGATATCATATTGTGCCAAGTCTTCTAGAGCGTTATCTCTATACGTCTCGATTATATAAAGACCATTTTGTAAGTGCTCGCTACAATATGATCGAGCGAGCTTTAACTGGTAAGTTCCCAAGGCAAAATGTATGACTTGTTCTTCACTAAGCCTTGGGAAGTTTTCTATTTCATTTGCTTCGATTCGCATGAAGTCTGCTCTCCTATAATTCAATCTCTTTGCTTCCACATAATTGTGCAATGTGTTTGGTATGTGTATTTTAGCTCTTATTGAATTCAAAAAGGCTGCTGCGTGTGAACTATCTTCGATGGGGGCGTGGAAGTGGTTTAGAATGGCTGCAGCTATTTTGAAGTCAACAAACATTTTTGGCAACGTTTTATTAAAATAGTTTTGACGCAAAAGTTTAAAATCTCGCTTAAATCTCCCATGTACTACTTCCACCACCCATCGGCACATGGTGACCAAACGAGACTGATTAGCTTGTTCTGTAGTGAGTTGATTTTCTCTTCTGTCTTTAGTTGGTGGCACATGATGTTCGTAGCCACAAGCTTCTATATCCTGCAAACTATCTCTAAATCCTCTGTCTAGGATAAACGCATCATTACGTTCGAGTAACCAATGCAGCGGCTCATCTTCGTTATTCATTATTTCACTCATGATCTGGGCATCGGTTCTGGTAGCGGCAAATGGCCTTTTGACATCTAATATATAGCCGTCCGTGAATACCATTAAAAACGGCTTCAACAAGTTTTGATATTTGTGTAAGCTGTATGACAGCCGTTGAAACAAAAAGTTGGAGCTTTTGTTAATATATATATATGTACCGTCACATATAATTATGGCTTTGATGTTTTCATCGTTTCCAAATAAAGCCCTTGGAATTGTTAAGTTTCTTTGAAGGATATCATTTCTGGTAATGTGGTCCACACCTAGATGCAGCACAACGTAATCGTTGCTCAGACATTCTCGAACTATAGGCAAAAAACGTTCTAGTTTTCGACGAGACATATGAAATAACGTTGCCAGTCTCTCATCAGAGTCTCCAGTTCTAAGTTTTGTTAAATAGATGCCTAATGCAGTTCTAGGCTGGTTACAACGTTCACTTAGTGACGGAGTTTGTTCTAATATAGCTTCGAACTGATCGTAAGTGCGCCCAGTCCATAAGTGCATCTCTTCATTAGACAAGGTGCCTCTGTTTTCGAAGTCGATTCTGGGCTGGTTGTTAGCAGCCATTCTCATCAAGTCACAGAGCGATGTAAACTGAGCGTCATTAAAATCATGTGTCACATTACACATTTGCGGCAGGTTGCTCCATTCATTATTTTGTAAGTGTTCTGTACACACCCTAGCGCTATCAGGAATAAAAAGCTTGCTCTCACAAAATACATTAATTCTTATCGCGTTTGGTATATGATTACGGGTAATATTAGCACAGTTGTTGTAAATACAATGCACCGAAGTGTTCGGTGCCCTCGTGTATTCTTGAGAGTGCAATGTACCAGGCGCTCGCGCCACTTGCTGTGCAGGTCTATGATCACGCTCAGTCCTCTGCCAACATCGGTGACACAAGCTTCGAGTACTGTCGAACACCACCTGAAAATAATAACAATTAATACTTAAAATAAATAAATCCTATGCCTAACTACTCAATATAATAAAAATAAAAGGTAACTAACCTCCAACACAGCATGTTGTTGTATAAACGCGGCGAATTCTGGTCGTTCCCTTTGCAGGTTATCAGCCAAGATATGCTGCTGGTACCGTCCGCGGTAAAGTCCTCGACGACACATCACACAGTTTCGAAAAACTTCCATTATCGGTAGGCAGTTCAAAAGTCAATAAGTCGAGCCAAAGTTAACACATTAGGGAAAGAAACAGGGTCCAAAAGCAAGCCAGGGTCAGTAAAAACAGAGAAAGAAGTTCAAACACAGCACTATCGTAACAAGACGTGACGTAGCCACTCACTTGATGCGATGCGACTGATTATTGTAGCCGTCCGGCGCGGCGCGTACACAACCGTTCCCCTCCCCCGCGTACGCATCCCTCTCCCCACGGCCCTTACATCGCTCTTCTCCCTTCTCGCTCTTGCTACTGCATTGTATAGGAGCCTTTATGTATGGATATAGTAATCGTGAAACCGTTATTTTATGTTCTTTAAAACAAAAAATGCTGGTGTTTGCATGGCTGTAACTCAAAACGGACAGACTTTTGGGGAAAGTTCCAATAGTATATTTTGATGTACTATTGTATGCCAATTCGAAAATGTGCTGCTCATTTTTATTGGACTGTAGACCAGGATGCCCGTTCTCCTTTGACCTACACACGTAACGGAAATTCATGATTGGTTCCTCTTTTTTGGGGTACAAATTGCAGTTATTTTGGAAATCAGACTTTGCCTATATTTGTGTTACTAAAGCTAAACGTATACCAAATTTCTGTACTGTGGGATCAGTGGTGTACCCTGTGAATTTTGTCAAAGTTCAGTTTTTATTATGGATATTAACTTAAAAACTACAAAGTTTAAGCTGATAATAAAAATGGGGTCGAATTGTACTCGTAAAGACCTTTTATCAGACATGCCATTTGACCAGATAGTTTCATTTTGTTTTTTTTACCCCTCTTGAACCTCAATATCTCAACAAACCCCCACATTTTTAGTTCATTTCATCAACATATCAGCCGTAGGACGTCCACTGCTGAACAAAGGCCTCCCTCATTGATCTCCAGGAACTGCGGTTGGAAGCGGCCTGCATCCAACGCCGACCTGCGGTTCTTACCAAGTCGTCTGCACATCTTGTAGGTGGATGTCCTACGCTGCGCTTGCCGGTACGTGGCTTCCATTCGAGAACTTTCCGGCTCCATCGGCCATCTGTTCTGCGCGCTATATGGCCTGCCCATTGCCACTTCAACGTGCTAATCCGTCGGGCTATGTCGGTGACTTGAGTTCTCCTACGTATCTCCTCATTTCTGATTCGATCCCGTAGAGAAAGCCCGAGCATATCCCTCTCCATAGCTCGTTGAGCGACTCTGAGCTTATTCATAAGGCCAATAGTGAAGGACAACGTCTCCGTTCCATATGTCATCACTGGTAACACACACTGATTGAAGACTTTAGTCTTAAGGTATGTTGGACGAAAAGACGTTGCGAAGTTTCCCAAACGCTGCCCATCCGAGTTGGATTCGACGATTGACCTCTTTCGAAGTTGGACCTACCTAATTGGACTGTTTGTCCTAGGTATACATACGCGTCGACAACTTCAAGAGCCGAGTTCTCAACTAGTTTTCGTCTTGTCCATGTTAATTTTAAGCCCTACCCGTTGGGAGACTCGATTGAGGCCTTCGAGCATCGTGCTGAGCTCTTCCATCGACTTTGCCATGACCACAATATCGTCGGCAAACCGAAGATGAGTGATGTATTCGCCGTTAATATTGATGCCCAGTCCTTTCCATTCCAGAAGCTTGAAGGCATCTTCCAAAGCGGTCGTAAACAGTTTCGGAGAGATGACATCTCCCTGTCTTACGCCTCTTTTTAAGGGAATCGCCTACGAGCTCTGTTCTTGTACTCAGACTGACATAGTGGCGTTTTTATACAAACACTTCATCACTTCGATGTACCGATAGTCAATACGGCATCGTTGGAGAGACTCAAGCACTGCCCATGTTTCGATCGAATCGAAGGCTTTCTCATAGTCCACAAACGCGAGACATAGCGGCAAGTTATACTCTTCTGTCTTCTGTATGACTTGCCGCAGCGTATGTATGTGGTCTATGGTACTGTAGCCTTTGCGGAACCCGGCTTATTCGGGAGGCTGGAAGTCATCAAACCTGCGTCCGAGACGGTTCGCGATGACCCTTGAAAACAGCTTATAAACATGGCTCAAAAGCGAGACGCCCTCGTTCCATGCTTTTGGCGTCGTACCTTCAAGCAAGGCGGAATTAAAGAGCTTCTGAAGGACTGGTTCTGAAGTACCAGTGATCCACCCGCTTTCAGAAGCTCTGAAGTGATTCCGTCCTCACCCGGCGCTTTGTCGTTCTTAAGCTGCTTCAAAACCATCCTGATCTCATACAGGCTGATGTCCGGAATATCTTCGGTATAATGTCGGGTCAGTTTGGCTCTTGGGTCATTGGCCGTACTGCAAACAGGTTTAGTGACCGAATCGTAGAGCCGTCCATAGAACCTTTCGACTACCCTTAACACTTTCGCTTTACTTGACGTTATGCTGCCATCTTCCCTCTTCAGCTTCGTCATGCGGCTCTGCCCAATAGAAATATAGTGTTTTCTAGCGAACACTTTGGAGTCTTTATTCCGCTCTATCGTATCTTTAATACGAGATGTATTAAAGGTACGAATATCGTGCCGCAAGGATTTCCAAATTTTTCTATGGAGCTGCCTTTGTGACTGCGCATCATCGGGAGACTGCAGTCGCAAATAACGTCGTTCAGCCATGAGGTTAAGGGTGTCATCAGAGAGTTTCTGCGGTCTATTGGTACGGGGGTTCTTAAAGAAGTGGGACCCCACCGTATGAACGGTTTCTACGAACCTGTTTTTGATCTCGTCCACTGATGCATCTACTTCTAGACAGTCAAAGCGATTTGCAAGTTCGAGTTGAAAGCTCTCGAGGTTTTGGATATGTGCGCGAGTGGGTCGGAGCGTAGACTTTATCAAACGGGACCTTTCAAGTTTAACGTTCATATTCAATGTGGCTCTAACAATTCGGTTATCACTGCCGGTTTTCACCCTGTGAATCACAGAGACATAATTGAATATTCGTTTCTTGTTGGTCAATGTGAAATCAATCTCATTCAGGTCCATTTCCTGTGAGGTGGCTTCTGGATAAAAGAATTCATCATAAAGAGTCCTTCTTTCTCCAGAAAATCGGCCAGCTATTGTCTCCTGGGGTTCCGTTGCCCATATCAAAATTGCCCCACTCTCAACTCATCATCGCTTCTCATTAGCTTTGCATTGAAGTCCCCCATAACTACAATAAAGTGAGTTTTGTTCGTATGTATGGCTCTACTGATGTCCTCATACATAGACTCTACTTCTTCATCTGGGTGTGAAGAGGTCGGCGCATATACCTGAACGACATTCAGCGAATATCGCTTAGATATTCTGAGTGTCAGGTACGCGACCCTGCTCGACACACTGTCGATGGTGATAATGTTGTTGATGAGTGACTTGTGAACGAGAAACCCAACACCACCTTGGGACTGTTGGTCGCCCTCCCGGTAGTATAGTATACCCGGTAGTACCAGACCTGAGAGATATCGTGTCCTCGCCCTCTTTACGAACTTCCGATAACCTCAAAATGTCCCAGTGTAATCTACTAATTTCTTCTTCCAGCTCAACAATCTTTTCGTCTGTTCTCAAATTGCGGATGTTGTGTGTTACCAGGGCCAGTGCTCGTCGTAGGGTTTGGTAGCCGATCGTCTCCCGGGGATTCTTAGCACCCCTGGCCCCGCCGTTACCGTGACTGCTACCGTAGCCAGGATTAGCTGGGCCGCCGGGGACTCGGGCCCGGTTTTATGTTGCAATATCATCATAAGGGGGTTGTTGCCATACTCGCCACGCTTGGCAGGCGGGTTGGCGAGCGCAGTATAAGGTATTGAAAACACGAAAATATGCATCCCTTAGCTTTCGGAGGTATCCCTTAGCAGATTCCTACTGCATCCACGGGCAAGAGCGGAGGGGCAACATTCTACTGCCGGCGCCCCACGGCTTAGCTCATTTAGTCACACCAAAATTGTCCCATCACTTTAGACCAAATTTCACGATGATCGGATAACCGCTTCGAAAGTTATACTTGGACAAACAAACATACATACAGCGCCTATTTGTCCAAGTTGACTTAGCTCCTTCGTCTCGCTTCGCTCGATCAAAAATACCTACACAAGTACATGATAGGCATGGAAATGATTGCTAGTTTTACATCATTTTCTTATGATGGAATGATTATTTTTAATCACTGTTATGTCACATGTGAAAAATCACATGCAATGTTTCATTATTATGCCGTAATGTCACACTCGCTATTCTTGCTATATGCTATTTCTTAATAGTGAAAAATCACGGGCAACGAAAACGCCTGATGAATTTCGAAGAAATGGGAACGACTGTGATTTGTAGCAGACCCGAATGACAACAACTGCTATAAGATGAATACCGAAAGTGATTTTATTTGAATGAGTTAAAACAGGATAAATGTTATGGAAAATAACAGGTGTTACAGGTGTTTTTAACAGGATTTTTCACATGCTACTCGTGAAACGTTCCATTCCTAGTGCTTGATGGAGCAGCGCCATCTATTAGCAGTTCTAAAAACATGGCCGTGAAAAGCCCTCCTTGACGAAGTGAGATTGTTCTAAACAAATTTAGATATTGATTGTATATTTGACATTTTGGCATATATATCATATTTTTGGGCAGTGCATCTCCAGACAGTGCCATATAGGACGCTAGTTGGAATTAGTTTTATCTTTTTATATTCGTCTGGCATAGGAGTGGTTCGGAGTTTAGCGTTTGCTCGCGATGTGTGGAGACTAGGGATAATGGCCTTTTCCCAGCATTGGAATCCATCCAGCGGGTTCACTAATTAGTTACTTGTCGTGGGTTGTTTTAGTTGTTTATTAGACCGCCTTTTTTTATGACTGATTAGTGAATAGTCTGGTCTGGACACTCAAAGGGCCCAGGTTAAGTTTTTACCCGACAACGGCAAAGCGAAAAGGAATGGTTATGTTTTGAGCAGTCTATGGATGTATGTGCATATGTATGTTCAGCCTTCAGAGCAAGTTGAGGTTCCACCATAGCGCCTAAACTGCACTACTCATCCGATTTCAATGAATGAGTAGGTGTCAATCGATTCGTTATTATGGTCCGGGTGACACAGCTAATCGAAATAGAATCGTTGTTGTCTGGTTTCATTTTCTTCAGTACCTACCTAAAACCTCTTAGGTAGTTTGTTTGTCTGTAACAGTTAGGTACTTGCTGGTAGGTGTCGTCACAGTTTCCAATTCAGCTATTGATCGTGATCGGTAGATGGTGTATTTTGCAATCTAGAAATCTAACGGCAGGAATCAATCAAATGTCTTTAGAGTTAGAACGTAGTAGAAATTACCTACCTAGATGCCTGGCTAGGTGGCTAGTGAGTTTTTTAGGGCCCACTTACACTGGGTGACTGCCGCATTCGAAGAGCGACTTCGGCTTATGGCAATACGGCGCAATCGAAGCGCTGCTGTTTGTTTACACGTCCCCAAACTTTTTGTCTCCTCTAGATATGTTTTTAATTAGTTGTTCGTCCCGAACTGAGAACTCGCGAGTCTCCGATCCGATTAAACAAAAAAAATGTTATTTGTACCTAATCTTTGACTATCTAAATAATGCCACGAAATACAACTCACTTGACCTACAGTTTAATTCAAATTACAGGTAGGTACCTAAAGGGAATTCATGTAAATCGGTTACTTTTTTGGGGTAGAAATTACAGTTATTCTGGATGTCAGACTTTTCCCTATATTTGTGTCACTAAAGCTACACACATACCAAATTTCAGCACTTTGGGGTCACTGGTGTACCCTGTGAATTTTGTCAAAGTTCAGTTTTTATTATGGCTAATAACTTCTGAGATCTCGCGAGTCTCCGATTAAACAAAAAAATATTTGTAATCTTTGACTATCAAAATAGTGCCACGAAGTACTTATCCAACAGTTTCATTCAAATTATTGGTAACGGGAGTTCATGATAGTGGATAGACTTTTTGGGGTACAAATTGCAGTTATTCTGGATTTACACGCATATTAAATTCCAGCACTGTGGGGTCACTGGTGTACCCTGTGAATTTTGTCAAAGTTCAATTTTTATTATGGCTAATACTTAACTCAAAAACTATAGGGACTTTACTAGAAATAAAAACGGAATCTAAATGTCCTAATGAAGACCTTTTATTTGACATCCCACTTGACCTAAGTCTCATTTTCATTTTTTTACCCTGCTTGATCCCCTATATCTCAACAACTCCCCAACATTTTTAGCTCATTTAGTCACACCAAAATTCTGCCATCACTAGGTACACCTACCTATGTATCAAATTTCACGATGATCGGATAAACGCTTTGAAAGTTAACCGCGGACAAACAAACATACGTACATACAACGCTGATTTGCCAAAGTTGATTTAAAGATCTCGCTTCGGTCGATCAATAAATCAACACTGTATGAGCATTTCTATATTTTTGATGTGTAACATCTTTCCTCTCGGCTTGTGGGAGTGATTTTGGCAAAAGGGACGTTTTACCAGGAAACCGGGGAAGCGTGCGCTATTTGATTTGAGCAATGACCGCGCGCGGTGGTCAATGTTACACATCTTATAACGACTACAGTAAGGCTCGTAGTTTTTTTGTATAGTAATCGATATTTGCCCTTGTCCTAAACAATAATATTTTTTTATTTAATAATTAACAACTATTGGTTGTTGGTAATGTAAAAATCAAACGGAATTTCAAAATTGTCTAATAGAAAAAATAACGTATTATTAATAGAAAGGAATAAGATGTTGGTATATGTATGTACTACAACAGGTAAAATCAAAATGTATGTAGTGATATGTATAATTGTTTTTATTGCTCATTTTTATGTTATTGAAAAATGCTCGTAGAGTCTGGCTAATGAAAGTTGATACTGAAAAAGCGCGGCAAATTTAAAAAATATCAGCATGGCAGCCCTAAAGTAAAAAGGAAAGTTGGAACAACTCACTTTGATACTTTGACATTTATTTTTATTTTACTAGTGGATGCTTGCAATTTTGTCCGCGTTATGACGAGATTAAAAGTAGCTTATATCACTTGTTAACTCCATACCAAACATCACACGGATACGTCACTCCATTGTGGCGTAGTAAAGGAACAAACAGGCTATCAAACACTATCATGAGTATCAATATTATCATGAGTTTAAATATTTGTAAATCTATGTGAGTATGTATCAAAGAAAACAACACCATATATTTTTATACTGTTTTTTAATCACTATAATCAAAATCTGAATCTAAAAATTCAACATGGAGTGAATCGTCAGAATCACTGGAGTCGCTGCTCTCTTAAATTGATGATGAAGCTTTGTAAATTATTTTTAGTTATATGGTCTCTTCTTTTGTACTTGTCTTCCACATGAATGACATGGTCTGTCATTTTTTTCCAATCATCTGCAGTAATACACTCAAAAGATTGTTTTATGAGATCCTCGAACTCTTTTGGAGTTCGGCTTACATTTTTGCTTCCCACGTTTCTTTTAGCTAGACTCCATATGAGTTCTATAGCATTTAGGTCACAATGATATGGAGGAAGTCTTAGCACTTCATGTCCGTTTTGGCTTAAAAGTTCATCAGCTTCATAAATAGGTTCTGGTGTGTTCTGTTTTACTAAGCAGAGCAACTCTGCTTTTGAATTGTATGTTTCAAATGAAATACCATTCAATGTAAGCCAATTCTGTATCTCTAACTTTCGATTTTGAGATGTGGGCGCTTTATTTATTATGACATAATGGTATGATGCATTGTCCATTACACTTGGTTCATTCAAATTGGGCATAAGCTTTTCTTGAAGCCATTTGTTGAAGTTTGTGGAATTCATGTCATGGTGGTAGTCGGCCATTTTCGATTTGGTGCTAAATACTAACAATGAGTTTGGAACAGGGCCTTTCTCTGATCCTGCATGCACAATAATATATCGTTTTCCTGACGATATATTTTCAATTATTCGACTTGTTCATGGACCTTGCCAACATTTTTTAGGCTTATAGGTTTTGTGGACATAAGTTTCATCTAAGTAGATTATTGGTTTGCCTTCTGCACGTTTCGATGCAATGGTACGCAAAAAGCGATGTCTTCATGCAGCTATATCATACCGTTCAATTAATAATGAACGTTCATTTTTGTTTTTCTTAAATTCATAACCGTTGGCTAATAATATGCGACGGAGAGTTTCACGACATCCACCAAATTCTATACTTTCTTTTAACTGTACCAACAAAGATCTTAATGTTGGTACTTGTTTCCTCACAATGTAAAATTCGTTTACTTTATTACGAATAACATCCATATCGAAACTATCTAAGTTCGACACTTTTGAAGGGTGAGGTCGTTTTTTACCTGGAGTCCTCCAGACCCCTTCGTTCACCGCACCTTCTTTTTTAATTCTCTTCAATGTAATAACACTTACATCTGTAAAAAGAATAAAATAAAACGTCAATTATCGCGAGTCTCATAACTAAGAAATAATAGAAAATACACAAGTATTACAAAACTAGTCTAAGATTAACGTTGAGTGAAAACTTACCGGTGAGCGAAGATAGTCCTTCTAAGTACTGGTTCTGCGATTTCATCATATCTTTTTGATCTAAATCTGTGATCTTTTCAATTGCTTGTTTTACTTCAGCAGTTCGTGCATTATCCTCAAGACTATCTGTAAAATAACAATAACATTATATAAAGTAACTAAAACTAATATGTACTTATTTAATATAAAAAAATATCAAGACATTTTGTCCGTACTAACCTAAAAAATCAGTCACAGTACGTAAACAATCCTGTTTTTCTCGCAATACGGCTTGTTTCACAAGCTTTTTCTCTTCATATTTCGAAATCATACAAAACAATAGTTTTCGCACTTCACTCTTTATAGTTTTATTCATTTTTATAGCATAAACACGGATATATCACAACAAAACTATACGCAAGTCAACCACAACGAAACATCAACAACACGCCATCTTGTTGTGTCAGAGATAGGGATACCATACACTGATTCTGATTTTACCAACTCTTTCGGAAAACAGCCGAAAATTAATTTCTTTAAAATAAAATTGCCAAGTTTTTCTCTAGTAAATAGTGTACTTAATTAAGCTATTTATTAGACCAACTTAAGGCTTAGTGTTGCTCTTGAAATGATCCAACACGTACATACGATACTTATTTTCGATGAATACAATTTTAGCACACGTAGGAATTTTTAAAACTCATTTTATAAAATGTTTAAAATAAGTTGGTTTTAAAAATGCCTTTTTGGAATGAATTGTTCCCAAGTACTTTCTGCTTAAAATACCCCAATTTGTAGGGTAAATATCCGATGGTAGGAACACTTTGTTGTTGTCATATAAAGTTTGCAAAAAAATCCAGTATCTACTTTCGTTAGCCAGACTCTATATATGTTGTGCAGTAGTTACTCTTTAGGGCCGGTTTTCACCAAAGCGGAGAGATGTGTAAATTTAGCCAATAGAATCACGTCAAAATCATATTACATCATCAACGTGGCGTTACTATTGGCCGCTCCGCTTTGGTGGAAACCGGTCCTGTTGTTTCCATCCTGGTTCTCAACTTCTCAAAGTTGCTGTTATCTGCACGTCGTCACTTAGCCGACACAGGGACTCGTAGATGAAAATATAGATAATAATAAAACAAATGCAGCGATTTTGGAATTTTAATTGTTTAATTCCAGAAATTATTACCACAGATGTTTGTGACAAAACAATATTAATAATAATACATGGAAAAATACTTTAAAATTAGAGCCAGAAAAAAGCAAAGAATTATTCAAGTGATGTAAATAACCATTCCAGGTAATTTAGGGTTGCCAACCGTCCTGTTTTCCCAGGACATGTCCTGCTTTTTGGGGTGTCCTGGATAGTTTTTAAGTAGCGTCCTGGGGTTTTAAAGAGTTTTAAAATTAACATAACTCGTAAATTGAAATTTAAAAGTCTAAAACAGATTTATGACTATTGTATTGCTTACAATAAACTGTCAGCAAAACGCTTTTGTATTTTTGACCTAGAAGGCACCAGGACACAAGAGTGCGTCCTGGTTTTAAACCGAAATGTCCTGGTATTTCTACCTTCAAATCCTGAATTCCAAAATTTGGAGATAGCAACCCTAAGGTCACGCCAATTCATTTTTGTATGATTGTGTTGTGGTGCCTGGCCGATTAAAATAAAAGCTTATTACTCTGTTATAATATTAAATGCTATCCAGTAATTTAGTTAGAGACTTATCTAATAATTTTAAAATAACATAAGCAATTCTGTTAGAGTTTAAGTTACGTTTTAAAATTAGGATTCATCATCACTTCCTCCTGGGGCCTTTGGTTTAGGACCCCCTGCTCTCTTGGCCATGATGATTTGATCCACCTTCAGAATAGTGGTTGCCGCTCCGACGGCGTACTTCAGGCCCCAGTGCTTCAATACAAACAAGTCCAGGATGTTCTTTTCTTTAGCATCACAGACGCCGTTGTTCTCAGATTCGATGTCGTAGCCAGCATTTTTGTTACCTTCCTGAAAATTAAAGGTTTAACTTGACCAAAAAAAATAGATAAGACGTCGCGTTTCAGACTAGAATCGCCTGTCTAGCTAGACTATAGCTAGATATAATGGTACAGAATATGACTTTTAGCAGTTTCCGCGGTTTTTTCTTTGGAGCCAATTTAGCTTTTACGAAAAAGCCTCACAAATCCTGTTATATGTAAAAAAGGTGGTTGTGTATTTTGTGTTCCTCTGTGTTGATTGCTGCCTAGCTGTCAAATCCCACAGTAGTTTAGTTTGTTACATTTTGTAAAATCATATCGGGTCTGTTATCGTGTTACGTTTATCGCTAGCTCCATCCCTATCAGTTTCTCCGACTCTGGTATAACCTTGTACGTGTGTAAGCGTCATATTTTTATAAAATAATGCTTACATAATGTAAAAAAGACGCTCGTTTAAGTTTTCACATGAGCTGTCATTGAGAAAATAAAAAATGGAAATAGTATAACTAGTCCAATCAAGTAAAATAATTAGTCAAGCGCTTGTCGCCACGAAAAGTAAAGGGTTCCATAGTCAGTACTGCTATATCTTTATCATTTTAACACACAAAGTTGATTTTGGTCATTTCGTATGAACATTCGATGAACTGTTTACAAAACAGATGTCAACTTTTTGCTGGGGTAGGTAGAGTGCATCTAATTCTGGTGGGTGAATAAGATAATTACGACCCTGATGTGACAGAGCCCGGCAGCACATTTGGTCAGTGCACCCTCGTATCAAGAGGAAGATCGCGGGTTCAAGTCCCGTCTAGACTTGAACATTTTTGAGATGGTTTTAAAATCTTGGAATAAGTTTTGCACTGACTTCCCGCATGTATTATACCCCCCTTCTAACCTGACCCCTGAAGTAGACTGCATATGGATATACTTCTTTAGCAGACGACTAGTTGCCTGGTGTCCGCTAAGATATAGGGGAGATCTCCCACTGAGCGACCTTTGGCTCGGGACCTAAGATCAACAAGTCTTGTTGAGAAGTATTAATAATTACTATCTTCCACCCGCGGCTTCATACGCGTGGTGTGTCGATAAAAAGTACAATAGCACATGCACATGTTTTAATCTAGGTCATATTCTATATATACCAAATTTTATCGAAATCAGTTCAGCCGTTACGACGTGATTGAGTAATAAACAAACATCAAAACTTTCGCATTTATAATATTAATTGTTATTAATTATGTTTCAGTTCTCAAAAAATCTGGTTTGCGCGATCTATAATAATTATTTCATTTGCCGTCTCATCATCCCCGTAGTGTCCCCGTCCCGCTCGCTCTGTAGCTTAGCTTGATGACAAAGTAGATCTTCCATGTGGCGATTGATAGTATGTACACTTCCTTACCACACTAGTCACAATTCACAAACTACAATTCGAGACAAGTTGTCTTAAAGTTATGTAATGGATCGAGCGTAGCGAGATCTCTATATGAACTTGGGCAAATCGGCGTTGTATGTATGTTTGTTTGTCTGAGGATAACTTTCGAAGCGTTGATCCGATCATTATGAAATTTGATACATATGTAGGTAGTGATGGCACAATTTTGGTGTGACTAAATTAGCTAAAAATGTTGGGGGGTTGTTGCGATATTGGGGTTCAAGAGTGGTAAAAATAAATTAAAATCAGACTATTAGGTGAAGTGGGACGTAAAATGAAAGGTCTTTATTAGTACATTTAGACTACGTTTTTTTATTTTTAGTAAAGTCCTTATAGTTTTTGAGTTATTAGCTATATTAAAAACTGAACTTTGACAAAATTCACAGGGTACACCTGTGACCCCAGTGCTGAAATTTGGTATGCGTGTAGTTTTAGTAACACAAATATAGGCAAAAGTCTGAACTCCAGAATAACTTCAATTTCTACCCCAAAAAAGTATAACCAGAAGTATGAACTCCCGTTACCTGTAATTTGAATGAAACTGTAGGTCAAGTAGGTTGGTTATTGATTTCGTGGCACTATTTTGATAGTCAAAGATTACAAATAATATATTTTGTTTTTATGTGAGACTCGCGAGATCTCAGTTCGGGGCGAACCACTAGTTAAGTTAATAGAGAGAGAGAGAAGATGTCCTAAAGTCTAAAATCCCTCAATGCCTCAACAAATAATGTGTCCTGCCCATTCTTACTTACGGTTCCGAGACATGGCCGCTCACAAAGGAATACATGCATAAGATTAGAGTAGCTCAACGGGCAATGGAGCGTGCCATGCTCGGTATATCACTCTTGGACCACATACCCAATGTCGAAATCCGACATCGCACAAAGGTTGTGGACGTTGGTATGAGGATCGCAGGGCTGAAGTGGAATGGGCGGGACACTTGGCTAGGAGGGATGATGGGCGTTGGACGAAGGCGATTACAGAGTGGTGGCCAAGGGATGCTCGTAGACCACCCGCCCGATGGTCGAATGACATTGAAAGCGTAGCTGGGTGTCAATGGATAAGACTCGCAAGGGACCGGAAAGAATGGCGTAATAAAGAGGAGGCCTATATCCAACAGTGGGTGCTGACGGGCTGGGATAATGATGAAGTTATAAGATAAAGAAGTACCTTGTGTGCTTTGTAGATGTTATTGACGACTTCAGTGGCGTTTGCGCCGGAGTTATCGGCTAGAGCTCGGGGGATAGCTTCCAGGGCCACTGCGAACTTCCTCACGGCATACTGCTCCAGCCCAGGGAGGGTGTCGGCGTATTGAAGCAGTCTTTGGGCCAGTTCGATTTCTACTGCTCCAGCACCAGCCAGGAATCTGGAATGATTTTGTTTGATTACAGAATTGGAAGTTGCAGTGAAAAATCAAAATATTTTTATTCATTAAAATAACAAGGATCACTTTGAATCGTTAATTTTACTGCCTGTTCCTTCGTGACCAAGCCAGGAAAGAAAGGCAAGAAACAAGTCTGGTTGTTTTTTTAATGATCCTTTTAGAATATATAACAATAAAGAAAATAAATTACGTCTAAATTGTAACATTTGAATGAGTTGGAGCAATTTCAATCGCAAGCTTCTCTATCATCTAAATAATCCGATATGTATATTTATACATACATATATAGTAGGCTTTTTTATAAAGATTTTGTTTAATTGCGTTTTTAAATTTGTTAATTGTCAATTTTTGTACATCACTTGGGAGTTTGTTATAAAAGCGTAACTATTTGGAATATAAAAGTGGCAAGAGTTTATCTTATTTCTAGTATCAAAATTATGATTATCGCTATTTTTCTTAAACAAATAAATATTTTTTGAACATACATCAGATTTTCATAGATGTATTGATAAGGGAATGTCATAAGATTTATTTCTTTAAAGTTATGGCGTAATAATTCTCTGGGGCCCATATTATAAATTGCATGAACAGCCCTCTTCTGCTGAGCAAAAACGGTGTTTATATTGCAGCACTTCCCCACAGCAGTATACCGTATGACATAATGCTGTGGAAGTAGCTGAAGTAAACTTGGTTTAGCTGTGTCTACGTCTGTAAAAAGACGGATCTTTTTGACTGCGTATGCCGCAGAACTAAGTCTCTTCGACAATTTATCAATGTGAGGGCCCCATTGAAGCTTATTATCTAGGGTTATACCTAAGAATACGGTGGTGTCCACAAGAGCCAACTCCTCGTCTTTGATTTTTATATCTGCTTTAACTTGTGTAACATTAGGTAACACTTTGTTTTCTTTTCATTTGAAGTAGATTGTTTACATTGAACCATTTTACGACCTTAGAGATTGCATTGTTTACATCGTCAAAATCGGGTCAAAATCGCTTTAATTGAAATAAAAGTGACGTGTCATCTGCAAACAGTACAACCTCATGATCGTCCCTTACAAGATGAGGAAGATCATTATTATAATATACTAAAAACAAGAATGGTCCCAGAATTGATCCCTGTGGTACACACATTTTAACCAGAGACCCCGGAGAACGCTTCCCATTCACGTCAACTCTTTGCACTCTGCCACTTAAATAAGAAGTAAGAAAGTCTAGAGCAACGTTCCTAATGCCATAATGGTGTAGTTTCCTGATCTGGTTGTTTTTTTTAAAGATCAAAAAAACAACCAGCCTTGTTTTCTTGCCTTTCTTTCCTGGCTTGGTCGTGAAGGAACAGGCAGTAAAATTGACGTTTCAAAGTGATCCTTGTGATTTTAATGAATAAAAGATTTTGACTTGACTTCGACTTTGACACACAAATACTTTTACTCGTATAATAACATATTATATACGTTATATATAATTATTATTATATATACATATTATATATAATAATATATACATTATCTACATTCAAAATTTTCTTGATATGCAATTATGGAAAAAAGTGCCCCTTCCAATGCAATTCTTTACTTTGGGTAAATAAATCTATACTAATATTATAAAGAGGAATATTTTTGTGTGTATGTAATGAATAAACTTAAAAACTACTGGACCAATTTCAAAAATTCTTTCACCATTGGAAAGGTACTTTCACCCTGAGTAACATAAGCTACTTTTTACCCCACTAAGCGGAAGGAGGGTAATGTTTTTATTGAAGAACTACGCGTGCGAAGCTGCAGTTTGGTCAGCTAGTGTTAAATAATTACCTTCCATCCCTCGCAATTCCCTTGAAAGTGTTGACACCATCATCGATAGCCCTCTCAATATCATCCATGTAATTGTCAGTGGCTCCTCTAATCAGGACAGTTGAGATGCGAGACTCTTTGCTCTCCATGCGGAATACGACGACGCGAGTGTCTCCCACTTCCTCCACGGTCACCACATCACAGTAGCCGAGCTCCTCCTTTGTAGGTGTGGTAAGACGCGGGAGAACCTACAAAACAAACATGTCAACAAGTGTCTGATGCCTGTTTGTTTTCTCTTTCTTACTGTCCTTGATTAGGTCAGTGACCTATAAACGAGCCCTTAAAAGGGGATGATTAAAAGATTCAGTGCTCCTCACCCAACTTAGCATCTTATGATGCTGAGTTTTGCATTATGGTTTGATTATAAGTGACTTTATATTTTATTATTATGAAGGTAGAGTAGAAATTTGCTAAATGGCACACATCAAATATCTATCAAAAATCTTTCTAGAAGTTAGATCTGAAGAGGGTCCATAATTAAGTCCTTTCTAGATTCCAACAGCAAAACCAGTTGACATTAGCAAAGTCAAACAAATAAATCAGGTTGATCATTGAACCTTTCAGATCTAAAAGTCATATTATAGAAAGCTTTACAATTAAAAACTTACTGTAGCATTGACAGTCCTGGCCAGACGTCGCAAGTCAAATTTAGAGTTCAGACGGACAGCCATCAGACCATATTTGTTCAGGAAGTGCAAAGCCATGTCACCAAACTTAGCACCAGCAACAACCACCTTCACACCGGAATCAGCAATATCTTTGATTTGCTTCTCAAGTAGAGATTCTTCTCCCCTGCTGAAGTTCAAGAGTTCATCAGCTGACTTGATAAGGACCGTTCCTTTGGTTTCAGTCTGGGTGATGTCAATGGGACAGGTGTAGACAGCCACTTTGGCTTTGGTGGCAGATGTGACATCTCCTTCGACCTCACGTTTGAACACCATACCGGATAGCACCTCTGATTGTAAAACACCAGCTCCAGAAATCTGTAAAAAAAGTAAATAAAATTGTATGATTTAATTTGGCATTCAATATTATATTTCAACTCCTCAGAGGCTCAATTCTGTTGATTTATAAGAAAAACAATTATGGAGCCATACCATTATTTAACAATTATGATTCTTGTTCTTGTCATAAGCTGCCAAATTTTCTATGGTGTTGTCATAGCAACGGTGGTCATTGAAAAAATATTGTGTTAATAGAAACAAAAAGGTAGGTATAGCGGCCATTTTCCAACGCACATTGGTTGAAATACATACCTTGCAGATCCTGACATTGTCTACATTGAATGTAGTCTTCTCAGGCAGTATGCCCACACATGCCTTAGCCACAAGCCCAGCAAGAAAATCTTCATAACCATACTGTTTTGACATGATTGATGGAACAATGCCTTTTGTGATCTCAGCAACATTTTTAGGGTCCTTGATCTCATGACAAACAAGGTCAGGCAGTATTTCAATACATTTATCTAAGGCATTTTCATAACCTTCAGCAATTTCACTTGTGGTTACTCCTAATCTGAGTAATTCCTCAGCAGCCTCCAAGAGAGCACCAGAAAGAACTATGACAAAGTTTGTTCCATCACCGACTTCCGCGTCTTGCATTTGACTGGCCAGCACCATCAGCTTTGCAGCTGGGTGTTCAACATCCAGCTCTCTGATGATTGTGCCAGCATCACTGGTCACAAATTGTTTGTCAATGTGGTTTATGATCATTTTGTTCATTCCATTAGGACCGTAGGCAGAGCGCACACTTTGAGCGAATTGTTTGCAAGAGCTTATGTTACGGTACACTGCTTCTTCCAATCCAGAGAACATCTAAAACATAATAAAGACAATATCAATAAAGTGGACAGGCATTAGACTAATTTATAGGTTTTTCTTTCAGGTTTGTACGTATGACTCATGACCGTAGCGATACCTGAAGAGACGTGCATGCTTCCCAAAGAGATGGGTAGGAGGGAGGTACATTTTCTATCAAAGAAATAACGAGTTAAGGAATGGATTTTTATGACGCCACTTATCGTTTACATGATTGCTAGTGACATTCTTATTAGTTAATACTTCTTGGGGTGCAAATGAAAAAATGCAACACCAAAGAAAAAACATTTGGCCGGCCCGCATGACGAAAATGGTTAGGAATAATTTTGTTTACTTGAACTTACCCGTGCCCCATCTTTTAACATTGAGGGTACACCCGGAGCTTTAGGTACATGAAGAGCCATTATTAGAAAGTAATAATTGATTTTTTATTGAAAAAAACTTCTTTCTTTCTAGCAAAATCCGCGTGAGGAACGAACAACAAAAGAAGAGAATGAATGTTATATGAACAAAGACACGAAATTGAATGAATGAAGTCATTTGACATTAACACTTCAGTGACATTGACGGCCAGGTTATAAATGTTTACAACTCAAATTTCCGATTCTTGCGATCAGTGTTACGCATAGAGTTTATAGAAAACTAAAAATCTACTGAAAGTGTTATGCTAACAACTAACGGTCACCCATCCAGTTGCCATTTATTTATACATAACGAACTACTAAGCAAAATCTTTTTGTTTCGCTACATAGGTATAGGTACAAAAGCAGCGCAAATTGGTAACCCCCCTTCAACAGCACAAGCAGACGAACCGAGAAGTACCACCCATACCTGGTCGGCATACCACCTTGCCGTACCAAACGATTTGCTTAACTTTTCTTGTTAGCACAAGTGAGGAGTGGAACTCACTTCCGGCGTATGTTTTTCCAAACCAGTATAATCTTGAAGTCTTCAAGTCCAGAGTGAATAGGTTCTTTCTAGGCAAGCGTGCTCCATCTTCGATCACACCTTCACTTACCATCAGGTGAGGTAGTGGTTAAGCGCTTGGCTATCATCAATAAAAAAAAAGAGGATGAATATGCCCAAGAGGAAGGTGCTGTAGAATGTCTCTGGCATCACAAATCCCGCGGTAACAGTGGGAAATGAGAAGCTGGAGATGGTTGACCAGTATATTTATTAAGCAAGTCATACGAGGCCAAGTGAAGCGAAGGTCGAGTGTGAGCTTCACTTAGGGGCGACCTTAAGAGCTTCTGGCGGGAGCCCACCCAGAGTCCAGGGTGTTGGAGGAAGAAGTGGTCTATGAAAACGTGGGGAGCAACGTTTTCATAGACCACTTTTTTTTCCAACCCCCTGAACTTTTGCCTCTTTTCAATATAAAAAAATTGTTTTTTTCATACTTAACCTCAAAATACTTTTTTTTAATTTCTCAAAAACTTGTAGGTTTTCGTAAGTCCTCACCCACTAGGGGGGTGTTTTCAAGCCCTCCCCCCTCCCCCATCCCTCTATCAAACCGTGCCCAAAGGAAAGCCCTTCCATTGGCCGCGTTCGGCAAGCTGGACGACATCCTTACGAGGGGCGTTCAATGTACATACATATTCTCGGTATAGGCATGAAAGAATAAGCAATTCTGAATAATTTTTATTTTTCAATGTAATCCCTTAGGATCTGAACACACTTATTTGTCCTGTTAAATAACTTTTCAATTTTGGGTAATGAATATGCTGATAAATTAGATATTGAAGCTGTGTGCGACGCCACAAAACAATAAAAAGACTTATCAATTCCCTCCAAAAAATATTTTTCTTCCTGGTCTGAAAAATGATAGTTAATTGCTGCCTTTAAAAGTAAAGTAATATTTATTTCGATAAAGTAAGTTTACAAACTTAAAATATAGACTTAAACTATATATACAATCATGTTTCCTAGTGTAACTTAAGTTTGCAGTTATGATGAATAATAGGTTGGGGAAAAAGTCTTTTCGCATTGTAGTATGTATGAACTTGTAATAAAATCTCTTTGGATATACTATTTGTATCTGGCTGGTTTTGGTATCCTTCAAAGTTTAAATTATGAAGAAGATAATTCCAAATTCAAATTAGGAAAATGTGTGATTTTTATTTGTTTTTCGTAGGTACTGTAAAGATGAGTAAATCTAATGAAGAAACTCGATACATTTACATTACTACAATAAACAAAAAAGTACATTTACTACAAAAAAGGTAAAAATGCAAAGCAAGCCGCGAAAAAAATTTGCGATGTTTATGGACCTATACTTGAAAAAACATAGCTTGATCTCTGCGACATTTGTTAAACTGACATTCCTAGGGTTGTTATGATACAGAAAAAAATATCGATAGTAATTATCGATAGAAGCTTTGCAGTAAGACCAATTGTTGGACTTTTGAGGGCTCCAACAACCCGTAAGGACTGCCATTAGATATTCGTATGGCAGCCGGGATATTCGTATGATATTTGTATTCATGCATACAAATATCTGCACTGAGCGAGGATCGAACCCTTGACCTCCTGCGCCTTTTGACTTTCCGGAGAAAATTCACTCGAGCAAGAGCAATGTCAGTTCGTTCCATTATAATTTTTCTTTTGTCACTTTTTTTGTAGGAAAATCCAATATTTTTCAAAATCTTCGATAGTGACGGCAAGCTTCCTTTAAACAAGTCTGCGTATTTTAGGGACGCCGCCAGTTTTTTTAATAAAGGTAACTCGCCCCGTGTATAATAACCATATACATGGATGCGAATCGCAGCGGCGTCAACGTCGTCAAGTTTTGTGACAGGAGCAGCCTTTCTTCTTTTTTTATTTGGCGTTGAAAGCGTTTTTCCTCGTCTTCAGTCAATACTGCAGTTGAAGACTCGCCATATTTTTCTTTACTGATGCGAATTACTGTCGCACGTCCTATATGCCAAGAGCATCTGCAACTCTGTCACAAACTTTTGCCATGGGTAATAGCGGTCCACCATTTTCATGCATAGCTCAAAATATTCACGCAAGCGAATCACAAAATCACGACTTTGACTGTTCAAAACAGTTTTCTTCGTTCTCTTTGGCATTATGCCAACAAACAATGAAAACAAACAATAAAAACAAACAATAACAACAAAGAAACTAACAATAATAAATAAACTTAACAAATTAACAACAATAGTAACAAAAACAAAGTGACGAGAACGGAAAACACGTGACGTATACAAGGCGTTAGCACTCGTACTGAGGAGAATGGGTCATGTCAAACAAGATGGCGGCGCGTTGGCGCCATCTTGCGGAAGAAGACACGCCGCGGCCAAACTTCTCTCGAACCCCAGTTGTCGGAAGGAATGTTATGAGTAGGTTAGAATTAAATTTTATTTACTCATTTTATTATTTTATTTAATTTTATTTGTTAATTTTATTTATCATTAAATAATGTTATTTTTCTTAAATATTCAATAATGTTATTTTTTTAAATTAAATGATAAATTAATTTTGAATCAAGTTTTATACAAAATATCGATAGTTTATAGTCTGTGGTCACGATGATTCATCGTAGTCATCACTATAATTAGCTCAGCATGCCCATAAAGTATGACATTGACTGGTACGTTTATCCGTACTGATAAATTCAGAACTTCATAGGCGCGATTTTACTGACAGCTGTCCCAGAGATCAAGCTATGTTGTTTCTAGTAAGTATAATAGATAACGACTGCATTAGGTCACATTTCTAAGAAACAATACGATCACAAAAGAACATTGATTGTTACACAGAAGACGAAACAAAAACGGAGTGAGCAAATTATGACGAGTGCGCCCAGTAGTTGCGAAAAAATGCAGTTTAAAATAGGAGAATGAGTTTAATTATAAGTTCAAAAAAATTACATGTAATTATATCTAGGTGTATGTCTAATGGTCGATGTTAGATCCAAAAGTGACACGATGCTCCGATGCCCGAAGAGGTGCGCCGGGCGGCGGGGCGCGGGGTGATCACGTTGTGCTGTCTCAGCTAAACATGACGGTACATTGCGCAAGTCACACTAACTAGGTAATTGCAAGTTAGCAATTCGTAGGTGGCAACGATGTGTAACACCTCCCCCCGTACTTCAGCGACTATGTCGAAACCTTTTTTGATAAGAGTCGCTGAAAGGTTGATGTGGTCAACTTTGATGTCGAAAGGGTGGTTTCTTCTTTCTGCTATCTCAGAATAAATCCCTGTAGGTGTAGTAATGTTCTCTGAATGTTCTTGAATGCGTTTCGTTTGGAATTGGCGGAACGTGAGACCGATAGCGAGTGCAGCCGCACTTAGTAAGATCGTGTAGACTGGAATCGTAGTGTGGTATAGACTGCTATCTGAGGTTTCATCTAACTTTGTTAGAGTTTGTAGGGATATTTTTTCGTTGATCTCATGAAGGTTTTCAAGATCGATCGAGTACAATATGATGGATGAATCATTACTGAGTTGATGTTCTTCGTATGCAGGTAGATCCATGATTTTCAGTGGGTGTCCTTTGACGCGGTCATCTGAATTGGAAATAGTGAAATCGGGCGTCTTGAGATAACAGTTGAACGGAATGGTGGCCAAATAACTTCCTTGAAGGATTCTGTACTGCTCCTGTCCGCAGGATGTCTTGACCTTGGTTTGGTTAGGAAAACTCACGATATAGTGTTTATCATCGAGTTGTTCCATTGCTTCTCTCGTCAGGATAACAGATGTCAGTTTGCAAGATGAATTGAGTTCCTGTTTGACGATGAGCTGATGAATGCAGTCAGGATCCGCTCGAACTTGGTAGCTGGATTTTCTCTCGCAAAGATACCATGTTTTTACCTTCGGACATTCTGTCTCCATGTACATAGAGTCTTCTCCGGAGATTGCTATGAAAGGTAGGGAAGGTACAAGGATTTGGTGATTTTTGTTAGGGACGATTGATAGTTTATAAAGGTTATAGGTTATTGGAGAGGCAATCGGTACCTTATAAACTACAGCTAACTGGCTATCAGTATAAAAATATCCTAACTTAATAATATCGTAATAGTACCTAATATCTACGTCAAGGATTTCATCTTTTAAATATAAAATCCTTATCTTATCTAAAAACATATTTAAATCTGCTATATCTAACAATGAATGAGGAGTACCTGATATCCCGATAAAAGCTAGGGTATTTTCGAGCCTAGATAATTCCTCAGACAATAAAGATGTTGCGCCATATGGGCGTATTTAATAAGGTCAGTTTCCCTAGCACTATCGCTTTTCATTATAAGATCGATATTTTTAGCGATTCTATCTTGATTTATAGTTATGTTATTTAATATTTCAGAATTTTGCAATGACCATTTTTTAGTTAAAGTAATATTATTTTTAATTTCCGAGTCTAAAGAATGTTCATTGTTTCCAAGTACATGAATGGCATTATTATATTTCATCGCGTCAGTATAATCTAAGTTACCGGATATGCTTTTTATTACTGAACCAAGTCCGTCAATAAGGCCTCTTTTCCTACGATTGGGTTGAAATGACTTTAACTGATTATGAATACGCTCTAATTTATCACTCAGGTATTCAATGTGAGGCTCATAAAGAGATGAAGTTTTGTTGTTTAACTGGGGCCTAAGTTCAACTAATTGAGTTTTTACCAATTGAATTTGAGAAAATATTTCATCAAGATTAATAAAATTTAGAAAGGAATGGTAGTGGGATACGACTTTGGTTGGGCCTAGTTTAAAGGGGAGTAAACCTGGGCCGTCTCGTAGCGAGTCAGTGTTGAAGTAAATGTTCAGTCATGTCTATATCTATCGGGTCACGTGGGTCAGAGTGTCCAGTTACTAATACTTTTTTTTTTCTTTAAATCTATTTTAGATTCCCACTTTTCCAATAAATCAAGTACTATCAAATCGTCAAAGAAGTTGTAAAATTTATATATGAATAAAGTTATGACATCCTGTTCGTTGACTTCTTGGAAACACGGTACGGTCACAGAATAGTCACTACGAGTTGTCGCGTGGATATTATCACTTCGATTGGCTCGTAATTAAGTAGTACAGATAAAAACGGTGTACTGATTCGGGACTGATAAACGACATATTTAGCACCTGTATCAATGAGTAATTTAAGTGGAGGATTGGATATCTGTATGTATGGTAACTGTCGTTGTGTCTGTAAGTTAATTTCTATTTTAACTTGACTAATTTGGTATCCCTCTGAAAATCCTCATTTTCAGGCGGGTCGCCTTCCTGGACTTCTTCTACGCAAAAACTGTCCGAGTACTGCGGCTGTTGCTCATATGAGTACTCGTAGGCAAAGTCAGGGTAACCGTAGTAGTCTTGAGGTTCATAGTCACAGTAGTTATCATAGTACGTCGGTTGGTCATAATACTCTTTAAAGTTTGTCTCCCTAGTCTTAAAATAGTTCGAAGGACGTGGATTACCAAACTTACTCCAGTCATGAGGCTGGCGTGGAGCAGGAAAGGATTTGTTCACGTAGTGGCTTACACCACTCATAGGCTGTGGACTAGTGGACGTGTTCTGCGGACCTAACTTAAACACGTTACTTTGAGGTCTGTAGTTTGGCGGGGGTGCACCAAACATCTGCTGTGTCTTTGTCGGTCCTTTAAATTGGGGAGTCTGGGGCTGATATATCGGTATAGGTCTTTGTGGTTGTGTCTGTCGCGACGGTCCAGGCATATCAAAGGGACGTTGAGGCTGTATAGTTTGCATAGGGAACGGTCGCGGGGTTAACATAGGGACGGAAGATGGCGTAAGGCCAAAATTAAATCTAGGACTAACTTGAGGCTGCATCTGCATCTTTCTCTCGGGAAGATGTTCGCTACGCTGCTGCAGATACAAGGTATTAACCTCCTCTTGCACAAACTCTAAGGCCTTTTCGATTGTATCAGGCCGCATGCAACGAATACGAGATCCCAACGGATCGCGGAGACCGCGTAGATAGGATTGAAGGGTCAACTTCTTATATAGTGACCGTTTTGATTCGATGGTACTCGGAATCGTTTCATGTAGAGTGATCTAAGTCATTATAGTGCTAAAAATATTTTGACTTTTTTCGTAAAATTCTTGTGGGCTTGATGAGCCTTGGTTCAGCAGTGCGAGATCATTGTATAATGAGGTTACATCTCGCTGATCTGCGAAGTTATTTATTAAAGCAGTTCGAATGCCAATCCAGTCTTCCGGAATTCCATTGGAATTTATAAGGCGGGAGGCTGGGCCGGTCACTTTATTTAAAATGCCATTTAATAATGCTAGATTTGTTATTTCATAAGCCGGATCTGCCTTTATATATTGTTTCACTAATTGATCGCACAATTTAATAAATCTCGTGAGTACGTTGGCATTCCCGTCAAATTCGGGTACCAAACGTAGCGCTTTATAAATTTGATCAATACCGTCCAACATTTTATCTGATTTTATTACACTACACTTTAAACTATCTATCTCTAAGTCTCTACTTGCGTCTAGCAACGTTATTCTACTATGTAACCTAGGGGTCCGAATTTGCCTTGGATGGAAAATTGTGGAGATTAAAAGGAACACTTAAAAGGATAAAAGGAAGCAACTCTAGATAGAAACTAAAGTACTACTCACATGCGCATTTTGGTATTTTGCTGGATCCACTCCTGGGTCGCTCCCGTGGGGTTGTAAGTCCTTATTCCTGGTATTTCCAGAGATCCAGAATTATGAATTATGAAGAATTATAACGGGTGCGCCCATTAGTTGCAAAAAAATGCAGTTTAAAATAGGAGAATGAGTTTAATTATAAGTTCAAAAAAATTACATGTAATTATATCTAGGTGTAAGTATGTCTAATGGTCGATGTTAGATCCAAAAGTGACACGATGCTCCGATGCCCGAAAAAAAATGCCGCCGGGCGGCGGGGCGCGGGGTGATCACGTTGTGCTGTCTCAGCTAAACATGACGGTACATTGCGCAAGTTACACTAACTAGGTAATTGCAAGTTAGCAATTCGTAGGTGGCAACGATGTGTAACAAGCATGTTCTTTATTAATTTAGATGTTGTCTATACTAGAAACAACATAGCTTGATCTCTGGGACAGCTGTCAGTAAAATCGCGCCTATGAAGTTCTGAATTTATCAGTACGGATAAACGTACCAGTCAATGTCATACTTTATGGGCATGCTGAGCTAATTATAGTGATGACTACGATGAATCATCGTGACCACAGACTATAAACTATCGATATTTTGTATAAAACTTGATTCAAAATTAATTTATCATTTAATTTAAAAAAATAACATTATTGAATATTTAAGAAAAATAACATTATTTACAATAGTGAGTAAATAAAATTTAATTCTAACCTACTCATAACATTCCTTCCGACAACTTTGGGGTTCGAGAGAAGTTTGGCCGCGGCGTGTCTTCTTCCGCAAGATGGCGCCAACGCGCCGCCATCTTGTTTGACATGACCCATTCTTCTCAGTACGAGTGCTAACGTCTTGTATACGCCACGTGTTTTCCGTTCTCATCACTTTGTTTTTGTTACTTTGTTAAGTTTATTTATTATTGTTTGTTGGCATAATGCCAATGGGAACGAAGTAAAATGTTTTGAACAGTCAAAGTCGTGAGTTTGTTATTCGCTTGCGTGAATATTTTGAGCGAGAAGACCAAAATGGTGGACCGCTATTACCCATAGCAAAAGTTTGTGACAGAGTTGCAGATGCTCTTGGCATTGGACGTGCGACAGTAATTCGCATCAGTAAAGAAAATATGGCGAATCTTCAACCGCAGTATTGACTGAAGACTAGGAAAAAAGCTTTCAACGCCAAATAAAAAAAAGAAGAAAGGCTGCTCCTGTCACAAAAATTGACCACTTTGACACCGCTGCGATTCGCAACCATGTATATGGTTATTATTAAATTACCTATATTAAAAAAACTGGCGGCGTCCCTAAAAGACGCAGACTTGTTTAAAGGAAGCTTGCCGTCACTATCGAAGATTTTGAAAAATATTGGATTTTCCTACAAAATAAGTAACAAAAGAAAAATTATAATGGAACGAACCGACATTGCTCTTGCTCGAGTGAATTTTCTCCGGAAAGTCAAAAAAATTACAAATTGGGACAAAGTTGTCTTTCTAGACGAGACATGGCTAAACGCCAATCATACCGTATCCAAAGCTTGGACCGATGATACGGCACAATCGACCACCAAAGTACCCGAAGGCATAGGTCAAAGATTAATAATAACTCATGTTGGGACGTCATCTGGTTTTGTGCCTAATTGCCTATTGGCATTCAAATCTACGAAGACCAATGAATACCATGAAGTAATGAATTTTGAAAAATTTAATGAGTGGTTTTTAAAATTATTAGATAATTTAAAGGAGCCACATTATATAATTATGGATAACGCCCCATATCACTCGGTCCAAATCAAAAGCACAGACCACCAACTTCGGCAAACAGGAAGTTAGAAATAACTGCATGGCTTCAAGAAAAAGGAATAGAGGCCAATGAAACAATGTTTAAAAACGAATTATTGAGACTCGTTGGTCTGCACAAACCCAGCACAACAACGTATGTCTTAGATGACATAGCCCAAGAAAAGGGTCATAACGTCATAAGACTGCCTCCATATCACTGCCAGTATAATCCGATCGAGCTTATCTGGGCCCAAGTAAAAGGTTTGTTTGCTCGAATTTCAGTTAGACAGATTCTTTATGTATTAACTCCTGTATAATTTATGATATTAAAATATGTTTTTCTTTCAAGGTTACGCTGCTAGATATAACACAACACCGCCTTTCACGGCAAATAAAATGTTGCAGTTACTAAACACTGCGGTTGAAAATATATCTGTAGAAGATTAGAAAAAGGTAGTTACCAAATGCAAAAAAATAATGGAAGAAGATTGGGAGCGGGACGTTCGATTTGATAATATTTGCGAACAAGAGTTCATTATAAATTTACAAGATTGCTCTAGCGATTCTGAAAGTGATTCGGATATTGATTTGGGGTGTACTCCTTTGGAATAAATATATGTATGTATTAAAATATTCGTTTCATTTTATTACCCAAATCATAATATAATCCAATATACTTACGTATAATTATGGCAGACAGCCTTCGTGGCGAAGCGGTAGTGAACACGACTGCTGCGCAGGAGGTCGCGGGTTCGATCCTCGCTCAGTGCAATAATTTGTATGCATGAATATGGGTTTTTGCACTGGTCTGGTCGTGCCTCGGAAAGCACGTTAAGCCGTCGGTCCCGGCTGCCATACGAATATCTAATGGCAGTCAATACGAGTTGTTGGAGCCCTCAATAGTCCAACAATTAGTGTTACTGCAAAGCTTCTATCGATAATTACTATCGATATTTTTTTCTGTATCATAACAACCCTAGGAATGCCAGTTTAACAAATGTCGCAGAGATCAAGCTATATTTTTTCAAGTACCAGTGTTTCAACGTAGACCACCTGACCCTAGATCACTAAGTGAGTAGCACTTACACACTTCACACTTTGAGCAAGCGAGTAACAGCCAATGTATTATCGATCTTAATCTTTGCTGTTCGAGACTATAACAAAAATCGTTAGCGACAGCGCCATCTCTTGTTTGGTAGCTGTTTTGTGGGTAATCAAGTAACAGCCATTGCATTATCAGTCTTATTTCTAATTAATAGAGACTAAAATACAAATATTTTCTAAAGCGCCATCTTTTGCCGAGTAGAAGTAAACTTTAATTTTTTGTTACTGTTTATTTTATTGAATTTTAAACCATGTTCCATAGTGGCTAAGGTTTTATATCCGTTAAATTGGTTTTATGGTTTTAGGCCTCTTTGAACGTTCTCTTTCAACCAATTATAACTTTTATTTCTAGGTGTGCTAGTTTTTACATGTGTGAGTTTAGCTACACTGGTTTTCTTAGTAAAAAGTCATCATGCTAGTTCTATTGTTTTTTATGTTCTGTGGTTCTTTCTGCTAACATTTTCACTCTCACACGGGCATCTTCGAGTACAAGTTTCTCAACAATTTTTACGCTTTCTTCAGTAGCGGCACTAACCGGCCCACCGGCACGAGGGTCGTCTCGTCTTGAATACTTTCTCTACCCCGTTTAAATTCACTTGACCACTTCTGAATTGTAGATAATGAAGGGGCATAATTTTGGTAAACAGCCATAATTTCTTCGTGAATTAATTTTGAGTCTTTCCTTGTTTTGTGAGGAATTTTATCACAGCGCGAAACTCGATTTTTTTCAACATTATCGTATCAGTCATCGTAGTTGCCTTTCCGAAATGATATTTTGAATACTAATGGCGACATTCAAATAAAATTTTGTATTTATACCCTCAATGAGTGTCATAAACTAATGAGATAATTTAATTACCCTCATCATTAGTATATTACCCCGATACCGAGATTACATTGAACTCCCCTCGTAAGTCGCCTAAAACTCCACAGAGTCTGAAGACCTGCTTATTTATCCAATGTGTTCTGCCCACCATGACTTACGGTGCCGAGACATGGAAGCTCACGCAGGAGGCTGTGTAAAGGTAACAGAGAGGTAAAGGCACAGAGAGCCATGGAGCGTACCTACCATGCGCGGCATCAAACTGTTAGATCGAGTCCCAAACGTCGAGATCCGTAGAAGAACGAAGGTTCATGATGTTGGGAATCGAGTTATGGAGATCAAATGGTCTTGGGCGGGACACTTGGCAAGACGTGGTATTTACAGGTGGAGCAGGGTAGCAACTGAATGGTGGCCGAGGAATGGCTGTAGTAGGGTAGGACGTCCGGCAGCAAGATGGGTGGACGAGATCGTTAGGGTCGCGGGCCGTCAATGGGTGAGACTAGCGCAGGATCGTGGCGGATGGCACAAACTTGGGGATTGGGGAGGCCTATACCCAGCAGTGGGTGAAGTCGGGCTGTGGATGGTGATGATGATGAAAGGGATCATTTCCAAAATAACCCAACCTCACCATAATTAATGTGATTTGTCAAGCACCACAACTATACAAAAATGTATTGGCGTGATTTCGTTAAAAGGTGATTTTGTCTAAACGCACGACGTGTGGGACAAATATGGGATCCCCAAATATACTGATAGACAGTTACTACATGATCATCTCTCTGCCAAGAGAGAGTGTTAGCTACGATTGAAAAGAAGAACACAGAGAACACACAAAATAAATCGACCATTAAGGTAAAATATGATTTATTTTTTACCTAAAATATAATTTTGTAGTTATCGGTACGTAAGTTTTAATTCTACAAAGGTTCATTTACAAATAAACTGGACGTAGATTTGAGATACAAAAAATATAGGTATATAAAAAACAAATATATCGCACACCTAGATCAAAACTAAGACCAATCAAAACTAAGACCAGTCAAAAAACATCAAGTTGGAGATAACCTTATATTTGATAATTCTATAATTTAACGCAACTAACTACGAAGACAGGTTCAAAAAAAGCTTTCAAAATGGCCCAATAAATGGCGTTAACTTCATCTTAGCGAATGAACGACGTTCATCCCTTCCCGCCAAAACAGGTATATTTTCACGTAAACAGGCACGTGAGAAGTCAGCGCTAGAGTGTGTGCGAGTTTTGTACAAAACTAGGATACTTTGAGTTGTCTTGGTTTTGTTGAATAGATTTGCCATTTTTCTTGGAGATAATTTGAGTTGTTATTGTATTGGTGAATCAACTTAGAAAATAATAATGAGACATTTTGAATTGTTCCCGTTTTGATTGATGAGGTAAGTTCATTCTTATTTCACTATTTCGAGTTGACTTTGTTTTGTTGAAGAATACCTAATGTATCGCGAGATGTGTTACTTTTGTTGGTGAGAATTAATTTAAGCTTTATTTATTTTATAAACCTTCGATTTTACATGTTTTATTTAAACATCAAGTATGATTATAATTATAGTTATGTGAAATACCGATTTTAATAAAACTATGCACCTTTTAATATTTTTGAGTTGGCTTTCTTTGGATTGTTGAATGCAAAAATCGAATTCACTGACTTTTTTAGGAAAATTAACCAACGAGGCCGTCTTCTTGTTGAAATAGTACAAAAATGACCAAAACAACTATAGAAATGTTAAGTCTACAGAAGAATCTCTGACAATAGAAAATGTTGAGACCACTCCGGACATTTCCCAAAAATAAGACGTCGTACCTATTCAGATGAAGTTTACAAAAAAAGTATTTGTACAAAAACGAAGAACCAGAACCGAACAGATAGTATTTAGATAGAGGGTTATCACAAGCTTACAGACAAAAAATACGAGTACCTATTATTATCTGAGGCAAAGAAAAAAAGACCTAATGGAACTGATAAATAAGAACGTAATTCCACAAACTTACATTGAATCCTATTATCACCAAGTGCTTAGGATTTAACTATCCAAAGACTAAATTTAAATTACATAAATGTACTACCATAATATTCCGACTGCTGTGATTTAAAGAAAATAATGTGCCTTTTGAAGTTGAACGTGTATTAGATAGAGTTGTCGTGTGTTCATACTTGTGTGATTACTGTTAATGTACTCACAGAGAGAATGTACTTGTTCACTACGTTGTTAATGACGCCATCATTCAAAATATTGAGAGTTCAATCAAGTAGTACCTAGGTATTTCCCAATTGCCAGCTTTTTCTGAAACGTTACCTCAACCAAGACCATCATCTAGACCGGGATCATCAGGACGCAGTTAATGCAAGCAGAAATTGAATTTGCGTTGGAAGAAAAAGAACCTCCAGCTAAATGAGCAGCAACTCTGCTTTACAGGTGCCGAAGACTTGCCAGCTGAGTTTCTAAAACTTGATACTCCGGTACAGTTATTCCTCAAAATGTTTCCCAAGGAACTTTTTATAGAAGTAGCCAACCAAACTACCTTTACATCGTGCAGAAAGATACTAACATGTCATTCCGGGTCACAGAGACCGATATCCACCAATTTATTGGTCTGGTTTTCATAATGTCGTAAGTACATCTGCCAAGAGTGACGAAACATTGGAGTAGTAGTATAGGAACTCCTCTGGTAAAAGACACAAAGCCAGTAAAAAATTCAAAAAATCAGACGGTTTATTTACTTCAACGACAACTCGAAAATGGTTCCTCGCGATCAGGCAGACCATGACCGCATCTACAAAATCAGGCCAATTGTGACAAAACTGAATGAAACTTGCCTCAGTGTCCCATTCGAGAAGTATCTCTGCGTGGATGAACAAATTTGTTCCACGAAAGCTAGACACAACCTCAAGAGATACAAATCCTAAAAAGCCCCATAGATGGGACTACAAAATCTACGGTACGGTGCTCTGTAAAATGGAGATAAAAGCACACCCACAACGCCGAAGCATTGAACCAGACATCCAGGCGAAAAAACGCAAGGGTCCAGCTCAGTTCGTGCCTCCAGCAGCTGTGCGCCAAGACCAAGTAGGTCACTGGCCCGTATGGGTCGAAAAACGGATTCGTTATGCTCTGGTAAATCACAGACCATTTGTGAAAAGTGTGGAGTTGCATTATGTAACAATAAACAAAATAACGGTTTTAAAACGTTTCATACTTCATAGTGGAACACACTGCTGCAATTAATAAAAATTTTAGAAAATTAAAAAATTCGTCTTTTTTATTTTCAAATGCAACCCTAAGAGCTATTTTTTATTAAATAATATTTTATTGAGTTATAAAGGGTTAAATATTGCTGTTAAAGCAGTGATCATGAATCAGTGATCTTAGCAGTTTTAAACGAAGTAATTGTAAGGTAAATTGATTTCATAAAGCTTTTTGTTTTCTAGTTATTTTGAAAAGTTTATAATCCTTTAATAATGGTATACTGTAGTATAGGTTTGCTATTACTTTGTAACTGAGTTATTTGTTCACTAAGAAATTTTAGGTTTAATACCACGATGTTTTTTTTTATATCCGTGTACCTAGTTTAAGTTTACGTAAAATTTATGTTGCCTTAATAATGTTCCTGTAGTGTAAGTTTTGTTAATTTGGAGGCTGATTTTTATGTTCATAAGATTTTATTGCCAAAACGATAGTCTGACCATCATTTTATAATCACATGTTGTAAGTTTTATAAAAGTTTATATTGCCTGTAAGATGTGTAAGATGTTACCTTAGAGTAAGTATATTGATCTAGAAGCTGAATGTTTGCTCACCAAGAATTATTTTAAGTTTCTATTGCCATAGTATTGTTCCTTGTACCTAGTATAACTTTTTTGATTCAAAAATTGAATGGTTGTGATTAAAGAAGCGATTTGATTTGAATATCAAGAACTTTTATTTTGTTTCCGCTTCAACTTTTCCATCAAATCACATAATTCTAAGTAATACTTCTGTGAATAAAATTTTAAGAATCTAGTTTTGCAGAATATTTGCTAACCATTTAAAAACAATTAATATAAGGCCAACTCCAAAATAATCTCACAAACTATTTCAACTCAAAATATTTTTCATTTTATGTAACAAATATCAGTTCGAAAGTATAACAACTCAAAAACCTTTACTTGTAGTTACAAGGTTTACTTCCTAGTTCTAATCTTTTAATATTTTTAATTTAAGCAAAATCCATTAATAAAAATGTTTTGCGTTCCATTACTTTTAGTGAAAAAACATTGAAGAACGTTTTTTTAGTCTCCAGAAAAATATGGTATTTTGACTTGACTTAGTTTTGATCTAGGTGTGCGATATGTAGGTCAAAGATATAACACAAGGATATTTGTAGTCAAAAATAGAAACGTCTAACAAAAACTATGTACGAAGATTTTTACAAATATACACTACGAATTAGATACACAATGGATACATATTCAAACCATAAAATAAAGCCTATATTATTCTACCCATTCCAATACATGTAGTCTTCTAGCAATTTCCTAGCACTAACATCACAGGTTGGTCCCCAAGCTGACTTCAATTTTATTAAAACAATGCAAGCGTGTCAAACATCTCAGTTTTCGGGGAATATAAATGTATAATACTGACAAATCAAAATTAAGTAGCTAAATATTTAGATGCATACAAACTCAAATCATACAGAGTGTAATTGAGTGTCAGTGGGAGCATATCCTTAGTACTAAAATCGACAACATGGCTGTTTGGATGTATATCCGTTTCTCGCTATCTATCACGGTTTAGGATTTCCCCTCACTTTCCATCTCCATTCCATACCCTATTTAATTAAGTAATTTAAACCGCAATTCGATAATTGTGAATGATTTTGTAATTGGCACAGCAATATTTAAATTACAATTTATTAGTACCACAAAGTCCTTAAACTTTTTAAATTTTCGCGAACTATACTCATGTTTTTAAGACAAAACGGTTTATAATTTTGATATAAATCTGTGCGAGAAAAGACCCGTTTTGTCTTAAAAACACAAGTCCTTAAACATTCTTTGGGGCAATTACAACTGAATGTTGGAATTTATTACTCCTGCATATTTTATATTATTCAGTCCTGTACCTTCTCCTAATTCAATCTAATTGACATTATATTATTGGCCTTAATATAATTTATGATCATATAATTAAGGGTGCTGGTTGTTTCCGAGTGTGTGAATTTCATAATATATTTTGCGAATGTAATCTTCTAACGGATTACTACAATATCATAATGCATCTAAGAGAATGTGCTGTAATCTAGCAGACTTCTTACATAATAGTCTAAACTTAAGTACTAGTATCGAAACTAAATTTCTCAATGAGATCAAATAAACCACTAAATGTATTAAAATATTTTAAGGTGATTTATAGACACCTTTTATACGATTACATACTTGCCTAGTCATTATTTTAAGTAAAAAATATTATTAAAATAAGATATGTGCCATTATAGGTAAGATTACAGTATTTAAGATTAAACAGTATAAAATAGTAAAACGTCGCATAATAAACACTTACTAGTACACGTGATAAGTGAAATGAGATACAAAAAATATTTACTAGAACTGTTATAACCGCATTCACGAAATTAATTTAAAACACACGCAGAATCGTATTAACTGGATTTTAGAGATTGGTTTAATACCTTATTATCCTTGAATATTAATCTAGTAATCGATACATTTTCATTAAAAATGGAGAGTGTTTTAGAAAATGGCCACACGACTGAAGTAAAACTTCTTTTCCAAAATATTAATTTATAAAATTGTTCAATTACAAAATTGTCCACACGTCTGTAGGTCGATCAGTCTATGTTCATTCTGGACAGACGCAAGTCGCACTCGCACATTAACGTTTAAAAATATACGAAACGTAACTCTGTCTCTTTCTATCTTCACTAACTTCTATCTTCCCTCTCAACTTCCATTCGCATTTTTCGTAACGCATTCATTAGCTTACTCCCAAAGTCAAACGTGCGTAGAGGTTTCACTTTAATTTTTTTTAACGTAAAAGTTTAACAGCTACCTAGTTATTACCCTTGCGCGATAAGTTGGGACCAGAGCGCGGTGATGTCATATTGGCGTGTTTGTACCGCCCGCAAAAAAGCGAACATAACAAGCAGCCGCCCGCGGCTTCGTCTTTGTTTTTTTTAACCTAATTTATTATGTTACTCAGGGAGGACGCTGCTTTTTATCTAATCTTTTTTACACTATTTGAATAAAATAAAAATACAATGTTTAAGTTTATACATTTATTTTATCTATTATTTACATTATCTCATCTTCGTCACTACTTAGTGGATTTATGCCTTCTAGAGGTTGTTCTTCGTCCTCAGTCTCACTATAATCACTTGACGAAGAGGTATCCGATAAATTTACAATTAATTGCGATTCATTCGTCACTTCACAACAAAACAATAACACAAACGAAAACTAAAAGAATTCCAGAGCGCGTCGTTACGTGACGTAGGCCAGTACGAGACTAAAAACCCTAGTAAAAAATAGTGATGCGAACGGTACAATACGGGCGCCATCGGGGAAGTGCAGGGGAAGCGGTCGGGGAGTCTCATTCCTAGCAGGTCCCAAGTTATCGCGCACGAGTAATACACGATGAATGAATATGATTGGTTTACCTATTTTATTCAGGCTGTTTCATAGATTATTCAGGGCTTAAAATTAAAGTAAAAAGCAAATTAAAAAAAATTCATGGTAATGAATTTGTAAAATAAAAAAACTATTTTACAACATACTAACTACTACTGACTATATACATATACTAACGATCAGTCCTACCCGTGATTTAAATTAATGTCGTAAATGCGGTGACACGCAGTATATAAAACGATAGTCGTAGAATATACGCTTAAAGAATCTCACTTTACTCTCTCATTTGCAATTAAAAAAATGTTCAGCCAGCGAAAAAAGTGGCCATATTCACAACCTTTTTTCTGTGATTTGATTCCTTTAAAATAAAGTCGTTGCAATTGCCCCATATCAATATTCCACCCTGCATAAAGGCCTCTTCCACCATCAGAGACAAATATTTAATAACAAATGACAGAGGATTATGTAAGTCCACAGGTGTGGAATTCCTCAACAACCACCATTATTTCTATCAGAAAATAACACCAATACGTAAAGGTTAACTACTAATCATATATTGAAGTCTAATATGTAGAGGAATATACATTAAAAGTGAATGAACATGGCGACTGGGATATCTGAACAGGGTGACTAATCAATAAGCTAAGCTGCGCTGTGCTAAGCTCTTTTTAATCTATTATTACTAATATTGATATTTGATGATGCGTTTGTAATTTAGAACTACATACAACAGTTTTGGTAAGTCTTAATGTAATAATTTAATTGATTGTTAGGTATAATTAACAACCTCCGTGGCGCAGTGGCCGAATAGCCGGCTGCCACGCAGATGGTTGCGGGTTCCGAGTCTGGATGTTTCTCTATGTATTATTGATCGAGCGAAGCGAGATCTCAGGATCAACTTGGGCAAATCTGCGTTTAATGTATGTTTGTTTGTCCGAGGATAACTTTCGAAGCGTTCATCCGATCGTCATGAAAATTGGTATATAGATAGGTAGTGTTGGCACAATCCTGGTGTGACTAAATGAGCTAAATCCATAGCATATAATGAGGAAACAAGTATATATGTGCTGCGCTTTGTTTAAAACTCAGCAGGGATGATACGTGCTGACTCATTCTCCGTCTCCTATAAAGTTGATCACCCTAAGGCCGAAATGTCTATTTTGTAACTGGGTCGAAACTAAAATAAGTACGTACATAGTAAAATTATATCATTAATAATTCGTAATAAACTTTTTTATCAGACCATATTCACAAATTGTCAACTTAAATCGCAATTGTTAAAAAATAAAATAAATTCGAAATTGGAATAAATTTTCAGACAGTCTTTCTAAAGAGTTAAGTTTAAATGAGACCCTTTTCTTTAAATGGAGTACAGGGATAGGACCACGATATACTAATACTAACCTAAACGCTAAGAACAAGTCGAAATGCCACTACATGGCGATTATACAGAGATTATCACAAGTGTATTAAACATGCTTCTAACACTAGCTTGTGAGAACAAACTAATCTAGAAATCAGTTAAATGTGTTTTATCATTGGACCAACACGCGGTCTAATGAAAAACCTCACGGTCTAACAAAGACCATTATAATGTTCTCACGGTCTATCTAATGTCTCTAGTTCGCATTCAAGGACACAACAATAGTCTCACGGTGTATCTTAGATAAAAACAAAAAGGGAAGATACGGCACAAGCGTCTCGCAAGTGGGCAGCTCAAATTAGGTTCATGCACACAATTTCACTTTAGTCACAAACGTGTGCTTGTACTACGGCGACTCGGCGCCGCAACTGACACTTGATTCTCTCTCGCTTGCACTAAACATAGGCTGTTCGCTCTGTCTCGCTCACCGGATTTACACTCCACGTAATAACGTGATGTAAGTTACTTTATAAACGTGTGCGTGAAATTATCTATAAATAAATAAATAAATATTGCTGGACATTTCACACAGCGCTATCAAGCCCCAACCTAAGCAGAGCTTGAACTATGGGAACCAGATAACTGATAGAATACTTATATACTTTTTTTTTGTAAATACATACTTATAATATATAGAAAAACACCCAGACACGGAACAAATATCTGTAGATCATGTAAACACTTGTTTCGCGGCGGGAATCGAACCCGCTACCTCCTGCGTCTCAGCCGGCTATGCGCCCACTGCGCCACTACTACTATGTAGTGCAGCAGGACCTAGTTTGACTATTAGCAATATAAGCACGTACCGTATCTTCACTTTTTGTTTATATCTAAGCGGTGTATCTAAAGATATGACATTAGCATTACTTCAGAGTAATCTTATACCAAATATAGTGTGACCATTAGTGCTGTGCACTCCCTGAGGTATGCGCGGCGAGGTGGGAGGCAAAGAAAAAACTGCATGAGTTCACATGAGATCAATACATGTCGGACATATCTTACGATATCAGTTTGCATTTCTAAGGCAAGACTTGTGGCGGGACGATGGTCGGAGGCTATCTATCTGTAATATATTATACTTACTTAGTTGATTAAAATGTAACTTAAATATACTCATATTTTATTAAAAATATGCAGGTGATAAATAAGAATTAAACTTATAATTTCAAAGGACTTGTTTTATTGAACATTTTTTATATTTACAAACAATTATATATTCTAACGAAAGTTATTCTGACATAGATTCTGTTTCAACTTCATCTTCCATTTCATATCACGAGATAACGCACGACCCATCTTTGAATATTTATCCCGTGTGCGTCTGACATAGACCGTCCGGTACAAAAGCTACCTACCGCCGTGAGCGTTGACGGCAGACTGATAGATCGGAGCGGCCGATACATCCCCCCCGTCTCGCCGCGCGCATACCTCAGGGAGTGCACAGCACTAATGGTCACACTATACATGAGCTCACGACATTTTGAATGTCACTATACACACGTCACGGTATTTGTAACGCCATTAGGCTCGGACTATATGGCATCCAGGTCTCCCCGATCCTGCAAATCCGGAGCATGTCCCGGTTGCTTCCAGGTCAAAATCATCCAGGTAGTCGATGCAGGAAAAATTCAAATGTTTGATTGTGCGACGGATTGGTCAGGGGCCGTTAAAAAACAGTCCCTGACAAGCCCGGACGCCATATAGTCCGAGCCTTGTATGGCCTCACAGTTTATTCATAGCGTTACCTCACAATCCGACTTTAGCCACTTATGTCACTTGTATGTATGACCCCACAAATACCTAATCACAATGAAACGTTTGAACCAGGGGTGGGCAGTATTTCAATTACTTGTAATTAAAAAACGTAATTGAAATACAAATACTTGTTTTGTATTTGTAATTCAGTTACTTCGTAAAAATGTAATTTGTAATTGTTATTACAAATACCTGATGCCGAGGTATTTTGTAGTTATATCTGCACATAAATACATTTAGCGATCATAATAATGGTGCGTACTACAGAAAATAGCGCTCGATAGTTTTCGTAACTATTCGTAAGCAAAATGGCGACCGCTAAATGTCACATTTTTAAAGTTGGCAACACTGCACCTGTACTGTACGTCAAATTGTCAAGTACTGATCTGTATTTTTTAATTTGTATTTTAAATAAAAATAGTTAAAATACTGTATTTTGTATTTCATACACACGACTTAAAATTATTTTATATTAAAATATAAAATAATACGTGCAACATAGTATTTTGTAATTTGTATTTTAATAAATGCAAAGCATGTGTTTTGCCCAGCTCTGGTTTGAACCTATCATGGTTTTGTGCAGTACTACGATTTAAGTTAGACGCCTCAGCAAATTTCATCCATCATCATCATTACAGCTCGCTGGCGAGTCGCGAGACAGACAAAGGTTGCATAACCGTACTACTTCGGAAACAATAACGTTGCCGAGGCGTCTAACATAAGTCGTAGTACTGTACAATATTTTCACTAAAACACTCATGGCGCATGCCGCTGTGATAAAATACCGAACAACTGACAAATCATGGCATTTTTTTAAACGTGATAACGTCTAATAAATCGACGAACGCCGGCTGCACGCACGAAAAAGCATGACTCATTGTCACGTTCCGCCTGAGCCGAGCGTGCAAGCGAGAGCACGGAACAAGCGATAGAGAGGCACGATCGGCCTAAGCGTTCGTCTTGTGACGCATCTATCTCTCTCGTTATCACGTAACATTATCGTCCGTAAACAAACTTTATAGACAACCAATTTTTTTTGTGAAAATATAAACTCACCATTTATCTAATGGCACTAGTATTCTCTCCTTTTTATAATTGTCTATATAAAGCCACCAGCCACTAAACCTCACGAAGAATCCAACAACACAAAATGCCTCACAACGCCGGGCATCCACTATCCCTTGTCAACCCAATATCAAACAGTAGATTATGACTACTATGGTCGAAAAAAGCCGCCGTTGAAGAGGTGGTCACATACGTTGTGAGGTCGTAAGAAGTGTATCAGAAGATGTTTTTGGGCGGCGGCACTGAGACGACCGCGGCGCCCGCTCGCCCCGTGCTCAGTGGGGCCAGTTTACGCCAGCAGTTCGACTCGGAATCGTATACTTCGACTACGCATAGGTATTGCACGCCGTCGAATCCACCTGGACGCAAAATATTTTTTATAAGGGTAGTTATACAAAATACGACGCAGTGATAAACTAGGTTATATAAAAAGCTACTGGCACTTAGTCGTTCGACGACCGGCTATCGAGTTGTTATTGTGTGTGAGTATACATACCAACAGCAACTATCCTATCGCCGAGTAGGCAGGATCCGATAGCGTCGCGTCCGTACGAGAGGCGCGCTAGTAGCGTCCACGAGTCGGCTACAGGGTCGTATCTCTCGACGCACGCTAGTCGACCGGCTATCGAGTTGTTATTGTGTGGAGTATACATACCAACAGCAACTATCCTATCGCCGAGTAGGCAGGATCCGATAGCGTCGCGTCCATACGAGAGCCGCGCTAGTAGCGTCCACGAGTCGGCTACAGGGTCGTATCTCTCGACGCACGCTAGTCGACCGGCTATCGAGTTGGCGGGGGCTTCGTGACCGCCTAGTGCGTAAAGGTAACCGCCGGCTGCGCAAACCTAAAATTAAGAAATATTATTTTGATCAATATTATTATTGATAGATTGAAGTAGCCCACTGCAGGGCATAAGCTTTTATTCTGTTCGGGCCATTCAGATTTTTCCTATATACATCCACCTGGTTATGGTATGTCAAGGCTTTTTGATGTGACTTAAAATCACTTCCAAGTGGGAGGCAATTCAAAAAACGTATGACATCAAAATCGGGGTTACAGTTTGGGGTTGCAGCCTACATATTTATCATCTCCATCCAAAATTTAATTACACCACTGGATTGCTAAAGCATCAAAGAATTCGTTACGTTAAGTGAGGGCTGTGACGCATCGGGCGCGGTGGAGGGGGAAGCGCCGCTATTTTGCTGCGTTTCGAGATTTCAATTAAGTATGACCCAAAGGACTTCTCAGTGTTCAAACATGATTGACATACATAAAATAGCAAATTTTATATTGTGTATAAAAATATTACCTATTACGTACACGTATTCACGTACAACACACAGACGTGTCCATGACACAGCCACACCTAATTTTTATTTTCAATACTGAGATCGGCACGCCCATCGATCCCTAAATGTATTTAGCTACTAAACATGTTTAACTCTGACGTATTTGTATGATTTGACAACTCCTTAAATAATATTTATGCACAGATTCTTATAGGCATCGTTGCGTAAGTCGTCTTGAGTTTAAGAGCTCAAGTCCACCGCCGACGCCGACGAGGAAGCGCCTAGCTATCGACTATTTTCTCACTCAAAAAACGTTCAATGTGCAACAAAAAATGAATACGTGATTCCGTGTCAATAAGAGATGCATATATCAATAGTCGATCGCGAGACTGCACTCGCACTCTGGATGTAGGCGAGAACTCTCACTCTACTAGTTAAATACTAGTCTAGTTTTTAGACGACCTCCGTGGCGCAGTGGCCGAATAGCCGGCTGATACGCAGGAGGTAGCGGGTTTGATTCCCGCCGCGGTACAAATGTTTGCATTATCTACATATACTTGTTCCGGGTCTGGTTGTTTCTCTATAGGTATGTATAGTATGTATTTACAAAAAATATGTATATAGGTATGATCTGGTTCCCATAGTACAAGCTCTGATTAGTTTGTGGCTAGATATCACTGTGTGTAATGTCCAGCAATATTTATTTATTTAACAACTATTAAAGAAAACTTACTTGCCAACTCGTTTCTAGCTCAACTCACTTCTTGCTAAACGTCGGCGGTGGGACAAGTGCCCAATAAAGTGGCTAGTTTTTTTTTTATTCTGAATAGATCTTCTTAGTCGATTTCGTTAGACCACAATCTCACCTGATGGTAATATACCGACGATATGGTCTAAGATGGAGCAGGAAGATCTAGAAGACACCTATTCACTCTCGCCTTAAATAGACCCGGATTATAGTCTTCGGGAAAAACAGATGACGGTAAAGTGTTTCATACCTTACCATACGAAGTAAGAACGTAGATCCAAAACGGTGAAACCAAAACTATAGTTTCATTTCACGTATGAAATGCCATAGCACTGTTAAATGGGATAATATTAGGTAGTTAATTATGCCATATAATCCCATACAATAGTAAAATACATTCTCGCGCTAAAAGCTTGTACTGACATCACCGGCATTCGAGCATATATCATATCTACTCTAAGGTACACCTAAGAAGGGGGGTAATGCACAATACACCTCCATGCGGGTCGTCTGTGCAGATCTTATGCCCCCCACCCTAAAATTAGAATTATTCATTTTCATCCATTTTGTAAGTAAACAATAATAAAATCTTAGAATTATGTTATTAGACAGGTGATAGCAATTAAATAAACTAAAATAACAAAAACCGGTACATTAAAAATAATTAAACAAAATGATTGGACAACTAATAGAGTTGGGCAAAGTACCGAGTCGGGCCGCGGCGGCGCGTCATGGACGCACAGTTGCTCCAGTGGTTGGTGGCGGGGTCGTAGTACTCCACGGAGCGCAGACAGGCGCCGCCGTCGCGCCCGCCGGCCGCGTACAGCCGGCCGCGCAGCGCCGCCACGCCGCAGGTACTGCGCGCGCCGCGCATCGCCGCCACTATAGTATGTAGTGTACTATGTACGTACGCTGACACCGCCGCGGCGGCGCGTCATGGGCGCACAGTTGCTCCAGTGGTTGGTGGCGGGGTCGTAGTACTCCACGGAGCGCAGACAGGCGCCGCCGTCGCGCCCGCCGGCCGCGTACAGCCGGCCGCGCAGCGCCGCCACGCCGCAGGTACTGCGCGCGCCGCGCATCGCCGCCGCTATAGTATGTAGTGTACTATGTACGTACGCTGACACCGCCGCGGCGGCGCGTCATGGACGCACAGTTGCTCCAGTGGTTGGTGGCGGGGTCGTAGTACTCCACGGAGCGCAGACAGGCGCCGCCGTCGCGCCCGCCGGCCGCGTACAGCCGGCCGCGCAGCGCCGCCACGCCGCAGGTACTGCGCGCGCCGCGCATCGCCGCCACTATAGTATGTAGTGTACTATGTACGTACGCTGACACCGCCGCGGCGGCGCGTCATGGACGCACAGTTGCTCCAGTGGTTGGTGGCGGGGTCGTAGCACTCCACGGAGCGCAGACAGGCGCCGCCGTCGCGCCCGCCGGCCGCGTACAGCCGGCCGCGCAGCGCCGCCACGCCGCAGGTACTGCGCGCGCCGCGCATCGCCGCCACTATAGTATGTAGTGTACTATGTACGTACTGTTATGGGTCTCTTATAGAAAGGGTTTTTAAAAAAGATTATTTAGGATTTTAAACAACCGTCTAGCTGGGTTGGATACTGGATCGAGACTGACTGAACGGATAGGATGGATGAATGAAGTGCTAGGGCTGTGAAATGCTGAGTGGACAGGAATGGGCTGGAGTATGCAATATAGGGTGCATTATATTTATATAACACCTCCCTGGGGTAGACTAAACTTCGGGGTTGAAATTTCGAAGTTTGGGAAGAGAGTTTACGTGTTGGTTCTAATACTTGGTGATGGGATAGATTCTAAATTCGGTTGGCGTTTACTAATTTTGATAGGGATGACAGGTTCGGGATTTGGTGTCTGGACTACAGGCGGGTTTACTGGAATGGATTGGGAAAAGGTAATGAAGTGACGGGATAGACGGCTGTGTGATTTAATATATAAAAATAGTTTAAAAATACAAAAAGTTATGATAAAACAAATAATAATAATTAATACTATAGAGTAATGACTCTCGTATTTTATAATCTGATGCTGGTTAATAATTTTATTTGCCTCATCTGACATTGATTTCAATTTTGATTTTGTTTCAATAGTGAATGCGTCTAAGTCAAAGTTATTTAGTTTAATACGAGGTTCATTACTTATTTCCAATTTAAACTTATCCAAGGTACAACAAGAATCATTTATTATATTAAAATCAGAATGAGTTACAGTGACGTTAATTTTAATATTATTAAATTTAGGTATTAGTTTAGTACTCTTACAGTATGCAAAACAATTGTTTGGGATATTTAAAATTCCCGTTCCGATAATATTTATTTCTACGCTTTTCTGATTTGGGCATTCTATATATAGTTTATTACTCTGAGATTGGACATAAATCCAATTACTATTATACAGTGGTTTCCATAAATCTAGGTTTCCATGAATGAAGTCAGTTTGGCACTGCACTGGTAGGGCACTTATCACGTTCGAGATTAATTCACTTTCACAACTGGGGTTTGCACTAGTAGGGAACACGGTCATGACGTCACAGATATACTCGCGGGGTGTTATCGCTCTGCATTCTTTCAGTGATTCGAGGTTACAGTATTCAGATTTGTCTTTGGTCATTGCGATGTACTTACTACTAGGAATGATAAAACTAAATGAATTCGGTTTTACACTATTATGTGGAGTCGGTAATGCTATAGTATGAAACAAATTAAATTCCTTAGGGGATACTAAAGGTATTCTTAATATAAAGACAATTTTGTTATTTAAGCTGTAACAAATAACATTGGATATGTTCATTAAAATATAAATGTTACTTAATTCTAAGCTAACAGGCAGTTTTAGATCTACAGGTATGTGTCTGTAGTTATCGACAAGCTCTTGGTATAATTGTGTGGGAGGCAATACGGCCGGATGGAGAATGTTTTGACTACTGAACATGATAGCGTTTGTTATGTCTTCTAATTGGAATGATAAGGTAAGTATGGAAGCTTCTAAAGAATTTAAGATTGAATTAATATTAGCTTTTATATTTAAATCATTAGAAATCATTGAATAATTTCGGAATTTCACCGTGAGGTTGTCGATAGCTTCATTAAGCATGGCTTCATTAATTTTGATAGTATGTAAAGTATTATTAAATTTAGACAAAACGGAAGTTGTTACCAAAATATTTTCTTTTATTAATGAACCCAGGCTTTTTTCATTATTTTGAATAGTTTGTATGGCATTGTCATATTTAATAGCATCGTCCTCGTCTAGAGTCCCAAAGATAGTTTTGGATAAGGTGCCGATACCTCCTATCCATGCGCCTCGTTTGAATCTGTTGTTATTTACTAGATGAATGATGGAGGAATATTCAGAGACAATATCATTATACCTAACTGTAAGTGGTTCTAATACGTTTTGGCATTCCAAATAGCTTGGGGTTTCAACTTGGATTTGGCTGCATATGAAACGGATTGTACCTAATATAGAGTTAATGTTTTCAATATGAGGTCCAATGTAGGAAATATCATATGGGGTAACTATATCTAAATGGCCAATATTCATTTTGAGTTCACCAATTGGGTCAAAATAAATACCGGAACTTGAGTTGATAGGTTGAACATATTCTTGTTGACCTTGGGCCAGTACGCTGTAATAAAAGAAATAACGCAATTACTTCTAAGCTGAACTACTCTAAATATAAACTATTCTTATTAAAATATACACTCATTAAGTTTTGAGTTTAAACCTAAATATCTACATTTACCTATATTGATCATTAAAAATAATAATAATAAAGTAATAATGTTGAGTAATGTTCTGGACAACATTGGATAAAATTTAAAATTATATTTATTTATATAATATAATATACTGTAGGTACCTATGACATATAGGTTACGATTACGTAAAATACTAAACTAAAGGTTCACTATGGATTTCCACATGTTTCACTTCATCATAGTGATGTTTTACATGGCGTCTATTAATAAGTAGTGATAAGGTATGATTGCCATGTATTTTGACAACCTTGTACGGACCTTTCCAGATGGCCGATAGAGCTTTGCGCAACCTAAGGTGGTTTTTTAATAGGACATAATCGCCTACCTTATATTCGACTGGGCGAGTACGCGAGTCATAATAAGTTTTGGAGTTTGTTTTAGATTTATGAATGTAATCTAAAGCTTTATCGCGTGCGTGTTTCATGCGATGTTGTAGGAGTTTTACATATTCAGGATATGTAGTATTCGAAGAATCGTCATAGATAGAGTCTGGGATATTGGGTTTGTGTCCGAATAATAATTCATATGGTGAGTAATGTGTAGTTGAATGGATTGCGGTATTGTAGGCTAACATGGAGGTATATACATATTGCGGCCAGTTATCCTGGTTCTCGTTAACATATGACTTAAGGTATTCTTTAAGGGTGGAATGTGACCTTTCTAAGGCTCCTTGTGTCTGCGGATGGTAGGGTGACGACCATAACTGTTTGATCTTTAAGAAATCGCATGTTCTTTTAAAGACTTCCGCTGTGAAATTTGTACCTTGATCGGTTAAAATGTGTTTGGGGATTCCAAATAAGGATATAAAATGAAGCAGACAGTCACTGGTTTCTGCCGCTGTATTACTGCGAATGGGATATGCTAATGAAAATTTAGTCAGGTCGTCTTGCATAGTCAGGATATATTTTAATTTGGCTGTGCCGGATTCGGGCAGAGGTCCTACGATATCAAGGGCTAATCTTTCGAATGGTGATGTTGAAGTGGATGTTATCACCATCGGCGCTCTGTTTATTTTTCGCAAGGCTTTATTAGTTTGGCAGGACGGACATTTTTTAACATAGTTCTCTACGTCACTACCCATATTCTTCCAGAAGAATCTTTCCTTTATGCGGCTTAACATTCTCGTGGACCCTAGATGTCCGGCGATTGGGATATCATGATTTTCTTTAAGGATTTTGGGGATTTCACTCAGTGAAGGATATATGATATTATTATGGTAAATGTGGATTCCTATATTGTTACCTTCAAACAAATAGGCTAACATGTTATAAATTTTCGCAAACGAATGTTTATCAAAAGGATTTCTAAAATCTGATGTGCTGATTTCATTTACTGTAGGATATGACATAATTATTTCATCGCGTGCATATTTTAGGGATTTAAATATGTCAGGGTATGAGTGATCGTCAAAATGGTGCACTTTTGTAAACAAAAAGAGGTAAGTTTTATTCTGAATTGTAAGAGGTAAACATGTATGTAGGGTTCTTTCTAATTTTAGGAATTCATCGCGTTCGGGGCTTGGACAATTACCAAGTACTTCTTGAACATAGGGCATGGATTCATCCATGTCTAACGAGGTAGGTATTATTATTATTTTTTGTGTTCCTTTCAGTAAGTTTTCGTTATGTTCTGTTATAGTAGTATTATATAATTTGGTAGTTGATTTTAGGAATTTGGTATAAGTTTCGTCTGGCATCTGTAGATTTTCAGGCGCTGACGATGGAATTTCTGAATTTAAGTAAGGGGATACAGGTAAGTTTTCAGGTATTGGAGCAGGAGTTTCTGGATTTGGGTAAGTGGATGCAGGTAAGGTTTCAGGTACTAGAGTAGGAGTTTCTGGATTTGGGTAAGTAGATGCAGGTAAGGTTTCAGGTACTAGAGTAGGAGTTTCTGGATTTGGGTAAGTAGATGCAGGTAAGGTTTCAGGATTTTGCCAACTTGTTGAAGGTTGGAGTTCTAGCTCTACACGTGGTTCAATTGGTGTTGAGAGAGGATCTACGGGAACAGGAAGATTCAAAGGGCTGAAGCCAAAATCTTTATCATCAATTGGACTAAAATCTATTCGTATCCATTCATCGAGGGTTTCCTGAGGAATTTCAGGTAAAGGTGTTTCCTGTGGGAGTTCATTATTGGGATTAGTGTCATTAGGATTTGGATTCAAGTTGTCTTTATTTTCAGGGTATACAGGATTTACTGGATATCTGGAAAGAGCGTCAGCGGCGGAGTTCAATTTCCCCTTTCGGTATACGATTTCATATTCATACTCTTCTAGCTTTAGCCGCCAGCGTTGAAGTTTGCTACTAGGATCTTTGTGATTGAACAGCCATTTTAAGGGTCTGTGATCAGTTACAATTTGGAATTTGTGTCCATAAAGATATGGACGGAAGGTTTTACAACCATATAGAATGGCTAACAACTCTTTTTCGGTTGTGCTATAGTTGGATTCGCTCTTATTTAGGGTACGTGACGCGAAGGCCACGGGTTGGTCTTTACCGACAGCTCCTTGCGAGAGCACGGCACCAACGTCATAGTTAGAGGCATCGCAGGTAAGGATGAAAGGTTGAGAGAAATCGGGATAGATGAGTAATGGAGCGGATGTTAGTTTATGTTTCAAAGTTTCGAAAGCGAGTTGCTGTTGATTTTCCCATTTAAATGTTATGTCCTTTTTTAAAAGGCTCGTAAGGGCTTTTGCAGTTTTGGAGAAATCAGGGATAAATCGGCGATAGTAGGAAACTAAACCAAGGAATGATTTAATATCTTTAGGGGATTTCGGGATTGGAAATTCAGTGACGGCTTTTATTTTGTCTGGATTTGGCTTAACGCCCTGTTCAGTGATTACATGACCAAGATAACAGACTTCACGTCGTAGGAACTCACATTTATCGGGCTGTAATTTTAGGTTGAAATCTCGGATTCTTTGGAAAATCGACCTGAGGTTTATAATATGGCTGGGGAGATCGAAAGCATAACAAACAACGTCATCTAAATAAACAAAGCATCGGATGCCTTGGAGCCCAGATAGAGCAGAATTCATTAATCTTTGAAACGTGGAAGGGGCATTTTTGAGCCCAAATGGCATTCTTAGGAATTGGAAATGTCCTTCCGGGACGTTGAAGGCTGTTTTGGCTTTGTCGGCTTCATTTAAAAGAATTTGATGGAAACCGGATGCTAAATCCAAGGTCGAGAAGTATTTACTATGGCCAAGTTGATCTAATATTTCTGTGATCTGTGGTATGGGATAAGTGTCACCGATTGTGACATCATTGAGTTTTCTATAGTCAATAACGACTCGCCATTTTTGGGTGTTAGAAGCACCTAGTTTTTTTGGAACAACCCATATGGGTGAAGACCAAGGTGAATCAGAAGGCTCGACAATATTTTGTTCTAGCATCTTGTCGATTTGGTTACGGACCTCTGTTTTATGGATTTCTGGAAATCGGTAAGTTTTAGTGTGGATTGGTATATCTGTTGTTGTTTTTATCTCATGTTTCAGGGCATTTGTATGGGTAAGATTTTCTCCGGGAAGATGGAAAATATCTGAAAATTCAGTGCATAGCTGCAGAAGAGCATCTTTTTCCTCGCTGTTAAGGTGTGAGACACGCAATTGTTTTAAGACTTCTTTTGTTCGTGTAACATTATTCGTTGTAGTTGTAGTACGTATATGGTTAATAGCATTAGGAAGATCTTCTTGGAAATTTGATGGATCAATTGGGACAAGTTTTAAATTAAGATTTGATTTTAATGTCAATGGTTCTTCTGAAGTATTTACTACAGATATATTTATTCTATTATTTTCTTTGACGCGTACTATACAATTTGCTATCAAAAGATCTTTGGATAATTTGTGATCGAGTATTAACCCTTCTTTTATTTCAGGATTTCGGACAGAACATTCAATAATGGTTTCGGTTCTTGCAGGAATTAAATATGCTGGATCATGAAAATGTAACTTCAAGGGTGATTTACCAATATGAAGAGAATTGTTTGTGTAATCTATATTACAGCTATATGCGTTTAGCATATCGGATCCTATAATACCATCGTAAGGTAAGTGTATTTTATCAATGACATGAAATTTATGTGATATTATGTTGGATTTTGATATTTTAAGTTTTAATTGGAAGTGACCTCGGGTTTTAATAGCTTCTTCTGATGAATCTATACCTTTTAACTGGATTGTTTCTCTTACAAGCTTTGGATGTCTTTCTATACAAGAATGTTTTAATAGGCTTACAGAAGATCCTGAGTCTACGAGCAGGACTAAAAGGATATCTGATAAGGGAGATTCGACGAGAACATGAGGTAATAGTACTATAGCAGGATTATTCGTAATTTCGAATATGTTAGATTTGGAAGTCTGAGGCAGATTTGCACTCTGCACGGATACAGTGGGTTTTGGCAGACCAACATTTTTGTGTTGCTGCGCGGATACAGTGGATTTTGGCAGACCAACACCTTTGTGTTGCTGCGCGGATACAGTGAATTTTGGCAGACCAACATCTTTGTGTTGCTGCACGGAAACAGTGGATTTTGGCAGACCAACATCTCTGTGTTGCTGCACGGATACAGTGGATTTTGGCAGACCAACATCTTTGTGTTGCTGCACGGATACAGTGGATTTTGGCAGACCAACATTTTTGTGTTGCTGCACGGATACAGTGGATTTTGACAGACTATCATGTAGCGATGTCTGTGAAGATTTCGACGATCTGGTTTTAGGGATTTGATTAATGGCATCGATTTTGAGATTACTAAGCCCCGTACGACGCCGGGACGAGACGATTAATCGTTTTTTGTTTCAGTATCAACGGTATCATAACCTTCTTCCTCAACTGAGTCATTTGGACGTTCTTCATCATGAGCTTCAGCAGTAAAATGGATACGATGAGGTGAGCTTGATTTATTTTGGTTGAACTTAAAGCGGTTATTGTTATATTCACGTTTGCGACATTGTTCCAAAGTATGTCCTGGTGTTTTGCAATATCTGCAGATTGGTGCAGAAGAATCATTATTATTGGTAGACCGATTTGGATAGAAATCTGGTTTAGGCCTAGATTGATTCGAGTTTGAGAAAGGCTGTTGGTTCGGATTTCGTCGCATAGATTGAAAATTTGACCTTGATGTGTTAGGTTTTTCTTGGCGTGTGCTAGACAGGCTTTGTTTAAACAAGGATTATTGGATTTTCTCCTCGGAAATAGCAATGTTTACGGCTTCATTGAGTGTCTTAGGAGACTTACATCTAACGATGTTGGATATACGGGGTGTCAAACCCATTTGGAAATGATGGAGGGCTAATTCCTCCATGGCTGCTGTGCGTCCTACCATTTCTTTGTTTTTATGGCCATGCGAAATGGATATCTCTGTTAATAATTGCGAAAGGCATGTGTCTATTCTTAAAGCGTACTGGCTCACTGGTTCGTTTGGTTGTTGTTTACATTCCTGTAAATCAGTTAGTAAATGGGCATAGTGTTTCCTTTCGCTAAACTGGGTTTTGAGAAATTCTTTCAGTTGCGGCCAATTGGTGAATTCTTTTACAGAGCAAGCAGTTTGTGCTTTACCCTGTAACTGGCAGAGTATGTATTTGAAAATTATGTCTTTTTGAAGATCTGATGCTAATTCATATGCGTTATTACAGTTTACTAAAAAGGAGTTTAGCGTTTCCCTACCACCATCGTAGGGTTTGATAAATTTAAGTAATGTTGATAAATCTAATTCCACTTTAACTACAGGCTGTATTTTTTTTTTAGCTAATGACCTAGTAGTAGGTCCAGGAGGTGGAGGGAAGAGCCCGTCATCTTCAGTGTCTGTGACGGCGGTTTCGGGTTTCGGACTTGGGGCTCTAGTTTCAGACATTTTATAAACGATAACGATTCACACAGTAGTATAATTATGAATGTAGACAAAAGATAAAAATTGTAGAATTAAAATTAATAAGACAAAAGTTTGAGATTCGCAATGACCAAATATGTTTATTCACTTACTTGAGTGTAGACAGAGCGATAACGAGAGCTATCATTTCTACGAAATGCAGGGCTCGGCGGGACGTAGCAGGATGTAGATAGCGCGTCACAGAATAGCGCGTCGCGCTCCGGATCTATGCGTCGCGTCGGATATATGACGCCACGCGTCTTCGGTATGGCTAATACTGGTCACGGTATACGTGAATAGGTATGAGTGATGATGGATCCTTGGATGAGGCCGGCTACAGCACGGGCAAGTGCGTAGCAGTGGGCCTTTCAGGAGCTGGCTTTACGGCTCTGGGGTAAATAGGGCTCGTGGTGCACTATTTATAGAATCGGCACTCACAATTCACAATTCACTAAAGCACTAGAGGCACTCACTCGCGTCGATTTATTAGACTGGGAGACGGTACCGGGGATTTTTTTTTTTATTAAAATCCCTTCACGCTGCCACCAAATGTTATGGGTCTCTTATAGAAAGGGTTTTTAAAAAAGATTATTTAGGATTTTAAACAACCGTCTAGCTGGGTTGGATACTGGATCGAGACTGACTGAACGGATAGGATGGATGAATGAAGTGCTAGGGCTATGAAATGCTGAGTGGACAGGAATGGGCTGGAGTATGCAATATAGGGTGCATTATATTTATATAACAGTACGCTGACACCGCCGCGGCGGCGCGTCATGGGCGCACAGTTGCTCCAGTGGTTGGTGGCGGGGTCGTAGCACTCCACGGAGCGCAGACAGGCGCCGCCGTCGCGCCCGCCGGCCGCGCAGCGCCGCCACTATAGTATGTAGTGTACTATGTACGTACGCTGACACCGCCGCGGCGGCGCGTCATGGACGCACAGTTGCTCCAGTGGTTGGTGGCGGGGTCGTAGTACTCCACGGAGCGCAGACAGGCGCCGCCGTCGCGCCCGCCGGCCGCGTACAGCCGGCCGCGCAGCGCCGCCACGCCGCAGGTACTGCGCGTGCCGCGCATCGCCGCCACTATAGTATGTAGTGTACTATGTACGTACGCTGACACCGCCGCGGCGGCGCGTCATGGACGCACAGTTGCTCCAGTGGTTGGTGGCGGGGTCGTAGTACTCCACGGAGCGCAGACAGGCGCCGCCGTCGCGCCCGCCGGCCGCGTACAGCCGGCCGCGCAGCGCCGCCACGCCGCAGGTACTGCGCGCGCCGCGCATCGCCTCCACTATAGTATGTAGTGTACTATGTACGTACGCTGACACCGCCGCGGCGGCGCGTCATGGACGCACAGTTGCTCCAGTGGTTGGTGGCGGGGTCGTAGCACTCCACGGAGCGCAGACAGGCGCCGCCGTCGCGCCCGCCGGCCGCGTACAGCCGGCCGCGCAGCGCCGCCACGCCGCAGGTACTGCGCGCGCCGCGCATCGCCGCCACTATAGTATGTAGTGTACTATGTACGTACGCTGACACCGCCGCGGCGGCGCGTCATGGACGCACAGTTGCTCCAGTGGTTGGTGGCGGGGTCGTAGTACTCCACGGAGCGCAGACAGGCGCCGCCGTCGCGCCCGCCGGCCGCGTACAGCCGGCCACGCAGCGCCGCCACGCCGCAGGTACTGCGCGCGCCGCGCATCGCCGCCACTATAGTATGTAGTGTACTATGTACGTACGCTGACACCGCCGCGGCGGCGCGTCATGGACGCACAGTTGCTCCAGTGGTTGGTGGCGGGGTCGTAGCACTCCACGGAGCGCAGACAGGCGCCGCCGTCGCGCCCGCCGGCCGCGTACAGCCGGCCGCGCAGCGCCGCCACGCCGCAGGTACTGCGCGCGCCGCGCATCGCCGCCACTATAGTATGTAGTGTACTATGTACGTACGCTGACACCGCCGCGGCGGCGCGTCATGGACGCACAGTTGCTCCAGTGGTTGGTGGCGGGGTCGTAGCACTCCACGGAGCGCAGACAGGCGCCGCCGTCGCGCCCGCCGGCCGCGTACAGCCGGCCGCGCAGCGCCGCCACGCCGCAGGTACTGCGCGCGCCGCGCATCGCCGCCACTATAGTATGTAGTGTACTATGTACGTACGCTGACACCGCCGCGGCGGCGCGTCATGGACGCACAGTTGCTCCAGTGGTTGGTGGCGGGGTCGTAGTACTCCACGGAGCGCAGACAGGCGCCGCCGGCCGCGTACAGCCGGCCGCGCAGCGCCTCTACGCCGCAGGTACTGCGCGCGCCGCTACTATAGTATGTAGTGTACTATGTACGTACGCTGACACCGCCGCGGCGGCGCGTCATGGGCGCGCAGTTGCTCCAGTGGTTGGTGGCGGGGTCGTAGCACTCCACGGAGCGCAGACAGGCGCCGCCGTCGCGTCCGCCGGCCGCGTATAGCCGGCCGCGCAGCGCCGCCACGCCGCAGGTACTGCGCGCGCCGCTCATCGCCGCCACTATAGTCCAGGTGCGCGAACACGCGTCCCATCTGAAACGTACTCAAAACTAAAATATATCGCGACTCTCCCAAAACAATATTCTTAGGGCGACTCACGCAACAATGCCTAAACTTATTTAGTGGCTAAATATGACCTAAGGAGTTGTCAAATCATACAATTACGTAAACTTTAAACATGTTTAGTCGCTAAATACGCTTATGGATCGTTGTGCAAGCCGGCCTTAATCTTTGACTAATAAAATAGTGCCACAAAATATGAAACCAAAAACTTGACCTACTGTTTCATTCAAATTACAGGTAACGGGAGTTCATGTATTGTGGTTACTCTCATTGAGGGTACAAATTGCAGTTATTCTAGATTACAGACTTTTCCCTATATTTGTGTCACTAAAGCTACACGCATACCAAATTTTAGCATTGTGGGGTCACTGGTGTACCCTGTGAATTTTGTCGAAATTCAGTTTTTGTTATGGCTAATAACTTAAAAACTACAAGGTTTAAACTAAAAATAAAACGGGGTCGAAATGTACTCACACAGACGTGTCACTTGACCGGATACTCCCAGTTTAGGTTTTTTTACTCCTCTTGAACCCCAATATCTCAACCCCCCCCCCCCCCCTCCCCACATTTTTAACTCATTTAGTCACAAAAAAATTGTGCCATACACCTACATATCAAATTTCACCATGATCGGATCAACGCTACGAAAGTTATCCTCGGACAAACAAACATATATAAATACATATACATACAACGCGGATTTGCCCAAGTTGATTTAGAGATCTCGCTTCTTTCGATCAATTAACAAGCATACTTAGGTGTTTTATATATTGGTTATCTGATCTCTTCCATGTAGTCTTAACCGATTCGAAGACAGATTCCGATCGGAACATGTTCTTGTCTCGGTGGGCATGCACGTATAGGTAACATGGGCATATGGCACTATTATCTGTTCAAATGTTCATAATCGATCCGGACGAAAGTTCAATTAAAATCGTATTTATTCAATTTGAATACAAAAGAAACAAATGATTATTACCGTTCAACAGAGTTTAAGTAGATCCATCCGTCGTGACCGCCAACAGCGTAAACGGGCGAGTTAGGTCCTTCTCCCAACACGGCAACGCCTAATCCATGGCGATGAGTGTTCATTGGTGCCAGAGTGTTCCAAGTAAGCGATTGCAGATCGAAGCATTCCACCTGAATAAATAAATAATAGTTGGCGCAGGCGGTTGTGTTTAAAAGATCTTAAACCAGTTTTCATAATGTTAGCTTATCATGAAATAAAGATTAACAACCAAGAAAAAAAGCCCCAAATCTAAACGCCTGTCTTATGTCAACATTGCGGCAACTTTTTCTGGAAACAGCATTTTTTCAAATTGAGTGGAAAAGAAAGAAGTTTTTGTTAATACGTGCAAATGACCCACCTGATGTTAAGCGGTAACCATCACCTATAACAAAGCATTGTCTTCTAGGTCACGCACCTTACGATACAATGCCCTGCGTCCATCATTTGAGGCACACAGGTGTAAAGCCCCATGTGCCTGTAATTTCACTCATATACTCTACCATCGAGATGGGGTGCAAATATAAATTATTATATAAACAATGCAATGCTACTTGGCAGCAGAAATAGGTCTGGTTCTAACCCGGGTGAGCCTTTTCACAAAGGTGTACTAGTTTATAAGAGCTAATGAAACGCACAGACCAGAAGTCACTATACATTACCGTATTCAAAGTTTTGAGTCCATCCCTCCCGCCGACGACGATGAGTTTGTTTTGTAGAACTGCTACTCCAAACTGCAGTCTCCTTGCGCCCATCCTCATGAACGGCGTCCAAGTGTTTGTTCGGGGATCGTACATTTCCATATTGCTTGCTCCCTGTTCATATTTAAATAAAATAAACATATAACAATAGGTTGTCTGGAAGAAATCACGTCTAAGCGATAAGACCGACCATTGTAGTTATGTCTGTGTGTATTTTATATTTATGTTTGTTTCTTGTGTGGTGTACAATAAAGTTTTACATTTATGCATATTTAAGTAAATGATATGATAGGGAAGGCATTCAGTTCATTTGCATACCAATATTATAAATGCAAAGTAACTCTGTTTCTCTGTTGTTTTTTGTGTTTTTGTTTGCACGTTTTCACGACTAAGCGGCTGGACCGATTTTGATGAAATTTGGTATACAGATAGATTATGACCGGGATTGGGACATAGGCTACTTTTTACCCGAGTGCGCCGAAGGAGGGCTATGTTTTTATTGACAAGCCGAGGGTCATCTAGTAGGTAACTTATAAGAAAGTTCATATGAGCTAATGACCAAATCTGGTGTCAGAATTTTATAAGGCGCGGGTAAGATTCAAACAACCCAGACGACTTTGCAAGTCATAAAGATAAAGCAAAGCGAGATCTCCAAATCCACTTGGGCAAATAATCGGCGTTGTATGTGTGTATGTTGGTTTGTTCGAGGATAACGTTCGAAGCGTTTTGATCGGATCATCATGAAATTTGGTAAATGGTTCCAGCGGAAGATCAGCGTTGTGCCAAAAGCGCAACAAGTGCTGAGTTTTTTTGGAGGACGCCTTTTTGTGACGCCGGTCAAACGACCAGCATCACATAACTGACGGACAAAACCAGCAATAAGGTTTTGTGTGTATGAATTTGTTCTCTTGTGTGTTGTGTGTGTTTTGTAGCGTCACAAATAAATGTTTTTTCTTTCTTTCTGGTATATAGATAGGAAGTGATTTTATTTTTTGTTTAAGCCTTACAGTTTTTGAGTTATTAGCTATGATAAAAACTGAATTTTGACTAAATTCACAGGGTACACCAGTGACCCCACAGTGCTGAAATTTGGCATGTATTTGGCATTGGCTTTAGTGACACAAATATAGGGAAAAGTCTGAAATCCAGAATAACTGCAATTTCTACCCCAAAAAAAACCTCTCATAAGAACTCCCGTTACTTGTAATTTGAATGAAACTGTAGGTCAAGTAATGTGGTTGTTTATTTCCTGGCACTATTTTAATAGTCAAATGTTACAAATAATGTTTTTTTGTTTTTATGGGAGACTCGCGAGATCTCAGTGCCGGACGAACCACTGTCATCATGTCATGCTAAGTTTCTGTTATAGGGGGTGAAGTTGTCTATTCCATCTTCCTTAACATACAGGAGAAGCAAGTTTTTTGGAAATTCTATCGTCATCATCATATTCACCACAGGCTGACCACCATTAATGAACATACCAAGATGACATTAATACACTTTGCTAGGAGCCGCACAAGACGACAGTGTACTCTTTGCATTGTACAGGAGAGGCCTATGTTCAACATTATTCTATTTCACTCAATAAGTAATTTTTTTTTGTAATTTATTTATTTTCAGTGTACTTTTTTACATGTAATTAAAAATAATGTGAACACTGGAAACTGCAGTAGTAAAATACTTTGTCGCAGTTTCCAGTGCCCGTAAATACAATTTAAATGAGTTAGACGTTCCTGATTAAAGGTAGGTTACAATTTGCTAATTTAAAAATTTTGTTTTAAATAGGAAAACTTAAATAAACTTACATGCTATGTCATGGTAACTCGGCTTTTTGTAAGTATGACTGTGTGTGTGTGTGTGAATGTGTTTTAGGGGAGTGGGTGTGTGTGAGTGAGGGTGTGGATGTGTGTATACGGGGGTCTGCGTGTGTCGAGGGTTCGATGGTGTGTGAGTTTGTGGTAGTGTATGTGTGTTCGATGGTGTGTATGTGTGAGGGTGGGTTTTTTGAGGGTTATGTTTGTCTGGTGGGCAAGGGTGTACTTGCGAGCTTAAAACAGTGATCTACTAATATAGAGGAAAGTTTATTGTTTTACTTGTATGATTTCTTCGGTTTCTTCATATGTAAGTGTAGATAGCATTTTTTTAACTCTGTCTTTACATTTTTTGTATGTTAAAGAGTAGATATTATAGTTTTTATTGATTCTGTTATATAAAAAGGGGCTTAAGAAATGGAAGTGGCGAAAGGCAAGAACAGTACGGCACGGTTGTTCAATACAGACACTGGCAGTTCTTCGTGTTATTTTTGTACTAGGTTACAATGCTTACGTACGACTGTATTTAGAATAAAAATCTTTCGTACAGACATAACATCGCTCAGTGAATAGAGCTCTTGTGTTGGGAACAGCATAGGTTTGGAATGCATGACTTTGAGGATAGCCCTTTGGGCTCGTTCTAAACTTATGAGTGAAGTTTTTGGCGCTCCTCCCCATGCCGCAATACAGTAAGCTAGGACAGACTGTGCTAAAACAAAATATACTATTTTTTAGGGTGTGATAGTCTGCACTAGATTTCAGTTTTTTAAATATGTAAAGTAGTTTTCTTATTTTAGTTGATGTAACAAATATTTGAGGCTTCCAAGTAAGTGTACTATCAATCAATACCCCTAGGTACTTAATGCAGTCCGCGCGGTCTATAACACTGCAATCGTTACATAAAACAATTGAATCAGTATTGCACACGTGCGCCCTTAGCGCAAAGCTTTCACGAGGCTGCGACGACATAGTAGGGCCCAGGTAATATATTTAGTTTTTTAACGTTAAGGGTAAGCAAATTATACGAAAGCCAGTGTATAACGCTATGTAGGGCATTCTCAGCGTGAACCTTTGCCTTATCCCAGGTTTTTCCAGTTACCAGGAGTGCAGTGTCATCTGCATACGCCAGAATCTTACAGTTTGTCAACGAAAGCCGGCAGAGTTAATTTACGTATATGAGAAACAAGGTAGGTCCAAGGACACTACCCTGTGGGACACCGTAAGTTAGTCGCTCATCTGTACTTGTGAAATTGTCTATAATAACAAACTGTTATCTGTCGCTTAAATCACTGGAGAAAATGCTTAAGACTGAGCCTCTTATACCCATAGCCTCCATCTTATTTAGAAGGAGAGGGACAGAGACAATATCGAAGGCCTTTGAAAGATCAAGGAAGATACCGATTGTTTTGTTTTTGGAATCAATGTGTTTAGCTACGCTGTCAGTAAGGTCAAGCACATCATCCTCCGTTGATCGGCCCTTTCTAAACCCGTATTGATTTGCAGCAAGGATATTTGTCCAGGAATTTAGTGAGTCTAGAGTTTAGACATTTCTCGAAAATCTTGGAGAATGTTGTAAGAACTGATATAGGTCTATAATTATCGACACTGCCTTTGTCCCCAGATTTATGAATAGGGTGTACAAGAGCCTTCTCAAATACACGTGGGACGACACCATGGGAGAAGCATAGGTTAATGACGTAGGTTATAACAGGTACAAGGGTGTTTTTCGTTTCCTTAAAAATAGCGCTGGAAATGCCATCCCAACCCACGGGACAGTTAGGTTTAAGGCCCAGTATAGTCCTTAGCACTTCATCTTCGTCTACATTTAGTAGAGACATAGAGCACAGGTTGGAGTAGATGGGTGTAGCTGATGATATTCTAGGATTATGTGATTCAGGAGAAAGAATCTGTGAAGCTAAATTTTTGCCAACTTCTGAGAAATATTTATTAACAGAGTTTACAGAGTTTAAATAGCTATCTAGTAAATTCATAAGTTCTAATGGTTGTGTCGTAGGTTTGTTTGTACAGGTGATTTTTTTAATAACTTCCCAAGTAGCCTTTGGATTACTTCTGGCCTTCTCAAATTCTTTACGTTCATAGTCACGTTTCAGCTTTTTAAGCAAAGTGTTTCGATAGTTATGAGACCACTGGAACAGTTCAAATTAAAATACCTTTATTTGGAACATAAAACAGTGTACAGAAACAAAATGGAAACGGTGTGATACATGCAGGAGTAAAATACTGTGTCGCAGCGCAGGCGTCAACGCCCTCATCCACTTATCAAATAAAGAGTTCCACATGTAGAATACAGAGAAGCTTAAGTTAATTGTTAATGTTAAAGAGAAAAATAGTAAGTGTCGCGGGTAACACCGCCGCCGTGTTTTGCCGCTTTCCATCCCATTTTAAAATTGCCTAATGATTGAACTATTTCACGGATAATGCTTGTTTATTGCTAGTCTGTTCACTCTAGTCAGCTACAACAATCCTATTCTAATCCTCTTCTCTAATATATAAACATCTCGTGTCACGGTTTTAGTGGTCGCACTCCTCCGAAACGGCTAGACCGATTTTAATGTTTTTTTTTTTTGTATATTTGGTATATGTATGAGAATAGATCGTAATGTATTTTTCACCCTCCTGCCCCCCCCCCCCCCCCCAATTTTTAATCGCGATTTTTGTATGAACAACTAGTTGTTGCCAGCGGCTTCGCCCGCGTTTTTCTGGGGTACTTATATAAACTTTGACATCCCATTTTTATCCCATGTGAACTAATTTATGGAATAAATGGTAGCCTATGTGGTGATCCAGGTTATAATCTACGTATATACCAAATTTCATCGAAATCGGTTGAGTCGTTACGGCGTGATTAAATAACAAACTGTAATAAAATGTAATGTCCTAAATGTATTGAAGATGTGTTCGATAAAGGTGTCTCCAAATTGACCAAATTGACATGGGCAATACACCTTGACCTTCTTAAGAAGTTGTGCTCTGCAACATATGCAATAAAAAAATAAAGGAGTTAGGAGGCAGCGCGTGATGTTTATTTTGCATATTTTCACTCCTTAATGACTTATGGCATTTTGTTTTGGGGTACAGCTGCAGATGCCAATAGAGTATTTTTACTTCAAAAACGGGCAATCCGTTATATTTTGAGTATGGGGTACATTGATTCATGTCGGGAAAAGTTTAGGGATCTAGGCATTAAGACAATGACCGGAGAGATTAGTTAGACCGGAGTTTAGTGACTACAGAATGTTTTATATGTAAGAGAAAACATAGATAAAATGACTAGAAATAAAGATGTACATAATTATAACACTCGAAATCGAAATCGTCTTGTCTTACCTAAAACAAGGTTAGCCAAAATTTCAAAGAGCTACTACTGTACAGCAATTAAATTGTACAATAAAATACCGCACAATGTAATACTTATGTATGTCAGATAATTCATTTAAATCAATGATAAAAAGACATCTTATTTGTAAAAGTTACTATAAGTTGGACGAAGCTTTTGCTGATAAAACAATATTTAAATTTGATGAATTGTAGTGATTACCTGACATGTATACATTTATTATTATTATTTTTTCCATTATTATTTAAATATTATTTACAATTTGCGATGCTTTTGCAGACTTTATTTTAAGTTGTTATTATTTAGAACTGTTTATTTTTTTCTATAAAACATATTTTAATTGTTTCATCTGACTTGTCCAAGCACATGTAATTTGTCGAAGGATATGAATAAATGAAAAAAAACAAACATCAAAATTTTCGCATTTATAATATTAGTGTGATATCCATATATAATTTCACTGTCGTTCATTGACGTGAAGTCATTTACATGAAGTGTCGCGTCACTTTGACAAGAGTGTTTTATATAGTTTTTATCCCGAAGTTCCCACGGGAATGGGAAATTTCAAGTGTGCGAAGCCGAGGGCGGGTCAGCCGTTCGTTAGTCACGCTAAGACTAAACAACGGCTGAACCGATTTTGAAGATTTGTTTTGTGTGTGTATGATTGGGTGCCTGGGTGGTTTAGATTCATAGTTAGAGCCGGTAGGTGGCGCTGTTGTTGAAATCTAGAAAATTGCGCAGTCGCGGGCATACAACTAGTTTGGCGATAAAATAAAGTAGCGGATATTCACCTTATATCCATCCATGCCTCCAATAGCCAACAGCCGTCCTATAGTCGAAGTCCTAGGCCTAGTTCTATGAGAGAAGAGCAGAGATCGACGTTCAGGTAACAGGTGCCATTTCACAGCCTCCATGATTAAGGGTTGGCATTCTGGGACATTGCCACATGCATGCTCCACTTTGTCTATCAAATACTGTAAAAAATAAACATTTATGAATTCTTAGAATTTGAGATAAACAGATACATTAAAAATCCCCGACAAATAATATATGTATTTCTATTTTATAGCTGAGATCTCTACATCAAAAAGTAAAAGTGCTGATAATGTTTGGTCGGATGGACCTTTGATCTCCATCACATATACCTAACCCAGTTATATTAGCTTTTTATTTCAAAAAACCGCGTCCTAATCGGTCCAATCGTTTTGGAATCACGATGTCACAGACAGATACTTATAACACCTCTCATTTGTGTCGAGGTTCAAAAGTATAATCGAACATAACATAGTGTTTTAAACTTCTTTTTTTATAAGTTATAGGCTCGCGTTTAACTGTCTCACGGAAAATAATAAAAATCTACTAGGGGCATACGAAGTCAGTTAATGACTGTCATTTGTGAGAAAAAATAAAACTTTTTAACACTTATCTTTTAAATCTAGCTAGTGCAAGGCTTTTTTTTAACCCAGATACATAGTTGGATAATCTATCTTTACATTATACTGTATAATATAAAGGCTATCACATCTGTTTGCTTCTAAAACTGTTTGTCTCAGAGATTGAACCAAAATAAAAGCTAATATGTGTTGTTATTTGGGGAGCGGGAGGAGAGGCTAATGCTACTTTTGGTTTGTTTTCCAGTGACAGGAGTGACAGTAATAACTTCACATAAAGACTATTGTCGGGAATGCACCCCTGACTCAACAGGAAGAGTGAATCATCCATTTCGTGAAATAGAGCTAAAGTTGTGGATGTGATTGAGTATTTTGAGAAGTTACTTTATTGACATTGTAACAAAGGAATGGGGCCATTATTTCAACAACTTTGTTACTAACAACATTTGAAAATACATACAGGGCTAAATAATAAACTAAATACATGCTAAAAGCTTGTTTCAGAAAATATAATTTTGTGTAAACTATTAACTTAATTTGACTTTACACAAATTATAAAAACCTCCATAGTATAGAAAACAGTGCTTTTGTTCTTTTCAAGTTACAATTTCCAAATCATCAAAGTTTCAGGCTTGTACTCCAGAAGAAAACTCCAAACTTAATCAAGAAACATGCATAGATTTTGACATTTTGAAGTGAAAACTTCTTTAGGCACATTGAGCATTTTTTGAGATGGGAAAAAACCATTGAACTCGCGACACTGGTTTCGTTACCGTTACCGTCACCCCTGTATATAAGTAGTGAAAACTTCTTTGGGTGCGTAGGGCATTTTTGAGATGGGAAAAAACCATTGATCTCACAACATTGTTACCGTTGTATATAAGTATATCATAATTGTTCAAGTTTTCAATTCTATCGGCACTCCCGGAGTGCCACTTTTTTTTTCTTTTTTGTATTAAAATCTGATTAAAAATTAATATTATAAATTAGTTAAGATAAAACACCAATTTACCTCAGATGACAGTAAAGGCAGTTTTATCAAAGTGAGCAGCGTAGGCAGGTATTTCTCCCTATTAGTGCTGTCATGTTGCACCCACGTCATGAGACTCTCAAACACATTCTCCTCAGTAATTACATTGAGATCATCTGATTTAAGCAGGCTGGCCAACTGATCAGACTGCAGTCCTAGGAACTCTTGATGCTTCACCACCTAAAAAAATAAAAGTTTAATAAAGTGATTTGTTGTTGACACTTATCTGACTGGTTGGAACTGGCTTTTGTGCTTACTGGGCCACTAATCTGTCCTACACTGTCCAGTCAGTACTGAGCGTTTGAAAACCAACCAGGCATCAGTAACATATGAAAATGTCCATCTATACTTAATAATATAAAGGAGTAAAGTTTGTAAGTTGGTTTGTTTAGATGAAGAGGGTAATCTCTGGAACACTGGAACTACTGATCTCTTTCTGAAAATTCTTACTCAAATAGGTAGCTACATTATCCCTGAGCGATATAGGTTATATTTATTTTTGATAAAAATCCATGTGAAGCTAGGGCGAGAAAGCTAGTAGTGAATAAAATTGTGAGTAAACTTCTTTGTGTAACTATGAATGCAGGAAGGAATGTTGTTGACATTACATTGTCAGGTTTATTTATTTATATGTTGTGAAACAAGTCTCAGGTAGTTTGTTTTATTTACAATAAATAATTACCTGCATAAATAGTTGGTATGTGTATTTCAATGCAGCCTTATGGAGGTCCATACAAGACTGTTGTTCAGCAAACAGGGCAATGCCTAAACAGTTGCATGGGTCTAGTTGCTTAGTGAGGAACGCACAGCATGCATTTGTGACGGAATTTAACTGTAAGAGACTTGCAGTTGATAGTAGGACTTCTACTGTTTCTTCTCTTAGCTCTGAAAAAAAAGTTTTGCTTTAATTTATTTAAGGCATTGTTTACCCCATTTTTTCTTAAAAATAAGTTGTATATTTTGAAGGATCCTGTAGTGCCTGGGACAGTAAGTTGTGTAGACCCAACAGGACTCTTCCCCTCGCTAGCGAAACTTGGCACCAGAAGCAGTCTAAATCATCATTAGATTATTCACATCTATTGTAACTTTTCAATTGTGAATTTATAAGAGTTTTTGCCATTAGAAACATGTAAGGTAGGTGTTATGATAAAAAAATACTCATTGTAATAAAATAGTACATTAAGAACAAAGAGATATTATTGCAATATCAACCTTTTTATGGAGAGAGTGCGTATGTTTAAATACCAACCTATTGTTCCAGTGTAACAATAATGAACCAGAGACTGAAGCGCTTGTGGATCAACCCGTTCAAGTGTGATCTCTGTGAGCTGTGCCTCTCTCAGGGAGCCAGTGAACATCGCTGCAAAGTATTCGCTGCATGATGCCAGCAAAACTTTATGAGCTGGAATTCTGTTACAAAGTACTTTGTTAGTTTTAGTCACCATACTATACTATAATTGTAAATCTCAAAAGTACTAAACCAATTCTGAAAATTCTTTCACTGGCAGAAAGCTACGCTATCCAGAGTGCTTTAGACTAAATATATTGATACAAAAATCCATGCAAAGCTAGGACAGGACAGCTTGAAGAACTGGCTTGAGATTACACCAACAAGCTAATAGATAACTTTTGAAAGTGCAGTTCATGAACCCTTACAAGGACACCTTTTGTACATGTCAGGTGATACATTATCTTCAACCATCTTTAAAGCAGTCTAAAACAGTTTTCTTTGTCCATTTTCTGTAGGAATCTTATTTTCAGAAGTCTTATTATTATAGTCTTGAGTATTACTATGTATTATTAGGATTTGCCGATTCACCTGGAATTCAACAAATTAAACAAAGCCGAAACTGTTGGCTTGTAAACAAACTCCAAACCAACCTGCACCCTGCCGCGATCAGCGCTACGTCGCACAGTTTCTGGGCCTGAAAGTAGCCGAATACATTTTTGAGAGTACTATCTGAGTGCCCTTTATCACTGAAGAGCTCATCCTGACTTGTAGCACTTGAGAGGCTCAACTGACTAAGCTCCCGTGGCAAGCCCTCGTCGATAGAATTCGTGGAAATGTTGTCTTTTGAGCACTCGGGTTTTTGCGGTTCACTAGCGGCCATAATGATGGCTTTTGGAAAATTACAAATTTAATACTATATTTTATGTGATTGCATCGACATCACCGCTCCCAACAAAGAACAAACGCATTTAATTTGAAAATACACACAAATGAAAACAAAGAAACTTCCTTTGAACGAATGAATATAATTTGATTGTAATTCAATTTGACAACTATATAGTTTTATCTGCTACTTTGACAATGACAGACGATGTATGGTTGCCATTTTTAAAAACTTGGCTACTGCTTATCCACACGGACAATGGATGTATGTATGGATAATTATTTACTGGCAAACACAATTAGGTACATGCCACACAAAATATCATAATAATTTAACGCGCCTGCGAACCCCGAGCGCAACTTCAATTCAGCAGCGTCAAAAACTTCGGCCTGAATATCGCTAATCCCTGTTTAGTGACGAAATTTAGCCACACAGAGCGACAGTGATAGCAATAGAACGGTTATAAATTTGATTAGATTTTGACCGTGTTCCGTAATACCAAAAATGATGACTGAAAACTTGTTGTATTTTTCTCATTGTGTTGTTATTCTGTAACTAGACGATATAATCTATGTTCCCATGATATATACGTAAGATGGATACGTAAGATGTTGTTGTTTTTAATACGAAACAATTAGGTTGAAAACAGTTCTTTTATGACGTCAAAACATGCAGAATGCGATACGCTTCTATTTCATTTTGGGTAAGTATTTTGATCTAATATATGGTTGGGAACCTAGATAAATACTATTCAAATTAAAATAATACCTTATTAAGGTAGAAATATACTCCAATTAGAAATGATCTTGGTAGTACGTACTGTATGGGCGATTGTCCCTCCGGTGTCCCCTTAATAGAATTTCCATGCCAAATGAATGGCAAAGCCTTTGAAATTGTTTGAGTAACGTCTTGTGTACATTTTTTGATTGAGTAAGTACACATATATCTTTGACTTTATTGTTCAATACAATTCCGTGGTTCTCATAAAAATATACTGTAAGAACGCTGGAAAACAGTTATGTCAAAATAAAAACATTATGATGACTAAGATTCAGGCTGTACAGGGGCACTACAGGGGCCAAGGAACTTGTACATACTAAAGCATTATACTTGTTTTAGTACATCTTCCTTGACAGGGGCTTTCTCAGTTCTAACAAAGACTCAAACAATTTAGAATTAAACAAATAAAAACCGGCCAAGTGCGAGTCGGATTTGTGCACGTAAGGTTCCGTACGGTTGTGTAAGGTTTATCTCTAAAATCGGCAAAAAATCATGTCTGTTGTATGGGAGCCCCCCCTTAAATATTAATTCTATTTTAATTTAATTATTTATTTTTAAAGTGTTTAATATAACTCAATATTCTGTGAATATTTCAACCGTTGTTTTCAGCTGTTGTTGTTATCAATATTGAGCAAAAACGAGCAAAAAATACTCGTTTGTTGTATGGGAGCCCCTTTAAATATTTGTTTTATTTTAATTTAATTATTTATTTTTAAAGTGAATATATAAGTAGGTATCTAAATATTCTGTGAATATTTCAAGTGTCTATCTGTTGTCGTTATCAATATCGAGCTGAAACGAGCAAAAAAATCACGTTTGTTGTAAGCGAGCGTTTGTTGTATTTGTTGTATAAATATTTATTTTATTCTGTTTTTTAGTATTTGTTGTTATAGCGGCAACAGAAATACATCATCTGTGAAAATTTCAACTGTCTAACTATCACGGTTCCTGAGATACATCCTGGCGACAGACGGACAGACATACAGACAGCGGAGTCTTAGTAATAGGGTCCCGTTTTACCCTTATGAGCACAAAACCTTCATAAGATTTAAAAAAAGAATATAACTAATAAAAATCCCTGGGTAAATGGGGTACCGGGGCCCATCGCGTTTTTTTTTAATTCTTTCTGGGCGTCTGGTCGAAGCGACGCGACGTCTGATCCGAGAGCTGGCGCTTGTCTGCAGGGCAATTAGCCAGTGTCTTGGGGAGACTTCCGCCTGGTAGTGTGGATCTGGAGCAGTTGATCTATAGATCGTTGCGGTCTATAAGTGATTTAACTGTTTCCTCTGTATTTCATGTGAATAAAATAATTATTTATGTTATTAAAGGCATTTTGCCCCACTAATTAAATTTAACTAATAAAATGTCTGCGTTGCGGTGTGATATATAATAATTGGTCACAGCGAATAATTTGTTGCGATTTTCAGTTTTTTTCCGAGAAAACAGGTGAAACGAAATGCAATACGACAAAGCAAGAAATGTGTGTTGCAGTATTAGAATACTCAATATGTTTTTTTTAACCCCCTGACGCAAAAAGAGGGGAGTTATTAGTTTGACAGCTACCTCTGCCTGTCTGTTTGTGGCATCGAAGTTCCCAAACCGATGGACCGATTCGGACGTGGTTTTTTAAAATAGAAAGCTAGTCTAACTGTGTTGGTTCTTAGATTATCAGCACTTTTCCTTTTTCGTGACGGAACCTCAGTTGTTAAATAATAGTATATTATTTGGTAGTGCGGGAGTAGGTGCCCTTTTCAGGGCGTGCTGATAGGGGAGCTCACCCCTGAAAAAAGAGACGACGATGTGGAGCATCGGAGTTAGCATCATGAATACAAGCAGCTGTGAAAATGGTCCCCAGGTGGGTCCCCGAAAAGGGGAATCCCACTCCTCCACTTCAACCGGAGTGGAGGACTGCCCCTCGTACTCTGGGGGGGGGGGGGCAGCAACTGCTTCGTAGGCCGGCGTTCCGCTGGTCTTCGGAAACACGAATCTGGCTTATCGAAACTGGACAATGAATTCGTAAATGACAAGGATACTGACAAAATGGAGGTGGAAGCATGCGCCCGGAAGGCGTGTGCTGACACCATTGACCTTGGCATGAGCGCAGAGAGTAGTGAGGAGGTAGAATGCGCGTCTGTGCACGATACCACCAGTAGGGCGCTTTCGTCTGTGCGGACGTCGCGTCCATTGCGGGACGCCTTAGGGCGTTTCAAAAAAGGCCCTTCTAAGGGCCAACCATAAAACCCTTCTCAGGGCTCTGCTGACGGTGCCACTTTGGCGTCAGAAGCTAGCCGCGACGGGAAGATGGAGGAGGAGAAGGAGACGAAGGAGAAGGAGGCGTCGGTCGACAGCATGGTGGACGATGACGTCGATGCGGGAGAAGGACCTGAGAGCGTGGTTCGGCCGAAAGGCGCAAACCGGAAGCGCGTAGGGGAGGTGGTCCTCTCGGAGGTAATGGACTTGGATTGCTCTGAGGTACAGCCTCGAGTCCCGAGTTCCAAAATAAACACGGCTAGGCGAGGCAAAATCTCAGCCCCTAGCCGCAAGACCGGGCTATCGCGAGCTGAGTCAGCTCTCAGGTCACGGGAGGAGGAGCCGACAACCGTCGGCAATGATGACCATCAGCGCATTACACGGGTGTCTTACCTAAAGGAGGCTCCGGCCAATAGGGATCTAGCGGAGGCCGAGGCCCACTTCGAGGCCAAAGATGGCGAGTCCCTCAGGGCAGAGGCAGAAAAGACTATCGTGAAAATCCTCAACGTTGCAGCGACATCACGCAACTTGAAAGGGGGATACATTCGCGATCTGAAGAAGTCGGCGAAGACCCTTCAAAACATTTTAGATGTGCTCTGCGTTCGGAACACGTCCAAGGAGATCCGGCGCCTCAGGGTGGCCAACCAAAACCTCCGTAACGAGGTAGATGGCTTAAAGGAGGAGATAAAGGCTGTGCGGCAGGCTTACTCCAAAGCGAGCTCTAAGCCCCCAAGCCCTTCTCGCCAGATGTCGGCAGTGGATGCGGATTCCTTGAAGAGTGTGAAGCGCTCTCTACTGGAATCAGTCGGGACCATGCTGGAAGCCCGATTCGAAGGTCTGGAGGAGCGCTTCCTCCCCAAGAAGACGTTGCGTCCACCACTGGCGGCGGACGCTAAAAGGGCGGCAGCCAGGACCGACGCTAGCGGTTCGGCGCCTGCCCCCAACACGAGGCCAAGCCCAAGCCTAAAGCAGACCCTGCCTCAGGCCCGTAGCCAACCGCAAGCTGCCCCCGCAATTACGGAGTCTTGGGCCACGGTGACGAAAAGGGGAAAGAAAAGAAAGCCTCTCCCCCAGCGGTACCACGTCCCGCTCCGAAGGCCGCCGCTCAGGCGACTGCACCCAAGGCCAAGCCGAAGGCCGCAGTCGCCAAAATGAGCATCAAGCTCACACCCCCACGCTCCTCGGCCGTAGTTCTTAAGCTACAGCCGGAGGCAGCGAAAAAGGGGGTGAGCTATAAGGAGGCTCTGCTCAAAGCGAGGGAGAACGTGGCGCTATCCGATCTAGGGATCGAAGTATCCCAGCTCCGGATGCGCCAAACGGCTGCGGGGGCCAGGATGCTCGAAGTAAAGGGCCCCCAAAATGCTGAAAAAGCAGATCGGCTAGCCTCCCGTCTGACAGAGGTCCTGTCCGACGTGGCACAGGTGTCGAGGCCCACGAAATGCGCGGACTTGCGCATCTCGGGTCTCAACATCTCCATCACAAAGGCGGAGGTGGTAGCCGCTGCGGCGGCCAAAGCAGGCTGCTCGGCAGAGCAGATCCGGACAAGGGAGATGCAATCAGCAGGGCGGGGAAGCTGCTCTCTGCGCCTCTCCTGCCCGGTAGCGGCGGCGAAGGTCCTGGCCACCTTAGGCCGGCCAGAGATCGGTTGGAGTCCCGCGCGGATGGTGGCACTAGCGCCCCTTCCCATGCGCTGCTTCCGCTGCATGGGGACGGGCCATGCCGCCTCGATGTGCCCCTCGCAGACGGACCGCAGCGAGGTCTGCTTCCGCTGCGGGCAAGCGGGGCACTTTGCGGCGACATGCCAGGACCACATGAAGTCGAAATGCGCGGACTGGCTCGCGGACGTTCCACCCTCATGCACCAACTGCAGTCACGCAAAGCTGGATAGGACGGACCACAATGCTTTCAGCAGCGAATGTCCCATCCGCCGGAAGTGGGAGGCCCTGGCCCGGGCCACAATAGCGTATTGTTAAAGTTGTCCCAGGCGCAAAAACTTTCCAAGCAGATGCAAAAGCTTACTACGTCGCACAAGCAAACTTACAGCGTATGGCTCTAGCCACAAATGAAATAATGCTTGAGGCATCAAATAAAAAAATGGCCTTTGCACTCCTCCAGGAGCCGTATATCGGGGGTACAGGCAAGATGAAAAACTACGGGAGCGCCAGGATCTTCCAGAACGTGAGTCAAGGAGATGGGGTAGTGAAGGCAGCAATTGCTGTCTTTGACACAGAGATTGACGCTATCCTATGCCCGGAATTTACAACAAACAACATCGCTGTTGTAAAGCTCCGGACGAGTGCCTGGGAGGTCTTGGTGATCTCGTTCTATTTTGAGCCAACAGAACCGATACAGCCATATCTTGATCATCTAAAAACAATTAAAAAGCAAATCGATGTAGCAAAAATTCTGAAAGGAGGCGACTCAAATGCAAAGAACCCGTGGTGGGGAAGTCTAAAAATAGATGACAGAGGAGAAGATATGGCTGGAATCCTTGAAGAAATGGAGCTGCAAGTGCTGAATGAGGGCGACACTCCAACTTTCGACACGATCAGAGGAACTAAACAATACACCAGCTTTGTCGACATAACGGCCTGCACAGCGGTGATGCTAGACTTGATTGAGGACTGGACAGTGGAAGTAGGCATGACGAGCTCCGACCACAATGTGCTAACATTTAAAATAAGACTGACAAAAGCAAAAGGTACAAATATTACTAGAACCACTAGAATATATAATAGTAAAAAAGCAGATTGGGACAAGTTTCATTCTGGTTAGGTTAGGTTAGGTTAGGTTAGGTTCCGCGGACCTGCTGGGGTGTCCCAGTAGGTGGGGAGGTGTACCCCAACGCGGCGCGTCCCCGGGTGGCGGATAGGGGAACGGCTCCCATAAATGAGAGTTACCGGTTTACCGGCGCGGACCAAACACTGTGGAGGTTCCCGAACTGTTTTGTGCGGCGTCGTCCTGCCCAGTCTCCCGCGAGTCGGCTGTATGGGTCAGCTTCCTTGCGGGATTCTGGGTGGGTCGGCGCTTCACTGGCGGATTGGGGGCCTCGGGGAGGGAAAGGGGAGGCTTCTCCGCGTGTCTCTATGAAGGTAGCATAGAGCACAGTGGATGAAGCCTGGCGGAGGAAAGGAGTTTCCTACTCCGCCGGAAAGGTGGGGCGGCCTGTTTATGCCGCCCACGTGATGGATCCGTCGGGATCAGTGGAGGGCCATATCCCAATATATGGTTTCGGCGCCTGCCGAGGGGAGTATCGCGTGTGTAAATCCGGACCTGCGCTGCTGCATTTTTATGCTCAGTGCTGCTTCGGGTTTACATGCGGGGTATGGTCGGGGGGAACCCGGCCGATAGGGCGCCAAAGGGGACCTCACCCCTTAAAAAAGGAAAACAAAATAAATGAAAATGGCATCTTCAAAAAAACAAATACCTCAGGTGGGTACCAGCGTCTCCGACGCTGAAGAATCCCACGGTGCTACGGCACTCAGCCCCATCGTATCTGAGGGGGGCAAGAAATGCCAAGACGTTAGGGGGTCTTCCCGCGCTCCGTCGCGGGGGATGATTGTTCCGAAAGCGGTTGGCGAGGGGTCTTCCCCTTCGACAACCGCTGTCGGAGCGGGCTTCTTCAAGAAGCCGGCCACTAGGTCGTCTAGTGTGGCCAGTGTAGGAGGTGAGGAGTCGGACTGCTCCAGCATGTCCGTCTGCTCGATGGCGTCGACGGCATCAGACGTGTCCCGCACCGCGCGGAAGCGAGGAAGAAAGGCGGAGGATGGCGCCTCGGACCTTCCAGGGGCCAAGCGCGCCGCTTTGTTAAAGAAGGGGAACTCGAACGAGGACGATGTATTCGACCCGTCCGTTTCTCCTTCGAAGACAAGGACGAAGGGTAAGCTGCCGAAGGCGGATGACCTCGAAAGGGAGATGGAGGCGCGGCCAACTGAGGAGTTGCGTGCCGTGATTAAAGCCAACCTCGAGACTGTCGAGAAAATCGCCGACAAGTCCAAGAACATGCGGGGTGACTTTATTCACGGCCTGCGGATGTCCGCGAGGAAAGCGCAGGCGGCCTCATCGGTAGTCGTCCAGCGGGCGACTGCTGATGAGAACGTCAAGCGCCTGGAGCGAGAGAATGCGGAGCTGCGTGCTCAGATCGCTGACCTATCTGCAAAGGTAGAGAAGCTGACTGAGTGCGTCAGCCAGCAGCAGGCAGGTAGGCAGGCGAGCGCTGGGAGCACAGCCGAAGCGGCGGTGTCACCACCTGTCGCCAGCGGGAAGGAATGGGAGGGGAGGTTCATGGAGCGCATAGGCGCTCTCATGGACCGGAAGTTGGCTGAGGCTCTTAAGCCGAAGCCAACACCACCCCAAAGAGGTGCGGCTCCCACAGTACCGCCAGGCCAGGCAGGGAAAGCGAAGGGGAAGCGCCAACAGCCGCCAACACCAGCGGTGAGCCCACCAGCGGTGCGGCCGCAGCCCACCGCGAACCAAGCGCCGTCGGCTCCAACGACACCCTGGGTTACGGTGGTCAGGGGTGGAAAAGGGAAGAGGAAGAAGGCTCCCAAGGCAACGGGTGAGTTGCCACCGGTAGTGAGTTGCCCCAAAGCTAGCTCCAAGGCGGCGCCCAATGCCGGCCCCAAGGCCGTGCCTAAGCCCGCCCTCAAGGCGACGCCAATGCGGCTGCCTACTACTGCGGCGATCACTGTGACGGTTCCGGAGGGTTCCGACGTCACATACGCTGCGGTAATGGCGGCCGCAAAGGCACGTATTAGGCTGGCGGACGTCGGGGTGGACACGGTTCGCCCCAAGCGAGCGTTGACGGGGGGATTGATTTTGGAGGTGTCGGGCCCGGAATGCGCGCCGAAAGCTGACGCGTTGGCAGCTCGCATGCGCGAAGCCCTCGCGGATCTGGGTGTGCGCATTTCGCGCCCGATGAAGATGGCTGAATTGAGGCTCAAAGACCTCGATGAAGCCGTCACACCTCGGGAGGTAGCGGAGGCGGTCGCCAAGGCCGGGGACTGCTCGGCTGATGACGTCAAAGTGGGCGAAGTCCATCGCTCGCCCACTGCCCTGGGCACGGTGTGGGTGCGTTGCCCACTAGCGGCAGTGCGCAAGCTTGCCGCGGCAAAGCGCGTCATCATCGGGTGGGTCTCGGCTCGGGTGGACTACCTGACCTCAAGGCCGCTGCAGTGCTTCCGGTGTCTGGAGTACGGGCACGTACGCAGCATGTGTCAGAGCACATTGGACCGCACCAACCTGTGCTACGCGTGCGGTGAACCCGATCATCGGGCGAGCCAATGCACGCGTCCGCGCAGGTGTCCACTGTGCTCTGACAAGGGCTGCAAGGCGGACCACAGGATGGGGAGTAAGCAGTGCACCCCTCCTAAGGGTAAGAGGAAGGGCAAAAAGCCCTCTCCTCCAGCCCCGACACCGGGAAGCGGAACGGCCTCAACAGTGGCGGCCATTCCAGCGGGCCATGGCCCGCCCCAGGAGGCCATGGAGGCCTCGTAATGGATCAAACCATTCGAGTCCTCCAGGGCAATTTGACCACTGCCGAGGTGCGCAGGATCTTTTCTTGCAAACCCTCGCGCAGTGGTCAATTGCCCTTGCCGTAATAGCGGAGCCCTACAGCGTCCCAGACCATCCACGATGGTTCGGGGACGATGTGGGCTCCGTAGCTATTTACTGGGGTGGTGGCGAAGGTGACCTCGCTTGTGCCCTCATTGAAAGGGGACAGGGCTTCGTGGCCACTGAGTGGGGTCGAATAGCCGTTGTAGGCTGCTACATCTCCCCCAACCGTAATCTCGCTGATTACGAGGCGTTCCTGGACGAGGTGGGACACTGCATCCGCAGATGCCTGCCCCGTCCCGTGCTTGTCTTGGGCGACTTCAACGCTCACTCTCGTGCGTGGGGGAGTCCCCAAGATGACCGCAGGGGGGAGACCATAGTTGAATGGGCGGCGGGTCATGACCTCCGACTCTTGAATCGGGGGTCCGTAAGCACATGTGTGCGGTGGCAGGGGGAGTCGATCGTGGATTTATCATGGGCGACTCCTTCTGCCACACACATGGTGTCGGGATGGAGAGTTGCCGAAGAGATGGTCACGCTTTCCGACCATCGCCACATCGTTTTCGATGTGGCTCTTCGCCCTCTCGGCCGTGCGGCCCGCCGCAGTAGCAGCAGCCCGCCGCGACGGTGGGCCCTCAAGCGGCTTAATCGAGATTTTCTCGAAGCTGCAGCCATTGTCGCGGCCTGGCCAGAAAGCCATGTTGGAGAGGATCTGCCCGATCCTGAGAGGGAGGCGGCCTGGTTCCGGGCAACGATGACGTCGATCTGTGACTTATCGATGCCCCGAGCCAGGCCAACCAAGCGTAGGTCGGTGTACTGGTGGTCAGAGGAGATAGCGCGGCTGCGGGAGACATGCCTGCGCTCCAGACGCCTGTACACCAGAGCTAGAAGAAGGCGGCGAGCTCCTGCCGAAGTAAGGGATAGAGCCTACGAGGTATACCGAGGCGCTACGACAGCGCTCCAGGCGGCCATCGCGAACGCGAAGGCTCAGTCCTGGAGTGAACTCCTCGAGGGACTGGATAGAGATCCATGGGGGCGCCCGTACAAGATGGTACTAGGTAAGCTGCGCCCATGGGTCCCTCCTTTGACTGAAACTCTGGACCCTGAGCTGGTGGGGAGTGTGGTTGACACACTGTTTCCCAGGGTCCAGGACAGTCCCTCTCCCCCCGGGCTATCGTCGGAACCGACCATCTGGTCCGATGATCTGGGGGTGACCGACGAGGAGTTGGTCCGCGCTGTGAAGCGCCTCAGGGCTCGCAATACAGCACCAGGCCCTGACGGAATACCTGGTCGGGCTTGGGTGCTGGCTCTATCCGCCGGCCTGGGGAACAGGCTGCGGCAGCTGTTCGACAGCTGTTTACGCCGCGGAGTGTTCCCCAAGGGCTGGAAGGAGGCTAAGTTGGTCCTCTTGAAGAAGGACGGCAGGTCCGCAGACTCACCCTCTACGTATCGTCCCATTTGCCTGCTGGACGAGGCCGGCAAGTTGTTCGAAAGAATAATTGCCGCTCGTCTATGCACACACCTGTGGCGGGTAGGCCCCGACTTGTCGGATGACCAGTTTGGTTTCCGGCGTGCTCGTTCGACAGTGGACGCGATTTTTCGTGTCCGTACGCTGTCGAACCAGGCGGTGTCCCGGGGCGGGAAGGCGTTGGCGGTGTCCTTGGACATCGTAAACGCATTCAACTCCCTGCCCTGGAGGGCGATCAGGGAGGCACTCGTGTTTCACGGAGTGCCGCCCTACCTGCAGAGCATAGTCGGAGCCTACTTGCAGCACAGATGTGTGCAGTACGTGGGCAGGGACGGTACCTTGCACGAGAGGGAGGTCAGTTGCGGGGTTCCACAGGGTTCTGTACTGGGCCCGCTTCTGTGGAACCTCGCATACGACGCGGTCTTGCGTGTCGATCTCCCCGAAGGCGTACACGTCGTCTGCTACGCGGACGACACTCTTGTGTTAGCCAACGGGGACTCCTTCGACGGGACCAAGGAGCTCGCCGAGCTTGGGGTGGCTTGTGTCGTGGACAAGGTCCACGAGCTGGGTCTGAGGACAGCGCCGCACAAGACCGAGGCGCTGTGGTTCCACAAGTTCCCTAGGGGAAGGGAACCACCCAGCTTGTCGGTTCGCGTGGGTGACGTTGACATCCAGGTGGGGCGGTACCTGAAGTACCTGGGCCTCACCCTGGATAGTCGCTGGGGTTTCGAGGAGCACTTCAGCCGCTCCGTCTCCCGGATCCAGAAGGTGGTGGGTGCTCTGCACAGACTGCTGCCTAATCTCGGGGGACCTAGGGAGGGAGTTCGCCGCCTCTACGCCGGAGTCGTGCGGTCGATGGCACTCTACGGAGCGCCCGTCTGGTGGGAGCGACTGGCGCTCCGACGCAGCAGGACTATGTTTTATAGCCTGCAGCGTATTGTCGCCATCCGGATCGCACGAGGATATCGGACGATATCCTTCGAGGTGGCAACTCTCCTGGCGCGGTTCCCGCCCTTCGACATCTTGGCGGAGATGGACGCGCGTGTGTACGTGCGCCTCCGCCATGATGACGGGAGCGGAGTCGCGCCTGCTGAAGTGCGGGTGCAAGAGCGCCGACGTGCGCTCGGGATGTGGCGCGAGCGGCTCGAGGAGCCGTGGAACATGCGCCAACGCGCCGTCGGCGCGATTGTGCCGAGCTTTGAAACTTGGCTGGGGAGGGAAACGGGTAACGTCCCCTATAGACTTACTCAGGTACTCACCGGGCACGGGTGCTTCGGTGAGTACCTGAATAGGATCGGACGCGAACCGACACCGCAGTGCCACCACTGTGGGAGGGATCGGGACTCCGCCCAGCACACGCTTGAGGAATGCTCGGCGTGGTGCGAGGACCGGCGGACCCTGATCGCCAGGATCGGGCAGGACCTCTCTCTACCAGGCGTAGTAGAGACTATGCTGGTAGATGAGACGGCGTGGAAGGCAGTGGCCTCTTTCTGTGAGACCGTTATGGTTCGGAAAGAGGCCGCCGAGCGAGATCGCGAGAGGGCTGATCCCGCTCGGAGAAGGAGGCGACGGCGAGGCGGCAGTGGGCGCCCCGCTGCGCCTGCCCCATAAGGGGCTTTGCGTGGTATCCCCTGCCAAACAGGGGACCTTTCGGGTTCGTGGGTGGTCGGAGTGCGGGCTTCGACTGTCCGTTAAACGGGCCCCGGGAGGGCGGCGGCACATTGTGGCAATGTGCCGCTGTGAACACCGTGGTGTTCGGGGGTGGCTAGATAGCCTCCCCCTGGATGTGCGAAGGCACAGCGCGAGGGGGGCACCGGTGCGTTCCTTTTGGAGATCCCGGAGCCCTCCGACATGCGTCGAGGATGGCCACCGGGGGGATTTTAGTGAGTCCACGAGTCCGTGAACCTCACATAACCCTACTGTACCCTCCATGCAGTAGGGTATCTGGTTGCAGATTTTGCCCCTCGTCAACAAAAAAAAAAAAAAAAGGTTAGGTTAGGTAAGGTTTTTTTTTTTTTTTTTTTTCCTGTCCGGGCGCAGAGGCCCGGCCCGCGAGCTAGCCTACATGCTGTCTCCTCCAATGTGGATTTGGAGTCTTTCTTACTGAATGATTGTACACGGGGTGAGTATCTTTATTTCTTAACCTAGCATGGATATTTGATCTTTATTTCTTATTATCTATTTTGCTTATTATTATTACTTTATACATTTTAATATTTTATCACTATTGTCCAAACTATTGATATAGGTTAACTTAATTTACATTTCACTATTTTATAATGTTCCTATATATACTTTATTATACATATTCAGCATTATTATATCCGTTTTCTTATTTGACTTCTTAGATATTATACCTAGATTTATACAGCACCTTAATATAAACATTTTTCCTGAACTTGTAATTATCGGTTATTTTGACATGAACTTGACACTATTACACTCATATAGATTATTTTTATTTACATTTCCTTATTTTTATAATGTTCCTATATATACTCATTATATATAAAACAACATATTTATTATCTATTCTTATTTCTACATATAACTTTTTTACCTATATTAATACAATAATCTATAAACACATTTCTACTTTCATTATCCCTAATTATCAAATATATATTTTCCTTTCTTAAGGCAATGTTTAGATTTTGCTCAAGCTCATATCTCAGCAAGCCATAGAGGTTAGGTTAGGTTAGGTTAGGTTAGGTTAGGTTAGGTTAGGTTTTTTTTTTTTTTTTTTTTTTTTTTTTTGTCCTACCCGTACCACCATCTATAAATGGCACTAAGTACGAGGTTAGGTTAGGTTAGGTTAGGTTAGGTTAGGTTAGGTTAGGTTAGGTTAGGTTAGGTTAGGTTAGGTTAGGTTAGGTTAGGTTAGGTTAGGTTAGGTTAGGTTAGGTTAGGCACATGACATGATTGAAGTCACTGAAGGACTTTTGTGACTACGCGTCGAGCAGGGGGGAGGGTGTCATCGCGGTGTCACTAGACATCGCAAACGCATTTGGCACCCTCCCCTATGGGGTGATCAGTGAGGCACTTCGATACCATGAGGTGCCTCACTACCTAAGGCGAATTGTTGAGCACTACCTAACCGAGAGGGTAGTGCTCTGGGAAAACAAGGACGGGCAACAGGGGGAGAGACAGATGGCCTGCGGCGTGCCCCAGGGTTCCGTGCTCGGTCCACTTTTATGGAACCTGGGGTACGACTGGGCAATCCGGGGGGAGCTGCTTCCGCGCACACTCGTCGTCTGCTACGCGGACGACACAATGGTGGCTGTGCGCGGGAGCGACAAGCGGGAAACCTCACGGAGGGCGGAAGTGGCGGCCGAGCTGGCGATTGAACGGATCACCAGGCTCGGCCTAAAGGTGAGCCTCCCGAAGACTGAGGCTATAGTCTTCGGGGGGCGCGGGTGGAATCTGCCCGCGAATGCGGCGCTCACCCTGGAGGGTGGAGCGGTCCAAATAAAGCCCCACATTAAATATCTGGGGCTCATATTGGACCGCAAGTGGGATTTCGGGGAGCATTTCTCGAGGTTAGCTCCCCGAATCGTGGGCGCCGCATCGGCGCTGGGCAGCCTTCTGCCCAATATAGGAGGGCCGGGCTCCTTGTGCCGCCGGCTATATGCCGGCGTGACAAGGAGCATGGCCCTCTATGGGGCCCCAATATGGGCGGACAAGCTGTCCGCCCGAAATAGGGCCCTGCTGCGGAGGCCACAACGGGTCGTGGCCCTCAGGATGGTGAGGGCCTATATGACGGTGGCCCATGCAGCGGCCTGCCTCCTCGCGTGCACCCCCCCGTGGGAGCTAGACGCAGAGGTGCACGCAGAGACCTACCAACGTAGGTCCAGGGTCCGGACAACAGGTGAACGCCCGGACCCCGAGGAGGTGGCAGCCTCCCGTCGCGCGACGGAGCGCCGACTGCGGGACCGATGGAAGGCCCAACTCGAGGTCGCCCCTTATGGTCTCCGTACCATAGAGGCGATCCTCCCAACGGCCGACCTTTGGCTGAAGAGGGCAGTCGGCGCGACGTCGTACCGGCTCGTGCAGGTACTGACCGGGCATGGGTGCTTCGGTCACTACCTGCACAGAATCGGAAGAGAGCCGGCCCCGCTGTGCCATGAGTGCGGAAGTCCCGACGACACCGCGCAGCACACCCTTGAGGTGTGCAGTCGTTGGGACGCGGAGCGTGGCCTCATGGCACGCACCATTCAGCGGGTGGACCTCTCGCTCCAAAGCATTGTTGAAGCAATGCTGAGCAACGAGAGGTCCTGGGAGGCGGTGGTCTCCTTCTGCGAAACAGTCATTTCGCAAAAGGAGACCGCGGAGCGGGAGCGCGAGGAAGATCCTCTCGCGCACCCCCTCCGGCGCAGACGGCTTGGGTTGAGAAGGCGGCGTTTCGCCGCCAGACTCAACCCATAGTGGCTGCAGGTGGAGGATGGGAGTCCTCTGCCCGCAGTGATCAGCCACTGAGCGGTCTGGGAGAGGGCCAAGCGTGCTCGCCCTTCTCCCCTTCGGCGCGGGAAGCCCCGGCAACGGCTGGGGTGCCACCGGTGGACATCGTGGACTATGCCTTCGCGGGTTCCACGGTGTCCAACAAAACCGGCGAGAGGGCACGTCCGGGTGGTTTTTAGTGGGTAGCACTCCCTACCTCTCCTCACTCTGAGGAGGGAGAGGCGATGTGTAGTCCCACATAACCCTCCGACACTCCCATGTTCGGAGGGTATGCGTAACGCATTTTCCACCTGGTCAACAAAAAAAAAAAAAAAAAAAAAAAAAAAAAAAAAAAAAAGGTTAGGTTAGGTTAGGTTAGGTTAGGTTAGGTTAGGTTAGGTTATGTGTACCTGTCCGGACGTAAAGTCCGGCCCGCGAGCTAGCCTACATTTTGTCCTCTGAATGTGACAGAGACTTTTTCTACTCTCTTTCATTCGGTCTATCTTTCTTTCTCCATACTATGTCTTTCTTCCTTACATTTGCATTGTGGGTTGCAATGCTCAGCTATAGTGCTGTCTTCGTTCATACATGTGCACTGCGGGATGCAGTGCTCGGCTATATTCCTTGTTTTTTATTTGTGTTTTATTATTAGGGTTCTTTATTTTTAATTTAATTCCTTAATTACTACATTTTTATTCTTACTTACTATGATTATACAGTAAATTGCCACATAAATCTAACCAGGATGGGTTTATACATTTTCTTCTTACTTACTACAATTGTACAGTGATCTGTTTTCTCTTACACTATTTTTCTATTTTTACAACTAGACATTTAACCTTATATCTTATCTTTATCTTCATTGTTATTATTTGTTATTACACTTATGCTGTTTTATATATTTTATTATATATATTCAACATAAATTTCTTATACTTTTACTTATTTATGATCATAGATACTATTACCATGCAACACAGTACTCACAAAACACAAAATCAATACATACATAGCTTACATTTAGTTAACTAGTCAAGGTTTCTAATTTAACAATTTTTAGGTATCTTATAGTATTTTATTCACATTTATTATTTTTATGGTGCTCTTACATATACTTATTATATATAATACATCATACTTATTTATCTATCCTTATTTCTACGTATTACTTTATTACCTATACTCTTGCAATATTCTAAAAATACATACCTACTATGTTTATCTCCAATGACCATGCATATGTTTTCCTTTGTTAGGGTAATGTCTAGTTTTTGTTCTACCTCATATCTCAACAAACCATAGATGGGGCATTCTAACAGGACGTGCTGAACCGTCTCCTCTTTATTAGGTTAGGTTAGGTTAGGTTAGGTTAGGTTAGGTTAGGTTAGGTTTAGGTTAGGTTAGGTTAGGTTAGGTTAGGTTAGGTTAGGTTAGGTTAGGTTAGGTTAGGTTAGGTTAGGTTAGGTTAGGTTAGGTTAGGTTAGGTTAGGTTAGGTTAGGTTAGGTTAGGTTAGGTTAGGTTAGGTTAAGGCCATTAACGGCATAAGGTTGGAGGAGATAGGCCTGCAGCATGTCAGGGTCAGGAACTCGGTGACGGGGGGCCGAGTCATCGAGGTCCCTGGAGCAGATAGCGGAAGGGCGGCGGACAGCCTCGCAGCAAAGCTGCAGGTCCTCGTGGGCGACGTTGCCCATGTAAGCCGCCCTGAAAAGATGGCCGCTATCGAGGTCGCCGGCCTAGACGAGTCGGCGACAAGGGAGACCCTGGCGGCTGCCGTCGCCAAGGCGGGGGGATGCGCCGAGGCGCACATTAAGGTGGGGGGTATTCGCCCTACATACTTTAATGGTAGTGGGGTGGCCCTCGTGCAATGCCCGGTGGGGACTGCAAAAGCTCTCCTCAAGTGTGGTCATATCCTGGTAGGCTGGTCGTCTGCCAGGGTCAACTCCGTCGGACCAGCACCCATGCGGTGCTACAAATGTATGGGTGTCGGCCACGCGCGTGAGCTGTGCCCCTCAAAGGTGGACCGGGGCCAGATGTGTTACCGGTGCGGCGCAGAGGGGCACAAAGCAGCCGAATGCTGGGAGGAGAAGGTATGGTGCGCAGTATGCCACCATGCAGGCCTCCCAGCCGACCACGTTATGAGTGGACCAAAATGCTCCCCACCGGAGACAAAGGGAAGAGAGGCGAGGCCGAGACCCTCCCGCCCCACCCGACCCCCTCCAGCCGAAACAGCCGCCAGCCGGCACCAAGAGGACAACCGTATGGACGTCTAAATGCCAGCACACCAGCATCTAGACGTCCTGCAGATAAACGCCAACCACTCCGCCAGAGCTCAGGATCTGCTCATGCAGGCCATGGCGGAGTGGGCAATTGGCGTTACGGTTGTAGCGGAGCCATACTTCGTCCCCCCACAATCTAATTGGGTAGGGGATACCGACGGAGTAGTGGCGATCGTGGTGCCGGCGATGGGGGACCTCCCCCCCTTATCAAGGATCGAGGGTGGCCCGGGATTCGTGGCGGCCAGATGGGGGAACGACACGGTGCTGGTGGCCGTGTACTTCTCCCCCAATAGGCCGCTGCGGGAGTTTGACACGTTCCTGGGGATCCTAGGGGGGGTGGTCCGGAGGGCTGCCCCGAGGCAGGTTATGGTCCTGGGGGACCTCAACGCCAAAAGTTCGGCATGGGGTTCCCCCATTACGGACCATAGGGGTATGGCTCTTGGGGATTGGGTGACGGCAACGGGACTCGTGGTCCTAAACCGGGGCACCGCGAATACCTGCGTGCGGCGGCAAGGGGGGTCAATCGTGGACGTCACGTTCGCGACCCCTGCCATAGCTGCACGCGTCACGGATTGGCGCGTCCTGGAGGATGTGGAGACCCTCTCAGATCACCTGTACATCAGGATGAGGGTCTTCACAGCAGGGGTTCCACCGTCGCCCATCACGGGCAGAGCCAGGAGGGGGCGAAAGTTCCCAAAGTGGTCCCTGGTCCATTTGGACAGGGACAAGGCGAACGAGGCGGCCATGGTGGAGGCGTGGTGTGCTGCCCCACCCGTCACCCTCGGAGCTGAGGAAAGGGCGGCACAGTTCCGAGTCGCATTACAGACGGTGTGCGACGCGGCCATGCCTCGGGTCGGTCGCCTGTTCAACCGCAAGAGAGTATACTGGTGGTCCGCTGAAATTGCGGCCCTGCGGTCCACCAGTAACAGTGCCCGCCGCGCCTACCAACACTGTAGGCGCAGGCGGCACAGTGCGGAAGAGGAGGAAGGGCTCCACAGGGCCCTCAAAGAGGCTAAGGGGGCCCTCCAGGTTGCGATCGCCAAGGCCAAGGACGAAGCTCACGAGTCGTTCTTGGCTACCCTGGACAGGGACCCATGGGGGCGGCCGTACAAGGTGGTGCGTAACAAAATGCGCACCGCTCCCCCCATGGACTCCCTGGAGCCCGAACTCCTCCAGAGGGTAGTCGAGGGGCTGTTTCCGCCACCTCCCTCGATCTCTCCCCCGTCGATGGTCGACCCCAGAACGGAGTCGGAGGCCGAGCTCGTCGTTGCACCAATAAGTGACGACGAGTTCGAGCGTGTGACAGACCGACTCCGGGGCTGCAACAAAGCCCCGGGCCCGGACGGCGTTCCCGGTCGCGTCCTCGCAGTCGCCCTGGAACACCTGGGGGACCGACTCAGGCACGTCATGGATGACTGCCTGAGAGAGGGAAGGTTCCCGAGGGTGTGGAAGGAGGGGCGACTATGCCTCCTCCGTAAAGAGGGTCGGCCACAGGATTGCCCGTCCGCCTATCGCCCCATAGTGCTGCTGGATGAGGCCGGAAAAGCGTTTGAACGCATCCTGGCCTCCCGGATCCTGCAGCACCTGGAGACCGCCGGCCCGAACGTCTCTGATAGACAATTCGGGTTCCGGGAAGGGCGGTCCACGCTCGACGCGCTAAAGTCACTGAAGGACTTTTGTGACTACGCGTCGAGCAGGGGGGAGGGTGTCATCGCGGTGTCACTAGACATCGCAAACGCATTTGGCACCCTCCCCTATGGGGTGATCAGTGAGGCACTTCGATACCATGAGGTGCCTCACTACCTAAGGCGAATTGTTGAGCACTACCTAACCGAGAGGGTAGTGCTCTGGGAAAACAAGGACGGGCAACAGGGGGAGAGACAGATGGCCTGCGGCGTGCCCCAGGGTTCCGTGCTCGGTCCACTTTTATGGAACCTGGGGTACGACTGGGCAATCCGGGGGGAGCTGCTTCCGCGCACACTCGTCGTCTGCTACGCGGACGACACAATGGTGGCTGTGCGCGGGAGCGACAAGCGGGAAACCTCCCGGAGGGCGGAAGTGGCGGCCGAGCTGGCGATTGAACGGATCACCAGGCTCGGCCTAAAGGTGAGCCTCCCGAAGACTGAGGCTATAGTCTTCGGGGGGCGCGGGTGGAAGCTGCCCGCGAATGCGGCGCTCACCCTGGAGGGTGGAGCGGTCCAAATAAAGCCCCACATTAAATATCTGGGGCTCATATTGGACCGCAAGTGGGATTTCGGGGAGCATTTCTCGAGGTTAGCTCCCCGAATCGTGGGCGCCGCATCGGCGCTGGGCAGACTTCTGCCCAACATAGGAGGGCCGGGCTCCTTGTGCCGCCGGCTATATGCCGGCGTGACAAGGAGCATGGCCCTCTATGGGGCCCCAATATGGGCGGACAAGCTGTCCGCCCGAAATAGGGCCCTGCTGCGGAGGCCACAACGGGTCGTGGCCCTCAGGATGGTGAGGGCCTATATGACGGTGGCCCATGCAGCGGCCTGCCTCCTCGCGTGCACCCCCCCGTGGGAGCTAGACGCAGAGGTGCACGCAGAGACCTACCAACGTAGGTCCAGGGTCCGGACAACAGGTGAACGCCCGGACCCCGAGGAGGTGGCAGCCTCCCGTCGCGCGACGGAGCGCCGACTGCGGGACCGATGGAAGGCCCAACTGGAGGTCGCCCCTTATGGTCTCCGTACCATAGAGGCGATCCTCCCAACGGCCGACCTTTGGCTGAAGAGGGCAGTCGGCGCGACGTCGTACCGGCTCGTGCAGGTACTGACCGGGCATGGGTGCTTCGGTCACTACCTGCACAGAATCGGAAGAGAGCCGGCCCCGCTGTGCCATGAGTGCGGAAGTCCCGACGACACCGCGCAGCACACCCTTGAGGTGTGCAGTCGTTGGGACGCGGAGCGTGGCCTCATGGCACGCACCATTCAGCGGGTGGACCTCTCGCTCCAAAGCATTGTTGAAGCAATGCTGAGCAACGAGAGGTCCTGGGAGGCGGTGGTCTCCTTCTGCGAAACAGTCATTTCGCAAAAGGAGACCGCGGAGCGGGAGCGCGAGGAAGATCCTCTCGCGCATCCCCTCCGGCGCAGACGGCTTGGGTTGAGAAGGCGGCGTTTCGCCGCCAGACTCAACCCATAGTGGCTGCAGGTGGAGGATGGGAGTCCTCTGCCCGCGATGATCAGCCACTGAGCGGTCTGGGAGAGGGCCAAGCGTGCTCGCCCTTCTCCCCTTCGGCGCGGGAAGCCCCGGCAACGGCTGGGGTGCCACCGGTGGACATCGTGGACTATGCCTTCGCGGGTTCCACGGTGTCCAACAAAACCGGCCAGAGGGCACGTCCGGGTGGTTTTTAGTGGGTAGCACTCCCTACCTCTCCTCACTCTGAGGAGGGAGAGGCGATGTGTAGTCCCACATAACCCTCCGACACTCCCATGTTTGGAGGGTATGCGTAACGCATTTTCCACCTGGTCAACAAAAAAAAAAAAAAAAAAAAAAAAAAGGTTAGGTTAGGTTTTTTTTTTTTTTTTTTTTTTTTTTTTTTTCCTGTCCGGACGCTGAGGTCCGGCCCGCGAGCTAGCCTACTTCTAACCCTCCGACTTGAGGTCAGAGTCCTTGTTAACTGACAACTCTTTCATTCTTTCTTATCTTTTATTCAATCTTTCATCCTTCATACTGTATCTTTCTTTCATTCATCCTTCTTTTACTCTTTCATTGGTGGGTTGCCAATGATTAACTATGTGGTATTATATCTATTTCTTTATTTCATATGTTTAAGGATGGGATGGATAGGGTTCATTTTTTATTTTATATAGCCTCCCAATTTGGGTTACAATTTATTCTAATTCTATTTCTAAAAGGTTTATACAAGAATATTACTTAATTAAGTTATTACTATTTTAATCCTACATATTTTATTACATTTTAATTACAGTTTCCCATATAGTTGTACATATCTATATTTTTTTTTTATAATCTAACTTATTTGTATGCAACTTATATATATTTTATAATATATATAATTCATAACTTATCTAACTATTTATTTCTTAACATTACTTTTTTAACAATTTTTGTACAGAAATCAAGGAAAATTGTTCGTGCTTTTTTATTTTCGATGATATTACTTGCATTTTGGGCTGTTATATCGCATTCTAGTAGGTTCTCAGCTTCGTGTCTGGCGTAACCGTATACAGGGCATTCGAAAATTACGTGCGTACTCGTTTCTTCCCTACCTGGTTCACAGATGCACGATGGGTTCTCTTTACACTTAAACCGGGTTAAGTATTCCGAGAACCCACCGTGCCCCGTGAATATTTGGGTCGTCACTCCGGTTGGTTCCAGCTTTCTTACAATTTTATGGGCCTTTATAGCGTCTGGGAAAAACAACTTGGTGACCGCGCCTTTTTCCTCCGATTTGTACCTCCGGTTCCATTCGCCAAGCGAATCCTCGCGGATTTGTCGCTTTACGTATGAAACCGGACATGCATCGTATTCTGGCTTAGTTTTCCCCTTGAGTGCTGCCTCTTTTGCCAGTTTATCGGCTCTCTCGTTTCCACTCATCCCTGCATGTGCTTTGATCCAAAACAAAGAAATTTCTTTGTTTTGGAGTGCGATAGTGGCCAGATTTTTCCGGGTTTCTATCGCCAGTGGATGGGTGGAGCCGTTGTTTGTCAACGTTTCGAGAGCCAATCGTGAGTCACTGTAGATGCCGTAGCTTATTTCAGGACGCTTGACTACCTCCCGCGTGGCTCTACATATGGCGTACAGTTCCGCCTGGTAGACCGTGCAGTACGATGGCAGCTTAAGTTTAAGGTTCTTTGTCTCCGCTTCGCTATTCCAGAAGGACAGCGCTGCGCCGACCTTCCCCTCAATCTTGCTGCCATCTGTGAATATCCGGACTGCCTGGACGTTGTGTTGTGCAACGTCTTGCTGGTCTATCAGGCTTACGAACTCCACGCACATATGCTTTGCCGGATGCGGAGTCAGCTTATACGCTACTCTACGCTCTACCTCCCTGTCTCCCAACATCGGCTGTGGGACTCCGCGCTTGGCCTCATAAAGGGCTGCTGCCTCCTGGATCCTAAGATCCAGTGGCAGTATTCCGGCCAGTAATAGTGCCGAGTTAAGGGAGACAGTTCGATATGACTTGGTGAGCTTTTGGGCAAACACTCTTTGGACAGCATTTAGTTTTTTACGCACATTTTGTTTCTCAGTTGCCTTTACCCAGGCGCTGGCCGCATACATTATAACTGGTTCAACTGTAGCTGTGTATATTACACGAATCACCTCCGGGTGCAGTCCCCAACCAACCCTAGCGGCTCTCGATAGCTGCTTATATATATTTAAAGCTTTCCTACACACTTCTGCTGTATGGTTGTTAAATGTGAGCTTATTGTCTATCGTGATGCCTAGGATTTTTATGTCTTCAGACATGCCAATATCGACCCCGCCCATGCTCAGCTGTGGTGTATCGAATTTAAGTTTACGTGTTATAACCATCGCGCAGGTTTTGTGCGGTGCGAATTTGAGCTTGTTTTCGATACCCCACTCCCGGACATAGGCGAGAGCGGCATTGGCATGTCTCTGCACCTCCAGGGCCGTGTTTCCATCAAACAGCAGCACTACATCATCAGCGAACGCCTGAACATAATCGCCACGTCGTTCTAAACCTTTTAGGAGAGGATCAAGGAGAAGGTTCCAGAGTATGGGTCCGCCGATGGAGCCTTGGACACAGCCTTTGTTTGTGCTTTTAAGATGTTCGTAGCCGGCGTATCTCACTCTGACCGTTCTGTTTTCGAGGTAGCTGTCGATTGCTCTTCTCAGGTTTATGGGACATCCTGCTTCTGCAAGTCTTACTCTAATGGCTGGCCACCACGCGCTGTCGAAGGCTCCCTCTATGTCTAATGATACCATAACTATTAGCTTTTTCTGATCAAGTTTGGTACGAATGCGCTGCATCAGATCATAGAGGGAGTCTTCGGTACTCTTTTGTGGCATAAACCCATATTGTAGAGTGCTCATCTTTGGGACCAGGTGCCATTTTAATCGACCAACTACCATCTTCTCGAAGATCTTGCCCAGGACTGGTAGTAGCCCTATGGGCCTGTATGATTTTGGATTAGTGTAATCCTCCTTCCCAGGTTTCCTCAGGACTACCACCGTTGCTTCCTTCCACATCATGGGGAAGTGGCCGTGGGCTAAGCATCTGTTACACAGATGCTTAGCCCACGGTTAGGTTAGGTTAGGTTAGGTTAGGTTAGGTTAGGTTAGGTTAGGTTAGGTTAGGTTAGGTTAGGTTAGGTTAGGTTAGGTTAGGTTAGGTTAGGTTAGGTTAGGTTAGGTTAGGTTAGGTTAGGTTAGGTTAGGTTAGGTTAGGTTAGGTTAGGTTGGGGAACCCCCCACAGTGCTTGCTTCCACGTAGCGTTCCCCGGGCAACGACCTGGTCCTGTCACCGTAACGGAGTGGCAGGCCAGTGATCGGCGAAAGTGCACTGTGCGTTGAAGACTTTTTTGCGGACACTTCAACACTTGCGGCGGCTATGCCTAAGCTACCATCGCGGGACGCCTCCGGGCGGTTCTTAAAAGGCCCTTGTCAGGGCCAACCAAAAGGCCCTTCTCAGGGCCAACCAAAAGGCCCTTCTCAGGGCCAACCAAAAGGCCCTTCTCAGGGCCAACCAAAAGGCCCTTCTCAGGGCCAAACCAAAGGCCCTTCTCAGGGCCAAACAAAAGGCCCTTCTCAGGGCCAACCAAAAGGCCCTTCTCAGGGCCAACCAACAGGCCCTTCTCAGGGCCAACCAAAAGGCCCTTCTCAGGGCCAAACCAAAGGCCCTTCTCAGGGCCAAACCAAAGGCCCTTCTCAGGGCCACGCCGGCGATGTCAGTATGGCGTCGGAGGTTTGCCGCCCATCACCGGGTAGCATGTTCCGCAGGCTGTCGGTCGACGTGTTGTCGGACTCCGACAACGAGTCGCTCGTTCCAGAGTCGGACGGAAGTTCGGCGATGGAAGCCGAAAGTCGCTTTCAAAAGCGGAAGCGATCCTTCCTGAAGGACGGCGGCGAAGGCTCCTCGGACTCCACGAGGAGTGCTAAGCCAAAAAAGAAGGCGAAGGCCAAAAAGCCTTCCACTGTGGTGGACACCCACGACGTGGGTCTGGCGGACGCCCAACGTCAGTTGGACCTCGCACGAAGGGCTCAGTTCCAGGAAGACCTGGAAGAGAGGGTCGCCGCGAAGGAGATGCAGGCGCAGGCCGCCCGGGCTAAGTCCGGGTACGGTGCGTCTAGCGTCTTATACGCGGACCACTCGCTGGCCGAGCTGGAGCGCATGGCGCAGGAGGACGAAGAGGAGATCAGGGTGGTCGCCTCTAAGTCCTCCAATCTAAAAGGGACATTCCAAAAGTCCCTTAAATGCAGGGCCGCCAGCATGGGTGGCATCGTCCGGGAGCTGGTGCAACGCACAGCCACCGACGAGACGCGCCAACTGCAGGCGAAGTTAGATCGCCTGCAGTCGGAGGTCAGCCAGCTGCATAAGAAGCTGGCTGAGGTCACGGCCCAGCCAACCCAAGCTGAGCCGAGACCTGCGGTGGAGGGCCCTTCCTCCTCTTCCAACCTTGAGGATGTCATCCGCAAGGTTGTGATGGAGGAAAGGGCATTTACGAGAGCCTGCCTCGCTGGCATCGAGGACAGGCTCTTGCCCGAAAAGCGCCTCCGACCGCCCCTCGCGGCGGACAAGAGGCCGTGCGAGCCTGGGCCATCCTCCCAAAGGGAGGACGCCCTTCTCCCTTCCACCACCCCGTCCACCCAGCCGTGGACGAAGGTGGTCAAAAAGGGGAAGGGCATGGCCAAGAAGGCGAGAGCGGCCGCCGCCCCTGCCTCCCCAGCCAACATCTCCCCTCCCTGCCCGTCCCAGACGACCGGCAAGGGGAAGGGGAAGGGGAAGGGGCAAAAGTCGGCCCCTAAGCCCGCCACCGCTGCTCCGGCAGCTAAAAGGGCCCCTGCCGGTGGGAGAAAAACCCTAGTTTCTCCCAAAACCGCGGCCGTCGTGGTGACGCTCACCGCGGAGGCTGCGGAGCGTGGTGAGACGTACGAGTCCGTGCTGAAACGGGCTCGTACCAACGCCGATCCCACCAAGTTGGGAATCGGCGCCATCACGTGCCGCCAGACCCAAGCCGGGGCTCGTATTTTCGAGTTCCCGGGGGCCCAGGGCGGCACCAACGCTGACCTCTTCGCAACGAAGTTGCAAGAGGTCATCGCGGACGCGGCCAAGGTGGTAAGGCCCGTCAAGTCGGCGGCCCTCGAGGTGACCAATCTGGACGATTCGGTCACCAAAGAGGAGGTCGTGGCGGCGCTCGCAGCAATAGGGGGCTGCAACACCGCAGCGGTACAGGGTCGGGCTATCAGGCCCGGCCGCGGCGGCATGGGCACAATCCGCCTGGAGTGCCCGGTCACCGCAGCTAAGGCCGTCCTTGCCAAGGGACGGCTTGCCGTCGGGTTTGGGTCGTGTGTGGTCCGAGCACTTGGTGAGCAGCCTTTGCGCTGCTACAAGTGCTTCGGAATCGGCCACACACGGGCCCTCTGTCCGTCCAAGGTGGACAGGTCGGACGCCTGTTACCGCTGCGGTAAGGAGGGGCACATGTCCGCCTCCTGCACGGCCGCCAAGCCGCACTGCGCGGTGTGCGCCGCCAGTGGCCGCCCGGCGGACCACGTGATGAGGGGGAGGAACTGCAATCCTCCCCCAAAGAAGGGCAAAGCGCAGGCGCCGTCCCAGCCTGCCGCTACCACCGTCGTCCCTGAGGCTGGGACCTCGGTGGCCGACGAGGGGGGTGCGATGTCCAAATGATGGATAGGTCCGGACATCGCATCCTACAGGCGAATACTAACCACTGTAAAGCAGCCCAGGACCTGCTGATGCAGGCCCTGGCTGAGTGGTTAGTAGACGTTGCGGTGGTCGCCGAGCCGTACTCTGTCCCTGGCCGTTGGCTGGGTGATCGGGACGGCTCGGTGGCGTTGGTGTCGCGGTCTTCCACGGACTCCCCTCCCCTCTCGCTCTTAGAGAGGGGACCGGGATACGTGGCCGCCGCGTGGGGAGAAATAGCCCTGGTGGGGGTCTATTTCTCCCCTAACCGCCCTTTACAGGACTTTGAGGATTTTCTCGAAGTCCTGACCGCAGTAGTCGGTAGGGCGGCGCCGCGCCAGGTCGCCGTATTGGGCGACCTGAACGCTAAGTCGGCGGCCTGGGGCAACCGGGCCGCCTCTTGCAACGTCCGCGGGCGGGCCGTCGAATTTTGGGCGGCCTCGTCGGGCGTGTCCCTCCTAAATAGAGGGACGGCCCACACGTGTGTGCGGCAACGGGGAGGGACGGTGGTGGACGTGTCGTTCGCCACCCCCGCACTTGCCGCCCGCGTCGTCGGCTGGCGGGTGGAAACGGTGGAGACCTTGTCGGACCACCGATACGTGCGGTTCGACATCGTCTCCACCCAGAGCCCCCGGGGGATGGCCCGCTCGGGCCAGTCCCCCTTTCCACGGTGGGCTCAGATCCACCTGGACCGAGGGGCGGCCAAGGAGGCGGCGTTCGTCCAGGACTGGCTCACGCCTCCTATCAATGTCCTGGACGTCGACGCCTCGGCGGTCCGACTGCGGGAGTCCCTGACCGAGGTGTGCAACTCCAGCATGCCTCGGTCTCGCCGCCCACCTCCCCGACGCGCCGTCTATTGGTGGTCGGAGGAGCTGGCGGGGCTCCGGGCCGCCTGCGTGGTGGCCAGGAGGGCCTACACGCGGAGTCGACGGCGGAACGTGCGGGACGCGTCGAACGAGGACCTTCTCTACGCCTCGTACGTAGAGGCAAAGAAGGTCCTCAAGGCGGCTATGTTCGCCGCCGACGACGCGGCGAGGGCCGAAATGCTAGAGGGTCTCGACAGAGACCCGTACGGGAGACCGTATAAGGCGGCGCGGAATAAACTGCGCCCCTTCGGTCCCCCGCTAGCAGAGACCCTCGAGCCGGCGTTGCTGGATGGGGTGGTTCGGTCCTTGTTTCCAACAGGGACCAACTTCACCCCTCCAGTGATGGACCCCCCGCGGGAGGCGGCTCCGCCGGCGGAGGAGGTCCCTCCGGTCACGGGGGCGGAGTTTGGCGCGGCGACGCTTCGCCTCCGCGCCAAGAAAACCGCCCCCGGGCCGGACGGCGTCCCCGCAAGGGTGGTGGCCATTGCGGCCACCCAAATGGCGGACAGGTTTCGGGACCTCTTCAGCGCGTGTTTCACGGCTGGGAGGTTCCCGAAAGCCTGGAAGGAGGGGCAACTGTGCCTCCTCCGTAAGGAGAGACGACCGGCAGACTCCCCCTCGGCATACCGACCCATCGTTCTGCTCGATGAGGTCGGTAAACTGTTCGAGGGGATCGTCGCCGGTCGGCTGAATGGCCTCCTGCGGGGGGTTGGGCCGAACCTGTCGGACGCCCAATTCGGTTTCCGAGTTGGGCGTTCGACAGTGGACGCGCTGGCCCGGCTGAAGGGCCAGGTGAGGGAGGCCGTGGAGTCTGGGGACGGAGTGTTGGCTGTGTCATTTGACATAGCCAACGCGTTCAATTCCGTCCCCCACTCCACGATCTTGGAGGCACTCCGGTACCACGGAGTGCCTTCATACTTGCGGGCCCTCTTGGCCAGCTACTTGGAGGACCGAGCGGTCCTCCTCGTAGACAAGGCTGGCCAAGTCCGGAGGTACGGCGCGGAGTCTGGTGTTCCGCAGGGGTCGGTCCTAGGACCACTCCTGTGGAACATCGGCTTCGACTGGCTCCTGCGGGGATCCCTCCTCCCGGGCACGAGTATCATCTGCTACGCGGATGACACTCTCCTCACTGCCCGGGGGAGGGATTTTAGGGAGGCGGCCAGTTTGGCCTCGGCTGGCGGATCCTTGGTCGCGGGAAGGATCCGCCGCCTCGGGTTGGGGGTTGCGCTGCACAAGACCGAGGCCGTGTTCTTCCACGGGCCTCGGCAGCGCATCCCTCTTGACGCCCACATCGTCGTGGAGGGCGTCAGGATCGGGGTGAGGACCCAGATGAAATATCTGGGCCTCACCCTGGACAGCAGGTGGCGCTTCGGCCCGCACTTCAGCGGGTTGTCAGCGCGCCTGCTGAAGGCGGCGAACGCCCTCTCGTGGCTCCTCCCAAACCTGGGAGGGCCGAAGGCGAGATGCCGGCATTTGTATGCCGGCATCTTGAAGAGCATGGCCCTTTACGGGGCCCCCATCTGGGCGGACTCCCTCCACAGGAGGGAGAATGCGACCGCCATCCGCAGGCCACAAAGGGCCATTGCACTGCGGGTGGCGAGAGCCTACCGCTCGGTGGGCTTTGCGGTAGCGTGCGCTCTGGCCGGCACCCCGCCTTGGGAACTCGAGGCGTGGGTGCTCGCCAGAGTGTACGAGTGGACGGCGGGGCGCAGGGCGCTCGGGGAGTGCCCTGCCCCAGAAGAGCGGGAGGCCGTCCGCAGAGAGGCGAGGGACGCAACCGTCCAACATTGGACGGAGGCCCTCGCCACCGCAGCCTTTGGCCGCAGAACGTTGGACGCGCTCGGGCCAGTCCTGCAGGACTGGCTCGGGCGGTCCCACGGTTTCCTTTCTTTCCGTCTGGTGCAGGTGCTATCCGGGCATGGCGTCTTCGGATCGTGCCTGCATCGGATCGGAAGAGAGGAGACCCCGGCCTGCCACGATTGTGGCGCGGCGGTGGACACGGCGCAGCACACCCTGGAGGTGTGTGCGTCGTGGTCTGGGCCGCGCCGCCAATTGATGGCGGTGGTCGGGCAGGACCTCTCGCTGCCCAGCGTGGTTTTAGCCATGCTGGGAAGCGAGGAGTCCTGGGCTGCGGTGGCCTCCTTTTGCGAGGAAGTAATTTCGCAAAAGGAGGCGACGGAGCGGGCGCGGGAGGAAGACCCTCTCGCAGCGCCACTCCGCAGGCGACGAACGGGTCGGAGAAGGCGATTGCACGACAATCGTCTTCCCCCTCCTGGTGGAGGATAGCGGGAGACAGGCGCGGGGGCGTCTTCTCCCGCATTGCACGTATCCTCCACTTCCGCCGGGTGGGAATGACCGCGAGCACTCGCGGTTATTCTCGGGCCCCTCTCCCAGGGTGGGGAGGGGGGTGAAGGGCTCGCCGTAAAGGCGGGCGGTCGTCGGCGGGGGGCTGGATGGAAAGGCTGTGCCGGATTCCCAGTTCCCCTCCATATAGGCGATGCGGGAGTGCCGCTGGGTCGTTTAGTGGGTATACCGGTGGGGAGCACCGGGAGTCCCACATAACCCTTCCGTCCCCCGACGGGAGGGTATGCATAAAGCATTTTTCCCAGCGTCAAAAAAAAAAAAAAAAAAAAAAAAAAAAAAAAAAAAAAAAAAAAAAAAAAAAAAGGTTAGGTTAGGTTAGGTTAGGTTAGGTTAGGTTAGCGCACAGCATGCGGCAACACTGACAGTGATTCTTCGATAATTATGTCACGTTCCACTGTTCGTCGTGTGCGACCTAGGCGTGGTATAGCGTCCCCATCGAAGACTGCTTCTGCTAAATCGGATGTGTCAAACTCTGACGTGGAAACATACCGTCTCAATAAAGACGATGCTCCGCAACCGGAGAAGAAAAAGTCTGGGAGGACAAAATATTTTCGCCTGTCCGGACATGAAATGACTGAAGATGACCTGTGGAAACGTGCCCAGGAAGAATTAGAGGTAATTCAGGCGCAGTTCCGCAAGTCAAAAAACATAAAAGGTACGGTAATGAGCGTTATTAACCAATCGGTCATAACAATGCGGGATATCTTCGACAGTCTTAAAACTCGGAATGTCGATGATGAAACAAAGCGACTCAGTGCGGACAATGAGCGGCTTAGCCGGGAGTTGGCCAAACTGAAGTCAGAACTGGGCGCCTTTCGCCGAGACTATGATGAGCGGAACATGCAAACAAATGCCAACACCGCCTCTCACCCAGCACCTCAGCCTGCAATGCAGGTAGACATGGAGGAACTTGCTCGGAAAGTGACCATTTCTGTGGGAGAAATGGTCAATGCTCGCTTTGCGGGCATTGAGGATCGCCTTTTACCGGCTAAAACGATGCGGCCACCATTGGCGGCCGATATGAGAAGACAATCTGCCGCAGTGCAGGCTCCTGCTACTCTAACACCAAATCCGGTGGCGTCTCGAAAGCAGAAGCCTGCGACTGTGGTGCTTACAGCGCCAGTAGGTATTCCGCCTGCGGGAACGCAACCAGCACCGAGTCAATCTGCGGTGGCACCCGACGAAGAAGAATGGACTACGGTGACTAAGTCAAACCGAAGAAGAGGTAAAAAGGCTGCCCCAGTGGTCACTTCAAACGACAGCAAGAAGTACCCTTCTAAGGTTACGAAGCCTAAAAAGATTGCTCTTCCTCGCTCAGCGGCGGTAGTAATAACGCTATCTCCAGAGGCGGTTGAGAAAGGGACAACTTACACCGAGGTTCTTAGTAAGGCAAAAACTTCCATAAACCTTACCGAACTGGGCATCGAAGGGATTAGGTCGAGGGTATCAACCACTGGGGCTAGAATCCTCGAACTCCCCGGCTCCACTAGTGGTCCAAAAGCGGATCTTTTAGCAGAGAGGTTGCGGTCAACCCTTGCTGACGTCGCCCGAGTAACCCGTCCTGTAAAATGCGTGGATCTTCGGATCACCGGATTAGACGACTCCATCAGCAAAGATGACGTTGTTGCAGCAATCACAACACAAGCGGGCTGCTCTCCTGACAGCATTAAAGTTGGAGACATCAGGTTAGGGCCTGGGGCAACGGGTGTTACTCAGGTGCAATGCCCAGCCGCAGCGGCCAAAGTGATTGCCGCAAAGGGTAGACTCCTGGTTGGCTGGAGTTCTGCACGCGTGATTGTTTTAGAGTCCCGCCCTATCCGCTGTTATCGGTGTATGGGTACAGGACATACCCGTGAGCTCTGTCCGTCTGACAAAGATCGAGGCAAATCATGCTTCCGATGCGGTAAAGAAGGTCATCTGGCTGTATCTTGCAGAGCAGAGGAGCCCCGGTGCGCCCTATGTGAGGAGTTAGGACGTCCAGCACGTCATAGGATGGGAGGCAGGGGCTGTAACCCCCCTACTGTCAGGGGCAAATCGGCTAGAATTTTCCGATCTGTCCCTGCAGAGCAGACGGTTGTTATGTCGGATTAGTATGTCTGCATCCTTCACAAACTTACTCCAGGCGAACCTAAATGGCTGTGCTGCTGCTCATAGCTTGTTTGTACAAGTATTAGCGCAGTGGTCAATTGATGTAGCGGTAGCTAGTGAGCCGTACACTGTTATCGATAGCCCTAACTGGGTCGGGGACACAGAAGGCTTAGTAGCAATTTGCATACCAAATACGTCTCGTTCCTTCCCACTTACTATTAGGGAGAGAGGACCTGGTTATATTGCGGCAGCTTGGAGAGATTTTATAATTATTGGGACGTATTTCTCCCCTAACAGAAGTTTGTCATCTCTGGAAGCTTATCTTCAAGTACTTGGCGGAGTAGTAGGTAGGATGTCTTCCTCACAAGTTATTGTGATGGGAGACCTGAATGCCAAGTCGGTGGCCTGGGGATGTCCCGCTACCAACAACCGAGGTGAAGCTGTGGAGGACTGGGCAGCGGCAGCTGGCCTGGTTCTTTTGAACCGTGGTTCTGCTAGTACGTGCGTGAGATGGCAGGGAGAGTCAATAGTTGACGTTACCTTTGCTACTCCCGCTGTTGCCGCACGCACGTCTAATTGGCGTGTCTTAGAAGATGAGGAAACCTTATCGGATCACCTCTACATAAGGTTTGAAATCTCTTCCGCTACTCTAAGAGAGGCACCCGTAGCATCAAGCCACTTGTCAGCTTTTCCAAGGTGGTCTTTGAAACATTTAAATAAGGAACACGCGACCGAAGCTGCCATTGTGCAGAGTTGGAACCCGTTACCTGAGGCGCTAAACGGAGTGGATGCTAGGGCGAAACAATTTCGCTATGCACTAACGGCAGTATGCGATGCCGCTATGCCACGGGTAACAAGGCAGCCGAAGAGAAAGCAGGTGTATTGGTGGACTGACGAAATCGCATCGCTGCGATCCTCTTGTGCTGCCTCTCGTCGCGCGTACAAGCGATATCGCAGAAGGCGAATTACTACCGTGGATGAAAAAAATCAACTTTACGAGGACTACCGCCAGGCGAAAATAGCTCTGTCTGTCGCCATTTACAGGGCTAAATCAAATGCGTGGCAGGAATTCTTAGAAGACCTCGACAGAGACCCTTGGGGGCGTCCTTACCGCACGGTGCGGAAGAAACTAGGTAACCAGGCGCCTCCTACAGAAATGTTTGAACCCCAACTCCTAACAAGTGTGGTAACAGGGCTGTTTCCGGCGTGCCTGCCTTACGAATCACCCTGCATGGCTGTCCCTGAGGGCATCTTGCATGTCTCAGAGAATATTCCCCCTATTACGGACGGAGAGTTCGGACGCGCAGTTTTCCATCTAAGAGCCAAGAAAGCTGCCCCTGGACCCGATGGAGTACCAGGTCGTGTGTTGGCACTAGCCCTTAAACACCTAGGGGATCGTGCCTTGAGTCTATTCGACTCCTGTCTCGAGGAGGGTCGGTTCCCTAAAATATGGAAGGACGGACGCCTTTGTTTGCTTCGGAAGCAGGGTCGCCCATCCGACTCCCCTTCCGGCTATAGACCAATAATCCTGCTCGATGAGATGGGTAAGCTGCTAGAGCGCGTGGTGGCTGCCCGTATTATCGAGCATTTATTAATGGAGGGTCCCAACCTGTCGGAGGAACAATACGGATTCAGACGTGGACGCTCCACTATTGATGCACTGTTGCGCCTCAAACACATAACAAAAGAGGCAATGGCACAGGGTGAACGTGCTTTGGCGATATCGTTAGATATCGCCAACGCGTTCAATAGCCTTCCTTACGAGTGTATAGATGAAGCGCTGCGCTATCATGCTGTTCCGCTCTATCTCCGACGGTTTGTAGAGTATTACTTAAGGGAGCGAGGTGTATTGTACCTCAACAGTGAGGGAAGGATGTGCACCAGGCGCATGATGTCGGGTGTTCCTCAGGGGTCGGTGATGGGCCCTTTGCTCTGGAACATTGGGTACGATTGGGTGCTTCGTGGTACGCTGCTTCCCCGAACGCACATTATCTGTTATGCAGATGATACACTTTTTATAGCCCGAGGAAGCAGCTATCAAGAAGTAGCTCATCTAGCCACAGTCGGCTCTACAATCTTGGTCAACCGAATTAAGCTACTGGGGTTGAATGTGGCCGTAGAAAAGACAGAGGCCATGTTATTTTATGGAAGAGGTGGTAGGCCACCAGCTGGTGCCTACGTTATTGTAGACGGTGTGCGGGTCATGCTATCGACTCGCATGAAATATTTAGGCCTTATTCTGGATAGTGCTTGGAAGTTTACCGAGCACTTTCAGGCCTTGACTCCAAAAGTGCTTAATGCAGCGGATTCTCTCGCTCGCCTCTTGCCCAATTCGGGTGGGCCAGGTGCACCTTGCCGACGCCTATTTATGGGGGTCATTCGTTCGATGGCCCTATATGGAGCTCCAGTGTGGGTAGACGCTTTAACAACCGTGAATCGTAGTCTTCTAAGGAAACCACAAAGAGTCATGGCTATAAGAGCGATTAGAGGATACCGCACTGTTTCACACGGAGCCGCTTGCGTCATCGCAGGATCCATGCCATGGGATCGGGAGGCACGGCTTCTTGCAAAACGGTACGAGGATAAAAATGAAGAACATCGTCTTGCTCCTATAGAAACTCGTTTTGCAAGGGAGCTAGCGAAAGACAGCGCAATACAGGAATGGGCAGAGGAATTAGAGTTAGCACGGTTTGGCCAGTGGACTCTTAATGCAATACGCCCAGTTCTAAAAGAGTGGATTAACCGAGAGCACGGTACCCTGACGTTCAGATTAGTGCAGGTACTGACAGGACATGGCTGTTTTGGACGCTATCTGCACCAAATTGCAAAAAGGGAGGTCACCCAGTCCTGTCAACACTGCGGCGCTCCTGAGGATACGGCAGAGCATACTCTGCAGGAGTGCAGTGCATGGGCAACGCAACGACAGGCACTGGAGGTAATTGTTGGACCAGATTTGTCACTCCCAAGTGTAATTAAAATTATGCTTGATGAAAACCGAGCCTGGCAAGCTGTGGTAACCTTTTGCGAAGAGGTAATGCGACAAAAAGAGACGGCAGAACGTGAAAGAGAGGTTGACCCTCTTGCTGACACAATTCGCCGGCGAAGGACAGGTAGAAAAAGAAGGCGTTTCCAACGCCTTCTTCTAGATGGAGACCAGCAGGTACATGGAGTAGGGAGCCCTAGTCCTGCATTGCACAGGTCTCCTGCGCTGACATATGTCCAACAGGATGTGACACATATTCCCCTACAAGGGATGGTTAGACGGGTTTGCACAAGGCAAACGATCACCGACAGGGCCGCGGTCGAATCCGACCGGGAACCCGTGACCCTGTCCAGAGCTAACACAACTTCGGATAACTCGAGCGATGACGAGTGGTTCGAAGATGCGTTTGCGGTAAGGTGAGCGAGGGAATTCGATGGGTTTTTAGTCGGTATGCCACAGTGACGTGGAGAGCCCGACATACCCCTTCAGCTCTCTCCTACAGCTGGAGGGCATGCGTAATGCATTTTCCCACCGTTACAAAAAAAAAAAAAAAAGGTTAGGTTAGGTTAGGTTAGGTTAGGTTAGGTTAGGTTAGGTTAGGTTAGGTTAGGTTAGGTTAGGTTAGGTTCGTAGCCTCCTTTTGTGAGGACGTAATGTCCCAAAAGGAGGCAGCGGAGCGCGCGCGGGAGAATGACCCCCTCGCGGCACCGCTCCGCAGGCGAAGAAGGGGTGGGAGAAGGCGTTTGTACGACAACCGCCTTCCCCCTCCTGGTGGAGGATAGCGGGAGACAGGCGTGGGGGCGTCTTCTCCTGCATTGCAGATCCTCCACCTCCGCTGGACGGGGATGGCCGAGCATTCACGGTCATTCCCGGGCCTCTCCCTGTCGGGAGAGGCGTGAAGGCCCCGCTGTAAAGGCGGGCGATCGTCGGCGGGGGACTGGAAGTAAGCCAGTTTCCCAGTCCTCCGTCACGCAGACGATGCTGGAATGCCGCTGGGTTGTTTAGTGGGTATACCGGTCCTTTCGGATCGGGGAGTCCCACATACCCCCCCCATCCCCCAATGGGGGGGCATGCGTAACGCATTTTTCCCAGCGCAAAAAAAAAAAAAAAAAAAAAAAAAAGGTTAGGTTAGGTTAGGTTAGGTTAGGTTAGGTTAGGTTGACGAGTTTTGGAGGTCTGACCCGATGTATTAACTGCCTTAGCGATCAGCCTATGAGAGCTACAGCGAAGTTCAATACATCGTAAGTTGCGGATTCACAAGGCGCACACATCTGTGAAAACGGTGTGTCGCTGAGTATTTTGCGGACCAAGATATTGCATAAAGAAGCGGAAAGTTACAAGTCGGGATTTTTTGATTGAAAAACGGTTTGTTTACCTTTTTCAATCGAAAAAAAGTCGGCTTTGCGGCTATCGTTCTACGCACTTTCTTGTGTTAGGACATAGCGGCAATAATCAATTTTCGCGTAGGCTAGGTCCGGTTGCTTTTCCTATCAGGGTTTGGAAGTAATCGGATTTTTAGTAATTTTATGTAAAATTAGAGAAAAAATTTTGCACAAAAAAGTAGGCAAAGTTTGGGACTGAACATCTAGGTTGTGGTTTACCCCTACGGTCTCAGTAGGGGTGCCAGGGGATAGGGGAGTTCAGCCCCTATTTGCGTATATTTTTTGCACCTGGCTGCGATACCCGGAAGTCAGCCAAAAAATTTTTTCAAAAAGTGTCTAGAGGGACCAGATTGCTATTTGGTTTTTTTAGGCGCTTTTTGAACTTTGTATGGGATTTCTCCGAGCCGACTCCCCCTTGACCGTTTTCTAACCAAACTCAAATTGTTTTGGGTGACAACTTCGGCGGGGGTGGTCGGATTTGGTCTAAATTCAGCAGAGACGTTGGCGGGGCCACAATGGCCACGTCTGAAGAGGGGGATGGTTCCCACCGCAAGTGGGACGAAGGAATTCTGGATTCTTCCTCTGAATCCGAGGAAGAATTTACAGAGGTCATGAAAGTGACTTCTCAGCCCCAGAAGAGGGGGCATGTAGACCAGGCGGATGATGCAAGGCCCGATAATGGGCCAAAGGTTGGAACAGCCCGGAGGGGCAAGCCCAAGGGGGCCTACGCGGGGATGGCGTTGGCAAGAGCTAAGCTCCGAGGTTCGGAGACTTACCTCAGCTCCGACACTGACGTCGCCGCCGGCCCCTCCTCGTATAGGAAGGACTTCCCGGAGCTCCGCCCCAAGGGGGCAATGAGGAATGGGGGAACATCCTCCCCCCCAAGAATAATTTCGCCGTCTGAGGCTTTCGTCTCGTTTGACCCGGTGGAGGCCACCAAACAGGCGGCTTTAGAAATTATGGAGGGGGCCCGCAAGTCGAGCAACTTGAAGGGTGAGGTGTGGGGCACCATGAACCGGGCCTGCCGCACCATATTAAAGGCTATGGAGGACGTCAACGCCTCCAGGTCAGAGAGCGAGGAGATCCGCATCCTGAAGGCGGACAACAAGAGGATGCGGGAGCAACTCGCTCTCTGCACGGCGGAGCTCAAGGCCCTGAGAACCGCCGTCTCAGAGCGCCAGGCCCCGGCTCCACAGCAGGTGCGAGAGACTCCGGCCCCTAGGGCCCCCCCGCCGCCACAATCCGCCGCTGCGGAATTGGCGGAGATGCTGGAGTCTATGAAGCGCGACTTGACGGTCTCCCTCGGTAACATGCTGAATGCAAGGATCGAGGAGATTGCCAGTCGCCTTCCCCCCGCGCCAATAATCCGCCCCCCGCTAGCGGCGGATAAAAAGAAGAAGGCCCCTACGGCCCTCATAAGAGAAATTGCCTCCGAGCCTGAGAGCAGGGCCAGGCTCGGGGATGGCAGGCCGAAAAGGGCCGCAAAAAAAGCGGCCCCGGCGGCCCCGGAGACCACCGCCCCGGCGGCCAAGACTGCCCCAGCAGCCAAGCCTGCCCCAGCAGCCAAGCCTGCCCCGGCGAGCAAGCCTGCCCCAGCAGCGGAGACTGCACCTGGGCCCTCGGGCGAGACATGGGCCCAGGTAGCAAAGAAGAAGAGGAAGGGAAAAGGGAAAGCTACGGCCATTACCCCACCCCCCCCGCCGCCCAAGAAGAAAGCGGCACCAAAGCCGAAGGGATTAGAAGTCCCCAAGACGGCAGCGGTGGTAATTACCATGCGCAAGGACGTTGCCACCGACACCACGCTGCAGGCTGTCATGTCCAAGGCCATTAACGGCATAAGGTTGGAGGAGATAGGCCTGCAGCATGTCAGGGTCAGGAACTCGGTGACGGGGGGCCGAGTCATCGAGGTCCCTGGAGCAGATAGCGGAAGGGCGGCGGACAGCCTCGCAGCAAAGCTGCAGGTCCTCGTGGGCGACGTTGCCCATGTAAGCCGCCCTGAAAAGATGGCCGCTATCGAGGTCGCCGGCCTAGACGAGTCGGTGACAAGGGAGACCCTGGCGGCTGCCGTCGCCAAGGCGGGGGGATGCGCCGAGGCGCACATTAAGGTGGGGGGCATTCGCCCTACATACTTTAATGGTAGTGGGGTGGCCCTCGTGCAATGCCCGGTGGGGACTGCAAAAGCTCTCCTCAAGTGTGGTCATATCCTGGTAGGCTGGTCGTCTGCCAGGGTCAACTCCGTCGGACCAGCACCCATGCGGTGCTACAAATGTATGGGTGTCGGCCACGCGCGTGAGCTGTGCCCCTCAAAGGTGGACCGGGGCCAGATGTGTTACCGGTGCGGCGCAGAGGGGCACAAAGCAGCCGAATGCTGGGAGGAGAAGGTATGGTGCGCAGTATGCCACCATGCAGGCCTCCCAGCCGACCACGTTATGAGTGGACCAAAATGCTCCCCACCGGAGACAAAGGGAAGAGAGGCGAGGCCGAGACCCTCCCGCCCCACCCGACCCCCTCCAGCCGAAACAGCCGCCAGCCGGAACCAAGAGGACAACCGTATGGACGTCTAAATGCCAGCACACCAGCATCTAGACGTCCTGCAGATAAACGCCAACCACTCCGCCAGAGCTCAGGATCTGCTCATGCAGGCCATGGCGGAGTGGGCAATTGGCGTTACGGTTGTAGCGGAGCCATACTTCGTCCCCCCACAATCTAATTGGGTAGGGGATACCGACGGAGTAGTGGCGATCGTGGTGCCGGCGATGGGGGACCTCCCCCCCTTATCAAGGATCGAGGGTGGCCCGGGATTCGTGGCGGCCAGATGGGGGAACGACACGGTGCTGGTGGCCGTGTACTTCTCCCCCAATAGGCCGCTGCGGGAGTTTGACACGTTCCTGGGGATCCTAGGGGGGGTGGTCCGGAGGGCTGCCCCGAGGCAGGTTATGGTCCTGGGGGACCTCAACGCCAAAAGTTCGGCATGGGGTTCCCCCATTACGGACCATAGGGGTATGGCTCTTGGGGATTGGGTGACGGCAACGGGACTCGTGGTCCTAAACCGGGGCACCGCGAATACCTGCGTGCGGCGGCAAGGGGGGTCAATCGTGGACGTCACGTTCGCGACCCCTGCCATAGCTGCACGCGTCACGGATTGGCGCGTCCTGGAGGATGTGGAGACCCTCTCAGATCACCTGTACATCAGGATGAGGGTCTTCACAGCAGGGGTTCCACCGTCGCCCATCACGGGCAGAGCCAGGAGGGGGCGAAAGTTCCCAAAGTGGTCCCTGGTCCATTTGGACAGGGACAAGGCGAACGAGGCGGCCATGGTGGAGGCGTGGTGTGCTGCCCCACCCGTCACCCTCGGAGCTGAGGAAAGGGCGGCACAGTTCCGAGTCGCATTACAGACGGTGTGCGACGCGGCCATGCCTCGGGTCGGTCGCCTGTTCAACCGCAAGAGAGTATACTGGTGGTCCGCTGAAATTGCGGCCCTGCGGTCCACCAGTAACAGTGCCCGCCGCGCCTACCAACACTGTAGGCGCAGGCGGCACAGTGCGGAAGAGGAGGAAGGGCTCCACAGGGCCCTCAAAGAGGCTAAGGGGGCCCTCCAGTTTGCGATCGCCAAGGCCAAGGACGAAGCTCACGAGTCGTTCTTGGCTACCCTGGACAGGGACCCATGGGGGCGGCCGTACAAGGTGGTGCGCAACAAAATGCGCAGCGCTCCCCCCATGGACTCCCTGGAGCCCGAACTCCTCCAGAGGGTAGTCGAGGGGCTGTTCCCGCCACCTCCCTCGATCTCTCCCCCGTCGATGGTCGACCCCAGAACGGAGTCGGAGGCCGAGCTCGTCGTTGCACCAATAAGTGACGACGAGTTCGAGCGTGTGACAGACCGACTCCGGGGCTGCAAAAAAGCCCCCGGCCCGGACGGCGTTCCCGGTCGCGTCCTCGCAGTCGCCCTGGAACACCTTGGGGACCGACTCAGGCACGTCATGGATGACTGCCTGAGAGAGGGAAGGTTCCCGAGGGTGTGGAAGGAGGGGCGACTATGCCTCCTCCGTAAAGAGGGTCGGCCACAGGATTGCCCGTCTGCCTATCGCCCCATAGTGCTGCTGGACGAGGCCGGAAAAGCGTTTGAACGCATCCTGGCCTCCCGGATCCTGCAGCACCTGGAGACCGCCGGCCCGAACGTCTCTGATAGACAATTCGGGTTCCGGGAAGGGCGGTCCACGCTCGACGCGCTGAAGTCACTGAAGGACTTTTGTGACTACGCGTCGAGCAGGGGGGAGGGTGTCATCGCGGTGTCACTAGACATCGCAAACGCATTTGGCACCCTCCCCTATGGGGTGATCAGTGAGGCACTTCGATACCATGAAGTGCCTCACTACCTGAGGCGGATTGTTGAGCACTACCTAACCGAGAGGGTAGTGCTCTGGGAAAAGAAGGACGGGCAACGGGGGGAGAGAGAGATGGCCTGCGGCGTGCCCCAGGGTTCCGTGCTCGGTCCACTTCTATGGAACCTGGGGTACGACTGGGCAATCCGGGGGGAGCTGCTTCCGCGCACACTCGTCGTCTGCTACGCGGACGACACAATGGTGGCTGTGCGCGGGAGCGACAAGCGCGAGACCTCCCGGAGGGCGGAAGTGGCGGCCGAGCTGGCGATTGAACGGATCGCCAGGCTCGGCCTAAAGGTGAGCCTCCCGAAGACTGAGGCTATAGTTTTCGGGGGGCGCGGGTGGAATCTGCCCGCGAGTGCGGCGCTCACCCTGGAGGGTGGAGCGGTCCAAATAAAGCCCCACATTAAATATCTGGGGCTAATATTGGACCGCAAGTGGGATTTCGGGGAGCATTTCTCAAGACTAGCTCCCCGAATCGTGGGCGCCGCATCGGCGCTGGGCAGACTTCTGCCCAATGTAGGAGGGCCGGGTTCCTTGTGCCGGCGGCTATATGCCGGCGTGGCAAGGAGCATGGCCCTCTATGGGGCCCCAATATGGGCGGACAAGCTGTCCGCCCGAAATAGGGCCCTGCTGCGGAGGCCACAACGGGTCGTGGCCCTCAGGATGGTGAGGGCCTATATGACGGTGGCCCATGCAGCGGCCTGCCTCCTCGCGTGCACCCCCCCGTGGGAGCTAGACGCAGAGGTGCACGCAGAGACCTACCAACGTAGGTCCAGGGTCCGGACAACAGGTGAACGCCCGGACCCCGAGGAGGTGGCAGCCTCCCGTCGCGCGATGGAGCGCCGACTGCGGGACAGATGGAAGGCCCAACTGGAGGTCGCCCCTTATGGTCTCCGTACCATAGAGGCGATCCTCCCAACGGCCGACCTTTGGCTGAAGAGGGCAGTCGGCGCGACGTCGTACCGGCTCGTGCAGGTACTGACCGGGCATGGGTGCTTCGGTCACTACCTGCACAAAATAGGAAGAGAGCCGGCCCCGCTGTGCCATGAGTGCGGAAGTCCCGACGACACCGCTCAGCACACCCTTGAGGTGTGCAATCGTTGGGACGCGGAGCGTGGCCTCATGGCACGCACCATTCAGCGGGTGGACCTCTCGCTCCAAAGCATTGTTGAGGCAATGCTGAGCAACGAGAGGTCCTGGGAGGCGGTGGTCTCCTTCTGCGAAACAGTCATTTCGCAAAAGGAGACCACGGAGCGGGAGCGCGAGGAAGATCCTCTCGCGCATCCTCTCCGGCGCAGACGGCTTGGGTTGAGAAGGCGGCGTTTTGCTGCCAGACTCAACCCATAGTGGCTGCAGGTGGAGGATGGGAGTCCTCTGCCTGCGGTGATTAGCCACTGAGCGGTCTGGGAGAGGGCCAAGCGTGCTCGCCCTTCTCCCCTTCGGCGCGGGTAGCCCCGGCAACGGCTGGGGTGCCACCGGTGGACATCGTGGACTATGCCTTCGCGGGTTCCACGGTGTCCAACAAAACCGGCGAGAGGGCACGTCCGGGTGGTTTTTAGTGGGTAGCACTCCCTACCCCTCCTCACTCTGAGGAGGGAGAGGCGATGTGTAGTCCCACATAACCCTCCGACACTCCCATGTTCGGAGGGTATGCGTAACGCATTTTCCACCTGGTCAAAAAAAAAAAAAAAAAAAAAAAAAAAAAGTTAGGTTAGGTTAGGTTAGGTTAGGTTAGGTTAGGTTAGGTTAGGTTGACGAGTTTTGGAGGTCTGACCCGATGTATTAACTGCCTTAGCGATCAGCCTATGAGAGCTACAGCAAAGTTCAATACATCGTAAGTTGCGGATTCACGAGGCGCACACATCTGTGAAAACGGTGTGTCGCTGAGTGTTTTGCGGACTGAGCTATCGCCAAAAAAAGCGGAAAATTAAAAGTTGGGATTTTTCGATTGAAAAACGGTTTGTTTACCTTTTTCAATCGAAAAAAAGTCGGCTTTGCGGCTATCGTCCAACGCTCTGTTTGGGGTTGGGTCATAGCGCAAATAGTCTATTTTCGTGTAGGCTAGGTCCGGTTGCTTTTCTCCTTAGGGTTTGGAAGTAATCGGATTTTTAGTAATTTTGTAAAAAATTATACAAAAATTTTTACGCAGAAAAATCGGCAAAGTTGGAGGTCGATAAACAGGGTCGGGGTTTAACCCTACGGTCTCAGTAGGGGTGCTAGGGGATAGAAGACTTCATCCCCTATTAGTTGGTATTTTTGGCACCCGGCTACGTTAACGGGAAGTCAGCCAAAAAAATTTTTCAAAAAGTGTCCTGAGGGACCGGATTGCTATTCGGTTTTTTAGGCGCTTTTTGAAATTTGTATGGGACTTCTCCAAGCCGACTCCCCCTTGACCGTTTTTTCTGCCAAACTCTGTTTGGCGTGATAACTTCGGCTGGGGTGGTCGGATTTGGCCCAAACTTGGCAGAGACGTTGGCGGGGCCACAATGGCCACATCTGAAGAGGAGGGGGGTTCCCACCGCAAGTGGGACGAAAGAACTTTGGATTCTTCCTCTGAATCCGAGGAAGAATTCTCAGAGGCCATTGGAATGACTTCTCAGCCCCAGAAGAGGGGGCATGTCGACCAGGCGGATGACGCAAGGCCCGATAATGGGCCTAAGGTTGGAACAGCCCGGAGGGGCAAGCCCAAGGGGGCCTACGCGGGGATGGCGTCGGCAAGAGGTAAGCTCCGAGGTTCGGAGAATTACCTCAGCTCCGACACAGATGTCGCCGCCGGCCCCTCCTTGTATAGGAAGGACTTCCCGGAGCTCCGCTCCAAGGGAACAATGGGGAGAGGGAGTGGGGGAACTACCTCCCCACCACGAAAGATGTTGACGCCCCCGTCGGAGGTTCTCCTTTCTGACCCGGTGGAGGCTGCCAAACAAGCGGCAGTTGAAATAATGGAGGGGGCCCGCAAGTCGGGCAACTTGAAGGGTGAGGTGTGGGGCACCATGAACCGGGCCTGCCGCACCATACTAAGTGCCATGGAGGAACTTGACGCCTCCAGGTCAGAGAGCGAGGAGATCCGCATCCTGAAGGCGGACAACAAGAGAATGCGGGAACAACTCGCTCTCTGCACAGCGGAACTCAAGGCCCTGAGAGTTACATTCTCAGAGCGCCAGGCCCCGGCCCCGCAGCCGGCGCGTGAGACCCCGGCCCCTAGGGCCCCCCCGCCGACACAATCCGCCGCTGCGGATTTGGCGGATAGATAGATAGATAGATAGATAGATAATTTCTTTATTGCACACCATTAAATACAAACATATAAAAGAAAATACAATTTTAAATCATAGGTACAATGGGCGGCCTTATCGCTAAAAGCGATCTCTTCCAGGCAACCTTTGGATGGACAGAATCTATATGAACAAATAAGGACGGCGGCATAAGATGGCGGAACTGCTGGACAGCATGAAGCGCGACTTGACGGTCTCCCTCGGTAACATGCTGAATGCAAGGATCGAGGAGATTGCCAGTCGCCTTCCACCCGCACCAATAATCCGCCCCCCGCTAGCGGCGGATAAAAAGAAGAAGGCCCCACCGGCCTCAACGAGAGAAGTTGCCTCCGAGCCCGAGAGCAGGGCCAGGCTCGGGGATGGCAGGCCGAAAAGGGCCGCGAAAAAAGCGGCCCTGGCGGCCCAGGAAACCACCGCCCCGGCAGCCAAGACTGCCCCGGCAGCCAAGCCTGCCCCAGCAGCCAGGCCTGCCCCGGCAAGCAAGCCTGCCCCAGCAGTGGAGACTGCACCTGTGCCCCCGGGCGAGACATGGGCACAGGTAGCAAGCAAAAAGAAGATGAAGGGAAAGGGAAAGGCTACGGCCACTCCGCCACCCCCCCCCGCCGCCCAAGAAGAAAGCGGCACCAAAGAAGAAGGGTAAGGGTCTGGAAGTCCACAAGACGGCAGCGGTGGTAATCACCATGCGGAAGGGCGTTACCACCGACACCACGCTGCAGGCTGTCATGGCCAAGGCCATTAATGGCATAAGCTTGGAGGAGATAGGCCTGCAGCATGTCAGGGTCAGGAACTCGGTGACGGGGGGCCGAGTCATTGAGGTCCCTGGAGCAGATAGCGGAAGGGCGGCGGACAGCCTCGCAGCAAAGCTGCAGGTCCTCGTGGGCGACGTTGCCCATATAAGCCGCCCTGAAAAGATGGCCGCTATCGAGGTCGCCGGCCTAGACGAGTCGGCGACAAGGGAGACCCTGGCGGCTGCCGTCGCCAAGGCAGGGGGATGCGCCGTGGCGCTCATAAAGGTGGGGGGCATCCGCCCTACATATTATGATGGCAGTGGGGTGGCCCTCGTGCAATGCCCGGTGGGGACTGCAAAAGCCCTCCTCAAGTGTGGTCAGATCCTGGTAGGCTGGTCGTCTGCCAGGGTCAACTCCGTCGGACCAGCACCCATGCGGTGCTACAAATGTATGGGTGTCGGCCACGCGCGTGAGCTGTGCCCCTCAAAGGTGGACCGGGGCCAGATGTGTTACCGGTGCGGCGCAGAGGGGCACAAAGCAGCCGAATGCTGGGAGGAGAAGGTATGGTGCGCAGTATGCCACCATGCAGGCCTCCCAGCCGACCACGTTATGAGGGGACCAAAATGCTCCCCACCGGAGACAAAGGGAAAAGAGGCGAGGCCGAGACCCTCCCGCCCCACCCGACCCCCTCCAGCCGAAACAGCCGCCAGCCGGCACCAAGAGGACAACCGTATGGACATTTAAATGCCAGCACACCAGCATCTAGATGTCCTGCAGGTAAACGCCAACCACTCCGCCAGAGCTCAGGATCTGCTCATGCAGGCCATGGCGGAGTGGGCAATTGGCGTTACGGTTGTAGCGGAGCCATACTTCGTCCCCCCACAATCTAATTGGGTAGGGGATACCGACGGAGTAGTGGCGGTCGTAGTGCCGGCGATGGGGGACCTCCCCCCCTTTATCAAGGATCGAGGGTGGCCCGGGATTCATGGCGGCCAGATGGGGGAACGACACGGTGCTGGTGGCCGTGTACTTCTCCCCCAATAGGCCGCTGCGGGAGTTTGACACGTTCCTGGGGATCCTAGGGGGGGTGGTCCGGAGGGCTGCCCCGAGGCAGGTTATGGTCCTGGGGGACCTCAACGCCAAAAGTTCGGCATGGGGTTCCCCCATTACGGACCATAGGGGTATGGCTCTTGGGGATTGGGTGACGGCAACGGGACTCGTGGTCCTAAACCGGGGCACCGCGAATACCTGCGTGCGGCGGCAAGGGGGGTCAATCGTGGACGTCACGTTCGCGACCCCTGCCATAGCTGCACGCGTCACGGATTGGCGCGTCCTGGAGGATGTGGAGACCCTCTCAGATCACCTGTACATCAGGATGAGGGTCTTCACAGCGGGGGTTCCACCGTCGCCTATCACGGGCAGAGCCAGGAGGGGGCGAAGGTTCCCAAAGTGGTCCCTGGTCCATTTGGACAGGGACAAGGCGAACGAGGCGGCCATGGTGGAGGCGTGGTGTACTGCCCCACCCGTCACCCTCGGAGCTGAGGAAAGGGCGGCACAGTTCCGAGTCGCACTACAGACGGTGTGCGACGCGGCTATGCCTCGGGTCGGTCGCCTGTTCGCCCGCAAGAGAGTATACTGGTGGTCCGCTGAAATTGCGGCCCTGCGGTCCACCAGTAACAGTGCCCGCCGCGCCTACCAACACTGTAGGCGCAGGCGGCACAGTGCGGAAGAGGAGGAAGGGCTCCACAGGGCCCTCAAAGAGGCTAAGGGGGCCCTCCAGGTTGCGATCGCCAAGGCCAAGGACGAAGCTCACGAGTCGTTCTTGGCCACCCTGGACAGGGACCCATGGGGGCGGCCGTACAAGGTGGTGCGTAACAAAATGCGCACCGCTCCCCCCATGGACTCCCTGGAGCCCGAACTCCTCCAGAGGGTAGTCGAGGGGCTGTTTCCGCCACCTCCCTCGATCTCTCCCCCGTCGATGGTCGACCCCAGAACGGAGTCGGAGGCCGAGCTCGTCGTTGCACCAATAAGTGACGACGAGTTCGAGCGTGTGACAGACCGACTCCGGGGCTGCAACAAAGCCCCGGGCCCGGACGGCGTTCCCGGTCGCGTCCTCGCAGTCGCCCTGGAACACCTGGGGGACCGACTCAGGCACGTCATGGATGACTGCCTGAGAGAGGGAAGGTTCCCGAGGGTGTGGAAGGAGGGGCGACTATGCCTCCTCCGTAAAGAGGGTCGGCCACAGGATTGCCCGTCCGCCTATCGCCCCATAGTGCTGCTGGATGAGGCCGGAAAAGCGTTTGAACGCATCCTGGCCTCCCGGATCCTGCAGCACCTGGAGACCGCCGGCCCGAACGTCTCTGATAGACAATTCGGGTTCCGGGAAGGGCGGTCCACGCTCGACGCGCTAAAGTCACTAAAGGACTTTTGTGACTACGCGTCGAGCAGGGGGGAGGGTGTCATCGCGGTGTCACTAGACATCGCAAACGCATTTGGCACCCTCCCCTATGGGGTGATCAGTGAGGCACTTCGATACCATGAGGTGCCTCACTACCTAAGGCGAATTGTTGAGCACTACCTAACCGAGAGGGTAGTGCTCTGGGAAAACAAGGACGGGCAACAGGGGGAGAGACAGATGGCCTGCGGCGTGCCCCAGGGTTCCGTGCTCGGTCCACTTTTATGGAACCTGGGGTACGACTGGGCAATCCGGGGGGAGCTGCTTCCGCGCACACTCGTCGTCTGCTACGCGGACGACACAATGGTGGCTGTGCGCGGGAGCGACAAGCGGGAAACCTCCCGGAGGGCGGAAGTGGCGGCCGAGCTGGCGATTGAACGGATCACCAGGCTCGGCCTAAAGGTGAGCCTCCCGAAGACTGAGGCTATAGTCTTCGGGGGGCGCGGGTGGAATCTGCCCGCGAATGCGGCGCTCACCCTGGAGGGTGGAGCGGTCCAAATAAAGCCCCACATTAAATATCTGGGGCTCATATTGGACCGCAAGTGGGATTTCGGGGAGCATTTCTCGAGGTTAGCTCCCCGAATCGTGGGCGCCGCATCGGCGCTGGGCAGACTTCTGCCCAACATAGGAGGGCCGGGCTCCTTGTGCCGCCGGCTATATGCCGGCGTGACAAGGAGCATGGCCCTCTATGGGGCCCCAATATGGGCGGACAAGCTGTCCGCCCGAAATAGGGCCCTGCTGCGGAGGCCACAACGGGTCGTGGCCCTCAGGATGGTGAGGGCCTATATGACGGTGGCCCATGCAGCGGCCTGCCTCCTCGCGTGCACCCCCCCGTGGGAGCTAGACGCAGAGGTGCACGCAGAGACCTACCAACGTAGGTCCAGGGTCCGGACAACAGGTGAACGCCCGGATCCCGAGGAGGTGGCAGCCTCCCGTCGCGCGACGGAGCGCCGACTGCGGGACCGATGGAAGGCCCAACTGGAGGTCGCCCCTTATGGTCTCCGTACCATAGAGGCGATCCTCCCAACGGTCGACCTTTGGCTGAAGAGGGCAGTCGGCGCGACGTCGTACCGGCTCGTGCAGGTACTGACCGGGCATGGGTGCTTCGGTCACTACCTGCACAGAATCGGAAGAGAGCCGGCCCCGCTGTGCCATGAGTGCGGAAGTCCCGACGACACCGCGCAGCACACCCTTGAGGTGTGCAGTCGTTGGGACGCGGAGCGTGGCCTCATGGCACGCACCATTCAGCGGGTGGACCTCTCGCTCCAAAGCATTGTTGAAGCAATGCTGAGCAACGAGAGGTCCTGGGAGGCGGTGGTCTCCTTCTGCGAAACAGTCATTTCGCAAAAGGAGACCGCGGAGCGGGAGCGCGAGGAAGACCCTCTCGCGCATCCCCTCCGGCGCAGACGGCTTGGGTTGAGAAGGCGGCGTTTCGCCGCCAGACTCAACCCATAGTGGCTGCAGGTGGAGGATGGGAGTCCTCTGCCCGCGATGATCAGCCACTGAGCGGTCTGGGAGAGGGCCAAGCGTGCTCGCCCTTCTTCCCTTCGGCGCGGGAAACCCCGGCAACGGCTGGGGTGCCACCGGTGGACATCGTGGACTATGCCTTCGCGGGTTCCACGGTGTCCAACAAAACCGGCCAGAGGGCACGTCCGGGTGGTTTTTCGTGGGTAGCACTCCCTACCTCTCCTCACTCTGAGGAGGGAGAGGCGATGTGTAGTCCCACATAACCCTCCGACACTCCCATGTTCGGAGGGTATGCGTAACGCATTTTCCACCTGGTCAACAAAAAAAAAAAAAAAAAAAAAAAAGGTTAGGTTAGGTTAGGTTAGGTTAGGGATGGTTAGGTTAGGTTAGGTTAGGTTAGGTTAGGTTAGGTTAGGTTAGGTTAGGTTAGGTTAGGTTGGGCGGGTCTGGGTTTATCCCTTAGTAGTTGCTATGCCTAGCTTGCGTGCTTCGGCCGCTTGTTTTGGATAAATCCAGGCCTTCCTTACTCGGCTCTGGGAGCGAGTAGGGAGGCGTGTGGTCTTGAGGGAGAGCGCAGGTCGTGTAGATCCTCAAGGCAAGTCTGGTGGGGTCAGCCTTCTCGCGGTTGCTGCCCGTTATTAGTCTATTTCCATCTGAAATAGACGTAACTGAAACCACCAGGCGCCGACACTTTGTCGGTGGGGTAGGTTGGGGTTTTAACTTCTCCGCGCGTCCCTCTGAGTAGCAGAAGGTGCAGTGGATGGAGGCGAGATGGGCTGGTGGAGCTGTCTCTGAGGAGGTAGGCTTCGTCCACCTTGGTTTCCGCGAGTCGGCTGTGTGGGTCAGCTTCCTTGCGGGATTCCAAGTGGACTGGTGCTTGGCTTGGCTCTCCGAGCCAAATGAGTGGTGATTAGCCTTCTCAGGCTAGTTAAAGTATGAGGCCTTCCTGTCGGGCACGAGGCGGAACGGCGACAGTGGGTCGCAGTGGGCCTTTGGGTCGGGGGATGGCGGGCCTGCAAGGCCCGCGGCGCGGCAGAGAGTGTCAACACGGCCTCCCTGTCAAGCGCGAGGTAGAGCGGCGGCAGTGGGTCGCAGTGGGCCTTTTGGGTCGGTGGATGGCGAGCCTGCAAGGCTGGCGGCGCGGCAAGGAGGGTCAACTCGGCCACCTTGCTGGGCACAATAATGCGTCTCCGAATCCCGTTGTTTGGTGCCCGCACAAGGGATGCATGGCTGGGGGGAACCCGGTTGGCTAGGGCACCACAAGGGGACCTCACCCCTCAAATAAGGAAAACATGGATACGGCGAATTCTGAAAAAAATCCTCAGGTGGGCAGCAATGAAGATTGTGAATCCCACGGCGCTCCGGCGTCTAGCCCCATTGTATATGAGGGGGGCAAGAACCGCCACGTGGGCTCCGGCCCACGACACGACAACTATGGCAATAACTCGGACACAGATTTTTCGAAACATGACGACCTTGGCAAGAAAACGGCTAATGATGGTGTAGAGGAAGAGACATCTCAAGCCTCATGGCTTCGGACTCAGACTGTGAGCCTGACGGAGTCTGATTCTGATGCCATGACCTGGGAGACAGTGTCGTCTCGCGGCTCCGGGAGGAAGATGCGCAAGCGGCACATGGAAGAGAGTAAAGAGGAGGAAGACCAGGGTGAATCCTCACCGTTACCCAAGGTCATGAGCACGCCGAGCACTCGGCGTGGTAGAGGACGACCGCCCACAACAGGGAAGTACGTTGGTCTGGCGAAGGCCAAGGCCGAGCTTAACCGGGTACGGGAAGAGGAGATGCGGCTCATAGCCGAAAAGGAGCTCCAAGAGGAGATCCAACAAAGGAGGAAGGCGCAGTTCCTCAAGGCGCCAGCATCGGTGTCTGCGGACTGTGGCCCTCGGCTGAGCAACTGCGATGCCGCCGAGCTGGAGTCAATGTTAATCGACTCAGTGGACATCGTATATGCGGTGGCCACCAAGTCCAAAAACCTAAAATGCACGTCGGTGAGAGCCCTCAAGGAAGCAGCAGACACCATAAGGGCATCCTTTAAGGAAACGCGAGCCCGCACAATGCCCGAGGAGATGGCCCTCTTAGTAAAGGCCAATGAGCGGCTCTCGGCAGACCTGAAGGAGCTGCGACAAGAGATGGAGCAGATGAGGGCGACCCAAGCTCGCGTGGCTCCGATTTCGGTGCCTGCTCAGGTCCCAGCTCAAACCCCCTGCACAGACGAGGTAATGCAGCAGATCATGGTGCAAGTGGGCACAATGGTGAACGCCCGCTTTGCCGGGATCGAGGAGAGACTGCTGCCCGAGCAGACCCTGAGGCCCTCTCTGGCCGCAGATCGGAAACGGAAGGCTAAGGGGTGTCCAGCTGAAACCTCCACTCAACAGGACTCTCCAGCGCCAAAGCCTGGAACAAGAGCGGCTTCAAAACCAAAGCCCACTCCCACCTATGCCAGCGCTGCGGCTCCAGCTGAAGACTGGCAAGTGGTGACGAGGCGTGGAAAGGGCAAGAGACGTGACAAGGTGCGTGCAGCGGAAGGGGCAACAGGCACCGAGAAGAAAAGGCCTACCCTTCCAGCCCAAGTCCCTAGGCCGAAGCCACAGCCTCCCAAGGCGGGTGCGACCAAACTCCGCCCTCCAAGGACCGCAGCGGTGGTGATCACGCTGCAGGAGAGAGCGGCGGAGAAAGGCGTCACCTACGCCAAGGTGCTGGAGGCGGCCAAGGCGAAGATCAACCTGAGCGAGCTGGGGTTCTCGCCGCTAAAGATCAGGGCAGCGGCCACTGGGGCACGAGTGCTGGAGGTTTTCGGTGTGGACAACGCTGCCAAAGCGGACGTCCTTGCTGAAAAGCTCAGAGAGGTGTTCGTTGATGAGGAGAGCGTACGAATCTCCAGGCCGACCATAAAAACAGACCTTCGTGTCAGCGGCCTGGACGATTCGGTCACCCCGCAGGAGCTGGCGGAGGCCTTGGCAGGGAAGGGTGATTGCCCTGTGACGGCGTTGTCCGTGGGCACAATACGCCGGGGTCAAGCCGGGATGGGTACCGTGCTCGTGCGCTGCCCTACCACAGCCGCAAAGAAAGTGATGGCCAGTGGAGGCCGCGTTTTGGTGGGCTGGGTGGCGGCGCGAGTCAGCATCTTAGATGCAAGACCCTTTCGCTGCTACCGCTGCCTCGAACTGGGTCATGTAGCGGCCAAGTGCAAGGCCGAAGTTGACCGCAGTGAAGAGTGTTACCGCTGCGGTATAAAGGCCCACAAGGCCAAAGAATGCACCGCCGAACCCCACTGCACCATATGTGCAGCAGCGGGGAAGCCAGCGGATCACCTCTCCGGGAGCAAGGCATGCGCCAAGTCCCCGTCAAAGCCAGGGGTCAGACGGAAGGCTAATGCGGCTGGGGCTACGGCCCAGCCGCATCCGCCTCGCCCCAACAAAGGGCCAGCTGTAAGCATGGAGGAAGGTTAGTTAGTATGGCCCTATCCTTCCTTCAGGCGAATATCAACCGGTGCGCCGGGGCTCAGGACTTGCTCCTGCAGTCCATGGCGGAGCGGTTGATACAAGTGGCGGTGGTCAGCGAGCCCTATGCGGTCCGACCTAGATCTGACTGGGTTGGGGATCTCGACGGCTTAGTGGCAATCACCACGCAATCGCCGGCTCACTCTCCCCCACTCGAAGACGTGGTGAGGGGCAGAGGTTTTGTAGCGGCTAGGGTGGGCCAAGCCATGGTCGTGGGGGTGTACCACTCCCCGAATCGGCCAGTTCGCGAGCTAGAGACTCTTCTCGGCGAGGTGGGGACCTTAATTGGTCAGACCCGCCCACGTCCCCTCCTCGTGCTCGGGGACCTCAACGCCAAATCAGTGGCGTGGGGGTCTCCGGTGACGAACCCACGGGGCGGTGTCGTACTGGAGTGGATGGCCGAGGTGGGCCTCTGCGTCGTGAACTGCGGATCAGTAGGCACCTGCGTCCGGCGAAACGGTGAGTCAATCGTCGACTTGACGCTCGTCACGCCGGACATCGCTTGCCGCATTCGCGACTGGCAGGTGCTGGTAGAGGTGGTAACGCTGTCTGATCACCGTTACATCCGGTTCAGCGTCTCCCCAACCCGAACGGACGAGGTGAGAGAGGTAGGTGGCGAAATAGGCCCGCGATGGGCCCTGAAGCGCCTCAACGCTGAAGTGCTGCAGGAAGCGGCCCTCGTCGAAGTGTGGAACGGCACTCCTCAAGAGCCGGATCCGATAGACCCGGACGCGATGGCGGACAGGCTGTGCGAAGCACTAACGCGCGTGTGCGACTCTGCGATGCCACGCGCGCCAACCCCGCAGCCAAGACGCCAAGTCTATTGGTGGACGGAGGAGATTGCCGAACTCCGGAGAAGATGCGTGACGAGGCGCCGGCTATACCAGCGGTATCGAAGGCGAAGGCGGCGAGAGACTGAGGAGAGCGAGTCTCTTTACGCCGCCTATAGAGAGGCTTCCGGGGCCCTTCGCATTGCGATAGCCGAGGCTAAGAGACGAGCCTGGGAGGAGTTGCTGGAGGGGCTTGAGCGCGACCCATGGGGCCGCCCGTACAAATGGGCGAGGCACAAGCTTCGTCCCTGGGCACCCCCTATTACAGCCTCGCTCCAACCGGCGGTGCTCCAAAGAGTGGTCGATGGCTTATTTCCCGGTGCTCCGGGGGCCGAGTTCGCGCCGCCCTTGGCAACGGCCGATCTCGCCGAAGAAGAGGAGAGCGAGTTTATCTCTATCTCTGAGAGCGAGCTGGGTGCGGCGGTGCTCAGGATGAGAGCCAAGAACACGGCGCCTGGGCCTGACGGCATACCGGGTCGGGCGTGGGCCCTCTCTTTAAAGCACCTAGAACCCACTTTGAGGGACCTGTTCGACAGGTGCCTCATAGAAGGAAAATTCCCCAGACGATGGAGAAGGGGCAAACTCGTCCTCCTGAGGAAGGAGGGTCGTCCTGCGGATGAGCCCTCGGGCTATCGCCCGATAGTGCTGCTTGATGAGGCGGGCAAGTTATTGGAGAGAATAGTAGCTGCCCGCCTGGTCAGGCACCTCGAGACGGTGGGACCGGATCTGGCGCCTGACCAGTTTGGTTTTCGGAGAGGTCGCTCGACGATTGACGCCATATCTCGCGTACGCTATCTCTCCGAGGAGGCGTGCTCCAGTGGTGGCGTGTTGGTGGCCGTATCGCTAGACATCTCTAACGCATTCAACACGCTACCCTGGAGCACGATACACGCCGGTCTGGGGTATCACAAGGTGCCTCAGTATCTACGAAGACTCGTCAGGGATTATCTCTCAGACAGAGAGGTAATCTTTCCGACGACTCGCGGGGAGGGATGTAGTTCCATGACGCGCGGCGTTCCACAGGGGTCGGTACTTGGCCCACTCCTGTGGAACGTCGGGTACGATTGGGTCCTCCGGTGTGCGAACCCTCGTGGCGTCGGCGTAGTATGCTACGCCGATGACACGCTGGTCGCCGCCCGGGGAGGCGACTACAGGGAGGCTGCGATCCTGGCCACTGCCGGAGTCGCGACGGTCGTGGCAAGGATCCGGATGCTGGGTCTACAGGTGGCGCTCCACAAATCTGAGGCCATATGTTTTCATGGCCCCCGGCGGAAACCACCTGCAGACTCCACCATTGTGGTGGGTGGAATTTCCATCCCCGTTGGGACGACACTGAAATATCTTGGTATCGTCCTCGACGGCAGATGGAATTTCAAGGCGCACGTGCGAAGGCTGGCCCCTAAAATCTTGGGGACAGCCGGCGCACTTAGTCGCCTGCTGCCGAATATCGGCGGCTGTGAGGGGAGCTGCCGCCGCCTCTATACAGCGGTGGTAAGTTCGATGGCTTTGTATGGCGCCCCGATATGGGCGGGAGAGCTCGATCGGCAGACCACTGCCGTGCTGATCGGAGCCCAACGGGTGATGGCGGTGAGGGTGTGCAGGGGTTATCGCACACTCTCGCACGAGGTGGCATGCGTGCTCGCCGGCTCGCTTCCGTGGGACCTCGAGGCCGAAGCTCTGGCCTCGGTCTACTGGCGCAGAGCGCAGGCGCGGGAGCGGGGCGAGCGACCAGCGCTGCAGGAGGTGGCGCACTGGCGCGATCAGGCCAGGGCGTCCGCTATAGCCATGTGGAAGGAGCGGCTCCTCACGGGGCAAGTGCAGAGGGGGCAGAGCGCCAGGCGACTCATAGAGGCGATCAGCCCAGTTCTGGAGGAGTGGGCCCGCAGGAAGCATGGAAGTCTTTCCTTCCGCCTGACGCAGGTCCTCTCGGGACATGGTTGTTTCGGGAGGTACCTACATCGCGTCGCCCGAAGGGAAGACTCCCCGGCTTGTCACCAGTGCGGACATGCGGAGGACACGGCCCAGCATGCGCTGGAGGAATGCCCGGGAGGAGCCGGACCGCGGCAGTCATTGGTTGCGGTCGTGGGGACTGACCTGTCCCTGTCGGCCATTATTCTAAAAATGGTCGATGAGCAGAGGTCATGGGAGGCAGTGGCCTCCTTTTGCGAAGAAATCATCTCGCAGAGGGAGGAAGAGGAGCGGGAGAGGGAGAAAGATCCTCTCTCACTGCCGCTCCGGAGAGCGCGGACACGAAGGTGGGCTAATCGAGCCCGCACTCCGTCTCCGCTCTGAGGGCCTGGGGTGTTGGGTGCGGGGGCGCCTAACATCCCTTAACAAAGGGCCGTCAAAAGGTGGAGATGCCCCTTGTATTTCGGGGCATCGCACGCAAGGTGGGGAAGTCTTGCGAAGACCTCCCAAGAGGTGGGCCTGCCGCAAGGCAGGCAGCGACACTGATGAGGGCTGCGGAGTGTGCAAGCGGTCCCGTGCCCCCCGTCTTTAGTTGGTGTTAGAGGAACACCCCAGGTTTTTAGTGAGTATGCCGCCACTCTGGCGGAGAGTCTCACATAACCACCAACCCCCCCCTTGGGACGGTGGTATCCATAAAGGATTTTCCTGGGTAACAAAAAAAAAAAAAAAAAAAAAAAAAAAAAAAAAAAAAAAAAAAAGGTTAGGTTAGGTTAGGTTAGGTTAGGTTAGGTTAGGTTAGGTTAGGTTAGGTTAGGTTAGGTTAGGTTAGGTTAGGTTAGGTTAGGTTAGGTTAGGTTAGGTTAGGTTAGGTTAGGTTAGGTTAGGTTAGGTTAGGTTAGGTTAGGTTAGGTTAGGTTAGGTTAGGTTAGGTTAGGTTAGGTTAGGTTAGGTTAGGTTAGGTTAGGTTAGGTTAGGTTAGGTTAGGTTAGGTTAGGTTAGGTTAGGTTAGGTTAGGTTAGGTTAGGTTAGGTTAGGTTAGGTTAGGTTAGGTTAGGTTAGGTTAGGTTAGGTTAGGTTAGGTTAGGTTAGGTTAGGTTAGGTTAGGTTAGGTTAGGTTAGGTTAGGTTAGGTTAGGTTAGGTTAGGTTAGGTTAGGTTAGGTTAGGTTAGGTTAGGTTAGGTTAGGTTAGGTTAGGTTAGGTTAGGTTAGGTTAGGTTAGGTTAGGTTAGGTTAGGTTAGGTTAGGTTAGGTTAGGTTAGGTTAGGTTAGGTTAGGTTAGGTTAGGTTAGGTTAGGTTAGGTTAGGTTAGGTTAGGTTAGGTTAGGTTAGGTTAGGTTAGGTTAGGTTAGGTTAGGTTAGGTTAGGTTAGGTTAGGTTAGGTTAGGTTAGGTTAGGTTTTTTTTTTTTTTTTTTTTTTTTTTTTTTTTTTCCCTGTCCGGGCGCAGAGGCCCGGCCCGCGAGCTACTGTTGCTATTATATTGCAACAACATTATAATCTTTATTAAAATTTCCAATCTAACATTATACTTAAACACTATACTATTATAAGACATTATTACAGTACTAACTATATTAAGTGTAATCATAATCATAATTTTAACTCGCTTAATTCATTTTGAGTTTCTATTTATCAAAAATAGAATCAAATACATGAAGTTTATCTATTCAATTACATAATTATTAATCATGCAACTATCCGTATTTTTGAATTCTTAAACTAAGAACTAAAAACAATATAATTAACTAATATCATCAATTAAATAATTCATACCATATGTTTCTTATTCATGCATTAGTATAACTTTTAAACAATTGATCAATCTTTTATAATTAGATTTTTCAAACATGTTAATCAATTACCTACATAAAAATTATACCACATTATTACTACAATATATCGCTTAAATGATATTATATATCTCATATTTATATATATATATATTATTGAATTTCTATTTCTTTAACAACAGAATCAATTATTAATCAATGATCAATAATTATACAATTTTCCTTATTTTGATTTCTTTCAACTCGCTTAATTCATTTTGAGTTTCTATTTATCAAAAATAGAATCAAATACATTAATTTTATCTATTCAATAACATAATTATTAATCATGCAACTATCTGTATTTTTGAATTCTTAACTAAGAACTAATGACAATATAATTAACTAATATCATCAATTATATAATTTATACCATATGTTTCTAATTAATGCATTAGTATAACTATTAATCAATTGATTAATCTTTTATTATTAGATTTTTCAAACATGTTAATCAATTACCTACATAAAAATTATACCATATTATTACTACAATATATCGCTTAAATGATATTATATATCCCATATATATATATATATATATATCCCATATTATAAATCATAATCTTAACTTATTTAATTCATATTGAATTTCTATTTCTTTAACAATAGAATCAATTATCAATCAATAATTATACAATTTTCCTTATTTTGATTTCTTTCACTAAGAACTAAAAATAATATAATTAACTAATTTCAACAATAAAATAAACTCATACCATATATTTTCTAATTCATGCATTATAATTATTTTACAATTGATCAATCTTATAAATTAGATTTTTTTTTAAATATATAAATCAATTGCACAAAAACTATTCAACTATTATTTTATCTGTCCACAGATCACCACATCACCAAACATTTTACAAAGTGTGAAACCGTTCCATCTTTACAACTACACTCGTGTGGACTATCCATTAAACTTTTATTGCTGTCACTGTCAAAACTGACTGACAATCTTGATTGAAGTGAAGACAGAGTGACGCTATATTTTGTTTGTTTACATAAGACTGAAATTTTCTGAATATTTCGGTTATTTCTCCGATTATAAGAGAAATAACCAAAACAGAGACTGAAATAATACTGTGTGCTGTGTTCCGGGACAGGAAATGCAATCTAGACATGTAAGTAATCACACAACAATCAGTAACCTACAATAAGATCAAAAGTTCAAAAGATTATAATACATATTGACAACAGGACAAAGCACAATAATATAAACTAAACCACCTCCAAAACGGAACCATTCTCTTTCCCAATTTTGCGAAGAGCGGTCTTCGCAAAAGTGAGAAATATCCGTCTGCAGTCGTCGTCACTAAGTATAACATCCAAATTATCTATTTTTATATCTGTTGCCATTGCGCTCTCGCAGTCATACCTAATTTTAACAAATTTAGAGCATTCAACTAAAATATGCTGTACAGTCTGAGGGACATCTTCACCGCAAGAGCACAACGGAGACTCAATTAACTTAAATCTATGTAAATAATGATTAAAACCCCCGTGACCTGTGAAAATTTGAGCAAGAAAGTTATCCATTGTAATATGTCTCAATATTCTATATGCCACGGTTACATCCTTAAAAAATAATTTTGTTATAGCTCCTGTTGAAGCAGATTCGTAGCGGTGCTGCCATTCTTCAATGGAATTCAACCTGGTGAAGTGCTTTGCGAAAGACAACGGGTACCTGTCGTATCTGGGAAGTTGCCGGTTATTAAGAGCCGCGTGTTTAGCCAGCTCATCAGCCCTTTCATTGCCAGCTATTCCGCAATGGGCTTTTACCCAAAATAAGGTAATTACTTTACCATCTTGGTTTAGCTGTTTGATGAGGTTTCTAATTTCAGCAGCCAGCGGGTTAACTGTGTTGGGATCACTGATTGATTCCAATCCAGACCTTGAGTCACTAGCAATGCTGAATTTCACTTCATGTCTTTTTTTAATAATTTCCAGAGCTTTGAATATTGCCGACAGCTCAGCCTGGAACACGCTGCAGAAGGTCTCAAGGCGAAAACTGGCATGCTGCACCTCAGCTCCTTCAGTCCAACATGACACCGCTGCACCAACCTTACCCTCCAGCTTGCTGCCATCCGTGTATAGAATGGGCCCATCGTCCACAAGACTGTCCACATCAGCCTCTGATCCGATCCGCCCAAACTCCATTCGTCTTCTCTCAGCTGGGTGAGGCAGCGAGAATGGACTCCTTCTGAGCTCAATGCTTCGTCCAGGCAAACAGGCAAGTGGCTCTCCTCTTTTTACTCTAAAAATCTGAGCGTGCTCTCTTACTCTTAACGAAAGAGGTATTATCCTAGCCAGCAGCAGACTTGAAACCAAGGACACCGTACGATGGGACTTGCTGATCTTTATGGCAAAGGAGCGCGTAAGGCTGTTCAGTACCTTCTCTGCATAGACTCGTCCGGAGACATCAGCCCAGCAACTCGCTGAATACAGGACCGTTGGCTCCACCACAGCAATGTAGATGAGTCTCAAGATATCAGAGTTTAGACCCCACTGTGCCCTCGCTGCTCTTGATACTATTTTGTAGAAGGCTATGGCTTTTTTGGTGGTCAAGTCCAGGTGCCTTCTAAAATTCAGCAGAGGGTCGATGGTTAACCCTAACATCCTGATGCTATCCCCATAGCTTATCTCGGTACCCGCCATTTGCAGTCTCGGGGTGTAATACTCCATTTTCCTGGTGATCAGCAACGCTTGAGTTTTCCCCGGGGCAAATTTGAGCTTGAGTCGTTCCCCCCACTGCAAGATCACGGTAAGTGCGTGGTTCATTTTTCCTTCAACCTCTTCACCAGTAGCTGCAGCCGCAATCATAAGGACGTCATCCGCGAAAGCCTGCACCCGCATACCTTCGTACTGCTCTTGCTCCAACAAGGGGTCCAGCTGGATATTCCACAGTAAGGGTCCGCACGTGGAGCCCTGTATGCACCCCTTATTAGTTTCTCTTTCAACAGTCTCCCCGGCGTAGCGCAACCTGACAGTTCGCTCCGAGAGGTAGTCGACGATGAGCCGCACTATGCTTGAGTCAACCTCCTTCGCGTGGAGCTCGCTGATGATCGCCGGCCACCACGCGTTGTCAAACGCACCCTCAATATCCAGCGACACCATGACTACTATCTTCTTATCATCCAGACTTCTTCGGACCGTAGTCATGGCGTCATACAGAGCGTCCTCCGTACTGAGCCGCGGAGTGAACCCGTACTGCATAGGGCTCAAGCGCTGGTTTCTGCCCAGCTGCCACTGCAACCTGTTGACAAACAGCTTCTCAAGCATCTTCCCCAAAACCGGTAGTAGTCCAATAGGTCTGTATGATTTTGCTTTGGTGTAGTCGTCCTTACCGGGTTTGGGGATCACCCTGATAGTGGCCGTTTTCCAGATTCGCGGGAAACATCCCCATTTCAGGCACTGCGAGAATAGTCCCAGGAGCAGGCTTCTGTTGCACGCGTAGGCCCTGAGGCAGATGTCCAGTGTGAGGCCATCGCCCCCCGGAGCTTTCTTGGGGCTCATAGCCCGCGTGACAGTCTCGAGTTCTGCCCCCGTGAAAGCGACGACGTCTCTCGCGAATGTGTTCTCTCTAGTCGCCGCGGCCAGTCGACTCGCTGCAGTCCTACAGAGTGCCTGCTCGTGGGTGTCACATGATGCGTCGTCCCAAGGGTAGAAGGTCTCCGCCAATAGCGACGCAGAACCTCGCTCATCCAGCGTGATGCCGTCAGATGCCTCCAGCAGCCTGTCCTGAACCCGAGCCGTACACGCCTTCATGACTCTATAGGAACGCTGCCAAATTGTTTCTCCCTTCTCAGCGGTGCAGAAGTCCTTCCAGCTCTTAGTAATAGCGGACTCTATGGCTTTTCTGTAAATCGTCTTAGCTTCCAAGTACTGGTCAACTACAATTCGTCTTCTCTGCGGGTTTGCCTTTGCGATCCTTCTTCTGCATCGCACCATCTCAGCCTTCAGCTGAGCAAGTTCAGCCGTCCACCATTTGCAGGCTTTACCAATCTTTTTACGAGGTAAGCGAGGGATCGCCTTTTCTGCGGCACTAACAATGCAGTCTGTGTATTGTGCGGTGACGCGATTCACTCCCTCCCTGTCCTGCACTTCGGCCACGCAGCTCTCCAAGCTCAGCCTGATCAGTTCTTGCTCAAACTCTAAGCCGAACTCAGTCCAGTCAGCCTTATCCATGTTGTAGGTTCTCGTACTGTTGCTGTCCTCAGAGTCCAATCCTTGATGAGTGTGTATTTGTAAGGTAAGCGATATTGGCCTATGATCAGACAAAGTACAGAACTTATCTTCTACTCTCCAGTTATAGACATGAGCTAGCAAGGAAGCAGAGCATGCCGTTATATCAATTATGCTAGTGCAAGCCTGCCCCGACCTGAACGCAAAGTAAGTAGGCTCGGCACCCTGATTCAGCACCTCCAGTCCCAGCTCAGCCAGAATTTCCACAACGGCCAGGCCCCTATCATCCTCCTCATCGCATCCCCACCAGTAACTCCTCGCGTTCACGTCTCCGCCCAGCAGAATCCGGTCGACCCTCATCTCTTGCACGATCCTCTTGATAGTGGCCAAATAATAATCTAAATTGTGTTCCTTATGTAAATATATGCTAATTAGACCTATTCTTAAATTATCTATCTTTATAACTAAACCTAAAACATCTTCAGTAATTAATTTTGAATTTTCAACAAACTTAATATTAGGATCAGTGACGACGATTGCAGACCGAACAGGCTTTTCAGCGCTTCTGGCGGCGCTCTGGACGACTCTGAATCCACCGGGAGCGGACATGCGAGCTTTGCTACCCACATACGGCTCCTGCAGCAATAGCACGTGCACGCCCCCGACGGTCGCCTCGCGCAAACACTCGTGCGTCGCCGCCCTACCTCTGCCTAAATTGCACTGTAGAATCCTAATATTCTGTAGGGAGGCGGGCTCAGTGCCCTCAGCAGTACCGGACAGCCAGTCTGGCTATCCTATCCCACCTCCTCCACTCGGGACAGTCGAAGCTGTAGGCAGGGTGATCACAGCCCTGAGCCCGCCTGGCTCGGCAGTTGGTACAAAGCGGAGCCCGGTCCCGGTTAGGTTAGGTTAGGTTAGGTTAGGTTAGGTTAGGTTAGGTTAGGTTAGGTTAGGTTAGGTTAGGTTAGGTTAGGTTAGGTTAGGTTAGGTTAGGTTAGGTTAGGTTAGGTTAGGTTAGGTTAGGTTAGGTTAGGTTAGGTTAGGTTAGGTTAGGTTAGGTTAGGTTAGGTTAGGTTAGGTTAGGTTAGGTTAGGTTAGGTTAGGTTAGGTTAGGTTAGGTTAGGTTAGGTTAGGTTAGGTTAGGTTAGGTTTTTTTTTTTTTTTTTTTTTTTTTTTTTTTTTTTGTCCTACCCGTACCACCATCTATAAATGGCACTAAGTGTGACGACTAACATCCCTCTGACTCGGGGCCAGAGTTCTTTAATAAAACTCAAATTCTCTTTATTCACTGCCCTCATGCCATTGGGCGTACATGCTCTTAGGGCTAATTAGTCTAATATTTTTATAGTTTCTTTACAGTGATTCTTCTCTTATTTAATAACCTCCCATTAGGGTTACAAAATACTTATCATTCCTACTGGGTTATATTAAATTTACGCTAAGGGTTTTATATTTAGGGATTTGCATTAGGGTTCTTTATTACGTCACAAGTTACATTATAATACACAGTACAACATCGCTGCATATTCATACATAAAATACTTATTACTACATGCTTATTTATCTACATTTATCATTTATCCTATTTTATTACAAGTGTCTTAATCCTATGTTGTGAAGTGCGTTATCTATCAACTTATCTTTACTAATTATATTATATGCATACTATATATATTCAATAATATATATGAATCATATTTTTGTACAACTACTTATTTCTATTTACAACTTTATTTGCAATTTCTACACAAAATTTCAGGAATGTTGACCTTGTTTTCTCGTTTGAGACGATGCCACTGACGTTCTCGGCATTTATGTCGTAACCTATTGCGTTTTCGGCTTCAAATCTCCGGCGACCGAAAACCGGGCATTTAAAAAGGATGTGCGCAACTGTTTCCTCCAAACCGGGCTCACAAATGCACGATGGATTCTCCTTACACTTGAACCGAGTCAAGTATTCTGAGAACCCACCGTGCCCCGTGAACACCTGCGTGAGCACATTTGACAGTTGAATTTTCCTGACTATCCTGTTCGCCGCCACGGCGTCCGGAAAAAACATTTTAGTGACAGCGCCTTTATCTTCTGATTTGTATCTCCGGTTCCACACGTCGAGCGAATCCTCGCGGATCTGTCGCTTGACGTATGAGACCGGACATGCATCATAATCAGGCTTTGTCTTTAGACAAATTGCCGCGCGTTTAGCCAACTCGTCTGCTCTTTCGTTTCCACTCATCCCGGCGTGAGCTTTAATCCAGAACAAGGATATTTCCTTGCCCTGGAGTACAATTGTACTTATGTTTTTTCGTATTTCTGTTGCCAGGGGATGGGTGGAGCCGTTGTTGGTGACTATTTCCAGCGCCGACCGTGAGTCACTGAAAATACCGAAGCTCGCTTCGCTGCGCTTCATGATCTCCCGCGTGGCTCTGCATATGGCGTAGAGCTCCGCCTGAAAGACCGTGCAGTACGATGGCAGTTTAAGTTTGAGGTTCTGGATCTCCGCCTCGCTATTCCATAAGGATAACGCTGCGCCGACCTTCCCCTCAATCTTACTGCCATCAGTAAATATGCGTACTGCCTGGATGCCGTGCTGCTCAACATCTTGGTGGTCTGCCAGGCGAACGATCTCCAGGCTCATATGCTTTGCCGGGTGCGGGGACATGTCGTACGGCACTCTATGCTCTACCTCTCGGCCTCCCAACATCGGCTGCGGGACTCCACGCTTGGCCTCATATAGAGCTGCTGCCTCCTGGATTCTCAAATCCAGTGGCAGTATCCCTGCCAGTAGTAGAGCCGAGTTAAGAGATACCGTTCGGTAGGCTTTTGTCAGTTTCTGGGCAAACACACGCTGTACCGCGTTTAGTTGCTTACGCACTTTAGCCTTTTTTGTCGCTTGGGCCCAGACGCTGGCCGCGTACGTAACGACAGGCTCGACAGTCGCCGTGTATATAATACGGACTACTTCCGGGTGCAGTCCCCAGCTGACCCTGGCGGCTCTTGACAACTGCTTATAAAAATTTAGAGCTTTAATACAGGTGTTTGCTGTGTGTTGGTTGAAAGTAAGCTTGTTGTCAATAGTGAGCCCCAGGATCTTGATTTCGTCTGACATGCCAATGCCGATCCCCCCCATGCTCAGTAGCGGCGTATCGTATTTGAGTTTGCGTGTAATGGTCATCGCACATGTTTTGTGCGGTGCAAAGTTGAGCTTATTACTGATACCCCACTCCCGAACATAGGCGAGAGCGGCATTGGCACGTCTCTGCACCTCCAGTGCCGTGTCCCCGTCAAACACCAGGACCACATCGTCAGCGAATGCCTGCGCATAATCGCCCCGCTGCTCAAGGCCTCTCAGAAGGGGATCTAAAAGCATGTTCCAGAGAATCGGTCCTCCGATGGATCCTTGGACACAACCCTTGCTAGTATGCTTCTGGTATTCGTGTCCAAGGTATCGCACTTTAACCCTTCTGTTTTCTAAATAACTATCAATCACCCTTCTCAGGTTCACAGGACATCCCGCCTCAGCCAACCTAAGCCTGATGGCTGGCCACCACGCGTTATCGAAGGCTCCCTCTATGTCCAATGATATCATGACTATGAGTTTCTTCTGGTCTAGTTTATTACGTATGTATTGCATAAGGTCATAGAGGGAGTCTTCGGTACTCCTTTGGGGCATAAAGCCATATTGGCGGGTGCTTATTTTGGGTACAAGATGCCATTTCAGCCGCCCGACGATCATTTTCTCCAGAATTTTACCCAAGACTGGTAGTAGCCCTATGGGCCTGAAGGACTTTGGGTTCGTGTAATCGTCCTTCCCAGGCTTCCGCAGGACTACCACTGTGGCTTCCTTCCAGATTGAGGGGAAGTGACTAAGAGCTAGGCATTTATTGCATAATGCAAGGAAGAGCTCCAAGTCGTGGTTTACAGCTCTACTGCAGATGTCCGCTGTTAAACCGTCTGCTCCCGGTGCCTTCTTTGGGTTAAAGCCCTTTACCGCGAACCTCAGCTCTTCTCTGGTAAACGGTGGGTCATGGTTCTCATCATGGGCCCAGCCGTTTACTTTTTCAGCAGCTTTCCTGGTTAGACTTTGGCTTGCATTGTCATCCTTTTCTAGGTCTTCCGGGTAGAATGTTTCTGCTAGGAGCTGTGCAGATTTTTGACCATCCAGAGCTCTTCCTGCCCTCACCAGAGGCTGGTCCTGCTGTCGTTTCATCGTCCTACCAATTACTCTATAAATCCCGTCCCACACCCCTTCCTTGTCTTGTTTGGTGCAGAAACCCTTCCAACTTTCTATCTGCGCCTTCTTGGCTTCCTGTTGATACTGTTCTTTTGTTTTTAGGTACTCATCAATCACCTTCTGCTTCCGGACTGGCGCTGCGCAACGGATTCGTCGCTTCATCGTCCTGACCTTCCCCTTCAGCTTTGTGAGCTTCTCCGACCACCATGGTAAGGTAATTGTACTGTTAACCTTCTTTTTAGGGATGCTATTGTTGCAAGACTCAATTATTGCATTCGTGTATAGTTCTATAGTTTCATCTAAATTTTTCTTGCCTAATATATTTGTTACTTTGCTAATGTGTATTTGATTTGACTCAAGTAATTGGGCCAGTTTCTCATGAAACTGGCTCCAATCTGCTTTTTTGCTATTAAAAATTCTGGTAGTTCTATTTATATTTGTACCCTTTACTTTAGATAATCTAATCTTGAAGGTCAGCACGTTGTGGTCGGAGCTTGTCATGCCTTCTACAACCCTCCAATCCTCTATCAGGTCAAGCAACCCCGTCGCGCATGCCGTTACGTCCACGAAGCTGGTGTACGGTTTGTTTCCCCTAATTGTGAAGAAAGTTGGAGTATCCCCCTCATTGAGCACTTGTAAGTCCATCTCTTCGAGGGCTCCGGCCATATCCTCTCCCCTGACATCGACTTTGCTGCTACCCCACCAGGAGTTTTTCGCATTGGAGTCGCCTCCTATTAGGATTTTTGCTCCTCCAATTTGCGATTTGATCTTCTTCAGGTGGTCAAGATAAGGCTCGATCGGTTCAGGCGTTGGCTCGAAGTAAAACGAGACCACCACAATCTCCCATGCACTCGTCCGGAGTTTTACAGCAACGATGTTATCTGTTGTAAACTCCGGACAGAGAATGGCATCGATGTCCGAGTCAAAGACGGCGATTGCCGCTTTAACCGTGCCACTCCCTTGTTTCGTGTTCTGGAAGATTCTGGTGCTCCCGTAATCCTTCATCCTGCCTATGCCTCCGATGTATGGTTCCTGAAGTAGAGCAAAGGCAATCTTTTTCTTTGTTGCTTCGAGCATAATTTCATTGGTTGCCAAAGCCATGCGCTGCAAATTGGCTTGTGCAACAAGGTAAGCCTTTGCACCTGTTTGGAGAGCGTTTGAGCTCGGGACAACTTTAGCAATAAGCTATTGAGGCCCTGGCCAGAGCCTCCCACTTCCGACGGATGGGACATGCGTCGCTAAAGGCGTTGTGATCCGTTCTGTCCAGCTTCGCCTGAATACAATTTGTGCATGAGGGGGTGGCATCCGCGTGCCAGTCCGCACACTCGGACTTCATGTGGGCCCCCCCACAGTGGCTACACTTTTCTACCGTCTCTCTGCAGTACCGTCTTCCGTGACCATACCCCAAGCAGAGGGAGCATTGCACGAGCGGCGACTGATCTGCCACTCTCACCCGCTGGAGGTCGATCAAGACGGATCCTGCCTCGACCAAGCGCTGCCAGACCCCGGGGGAGACCCTCATGACAATGTGATGTGTGTGAGGGTTTCTTGTACGTTTTTTGTAGGCTATCTCCATCTTTGGGTCTTTGAGTTCTCTCATTACATCTTTGTTTTGTCTTTTTAGGGCGTCAAGAACTTCTGCATCTGTGTTGTATTTCAGAACGTCTCTGAGGATCACTAACGGGTCTTTGTTTTTTACTTCCTCTACGTTCAGCTCTTTGGCGCTCCTTAGCCTTTGCTTGACTTTCTGTCTTTCCGAGTCTGTTTTGCACCCCACTATTATTTTGCGGTCTTTTGCTTTTCTAATCCTGTCTACTACTATCCCACTTTCCTTTGCATTCACTACCTTCCTTATTCTGTCTAGGACTTGCTCTCCGGTTTCTTTTTCGTCTACCGCAGTGACAACTACGGAGTGTAGCGCGGTCTGTTCCGGCCTCCGAGGAATTGCCGCTGTGACACTCGCGTACGATTGCCTCTGCAGTATCTCCTCTTGCTTGTCCATACTATCTTTTAGTTTTTCCAGTCTTTGGTTATTCTCATGGAGGAGCCTGGTATGTTCCTCAAGCTTTCTGATGAGATCGGTTTCCTCCTTTCTTTTCTCAGGTAGTTTTTCTGCATCTTGTGCTTTCTCTTCACCGGTGGTTTTCTTTCCATTTATCCCTTCTTTAACCAGTTGATATAACCGGTTTAAGGCGCTTGCGACTTCTTTCTTGATCTCAGTTTTGAGATTTCGGGCGTTGTTTAGTTGTTCCGTGCCACTGTCTAAGCACGCCTTCGCCTCAGTCATTAGATCTGTATATTTGTGACTTTTCTTCTCAAAAGTCACATTCAGTGCCTGGGAACCCTCTGCCGTTTCCGTTGACGTCCTTAGGGTCGCCACTCTTGGCTCAGCCTGCGGGTGCGCTGTCTTTGGTTTTGGCTTCGAGGGCTCTACCACCGGTTTCGTTTTCTTCGGGGTAGTCGAGGTTTTTCGGAGTGTTTCCGATTTCCCTGTTTCCCATTCCCCAATACTCTTCCTGACGTTCATACTCACAGTCTTACTGGAGTGGGCTACAGGAGTCGGACTCCCCCTCGACTTTTCTTGTGGGTCTAGCGTGGCCTCTACCGCTGTTTTCGGTTTTACAGGTGTTCTTATTCCGAACATCCTAAGGTCGTGGGTTAGGTTGGTTTCTCTTTTTACTTCTCCGTCAAAGGGATTTGTTCCCACTCAGTTTTGTCCTTATTAATAAAGCCTTGTTTATTTCAGGTTCGTCGCGAAACAAGGTGTCGAAATGGTGGTCGGTGAGTTAATATGAGTAAAGGTTTGTATAAGTTGTATAATGTACCTATTTGTCAAATAAAATAACAGCTAAAATATAGAAGT